>CM041731.1:3794319-4394319 GCA_023373845.1 Nibea coibor
AGCCGCTCTTTAGTTGACCCTGACCTCTGACCTCCCTGAGGTCGCACCACAATAGTACCACAATAACATAGTAACCACAAAAACTAAGCAAGAAGGACAGACATTTGAACCACAGCGTCAAGCAGAAAAGAACTGTGGTGCTCAGCAAATAGAACAATATATATGATAATGAAGTGCACTACTAATGAAGCATTTGTCATATTTACCTTGTGTTCTTCTTCTGTGGTGACCCTATTCCACTGTGGCCCGGAGGACTTGCATATCGTGCTGTGAGACTGAGGAGAGAGCAGAGAAGATGACGGACAGACTGTTAACACAGTTAGAGGAGGAATGAGACCAGCGTATTGCTGGAATTTTCTTAATGCATGCTTTAATGTAATAATGTGAGTGAGAGGAGGCATTCAGATAGCAGCAGACAGAGAAAGAAGAGACACATACTGTAGCAGCCAGAGTGCACTGCTTTGACTTCTCACATGATGGCTCACACATGTTTACTACCACACGCGTATGACTAAGCCAATAACATCTCTCCATCCATTTACAGGGCCGCCGCTGACATAAAAACTTTCACAATCAGTTTCGTGGTGGCATCGTTTGAAGAAAACCCCAAAATACACAACACATGAGGCAGAGGCGAAGGAAATGCCCAGAGCACCAGTCACAGTTTATAACCCAACACTCAGTGTTAGTCACTCACGGAGACGGGAATCATTGCGGGCTGTTACAGACGGGCCTTTGCATTTATGTTTGACAGGAAGTAGTTAAGCTACTTGTAGAGCACTGTATGAACAAAGAGATGCCTTTAATTATCATACGTACACCCTGTAAACAATGAAAAAGGCCAAGGCCAGGTGGCATGGCTGTTGTTTATCTCTGTGTGTAGATGTCCTCTGTGAACTGTATGACTCGCAAACCATGTGAGTGTTTGTCACTTGTCATAAACTGAATGAACAGAGCCTCCATTGAATGCAAGCCTCTCTATCAAGCCTCTCTATCAAACTAAATAGAGCCACAAATATCTTCTCTTTTAGCTACAAGCTGTAAATGCTTGTGGAAAATATGATTTGTGGCTCTATTTAGTACTAAACATGCCAGTGAGAATCAAATGCTCTCGGTGTGCATTCAGGCTAACTGTGACTCAGCTAGCATAACGTTAGCAATAAATGAGAAGTGACCTTTTCTGCTATTATTTTTTTTCACTTAACAAAGGAAATTACATTTTTACCAGCAATTATGGACAAAACTACACACAAATCCAGAAAAAATACAAATACTGAAATATAACCTGTAACCAAAATATATTCCAGGTAGTGTTTTGGAATATATGGCTAATGTGTGCTAACATCATTAGTATGACAAAGCTTTTTGAGTTGCTGCTGTTAGCACAGAGCAACATGTTGGTTATTACACATGGGCATTTTAAGAAATATTTCAGTGTAAATTAGAAAAAAATAATTAAAGTAACCACAGGAAAATGGTTAATAATAAAGACTGTAGGAGCTACAAGGTAAAGTTTCACAGTTTGGTCACCGTATCCTGACATATTAGTAGCATTAATAGAATTAGCTATTAAGTATTACAAGTTAGACAAGCTAGCAACTAACAAAGCCCCCCTTAAGTAGTTTTGAACACGGTAAACAATTGCTGACTGTTAAATATAATAAATAAATCACTTTACAGAGCAAAGAATTGCAGCTAATTGCAGTCTATCATTCATACCTTCCACAGGCTGACCACAGCTAGAAACTTTTCCAATTAGTCCCTTTTGAGCTGCAACTGTAAAACTGTCTTAATGCTGTCCTCTACAATGTCTAGGACAGAGGAAGCAACAAACACCAGCAGTCTGTTTAGACGTCCTCCTTTTTCTGACAACGAGGAACAACTTGTTCTCTGTTTTGGATTGTGGGCTGCTGGTTTGGCGTTGGTGAGTGAGAGTGGACAGAGACAATAAACTACCTATACTGGGTGGCTGAATGACGCACTGCAGTCAACACATCTTATTTTCTGCTCTGCCTGCTTTTAGCACGCTGTTCTCATCTTTGCATAGAAGTGAACAGAAACAAATGCCAACAGCTTGGAAATTAGACTTTCACATTTCAGCATTTTACGCACTGAGCTGACACTGTGACCCAGAGTAGAACCAACGGCATTACATCAAAGTATAAGTACTGGCCATGACTTTAACAAAAAATCTGTTGCTAATGAATATTGTGTCAGTCTCTTACTCATGCATCATTTCCTCGTATAGAGAGCGGCAGTAAAAGGAGGAATGGTTTCAGGCCTTGCTAAGGTGGTTTGCAGTCAATATCTTGAATAAATGTCATTGTGTAGAATCAAACCAGCTGTTGCAGAGCGGCAGTGTGATATTTAATGCTTTGTTCAGAGAGGTCGAACTGTGAACGACAAGGATCTTTTAAGGTGTGGAGCACAATTTTAATTAGCTATCTTAGTCTGTAAAACTGTCTATGTGGTTTCCACACGTTGACATTTCTCATCTGCGCCTCTCTCACACACCTACCTACACACACACACACACACACGTTCTTTGTCTATTTACATCTTTCCCTCTGGACAGCTCACCACATTTAAACCACCTGTGATGAGGTGCAGAGTCACTCTACTTTTCTAATTGACCTTGCAGATTTTCATGATGCGGTGTTATGCTAACGAGCTTCAGAGCAGACAGCAGAACGCAGGGGGAACAAGTTCAGGGCAGTTTCCTATTATAGCGGCGAGTATCTTCATACAGTGTTATTAATGAAGTATATGATACACATGACACGTCGGTTAATGATGTCTGGCAACTAAATGTGTTCTCCTTAGTTTCCCCCTAACCCGCACCACATTTCATCTCCCAGTTGTATGTTTTGTGCTCTATTAAATACCCTAAATGGCACTTAGCACATGGAAAAGACAAGCTTAGACAGAGATTAATGGAGCCTGTCGCACTCTAAAATGCTTTTTCAGCATTTGGATGGAAAAAAAGGGTCGAGTTTAAATTCTTTGCTTTACTTCTTAAGAAATGAAACTTTTGTCTTTATCTTTTTTTGTTCATATCAGAGTGGGAATGTAGTGCAAAGCTGTTAGCAAGGAGTAACAAAGGTTATGTGAGAGAAGGTAAAGTTAGTGTAACAGGCCATAGATGTATATGACAGTAAAAAAAAAAAAGAAAATCAGGGGTGCTGTGGTGCATATTTTTCCACCACAGGACCCATCTTGACCCCCTCCCCCCACCTTCAACTTTATAAGACGCAATGAAACATGAAGGCAACAGTATATTCCCCAGCCTGGAGTTCTTATCCAACCCGCAGCATTTAAGATCTTTCCAATGTGGAAAAAGACACCAGAACACATACGGGCAGGATCCTGGAGTGTAGAAAGGAGATGTGATGGTGGTGGTGGTGAAGAGGAGAAAAATATGGAGGAAGGGGGTACAGTCTGTCACATTTGATCTAATACAACATGCATCAACAGGGCCTCTGTCTAATGGTTCACGACACTGCGGCGCACATGCAAGCGATATTGGATGCCATCGCCGTCCTATTAAATGTGAGTAATATCAGTTTCAGCTTGATTGTAGCCGCAGCGCTGAGGGCAGACGCAAACTGATGGCTTCTAGATCCAAAATAGTGGGTGCTGAAGCACTGAGGCCAACGTGATGACAGCAGGTAATGAGATGTCACCCGACCTTCGTGTGTCCAATGTGGCCCTTTCAAAGCCCAATCAGCACTTGGGTTGTGACACTACTTCTAGCATTGTTGCCTGAAGGACGGACACACACACAAAGTCACTACTTTCTACTTCAGTGTGGTTACACTCCAGGTATTACAGGTAGCTGCTGTGGAAGTTGCTGCATCTCCTTGCTTAATGGTGTATACATAATAGTCTATAATACAAGATGACTACCTCTCCTATAATACCAAAATATCAACCAGTCCTTCAAGCATAACACCAAAAATAGATGATTTAATGGACCCTGGTGGCCTGTGGATTTAGGGCGTGGACATTGAACCAAAACATCCTTACTTTAAGGGCTTGGTTATGCTGGAAAAGAACTCATTTGTACAGTTTGTCCTCTGACCATGTTGTGTTTAAAGTTGTTTTGAACAGCTATACTGTATACTATAAATCCAGCGGTTTAAATATGAGGACAATGGCATGCATTTTCTGGCAGTCTGACAGGGGATTATAGCACTGAACACACGAAAAATGACAGAGATAGTTTGAGAGTTTGAGAGACAAGCTTGCTTCCTTCTCCGCTGTCAGGATATCAGATGGAAATAGCAGTGTCTTTGCTGTTAAAGTGAGATGATGAGCCCGGCTATCCACTCGACCTCGTCCCTATGACGTTTTGAGGTGCGATAACAGCAACACACCTAATGACTTGTTCTTACAGACGTTTAACAGTTATTTGTACATCTAGAATTCCTACTTGTACATGAACGTAGACGTTTTACATCGAACAGATAGTGACCAAACCAAACACAGAGCATACATGGATAATTAGGTCAACATTCATGCAGTATAAATTGGGCATTACTGTATACAGCAGTATTCAAACAAGCTGTTCCTAAGGCTAATTAATGACTTTAACTAATATTCTGACAGGATATTAACTATCAACAACCTAAAATAAAAATATATTTAAAAAAAAAAAATCAGCTGATGATTAACAAACAGGAACCAAACCAGTTTACCAGTTCATGATGCTAATCCATCCTCCTTAATTTTATTGTGTTTTCCAGAAAGATCCAAACTCTGCTGCCTTGATGTTACAACACACACACTGTAAAAGCTAAAACTGTACCTAGGAGAAGAGTCGGGTTTAGCCAGGCTGTTGGCTCTCCCGTATGGCAAACGGCTCTTCCTGTCGCGAGACACGGCGGTAGGCAGGCGTGAGGAGCGCCAGACCAGGGGGTCAACTTGTTCGCCCCGGGACATGGTGAGTTAAAGAGGGAGGGTTTGCTGTGCCCTGCCAGGCCCAGACCCCCCTGCCTTCTAGAGCACTGACAACCACCCGTGGCTCCGGGCTGTCGTGATCTGTCCAATGGGGAGTTCCCCTAGGACACACACACATACACACACAAACACACGCACACACACATCTCATCCCTTGCCCCAGAGACACCAGTTAGGCCAGCAGGTGCTGTCTATAGAAAGCTCTCCATACCACAACTGTAGATGTGCAGTAGGCCAAATGTGTGAGAGTGTTTGTGAGCGTGTGTGCCTCTGCCTGTGTAAATCTGTGACACAGATAATTTGATCATTTAAAAAGCTTAATTTAAAACATTCAATCTTCTGGCTTATCTTCTCTTTCATGAAGTTACTCAGACACGCCAAATCATCAGGGTCGGCTGGAGCTTACTAGGAATTCATCACTGTGGAAAATTAGAATCGGAAAAGATTCTTCATGAATACATTTAATTATGTTTCAGTGTTTCTAAAGATGGGGGAAATGAAAGGGAGGCTGCGTGCCAGCCATGCATGAAGCCTTAAACAAAAGAACATTACAAATCTTTAATATAATTTAAAGTTGACATGGTACAATATGAGAAGTGCAGAGACAGCAAACTTAAACATAAGACTATTATCAGTTTGTGTGGTGCTTACAAGATACTACAGATACAGTTTATTCAAATTCTACACAGTCTACAGCAGGTGAGGGAAGCACACAGCTTTTGTTATCATCTCATTAAAAAAGGCATTTCTATGATGTATTTCTGAACTTCACTGTTTTCAGTTATATAATCTAATTTACCAAAGTTACATGTCTTATGCATCATTTTAAACAGCCAAGAGTAAGTCTGGCATATTTAACTCTCTGATCTCTCTCTAGAATTCAAAATACACTTGATGTGATGAACACACCCACAATAATGAGCGTCACAACATGCGTGTTGTTTGGCATGTGCAACACTCAGTGTCTGACGTTTGACTCACACACACACTCATGATCATGTGGCTCATTCTGCCTCCACCGCACACACACACACACATTCTAAAAACATTGGACTGATAGACTGTACAGTCAGAGTTCATGCTCATTCACACTTTTCCCAAGCTAAGGGATTATATTGACAGTAGTTTGTCTTTGTCAACCAAATTACTCTACACCTCCAGATTAGCCTTCACACAATATGTGTACCAGCAACATTTCTTCATCATTTTGCTGATTTTTCCACCCTTGGAAATGATCAAATTAATTCTCCACGTCTTTCCAGACTTTCTTGAGCCACAGAGTGAGGTTGAATAGCACAGACTTCCCCAAAAAGTCACAGATTAATGGCTTACTTTATCACTGCAGACATGGAGTGAACCCTTGACCTCCACCGTGGACTACAGCATTCAGACATGATTAACTTATCACCCCTGGGATGTGAGACATTACTGGGACTGCGGATGGTGAGGGCAGAGGGTCTATTCTATTCAACTGAGGTAGTCTTTAAAGAAGACCTATCTGTACTCCCCATGAATTTATATGTTGTCCTTAAACACACACTCCTCTTGTATTCTGGCAGTTTAAAGTCCAACTTCTATAATGGCTTCATCACTATGTGTTTGTGTGTATTGGATTGGAATACTTGCCAGGGTGGACTGATGCTGCCGTGTGTTTCAAACTTCACTGTTTGGTGTGAGAGAGCGTTCTCCACCTGTTGCTGGGGGGAGGCAGCAGTGTGGGAATGGGAGGCAGCTGTGCCCCTAATAACCCCCCACATACACATACATATACACACACACACACACAGACCCAATCGCTACCAACTCCTAATTCGTCCAAACAGATTGAGACTAAAGCGCCCTGACGATATCATCTTACTCATATACCCTCTCCCCAAGTGCTGGGACTAACTGCTATTATTGCACTGATTTTAAGCACATACAGTCACACAGAATCACGCACGCACACACACACAGCAGGGCCAAACAGAGTGACCTTTCTGTAACTTGATCTGGTCAAGGGGAATGCTGCTCATGTGCGGTATGTCAGGCCTTCCTTTAGATGCTCATCTAAGGCCTGCTCTGGCTATTTACATCACACAAGGACAGGCCTGCTTTGCTTTTACTGCCTTTTACTGCTTAGCTGCCTGGATGCCAACACTTCTACTGTACAATGTATATCTCAATATTATACAGTGCCTCGTAAATAAATCATGAACTTCATATTGAACTTCTTCACACTCACCATCCATAACAGGGATGACAGTCCAGTAATGCCTTGGGCATTCATTTAAAATGTGGAGCAAGCTACAGATGTTAGGTAAGCTAAACTCATTCTAACTTTTTCATTTTAAAACTTGTAGTCTCGGGGTCCTACCAACACTGACTTGTGAGTGACATCACTTGAGGCAATTTATCAGACCTGACCCCAAACACCCAGAAACACAACAAATGTGGCACAGGAGCTACACAACATATTGCAACTTTAGCATGGGCACCAAATTTTGAGAATCACAACTCAAAATTCCATTATTAGATTTTGATCTATTCAGTCCATTAACATCTGGACAGTGTAGAAGACTTGCACTATTCTACTACACCACAAATTCAGTTTTTCCTGACCCAGACACTTCTATTACCATTATATGTTAGCCTCTGTAATGGAATACTACACAAGATTTTGTACAGCAAGATAATTTGTTGTTTATGCTGCCAGTTATTCAAAATTACATTAACTTAGCAGATTATAAACTTTAAAGCTGCCGGTATGCAGATTTGTCACCTTCCGACTTGGCGAGGTTGGCTGTGTTCCCCTGCTTGCAATCTTTATCTTAAGTTAAGCCAACAGGCTGCTAGCTGTAGAGTTTTGTTTAATGGACAGATATGAGGGTGGTATCAATCATGTATTTTCCATACAATCTGAGGCTAGGCCTCCAGTGAATATGTAACTACTATCTGCAGTCAGCCAGCTTGACTCTTCCCTGTCAGAACTTCCTCATGGCGCTGATGCAGCAAAAGCCCTAATGAGAAACATTTTCTGTGAAGGCTGTTATTCATTTTCAACACCACTGAGAGGCGGTCATATCCATCAAATTCCTGTTTACAAAAACTCTAACTGGACCTAATTAAGCATCTAAAAGCAATAAATCAACTAACCTCTATTCCAGCATGGATCCTAAAAAATAATTGGTCCACTAATTCAAACCAGCATCATTAGCTCGCTTCTGTAACCTCTAGGCTACCTCTGCCCCAGATGAGACCTAAACCAACACCGAAATAGTACAACTATTTGTAGTGCATCATACCTGGACTGCATCTCTTGTGTCTTGCTGGCGGACGGGCCGGTGCTGCTGGTCTGCTGGCTGAGCTCCACCAGGGATTGGTAGTACTGCTGCTGTTGCTGCTGCTGCTGCTTGTAGCGTGACAGGATGAAGAAAAGACCCAGGATGCTCTTTAGGTTGCCATTCCTGATCTCTGGAGGCACAAAAGAGAAGAAAGATGTCAGCATCTCAGTTGTTTTCCTGTGGCACAGTGCTACTCCATCATAATGTGAATTCATCCTGCATCCATGAATTATGTGCATAGTGAGATCCAGCTTTACCCTGTGTCTACCCTCCAGTAGAATAAATGTAAAGTAAGTTCTGAAAGTGAAAATAGTGCCCAACTTGTTTTTCATTTCTCTAGAACCAAAGCACTGTCCTGTGACGCTAGAATTAGTATTTTCCAGACCATTTATTGTATCTTTCAAACACTATAAAGTGAACATATGCTGACTTTTTTTTTCACTTGGGGATAGAGCTCAAGTGCAGCTGTTGTGCAGCAAGCATAACATTTTTATAAGAGTAATTATACACTGGCTTTAACTGGAGCAGATATTGATATACTGTGTATAATATGCAGAGTTATTGCATATACCATTCAGATTCATTTAATTATATTCAGCATGAAGAAACACTTACTCTGTATAGGAATAATTCAGACCAGCGCTCGCAAGAAGAACCAGTTGTCACAGATCCAGACTAAATCATCTGCTCACTTACATGAGCTAACACACAGCTGGTCCATTTAGGAGTGAAGCTCAGCATGGGAACTTCTGGACGAGTGTTTAACTAGCAGAAGTCTGGTGTGAGGGTAAGTCTGAGGCCAAACTGCCAAAAATATACAGTCAGGACTTCATTTACAGTTCTGCTTTTGCCGTGAAAATGAGGAACTGATAGTGTATTTACAGGTGCTGCTGGTGGGATGGCAGAAGTGAAACATTTCTGTGTATAAGTAAAATCATATAAGAGAAGAGATAAAAATGAAAAATAATAACATTTGAATTAGATTTAACTAAAGTGAAATCAGAAATCAAAAACAGCATCACTGATAAGGCCAAAGCAATGACAGAACACAATACTCCTAAGTCTATTTATACCGAAAATGAAGTCATGTCTGAGAATGAAAGAGATTATATTCTTGTATTAGCTATAAGATCTCAAAGACACTGTAGCCCTGCAGATAAAGTTACCTTTTAAATATGCTGAGCCAGCAACAGCAAGAAAGCTCCTAATCAATGAGTACCTTTGTCCGGAGTGTTAATCTTATCCTCAACATTTCCTGAGTTTGTCTCAGACGAAACTTAAACAAATGCATCCTTCACAGACTGCTTCACACACAGCCGAGAGGGGGATTCAGCAGTCATTGAGGAGGAAGAATTGATCACTGTGGCTAACGCACCCATTTGTGAAATGGACTTTTCATATCAAGCCCTCAGTGAGGAGTTGGCACACAGAGGCAGAGGAAGGATGGCAGCGGCTGACGCAGGGCTTTTTACTCGATTTTTCAATCTGGTGAGGCCCAAGCATTCTCCCCAGCCATCCATGGCTGTGCTGTTTGGAAACTGAAAGTTGGAGAAGATTAATCTCTTGGGGGTATTTTCCATTTTCTAACACCCAGAGGCGGTAATTTATACTGGGCCTTAGAGAGAATGTGAACAGCAGCGTTTTCTGTGCTTTAGGGAGAAACAATGTTGCAGATTCAGCCAACCAAAGAGCCGCCGTGCACTGAAACTTGTGGCAAAGTAATAGAAATGATAATGATGGGGACACAAGGAAGAATAATACTCCATCATTTCCAAAAGAGAAGTTGCCCTTGAGGTCGAGGTTGACTATAGAACTGCCCACTGGAGTATTTTATATGTTACCCAAAGAAACTTTAGCAAGTTGTAGGGTTACAAGGTTCTCTTACCAGTTGAGAAATTCAGCAACTGTCCTAGAACCTCAGAGGTCCACAATTTCTGTTTTATGCCAATTTTTGAAAAACTGTTTTGTATAATACATCCCAAAAGCAGCTGGCAGAGGGACCTTAAGGTGGTTACTCTAGAATGTGTGAATGTTTTTGTTCTGGACGCTCTATCATTTTGTACAACTTAGAGAAAGGAAAATCTGGTCCTGATATCATCTCATTGGAGACAGTACAACCCTGATACAACCTCTTCTGAAATCATTCCGTCCATTAGCTTGTCCTCTGTTGCCGTGTTACAGATGTAGCCCATTTAGAAATGTTTGTTGAAGTGATGTTATTTGGTATAAGAACGTCGGGTTGAACGGTTAACCATGCATGACTCTGATACCGGAGACCTGAGATCATGTCCCACATGTGGTTACGGTTAGGCAACTAAAACTCTTGGTTATGGTTTGGTAAAGATTGTGATCTTGGTTAAATATTGAAAAAGTCAACGCAGTGATAAGAGTTCATCTCTAATTTTGTAGATATGTTTCATCATTACATTTCCTACAATATGTAATTGCTCTTCAGATATTTTCTGCTTGACCATCAATTTCTGCAGCTCAGCTTGTCATCCTTCCAAAGCGACTGCTGCAAACCTTTTTGTAAAACTCTCACGAGGTGTCACCTATTACTCTCTTTTTTTGTTGCAACCTTTTCAATTTTTGGAAGAAGTTATGATAGATGATGGATTCTGTGAGGACACTGGGAAAGACATTTTTTGTCACAGCCTTTTCATCTGCTGAGAGCAGGATTGCTCTTGCAGCAACGGAGCAGTGCAGAGGATAAGTGTTTCTGCTTGGCTCACGCTCAATGAAAATGTGCCTTTGCTTCTGGAGGCCTTTTAAGTGGTTAATGTGGTTTCATTCAATCTTTTTTTCTTCTCTTCTTGTTTGGAGAGGTTAGTTCATGAGTCACAGAGGACTTGAGAGGAGGTGAAAGAAATGTTCTAGTATGGCTAGGTAATACAAAAAAGACAAATACATTTAAGGACTAAATATTCTGCCTTCATGTACTTAATCAACCATTCTTGGGTTTAATCCTCAGACAATACATGTCCAGACGGGGTCTCTTTTTACAACTCCACAGCTGGTTATGTCTTTGCTTCCGCTGTTGCCCTTGGATTATTTGTGTAAGCCTGGATTTTAATTCCTTTGTTTGACTTCCAATTAATTCTGAGTTCCCAATTAAGTTTTCAAACTGCTATTGTTCCACTGTTGATTTATTTTCCAGCCCGCAGTCTGTTTTTGCAGCCAGAAAGGATAGGGAATACACTAAACTGTAACTTAGTCTCACCCTCGCCCCAGGCCTCACCTTCTGGTCAGAGAACAAGGGTGTACCCCCTGATGACCCAGCACAGGTGAATGTTAAAGTAGACTAATGAAATCAGACCGATTTTAAAAACATTTGCACCTACGGAGATCAAGCAGGAGAGACTTTACTGCGGTGAGCAGGTCATACTGTAGGTTGCTTGCAAGCACTGAAACCAATAAGAACCCAGTCTGCTGAGGGTTCAGCTGCAGAGACCCTGCAGTGGAAAGAGGTTTTAATGACCTGTTGTAAGGACCCCTCACTGTAACCCATTATCAACTGCAGGAAATGTGTGTTTTGGAGCTTTACACCTATTTTTTAAGACTGGTACCGGTAGACAGAACTTCCTGTAGATAATTATCACATTTAGTAGTAGTAGTAAAACTTTTTTTCTTGTTGGTTTTGATGACATTTTTTTTGTTTGTTTTTTGTGCATAGGTTTTCGCAGATCAAGACTAAGACTCTTGACACACTAGTAGTTTTGCTGTGCTTAGCCATGGTTGGAGCTAAACGCATGTGTACAAAGTATAACATGGAATATATTCACCATCTTAGGGCAGAGGCAGATTGGAATGCCATAGGTCTTTCTGGTATTTGGTCATGAACCAGAGTTTTGGACTATATAAATGCATGACCTGATGCTGGCAGGATGAAGTGATTCATCCTGATGGAAACATCAATGTTTGTGCCAAACTTTGTTACAATCAATCCAGTTGTTACCAAAACATTTTATTGCACTTCAATCCAAAATGTTGACCTTATGATGGAGCTAGAAGCAAAGGGCAAGGCTAAGGGATCACAGAAGTCATTATGATTCATCATCTGGGAACCCTGAATGTTTCTACAAATCTGTCTAGTAATGTACATATTGAGATATTCGCTGGTTGAGGCAGATCAAAAGTCACCAAAGTCTCCAGGGTTCATCCTCTGGGGATCATGCAGTCCAGGAAGAAATTCCATGGCAGATCATTCTATAGTTGTTTGGATACATGGTGTAAAATATGGTGTAAAACAGTCAAAGGTGTGAGAATGTCCTGGATTAAAAATTGTGCACTATTAGTTATTAAGGATCCCCGTCAGATTCTTCTTGATCTGTAGATGTACTACATTACATGTTCATGCTTCTGTACAGCATTATTTCCTTTTCTTGTATTGAAAAAAGGCAATGGACTTGTTTTCATTAAGGCCTATAAACTTTAGCGGAAATGTCTGAGAGGGAACCATAACTCTCTTGAACAAGATGAGTTTTTCCGGAACTCCGCTTTACAGCCTCCCACCAGAGAGATGCAAGGGGACTTCTAGAAAGGTTATTACAATAAGTAGGCTCTCTAAGGAAGAAAAATATCCTGTGCCTGTATGCACATCAAACATTCCACTTTGTTTTATTCCCACGCCTTGTAAAATGATAATAAAAAACGCATATGCCAGCCAACAGTATCTGGGAATCCCTGGATGGATTCAATTAGACATGAGAGGGCTGACATGGCCATCTAATTCAACTCACAAGCACACACAGCATGTGGAGTAGGCTAGGTCTTGAGAAGAAGGCTGACAAAGACAAAGAGTGAGGGATGGAAAGATAGACCGAGTGAAAGGAGTGATGAAATGCAGCAGCAACAGCGATGGACAGAGTAACCCAATAGCCCATATATTTACAGACCCACTTTGAAATTCCAGGCCTAGCGAGTCACTTTGCTGTTTTTAGTGCTGTAGTGGGGGGCACAGAATTTAGAGCTGTCGGTCAGTGTGTCATACTGTCAGACTATTTCTGCTGCTGGAGAGGTCAAGGGCACAGTCACCTCTTTAATGTTTAAAGGAGAGCAGGAACAACATGGGGTCTGAGCGAGCACATGTCCTAAATAACAGCAGGAGACGTTTTCTGCAAGAATATTTGAGACATGCCTGTAGGTATTATAAAATCCAGTCAGGGAGAAGGACTTGTTGTCTTATTGACATGTTGCATTTCATACCGTCATTATTAAATCAGGACCAATGATTTTCCAGTGTAGTAGATAAGTAAAGCGCAGCATCAGACCAGTGGTGTATGACAGGCATCAAAACATCTACACCTGTTTGTTTGTATGTAATCCTGCATAAGTTCACTAAATCTCAGAGTTGACACATGGTAAAGCTCCAGATCAGTCTTTTAATTTTGTTCTGAATAGATAAATAAATCACTTGAAAACCAATTGGTTTATCTGAAAAATGCATCATCACATAGCTGTAAATGGGGCTGTTGTCTTTAGCCCATGAAAAATTATATACAGAGATACATGGGTTTAACAGGACAGAAACAATTTGTTAATGTATGGCATGTCACGTGCGCTACAGGTGTCAAATGGGACACATTACGGCAAAATGCTACATACTGTATTTCCTTCAGACTTTACAGAAGCTCATTGCACGCAGGGAACAAACTGATGGCAATTTACAAAGTTTGGGGGATCTTGGGCTTCTCCTGCTGAGTCAATATTGAGTGTAAAACAAAATTATAACACATTGTTTAGAACTTAACTGTAATTTTAACCCTGAGCCTGAGACAATTTTAGCTGTCATTCGGTACGGCACACTGCTGTAGTCATATAAGCCATGTACTGTATACTCTGATGGTCGGGAGGCAAATCCCTATCTGGAGTTTTTATCCTCCCACAATCCCCTTTGATGCCCTAATGATTGCCTACACTGCCATAGTGAAAGCTTGAGATGGAGAAACTGTGCTCTCTGTCATGATACCAACGCGGTAAATTCCATTGCTGTGAAGTATAGTATGTCTTGGAAATAGGTTTTAACCATTTTTTTAAGACATTTGGTGATGTGATGAAATGGAAAGCTACCCACAGAAGGTTGTATGATGCTGGAGCCAAATGAATTTTCCAGGTCTGGAGATTAGAAATACAACAGGGAGATCCCTCTACTGCTTCTCCACTGGTTCGATCGAGAGTTTAATCAGGCCTTGAATTGCGTTTTGTTTTTGCTTCTTACCTTCTGCTGAGAGCCCTTGTACATTCACTCCTCTGGCGTCCAGGAAACTGAGGCAGGCGTCCACATTCTCGATCTGTCGGGAAGACGGCAGACAGTCAGCACAAAGGACAGACACAGCAAGAATGTTAAGATACTTCACATTCAATGAGCCTAAATGTCTCAGGCCAGAGGGCCCAGGGGACATGGACGATCAGCATTATTACCCATAAAGCACATCATTGTGTGGTTATTACCCGACCCCCTCTCGACCCGGGCACCCGGCTCCGTGACATACTGACCGCAGTGTATCACCACCTACACAGCCGGGGGTGCAGCCTGTCTTGGCATGTCACCCACTCACACACACGTGCTCATGTCCACATTGAGGCAAATACAGTACAGTAATTTCACCATAGTCAACAACTCTGGCAACCCAGCAAACAGCTATCAGTTTCACAAAGGCCCACTGAGGTTGCAGTTATTTGGGGGATTTTTGCATTCCCTAACAGCGGCTAACGGGTGGCAAGCATGAGCATGAGCTCCATTAGCATGGTGGCAAGCAGCCAACGGCCCTCAGGAGGTCTGTTATGACGAAGTCAAAGGTCGGAGCACTACGCTTCAACGCAGTGTGCCAAGGCCACACAAAGGGCAGGCCGGGCAACTCAGCAGGATGTCCAGCAGCAATGATGATTCATGAGCTGTTACTCCCCCTTCTCCCCCCTCCCTCTTGGTTTCTGTATCTCTTTATTAGTGAGACAGACTTTTAAGAACCAGGATAATGAGTTATATCTACACACAGGCCATTTGGATACTTGCTGATTTTTCTCCTACTCATACTGAGCTGAAATGTATAGTCACATCTTTATGTTTTTTCTGTGACATATTACTTATCTGAGAGAATTTGCCCTCTCTAAATGTGTACAAAGCCGGAGAACATGAGCATTTTTATAACATTTGCTTTCTCTTGTTCTGTAGTTGCTTCATCACAACAGACTTTCTGATTGGGATCTTCGGACTTGATCTGAGGAGAAGCTGATTCAGCTACAATTTCCTAGAAGTCCTTTTCACTTAATGATTTCACTATCACAACAAGTAACTAGACAATTTCCTCCAGTTCAACATGAGAAGTGTCTAAGAAATGAAATACATAACTTCCTATGACTACTGTAAATTAAGCTGACTGTATAGAATTGTTATACTTTATTATTGCATGTGATGCTTTTTATGTCGACAACCAAATGATTCTTGCCCAATCCCCAGTAAAGCTACTGACTTGTGAATGTAAAAAGGTCAGTTCAAATGTGAATGAGTCGTGAACTGTCAATAGTGATATCTGTCCATACAGCGCGCTCTGATTTTATTTGTGCTAATACAACTTAACACACAGGATGTGAATGTAAATTTTAGCTTTTGGTGCTCATAAGAGAAATGATACCTGAAAAATGAACACCAGTGTTTCAGTTATGATTCCACCAGAGCTACTTTCTTCTGTGGATTATCCAGAATTGAGTCACTTGGGATACTATATGTGAACGTCAAGGTCAAGGTTCTGACCCCAGCAGGTTGGTACTAATTTCCCGTGAGGTAAAGGAAGGACTAAGAACCTACAGGTGGATGCTGGGGAGTGGATGTTGGGCTTTTGAAATGGAGAACAATGGCAGTGGCAGTGGCTCTTTACAGCGGAAGCTCAGTCTGTAGGGACCAGAGGGTAGCCGGTTTAAGTCCAGCAAGAAAAGTATGGAGGGTGGCTGGGCTGGTGGAGAGATGCCAGTCCATCTCCAGAGAATTGCCGAGGTGCCCTTGAGCAAGGTGCAGAACCCCTAGCTGCTCCCAGGGTGCTGCTACGTGGCTGTGCATCACACCACCATCTCTCCACACTTGCATGTCTGTGAGCCCTTTGTGTGTGTGCAGTTGTATTTTGGATGTACACATGTAAAAACTTGAGAAACTGAATGTTCTACTTATTCAAGTAACACAGCATGATGATTTACTGTGTTATATTATGTATGTTTATTGTTGTAACCATGCTGACAAAAGGTCACTCAACCATAGCGAAATGGTCACATTAACCGAAACCATGTTTCCCCAACTCTAACTCTAATTTGACCCCAAACTATGAATTCTCCCTAAACCTAATCAGACAGGGTTTGTGCCCAAACCAAACCAAACCATGACCAGAATGTCATCATATCATAGAACTGATATAATTTTTATTTTTAAGAGTTTTATAAGGCACAGTGATCTATATATGACACGTAACGGTCGCTTCATTTCATGCTGATGTTTAAGTTTTAACTAGTCTTAACCCATTCATAGTCAAAGATGGCTGTCTACACATACTCTTCCTCAGCACCATCGGATGAGCATCTTCCTCCCTGTCACTTTCTCTCCACACACTGATATGTTTACACTGGTTGAATCAACAGGGAGCCCCTTGGGACAAGGAGTCACACACAGAGCTTCTCCATCTGCCTGACACAACAACCTCCCTCTTCCCGGCACCACACACATTCCCGCAGAAGGCACCAAACGCTCCTCACATGTGGGCTTTCACATTCTCCTTCAAACATGCTGCGCACACACAGACTGACACATGTGTGCCCGGTGCGAGCTTGTTTGATTATCCCACACAAACTCTCAGAAGTTTGTATGTTGGAGCGACATGTGTGGAGCAGTGTGTGGGAACACTTCAGTCTTAATTAGACTGACCACAAGGACGATAGCGGTTCTCCAAAATAAACAGCCTATAGGCACGGATGTCATCGGAATCAGAATCAGAAATATTTGCTTGATAACAAACTTTTTTTTGACCAATTAGGCTCCTTCAGTTTCAAATATTTACAGCCACAATCTTGGGAGGCCTTGCATCTGTTCCGCAGGCAGTGTGTGTGTTCATGTGTGTGTTTGAAGGTTGCTTTAGTAGCTGATAAAGACAAAAATGAGTGAAGTCATAAACACACAGTAAATGTCTTTTAGTTGGACAGATCGCTGTCTTTTTATGCTTTTTAAAAGGACACGCATCACCGACAAAACCCTTCTTCCTCTCAGCCTTCGAGTGACACTCCAACCAGATATTCTGAGGCTTTTAGACGAAACCGCTGTTTGTTTTTAGTTGGTCTTAACTCTAAAATGACGTAAACAAGCGGAATAATGATTGAAGGCGTTGATGATGGCTGGGGCATTAATGTTCCGCAGGGCTCTGGCGATGTTTAACTGCTAGTTTGGTGGGCGGCTTGGCTTTGTGGCATCCTGTAACAGCTCCTCGAGAAACCGACATCATTTATTTTTCCGACGCAGGCTGGCATCAGACAGATCCGCATAAGCCATTAAAAGCAATTTGGAAAAGGGCATTCTGATGAGGCACACTTCACCCAATCATGAAGTACTTAAAACAGGAAAAAGGAGAGCACACTCTGAGGAGTGACAGGAGGACACATGTGCAACACGGATGAACTGCGGTAAGGGTACTTGCCACTAAGCCTGGAAGAATAATGGGGAGAGCTGTTAAAGTTTCTGTGATAATCAGTTTCAATTAAATTATGTTTCATTTACAGAGCCGCACTACAAATCAAAATATCTCCTTCTAACTGACATGGGCAGCAGAGCGGAGAAAAGCTTGTATCACGGCTGGGTGACACGAGGCATGCAGAGTACAAAACCACATTCCCTGCTACAACCTGTCTGCCATAGTCTCCCCTAAAATCACTGAGGAGTTAGCATGAGTTTGAGGGGAAGGTAGAAGACGACACCATTACCAACCTGTGGCGCACACAAGTCAAGAAAGATCGAATGGGATTCACAGTAAAGTCACAGGAAACAATGTCACAATGTTGTGTCTGTAACCCAGGTTAGCACTGACAGTGAACGTCTATCAAGAATGTGTCTGCTAAACAAGACATCACCATATTCTGGATCACTTCAACAAACTAAACCATCTCCATGACAACTGAGCAGCTCCATCTATGAGACGCTTTGGAAACACCATGTAAGAGAAGAGAAATCACTATTTCCAAGGTTAACCTTTCTTTTGATTATAATTACTTAAAGGATCATACTAATGCATGTTGTGGCTGCTTTGCTTATTTTTTTCCCAACAAATATCAAATGCACACTTGCCTGTTCAGTTTTAGACCTTTGAATATTTTTTATTCGGTTCTAAATAGCAAACTAACCTCTATTTTTATTTCTATTAAACTGCAACAGACTTAAAGTCAGTTTGTTTACTCAATTTATTTATTTATTTATTTTGCATCATAGTTTTATTTCTGATTCATTATTTATTCTATCCAAGCTGACTACAGGCAAAAGGCGGGGTACACCCTGGACGAGACACCAGTTCATCACAGGGCACAGGAAGCTGGAGAGAACCCACACAGGTTCCATGAAGGAACCTATTTGCTGTGAGGCGACAGTGCTAACCACTGCAGAACCACACTGCCCGTGATTTATTTATTTTAGGTAAAATGAATGGGAAAATAGCTATCTTAAAAAGAAGAAGAAAAACATAATAAAAAAAAAATCTAAACTCGACTATTATAGGTTTTATGATTTTAGTTAATGAAAAATGCAAAACCACTCGTATGCGTTTGTGCACATTTGTTAGTATTTTAACAAGAAATGTCACTTACTTCTGAGGTGTGTTTTGGCTTTAACTGTTTTTTTGTTTTTTTTTAAAGATTATTTTGGCCTTTCAAGTTTTTTATTTGACAGAGACAGCTGAAGAGTGACAGGGGAGAGAGAGAGATGGGGAGTGACATGCAGGAAAGAGCCACAGGTCAGATTTGAGCCCTGGGCTTCCGCAGCATGGACACAGCCTTCGTACATGGGGCGGCTGCTCTACCAACTGAGCTAAACGCTGCGCCAGCTTTAGCTGTTTTGAGGAAATGACAACACGAATGCACAAGAAGCAGCTGCAAAATAGGCCAGATGTAGTTCCAGTAGAGTTCAACAAGCCTTTAATTTGTATTTTTGAACTTCCTTCCATTAGAAGCTTAATGTGAACCTTGTAAAACTTCATGGAAACACCTGTAACAGTTCTCTTTGTAGAAATATGACTCATCGTTTTCAGTATACTTTAATTTACTTTTGTTCAGTGTTTGACAAATCTCCACAGCAAGTAAGTCACATTTCTACATGTATTTTAACACTCTTCCACTCCAGGCAAGATACAGGAGACGCAAAACGAGACAGTGACTACATGTACGCAGCTTCATTTCTTCACATGCCTCCTCGCCTGTGAAAAGTGTGCTGGGGCACACCGGGTCTCACGGAAGGCATCAAGTGACTGATGTATGATGGCTGGAAATGGAAAGTGTTATCCCGTAGAAGCAACCGTCAAATACAAATGGGCCAACACCTTAATTACCACTTCCTGCGGGACAGAAAACGACCTCCTTCAAGACAGTACTGGAAAACCAGGCGTTAGCACTTTACGGCACATGAGCACAGCTCAATAATTGAAGGGTTTTAGCCCAAAATGCTACATATCCACTGGAAAATACATGCCACCTTAAATCCCTAAGTCAGTATTACAAAAACACAGATGACTCAAGCTGCACAAACACAGCTATTTTCTGAGTTAGTCTACAGATGACTCAGTTGACTCTTAGTTTTTCTTTCCAATTGGGTTTACTTTAGACCAGTGACTACTTTTTGAATGCTTTCAATATTTATTAATTTATTTTACACTCACACGAGCATTGTGTTCATATCTCATGCTGGCGGTTGGAACCTCAATCATCAGTGGGGTCAGGGACAGTCATTATTAGCTGTGGGTTATTTGTGCTCCTCAAGGAAACATGCACAGCAGAGAGCTGATTGGCCTTTGTTGCATCGCTTCTGCTTAAGGCAGAAATCAAAGTCTAGTGATGACTCAGGGGAATCCGAATAAATCAAATCAAAACTCTTCACGTATAAACCACTGTGTCATCGTTTTAAACCTTTTTCCCAGCAGATCAAAATCGATAACAGCTAAAGCTGACAAAAAAAGAGTTTTGCCTCAGACACTCGCATATCAAAGTTTGCTTTTTTCTTCCATTCAGCACATATGGCAGTATGTTGAGAAGGACACACTTTTTGTACCTATTAATTCCTCTTGAAACCTAATGAGGCAGAGCTCATCACTCTTGCTGAGGAGACACATAACTGGGATACTTTTTACAGCCAGAATAGACTTTATTAATCATTGAGCTACTTTGAGAGCCAAATATTTACATGCAGACAAAGCCAAATCCCTCCGCTCACTGCGGTTGAGTTGTGTCCCAAACGGTTTTAAAGGCAAGAATATATATATGCACTACTTTCCATGAATAGCCATGACCTGAAGGACAAAACAGCACTATAACATCAGAACAAACCGTGCCTCTTGTTGTCTATCACCTCTTTGTCAACTCTGCTCATGGGAGCTCTGGGAGTCTGACACGTACAATTCCACTGGTTTCGTCCCAAACACTCAATTGATTCCTCTTTCACTGTGCCCTATCACTCTCGGCGTCCACCAAACAGACAGCTGCTGACAGATGATGAATCAAAATGGATGAAATAGAATGGAGCTTTAAAACTGATGGGCAGAGGGGAGACTGGGTTAAAGGATCCTGTCTCATAATCTGGGGAACCATTGCTCATCATGTCAAAACGCAAACTAAAGAAACTTTTTTTTCGTCCAGCATTGGCTGAAAAAATGTGTTATGCATCATTGATCACAGTGGCAGTCCTCATAATCCCTTGCCCCGACTGAAATCTCTCATGGCTCGTAGATGAGGATCTGTCTGGAAAAAAAAGGTTATTGCTCATTTTTAGAAACACCAGAAGTGTTAAACCTCATACACTCACATTTCATTTTCAGGCTTACAAAATCAATGTTTGCATTCATAGCAGCCTAAATGTTATGAAACTGTATGCCATTAAACTTTTCCTAACGCACGAAAACCAAACTAAAATGATTCAATTCAAGTAGCCGAGGCTTCGCAGACAAAACAAGCTCCTCGCTGATTTTTATCACATCATACCTCATATTCGTGTAAATAAAACAATAATTTTCTTAAAGGATTTTACTGGCTGTGACGTTCCGAGTTCCTTCACTGCCCTAGCTCAGTCAGCATATAAACACACGTGATGTATAATCAACAGGATCTGGATGGCAACACAAGCCTATATCCATGGATGTCTCAATTATATATGGTGGTTCAATTTCAAATGTTTACAGCATCAAATAACTTGGAGGGCCTCCATGTGGCTTCGCGCATCTGCTGCACAGACACACAGACAGGGTGTGTGTCCACATGTGTCTGTAGGATGTGTGCCAAAGAGTGGCAGAGAGAGAAACACACACAGAGGGGGAGAGAGAGAGACAGAGAGAGAGAGAGAGAGAGAGAGACAGAGAGAGAGAGAGAAAGAGTCTCAAACAAAGATGTTTCATGGATGACAAAGACTAACAAGTCGCCTCATTCATATCTGGGTTAATCTCTTTAAATCCTTTTTTACCGCTCTAGTCAGATCTCATTATCGCTTCTGTTGATGTCTGAAAAATGATGCAAAGCACATGTAAAGACTGTCTTTCTTATGACTTTATCTGTCCTCTTTTTCCGTCTCTCTTTTCTCTCCTTCATTTCAGACACGATTTAGCCTGAGCTACTGCCAAATCATGTGTAATTCTACAACAGCAGATTTATGAAGGAATAATCTAGGGTAACACTGAAAGCCATCGTCACTGTAAAATGTCCTAGGAACAATATATAACCATGGCTGTGCATTTGAGGGGGCACTCCAGCCATTCACTGATGTACTTGCATAAAGTTGAGGGACTCACAAGAGGCAGAATTTTAAATATGGTCAAAGTTGAAGCAGCAGAGGCCGAGAAATCCTGACTTTCATTCTCAAGTGTGGCTACAGCCCCAAACTCCTACATCCTACATTTCCTATAATGCAAGTCATTTGAGTATTCTCTGAGACAGTGCCTACCACATAAATGGCCACATCTTCAACAACTACAACTTCACAGGATTGTAACACTTGAGCTTTCTCTTACAAACTTTCAGTCTCCAGGGGGTAAAGACAACCTAATGACATCATCACAGTTCATGACGAGATAGAAGTTTAGGGAAGTCCACTGAACTTCATGAATACAATCAGTGGAGTGTCCCTTTAAAAGAAAGCACCCCCAATTTATTACTGTACTTCTATAAAGTACAATGAACTGACAAATCTAAAAAATCAAAGCAGCAGAAGTTGAGAAATTGTGACTTTTAGTATAGGTTAAACTCCAAAAACACTGGACTGGATCCTACATCTTACATCCTGTGACTAGAAAACAAATGCAGCACAGAGTCCTTTTTAGGTAAAATATTAAACAAGAGGCTGAGATGCAGCTAGATCTAGATCTATTTCTATTAACCTCGTCTCAGCTGATTGTTTTATAAGTAAATATAACAAACAGCTGAAAGAAGCTGTAGAGGCGTCTTTATTCCTCCTCACAGGAGAGTACATTAAAGTAAGAAGCAGAGGAGGATAAATGAGTGCAGGATGTCTTTCCGCGTCAAGAGGACCACGATAAGGATTTCTTGAGGGCTTTTAAGTGCCAGTGTGACTCATCTGTCTTCAGTCTCTTTGTCACGTACACACCGTTACAGTCATGTTCTGCATAGGTAAACGTCACCAACACGATGGATAGCATTACTGTTGACAGGCGACAAATTCGGCTGTCAGTCCTGTCTGAGGCTGTTTGTCCTAGAGGGGTCACAGAGGTTAAGTTGCTGACTGTTAAGGCATCTGTTTGGATAACCTGCTGACCGGCTACGATTCAAGGTGAGAAATATCTTTGCAGCCCTGCTGCTTCCTTTCGGTACTCAAGCCTTTTAGAGTGTAAAGTATGAAGAGCTACTGTGTAATGCAACATAACCTTTTATTCCCTGTTTTCAGGCTCTTTTACTTGGAAGCTGAAAATAGAATATGCAACACTGCAAGAGTAAACAACAGTTTTATATACAGTATATGTTTGCTTTGTATTTTAAAGCAGTTATCATTGTGTCATTGGAGGGCAGGCAAAAATAATCTGTGTTACTGAGACTGTGGATACTGAGACTTGTAAAAAAATGAGACCTCATCTCAGACAAAGCTTGGAGAAAGGCGCCCCCTCAGCCCTCTTTTAATAAACTTTGTTTAGTTTTGTTCAATTCCTGATTATGTTATCTGATCCCACTCAACAACTGAGCCAAGGTTGAGCATAATATTACTGCTTTACATAACTTCATATTGTGACTCTAGGACAGTGAGAAGGACAGTAAAGGTCCCCAAAACTACTGTATTGAGCTGCTCTATGTGATCTCCTTCTGATAATATTGTAATATTTTTATACTACCATTCACTTAGCCTCCTCTGAAGCAGTTTGACCAGTAATACTGGACAGTGCCATGACAAACAGTGGTATCACTGTAAATATGACAAGATTTAAGGGGATATTTCCTAAGCCTACCGCAAGTTATTGTCTGAGACACAAGATTTCCTGTCAGTTTTCAGGGTATTGAAACATTGTGTTCAGCTAAATATGATCTGATGCTGACAGTGTTTTGTTTCTCAATTTGGAATACTGGTTAAAGGAAAAACACTATTAGAGCTACAAGTTCAAATTCACCCCACAAGCAGGAGGCTATACGTGAGTTAAATGGCCTGATGTGATCATCTAACAAAAACGCACTGATGAAGTGGGCTCAGGATGGAAGATGTCTGATGAAGCTTTTTTGCAGTTTGCTGATAAAGTGTATTAGTTTTGGACGAATGTTATTGATTGCTCTAATCACAAAGTACCCGACTTAACCTGCTATGAGCCATTAAAAGTCAGGGAAATTAAGCAGGAGAACGGAGCGCAGGGGGAGTCGTGTGAAAAATAAAACGTTCCTCCTTTGTCTCGTGTTATGGAGCTGATCAGAGATCCACAGTAATATAACTTTAGAATTTACACCTATAGTATTTAGGCTGCTATAGTCACAGAGCATTTTCATTGTCTGTTTCTCCCTCTCTCTTTAAACCTGGCCACGGTCTCTCACCCTCTGTGGGTGTCCGATAAAACAGTGCTGCAGATTTTACAGCAGCTTTTCCCAGATGTTAAATGTCAGATGCAGTTTCCTTTGCTGCAATGGTCAGTCAGCAGCGATAAATCAGGTGCAGTGGCTGTTTGTATAAATCTACATTCCCTGCTCCCATATTTTGCACCAGTACTGCCAGTATTGTGTGACGTGGTGCTGTGGTTTCATCCATTTTACCTTTGTAAAGCCTCAGTGTGGTCATTTAATAAGTAAGAATAAATATTGCTGGCAGTTAAGCACCTAAAGGAAAGGTAGAAAGATGCTTTCTGGGTCAGTACATTATGTTTTGAACACAGAACTTGCTATACACCGTGTAGCTGCTACACCAAAATTCATTCATGGGAGCTTTGTCTTCAGTAGAGGCTCGAGATATCAAATATTCATCCTATTCATCTAAAGTATAGCAAGTTCAAGGAAATCCTCTGGGCTCAGGAAATAAATGAATCAAAACATTAAAATTGAAAAAGTGGAAACAGCGAGTATGCGCTGTATCCAGAGAAAACTGAACTTCCAAAAGATCTTTTACCTCCTTTGTCCCCTAAAAACTGGGCCGATAAACAAGAGCATTCTGTGTAATTACTGACTGAGTTCTCAGCAAAACCAACAGCTTTCTGCAGCTTCAACTGTATTTCGATGTTCTAAACACACATAACACAGTTGCTGTTTTCACTTTATGAGGCAGGATAAACTACAAGCCTGTTTTTGTTCAGGCAGTGAGGAATTAGAGTGACGCTCAGTGATCACTTGCAGCCGTGACACTTGCCATGTAGCGCTGTGGGTGGTTGAGGAGAGTGCCAGGTGGGTTGGGTTTACTAAGGACAGGAAGGCAACAAGCCAAGGTGGCCTGTTTGTGAATAAGCTGCCAATGGATCTTGGACAATATCATAGGAGAAGGAGTGGCAGAGGATAAAGAAGAAAGAGAATTCAGCCTTCCTCACATATTCTGAATTCTAAGGAACTAAGGACAGAGGGAATGTGTGAAAACTCACTGATTTATACTTTATTACACACTCCAAAACTGGAAGAGGAGGCTCTGAAAAGTCAAGAGAGACTGCAGCTGGTGTGTTGCAGTCAAAAACGAGCTGGATCAAAGGTTACCACTCCTTCACACTGCCCGTTTTAACAAGGCAGCCCTTTGCTCTCTTAACAGAACATCTGCCAATGTCATTCAGTTATAATGAGTGATTAAAAGCTTCAAATTGAGCTACAAGTGAGCCCGTAACGAGCCCCTGGGTGCTCCGTTGATGCTGCTAAACTGGATAACATATGAGAGGGTCAAAGTGTGCACCAGAACGCACACCTCTTGTAATAAAAAACTGGCTTTTGCAGAGGAACAAAGAAAAGGGAGATGGACCCCAAAGAAGCTTCACAAGGGTCAGAGAATGAAGGGAGTGATGTCCTCACCGTGTGAGAGCAGCGAGGAGCTTGAGCTCAACAGCTGCCGAGGCACTTGAGAACTGGATTGCACTCTCAAGTTCTTGGTGCTGGTTCTAGACATCCAATTTGGGGCATCACGCATTCATCATGCACGCCTTTCAACACCTATTGCACTAATAATGAAACATGCTGTCATATGATATCATGATATCTTGTTCCTTGACATACTTTACTGTGTTGAAAACATGAAAAATGTGTGTTGGTCTAAATACGTGGGCACATTTAAAATGACCTCCTTTTCAATGTGTAGATGAAATATGAAGACAGATAAACAACGTAAGCCAAGAATGTAACATTTGCAGTGGACAAATCCCCATATGTACAGTGGTGTCTGTTAAAGCTCCCGATTATGTACTGGATATGTTATCATGTATTCAGCCTACACTGTATAAAACTGAAACAAATTATTAAGGCGTCTCTCAACCAGCTGGCGAGCAGACCATTCTCTTTCTCCTTCTCTAAAAATGAAAACATCTCTTGTTTACTTCTTCTGGTGGTCCTCAAAGAAGAAAAGACTGCACACTGTTGCGCTCCAATTAATCATTCTCTTCTTTAAGGCGAGGTTTCGATCCACAACGTATTTCTCAGGCAAACATCAAGAGAAAACAGGCCTGATGTGTAGAGGCAGCAATCAACTCAAATCACTAACACCTGCTGGTCAGTAAGCACAGGAAAAAGCCAAGACTCACAAGATGGCCATCACAAACTAATTCCAGAGGTGACATCTGAATGAAACTTCTGATAGGTCTACTGAAAAAACAGTGTTTCGATTCAGAATAGTTTCTTTGTGGAGGTCAGCAGATAACAGAGTTCAACATTAACCTGGTCAAAACTTAAAGGTCTTGAATCCACTTGTCACAGTCACATTTCAATCTAAAAAAGGTGAGTGTTGGTGAATAGTTTGTTTGTTTTTTTTTGCAATGGAATCTAGCTGTAAATGGTATTGTCACCTTTTCACTGTAGAAGTAAAAAGGTGAACTTGATACCAACCAGACAAATAAGTCAGTAGGAGTAAACCCAATATTCAAGTATTTTTGGTGTCCACTAACTCCAGAGAAGTATTTGGCTCATTAGCTGCTAAATGCTCCCCCATATATTCATTAGCTAGCATCAACTCTGCCACAATGCTCAAATGTATGTAGATTTCAAGACCTTAAATGAACAAATTATTTTTTTCCTCAACCTGCGACGGACAGCACACTTCTCACTCTCTTTTACTTGCCAGATTTTCTACTGAAGGATTTGATCTTAAAATCTTCTGGTTAGAAGCTTGTCTCTCTACAATGCAGGCCTCTGGTCTGTGAATGAATTAATACCCCCTGTATGGCTATAGTTGCAGCAGTCTAAACTGGCCATCTGCCTCTGCCCTCTCTAGACCACTCGTTGCCAATTGCTGGGCATGCACAGTGACATCAGGGATGTTTCAGAGGCCCAGAGTTCCCATCATCCATTTGTTGGTGTATTTCCAGACCAACTGACTCTCATAATAGGTGAGTTGCCTGACAGCCAATGCTAGTATACTCAAATTAACAACCTGAGGAATAGTAGCACACAGATGCCAATTGGTTTGGCCTGAAGGAGCCCAGGCCAGAGGCTCAAATTAGGAACATGATCAGTTAGAAGCAGAGATTAATAGCAAGCTGCGCCAATGGTGAAGCGCCAGGCCAGTGAAGATGATACTACTGAGTGGCTTGTGCTGTTCGTCCTCTGGTTTGGCTAGTATGTAGGCTGCCAACAGATGGGGACCAGATGAAACTGGTGGGCTTTTATGGTCTCCGAGAAACCCAAGACTCAATTGGGCCTCAAAGGCATCAAGTCCAAACGTGTTTCTATAAAAACACTGAACATATATGACTTTTCCGGTATGACTGGAAATAACTAATGACTTTATTGATTCAAATGAGTTTATGTGCATTGCAGACACGCCCGTCTCCCTCAGGATGAGGCTTTCGTGATGCTTTAACTCTTCATCATCACTTCTAATTTCCAGTTTGTCTAATACTTTGGTTTATGCATCCATCAGACCATTTTCCTGCTGACCTTGTCATGGCAATGCCACGTTGTGTTCATCCAATATTGCAATGTAACGTAAACTGATTTATGCTGAAATATGTAGTGCACTAAGGTTTGACAAACTGTATCACAATTTCACACGAACGGCCGCTCAATGTAAATCAACAGCCAAAGAAATTACACTGTCAAATCAAACTGGTTTGGGCGTGAGCCAAGGGTGTAAACAGCCAGCCTAAATATGATCCATGACACACTTTAAAATCCAATGCCACAGATGAAAAGCAGCAAGAAAGGATAGTGGTCAGTTGTTTGATGTGATCTTTCCGACCCAGGCCTGCACTACTTCTGCTGACAGATGTTGCATCTTTGCATCCATGTTAGAATTTGACAAGTGTTTGTTTTCCCCCGAAAATCCTTTGCTGAGGTCGCTAGATGCTAAACACACACACGCACACACACACACGCCCAGAAAGTGAAACTGCACAGTCATCCGTATTGCAAGGCAGTGCTCTGTGGTTTGCTAATGATGTCTGTCTATAATGAGGAGGATTAGTGTTGCGAGGCTTCAATATTTTCTGCTGAATGGGCCTCTTCTGCCGTCCCTCGCCTGCCGTTCTTGTGTTTGAGCACAGTTCTTCTGAGAAATGAAAAAAAGTAAAACCGGGGTGAGCATCTAATTCTTTTGATTGCTTTACAATTACGGGAAACTGCACTGTCAGGGGGCGTCAGGTTTACATGGCAGAGGGATTGCAGAGTGTGCCATGAGGGGAGTGAGACATTTGAAGGCTTCATACAAACACTGTGCAAGAGCCTTAATCTGCAGAATGCAATTCTAGTTTTATATCACATGAATTTAGCTCCTGCTTTTATCCAAAATCCTGAAATGAGAGGAGAGTCAATCCATTTATTGCAGGTATACAAGTAATCTAGAAGTGATGAGGACCATAGTGTGAGGTATAATGAAAACTCAACCATAGACAGGACAAACAAAATAAAAATTGGGTATTTGACGCTCTTCTTCCTCTGATGAACTTTAACTTCTGTCTTCTAACCTGCCTTCCATCACTGTCCAGGCCCTGAATCACGTCCATGTTGTTCATTTTCCATCTCCACTCTTACCTATTAACGCAAAGCTGTAACAGTAAAAAACAGTAAAAAGTGACACATTCAGCGCAGTGGAAAGGAACAGAGCCAGACTGAAATCTCCACTGAGTTGAAAACCCCTCGTACCACGCTCCTGTCATTCCTTGTTCTCATCATCTTCACTGGCTTGCTCAGTGGTTGCAGATGATTCCTTCCGGGACCAAATATGTGGTTGAGGGTATGCTTCTGTAGACAAGCCCCGCTACCCAATTTCAGAAACAGATTCTCAGCAATCATTAGTTCCTACACCAATGAATCCAACCAAAACTATTCCCTGATACACACTAGCCTCAAGCTCTACTGGGGAAAACAGGCATGTTCAACATTTTCGACCAGCTTGGCCACTGGGAAATGCCAGGCCTCAAATAAGAGGAATCCCATTTGCATTAAAAAAGGCGATGTTTCAGGAAATGCAAAAGAAAAATGCTTATTCTTCTATTACTGGTAGGAACTACACAGTACAGAAGTAGAGGTCTGACATTTCGCAGATAGCTGCGCTTTCCTCAAGAGAAACACAAGAAAGGAAACCAGCCTGCAGTATCAAAGGTACTAAGAGCAGGGATTTGGGGGATCTAACAGAGGCTCAACAAGCTATTAGTTAGCTGAAAGTATAACTATGAGTCTGTTCTATGGCATTATTTTCAGGAAAGCAATTTAAAAGCTGTGACATCAGTTCAGTTTCACATGAGCAATCAAGTGACCAAAGTTAATTAATACCTGGAGGATACCTGCACACTTTAAACCCAGGATTGCATCATATACTTTAAAGGGAAGGAGATCAAAGTTCAGACTCTTTTACATATCATTCTTGATGAGAGCAAATTAGGCGAGTAGAGGAGGGAAAACTTGGGAAGCTCAGCTATTAATTCATAATTCTACTGTTCTTTGCCGTCTTCTCCCATGAGCCCTCTGAGCAGTCAGATGTGATACTCTTTGGCCTTGTAATTACAGCGACTAAGCATACAGACGGCGGTTGAAGGCAGTTCAGAGTGGCTGGCTGAAAATTGAACAGTAAGTGCAAAGATTACACGGCTTGATCTGATCATGTATCAAAACAACAGGGAAAAGAAATGAATTGGCTGCTGGTGGCAGATGTTTGTCCACACACTGGCCAAATCTGTTGGATTAACCCTGCAGGAAACGATAGTTCTTCAACTGACTTGTGGATCTCTCACATTGTGAACACGGCTTTAAACAAAAAGACTGCATTATGGATGTAGATTAACTGAAAAGCTTGCAGATGCCGGTGCCGTTCTGTTTTCTGCTCCTCAGCTTCCAGCAGCTGCTCAGTTGGCCTCCATCCACTCACCCGACCGGCAGTGACCCACCGCTTAGAGAAACAGGCTTGTGACTGCAGGATCACCATTTCAAGTCCCAAATGGGAAAAAATCTGTGCAGAGGAAGTAAATCAGATTCATCTGCCCCCTCCACTGACAGCTGCTGCTACTGTGATGTCTCTGGCCAAGGCGTTTAACTTCCAGGTGCAAGGTGGCCAGTGGCAGCTTTCCAAAATTCACAGCTCATCGAATTATGCAGCCAAAAGTTAAAAAATAGCTCAGAACATGGGGAAAAGTTGTCAGTAAATAACTAAAGTTTCAGATTGATATCAGTGCTTGGACCTGTGGGTAAACAAGCCAAACAAAAAAACTTAGCGCTCGGAGAACCATATGTTCATATGTCATCACCTTGATCTCTTCGGATAGTTTGGTACATTTGGTCCAGCCAAGGAAAAAAAAAAGCTACATTACTCCTTTTAGTTCTGCTCTGGTTTGTGTTCACACTAACTTTTTTTTTTAAATGAGCCAAGAGCTGTAAGCGTGAAGTCACATGGACTGAGTAATTAATTAAAGTAAAGTAATTCAGTGATTGGACAGTTTTGACAACCTGCATCGTCAGCGCTACATGGGAACAAGTTGGAACGAACCAAACCAAATTGTCAGATGCAATAGAGGTATTTGAAGCAAAACAAACAGGCTCAGTGCAAAACCACCCTTAGTCCTCTGCTTTCTACCCTCCGAGTCCAAGCAATTGTCCATGGTTGTAAAGGCAATGGATAGGGCCTTTCGCCCTGGAGATTAAAACAGATTCTTCAGCATATATAAAGTAAAGTAAGTATAAGTCCTGCACTTGTTTAATTAAAGTGTATAGTTGTAGATTGAGCAAAACTCAAAAGAGTGACTTCACCTTCCACAGTATAACCCTTGGATTTTAGCTGTGCTAGCTGGCTATATCTTTATTCCTGTTATGTGTGTCCGTATGCGTGTGTGCGTGTGACAGATATTTCCTTCCCTTTGCGCCCACACGATAAGCAACCATGCTTCCTCAAACTTCAAATTCCCAAGCTGGCCGGACCCTCTGTGCTTAGAGCAGGTGGTGGATCAATGGGCTCAGTAAGTGACCGAGACAAAGAGTTAGCTGCACACACACACACACACACACACACACACACACACACACACACACACACACACACACACACACACACACACACACACACACACACAGAGGTCGCTGGCATACAGAGCGACGTGCTCTTGCAGCGCTGCTTGCAGCTCGCCCTTAGTGACCAGTGCGTCAGTCTAGACTCAGCTGTTTCTAGCAAGGAGCAGAATCACTTTACACTTGACAGACAAAAGAAAAAGAAACACAGGAGTTTATCTTTCCAGGCCTGCTTTTGACTGACTGAACTCACACATTACATGAGGGGTTACCAGGATTCACATGACCTCAATGTTTTCTTCCTTCCTGCTTCTTTAATGCTGTTTTTCTAACAGGCTCAGCTTCCATTACAGCTGTACTCAACGCGGAGGAAAAAACAAAACATCCGAATACTGTGCTGAACGTGTGAACGCAGTTGTAAAATACATTCTGCTACATTCCAGTGATGGGACCCTTTTGGCAAGATTCCCTGAAGAGCACTGACACATATCATAACAATGTATACGGTCCACTAAATGCAAAACTGCTGTCCAGTAAGCTAAACATGCACAAAACACAGCTTTAACAATGAGCCACAAAGACTGACACAAAAAAGACACACAGTGTCAGCACCGAACACACTCACCCGCCCACAGCGTCTCACCAAGAACGCGCACCGAGGCAGCTAAATAGCTTTAGTCACTTTTAATGGCAGGAGGGCAGATGCCAGGGCAAACCAACACTGCATAAACACTTAGTCAACTCTAGTTAAAGTGAGGGGTAATTATCTCACAGTGACGACAATCAGCGGTTATACAGCCCGTCATCTCATTAACAGAGGGGAAAACGACACCGCCAGCATCGCTTGGCCGCATGGCAGGCAGATATACAAATGATTGAATCCGGCATAGTAAGATAAATATGTTAAGGCTTGAACTTTTCAAGGCTCTGCTGCTTTTTTTGGTCAAGTGGCGATGCGGTTACTCCAGTCATCACTATCTTTCTGATTAGTGAAGATGGTCACGGTTTGTAATCAGAGTCAAAACTTTGTCTTCGCGAGATGGATCAATTTCAGCCGTGACACCGGCTTGTGAAATGTGACTTTGTTTACACACTGTAGACTTTTGTCGCTCTTTAGATGCTCTCACATTTTGTCCCTACTGACCGCTGGGACTGTGACCATTCAAATGTAAATGAGTAAAAGGTGTTCGTTAAGGTGTTCACTTGAGAGGGTGCATGGCAGGTGGTGGACGAGGATTCTTAACTTAAGTAAACCTACAAATGCGACATTGTGAAAATACTCCATTACAAGAGCAACATGCATTTAAACTCATATTTAGATAAAAGTACAGAGATATTATCCTGTGGGAAATTATTCTATATTAGATTACAAGGTGACGTATTAATACATATACAGCATTTTATGATGTAGCTGCTGAAAATGTAGCTAAGTGTAACTATGTCATCTATTTAGGCAGCGGTGTGCAGTGGTTTCAAACATAAGGATTGCCTCCCTCCGACGGGTCACGGGATAAATCTGAAGGGACGTGAGATGATTAATGGAGTTGAAAAGACGTTCCGCTACATACAGTAAATTCTACAGTTTTTGGACAGCTTCTTTATGAAATATTGGATCATGTGAACTCCTTTGGTCTGGAATAGATTAAAAAAGGAAAACCAAACATCTTCAGAGGATAAATCTCTCTTTGGTGGAACTACTTCTGAAACATGACGAGGCACACAGAATTAATACCGCTTTGTAAGGAGTCACAAGCCAAAAGCCACCAGTTTAACAATGCATCGGAAAAGACAAGGTGTTTTATCTAAACTTGAGGTGTAACTCGTTATGACAGCTGTCAAACAGTGTAGCAGAGCATAAAGTGCAACATTCCCCTTTGAAAGGTAGTGTGCAAGAATAAAGCAGAAAAAAAATCCCACCTTCGTGAATATTCTTAACTGATGTAATTTCATTTTAGTCTCGTTTGAGGCAGGTAGGTGAGAACAGTAGCCGTGGACGTGAGCATCACCTGAATGCTGTAAAATGCTGTGTGATCTGTACACCACTGTAATCTAGAATACATTGATTTAACTGTCGCTCTCTTTTATTTATAAAACAGAAAATATATATAAAGCTACAAATGTGAAAGTTGCAGCTTAACAGCAGAGCAGTTCAGGCTTCAGATAAATATTCCTCCTCATAAACATAATACTCTCTCATGCACCAGTGCATTTAAGGATGGATGAAGTTCAATATAACACTCACCATTTGCGACTGGCTCCTGGGGCTGCCATTGATATCCTCCACCTTCTCATTCGCTGCGTGAGAAAGGAAATGAAGAAACGAGAGTTTTTACTGTCGTCCCATACTGAGCCATAACATCCCGACTTCCAGTGACTTTTGAGTTCAGGTGCCCGAATCCAGCAGGAAACCTCTGTTGAGGTTAGCATAGGAGAGTATGTGTGTGTGCACATGCATGTGTGTGTTAAGGGGCAGAGCGATGCAGGAAAGGTCTGGGAAGCAAAGCTGCCTAATTCGTCAGCTGCCGCCAGAGAATTACTGACAGGCCAGCTTGGCCTCATTGTCTGTTCGGGCGAGCAGGGAGGGTAAAGTTTCAATCCAACAGAGAGAGGGGGGAGAAGAGAGAGAGAGAGTGAGAGAGAGAGAGAGAGAGAGAGAGAGAGAGAGAGAGAGAGAGAGAGAGAGAGAGAGAGAGAGAGAGAGAGAGAGAGAGAGAGAGAGAGAGTTGGAGAGAGTACGAGAGTAAGGAAGTTAGACAGGGGTTGAAAAAAGTGAGAGAGATTTAGGGAGACAGACATCAGTGCGAAAAGCAGCATATGTAATAGAGAGGAAAGTGTGTGTGTGTGTGTGTGTGTGTGTGTGTGTGTGTGATAAACAGAGGGATAGGGAGTCCCAGAAAGAAAAGTGAAGTTTAGAACAGTGATGGAGACACAAAGAAAAAAGTGAGAGCTCACAAAGAAAGTAGATGTAAGAAGAGGAAAAAGAATGTGTGAGAGAAATGGGTCTGAAAAGACATAAAGACAAGTCTTGGTGACTGCACATAGCCCTCCCACAGGGTTCCAAAACCAGGTGAATCCTGAATCCAGCCCAATGATCATCACTCTAAAACAGCACATAAGAGCATTGCCTTTCACAACGCGCATGTTAAAAATAATAACGACATCCCACCTCTATGGTTAGATAATGCTGGTAAGACGGGAACATAACCTGATATCACAAATCTCCCTCAAGGGGCACTTTGTCGACCCAGCCGTACACCCTGACCCTTCTCCCAATTTTACGGCGTCACGCTACTCAAAGTTTCTGAGGCTTCTGAGACGCAACTGTCATAATACGCGTGGCCACAAGAGGTCCTCGTCAGCTCGAAGTAAGCATAAATCATTTCAGGCTTTCAAAACACTAAAGCCAAAAGCCCAAATTATGTTTCCTAAATCTGTGTGGCAGGGAGGGTCCGCATGGCTCAACACTTCAGCTGCTCATCCATGTCTACGAAGGCTGTACACGTGCCAACAAATGTGCGATCCGTCCTTCTACGTAGACAGAGTGTAGTAAAAGCACATTGGCGTGTGTGACGTGCTGTTGTTCTTCTGCTGAAGACAGCCGTAGACTTACAAGTGACTAGGCAGCCAGCTAAGAGGATGCAACATGCATAGAAGACAAATTCAGAGACAATGAGTGGTGCAGTTTTCTCTTTGCTGTAGGATAGTCGCCTCCTCTCACCTCCACGCGTCCCTGACCTGTTTGTCTGGTGACACAGCAAAAAAGCTGCCTCATCTAAAAATATGCATGACTGAGAATAGTAACTATACCCTTACACTACTCTTTGTTGAAAAGGGGAATCACATTACTGAAATGTGTAGGAGCGAAAGAGAGCAAGATTAGAGAGAGAAATGAAAGACATGAGGGCCGAGAGAGACAGACCTAGAAAAAAGTTCATCTGTGACAGAGACGAAGGGAAGCAGAGCGCTGGGAAAGGAAGAGAGACATAAAAGGGGAGAGAGAGACATACAAAAAAAGACAGAAGAGAAAGAGAAGGGATCTCTCTCTCTCTCTCTGGGATCCAATGGGAGACACATGCCTCTGCACCCCTGGGTGTCAGAGCCACAGATCTCTGCTATCGCTGCCGCTCGCCCTGCACCCAAAACAAGAGAGAGCTGCTGCGATTTGGCCCAAATACTGTATCAGACTGAGGAACACCGTCGCCTCCAACTCACCACAACAAAGACCAAACACGGAGTGTGTGTGTGTGTGTGTGTGTGTGTGTGTGTGTGTGTGTGTGTGTGTGTGTGTGTGTGTGTGTGAGTGAGCGTGGGTGGTCGCTTCATCTAGCAGACAGAATTAATTATAGACACACGCAGTGTTTTATTACTGCTGATAACACATGGATTGGACTTTATTAATATTTCTTTCAAACACCTGAAGTTGTAAGTATGACATGACAGCGCTTTGGGAACAGAAGTCAAACTTTGTAATCTGTCATGATAATTATGCAGATTCTAGATGAATGAAGGCGTGGAGAAACTATGTGAGCAGGAGAAGAGAGGAATAATGGAATAACAGATATTGCAGTAGATAGAAGAGAATAGACACAGATTAGGTGTGTGTGTGTGTGTGTGTGTGTGTGTGTGTGTGTGTGTGTGTCTAGTTGCCTACCTATGATCTGGATGATCTGTGCCAGCAGGACTCCATCGGTGACGTCCTGGCTCAGGTCCTTGATGAGGCGCTGACAGCCAGACTTGGCCAGGTAATGATTTGCCCAGTCTGTGTAAATCTGTAAGGACACAACAAACAACCTTGTAAGTGTGTGTGTGTGACAAACAGAGACAGAGATGAGGTGTGTGTGTGTGTTTTGGTGCCACAGATTTATGGGCCATTTGGTCTGACTTATTCTACAACTGATGAAAATATAGACGACGAAATGATCCATGTGTTCACAGAAGATCGTTGCCGGTGCAGGAATCTTAAAGCATTAGCAGCTTTTCTAAAAGTGGAATGTCAGATACTTTAGCAACTAAACATTGTTAATAATTTGATGATCTCAGAGGATCCTGAGCTATGTTCTACTCCCACTGGCAACCTGTCATCCTGTCAGCTGACGAGATTTAAATCTGACAACGTGGGAGATGTTTCAACTGACTAATTTATTTCCTCTCTTCCTTCTTCTGTACTGACAACTGTGTGCTTACATGCTTTTTGTGTAAGTTCTGCTTGATTTGCTTCTAATGTTGGATATTTGTAGTAGTCGAGGTACCAAGATGTTAACGTTGGGAGTGGGATGGGTGAGGTAGGTGAACCTCCCACTGCTCTCTATACATTTCCATTTCCAGGTTGTTTCCTCAGTTTTTAAGGTAATGAGGCCATGGAAGCAGATTTGCAATCCAAATTTTGACCTACAGCAGCAACGAGTCAACTGAGGACTTTCTATATTTTCTCTGAAAAGAATCATTATCTGCATGAAACAATTCAGTCATTTCAAAACCTTTGAAAGAACACCATGTTATTTGGCATTTATATGTGTTGCCAGGAAATAAAACTACAAGCATGGCTGACTTTCTTGCAATTCGGAGTTCCAAACTTTGGAAAAAAAAAGCAAAAATGACACATTTAGTGTCAAAAAGCACTTTAGAGAAAACATCGATATCTAAAGAAAGTAAAGAGAAGTGTAGGTGACAAGACAGAGCACAAAACATCCTGTACATTGTAAACCGATGTTTCTAGCTGTGCCCTTGAAGGCTACTTTAGCCTTACAATCATCTCCAGCCTTCAATCAGTCTGTCCCAACAGCACAATGCTCTGCCTCTCAGCCCAGTCTCACAGTGAAGTGCCAGGGAGCGCTCTCCAAACACTCGGCCTCACCGCACATCTCCATGACTCAAACACAAATATTTCATCAAGCTTTGGTGCCGGGGATCGCGCAGAGAACTGCACTGTTTATGATGTTATTCGTGGATGATGGCAGCAAATATTTTGACATTAGATAGATGCGACAGCCTGCACTGACTGTCCAAATACTGCTCCTCTAATGAAAGACAACACACATTCTTTCAGGCGCCTGCAGGACATCTTTTATTCATTTTGTGTGTAGAAAATGTAGTCGCTTTATAGAGCACTTTGGAGAGCTCCAATACCAGATAATATAAAAAATATAAGAACGTTTACTTGACACAAGTCAGAACAATTTCAACTGAATGACTTTTATTTTGAAACTTGATTGGTTTAGTTTGCTGTAACAGGTGGTGGATTCACTTTCCCAACTGTTTCTAAACTCGGAAGAGCAGCATGTTGGATAATCATTCGCATTGTCACTTAAACCTCTTAACAGCCGTTTCATCTTTCATTAGAGGCCATAATCCGACTGATAAGCGATGCTTTGTCCAGTCGGGCGACAGACTGATTGTAACAGCTGCTGCGGTTTCTCCGAGCTCCGAAGCCGTAAGATGTGAATCACGTTTGGCCCCCACGAACGCAGACATATACAGAAAGAATGAGCTTCTTTTTGACTTGAGATAACCCTTCAGCCTTCATCGCAAAACTGCTGGTTTATGAAGCTGTTTTGTCTTCCAATCACCACAAAGGTTTTCTTCTAGACAAAAGCCAAACAGCACCTGAGAAATTACAACCTGAACTAAAAAAAAAAAGAGAGAGAGAGATACAGTTCCTCCCACTGTGACGTGAGTGCGTTTGATACAAATTTCCACAGACAACCATGGAGGAAAATCTCACTTCCTGCTAGGCTCGACTTGAGATTCTGGGACCAACAAAAAAAACAACAACAACTGCCCATATAAAGACAGTAACTGCTGTGCTGCTGCCTGAAACTTTTCTTGTTATCCACAGATTGAACCAGAATATATATATATATATATAAGGAATAACAGGTCTGAGCAGCAGGAGGGACTCTGAATGGTGAAAATCCCCTCAGAAGCGTGAGATCTTCAGTGACTGTGGGGTGTCGACTGTTCCGCAATGTCAGTTGAACTATGCGGTTGAACATTTTTGTTTTTGGAATTTCTACAAATGAACTTTCTGTAACTAGAACATGCCACACAGCATCTCGAATGGTAGACATTTCCCGAGGAATTCCCTCATAAAACCTAACCGATTCTCATGATGAAATAATCCGTTTTTCCCCTCATTTGCCTCACACACCACTCTCAATTACAAGCATTTCCCTGCCGTTCTTTCCTTTTTCTTGGAAGTGAAGCTTTTGCTCCTTTAAAGATGCCGCCTCTCAAAAGTTTGTATCTGTTGTGGTTTCCTTCTGCGACTTTCTCCATGATGAAAGTCGTAAAAGAGCAAAAAAAAAAAAAAAAAAACGAGAGCCGTCACGGTGAAAAAACACACACACACACACAAAAAAGAGGCATATGCTCAGAGAAACGCTCACATTGCTCACAGACACACACACAAAAACACACACCGCAAACGCAAGCCACATCCCAACAGGGGGCAAGTAAACAAACAGGAGAGCAGGAGGATGGAGGGAATGCGTGTGAAAGAGAGAAATTAAGAGTGTGTGTGCTGCTCCTGCTGACAACTACAGTCACATCAGGCTGCAGGAAATTCCACCAAGGCTCGAACACAGGCTGCCGGACGGTTAAGTTCATCAGAGACCTGGGGCGAAGAGGAGAAGGAAGGAGGAGCAGGGTTTGATCTGTTACATTGGTTTAACAGCCACCTTCCACTGCTCTACGTCTCTCTCTCGCTTTCTCTCTCTCTCCTTACCCTAAAAGGGAGCAAGGACAGAGGATTAACGCCTCTGCAGAGGAACAGAGTGTCAAAGACTCAACTCTCCTGCCAGAAATAGTCAGGTTTTCATTCGAATGTAGCTCGAAATTTAACCAAATTTTCAGCAAATGCAAATGAAGAAGATGGTGCAGCTTATTTGAAAGAACCTTAAACGAACTAAAGCACTGGAGGAAACATGATGGCGATATGGCAAGCGTGTCTCTTTTGATCTAATGTGCTTGTCTAAGTGAGTCACGTAACTTTTCCACCTCAGCAGAGAGATATTTCAACTCGTTTTTCCACTCTGGTTATTTTATGCACATTTGGATGGAAACACACGTAATGTTTCTGATCCTTGAAATCACTTCCTCAACACTTGTGGACGGGGCAGGTGAGAAATGAGGAGGGGAGGCAGACCTAGCGGAGGGTGCGATACCCAGCGGATGAATTCAATTTGGCTGAATTTGTGGCTAATATAGCCAGCTGCCTGTACATCTGCTGCAGCCCCTGCAGGGATATGATTTCCAATAAGCACACATCTTCAGGGCTATACACTACCTATTCATTCCAGAGGTCAAACAATATTTGCATTTGATTTGGAAGGTTTGTTTTTGTGCTGCACGCTGCAGTGGATTAGCAGAGTTTACCACAGCAAGACAGTTCAGCTTCACACCGCCTGACAATCACAGCGAAGCCAGCTTCTTTAAAAGCCTGCTCTGTGCAAACACTCTTTCTTTTGTGTCTGCAAACACTCGTCTTGCTGGCTGCTATAATAAAACCTCCACATATTAATCTACAATGGATCAAACAAGCCGCCGGAGACATTCAATAACTAAATTGGTCTCTGGCTTGGACTCCAACGCATCTCATCCTCTTTAAATGTATCAAGCAGCTCTCTGCCAATGGTTTGAGAAGGCCAATGAGTTGTGCCTTCTTTCTGTATTTTAAACAGAAGCCCCGGGATGAAATAAATTAGTTGAGAGAGCTGCAGTGAAATGGACTGCTAAGCAGTCTGGACAGCTGATAGATGTGGGTAGGATGCTCCATCAAGTTTGAGCAAGTTTTCATTCAAAAATCTGCTTCTATGACAGCATCACTAAACAACAAACAGAGAGGTGTTGATAATATACAAACAGTCTATTTTTAGTTAGTGGCGCGGCAGCAGGTGAACATTTAAATTCCATGGCAGATTTGTCATTCAATCCTTGCTCCCGTATTCCTGAAAAGCCACGGATGCTGGAATGTACTCATTTTGAAGAAGCTCGACTTTGTGACAGCTCACAATAATGCTGACTCACTTTCTGCGTTTGTTTTGGTCCAACCTGCCCACTTTGGAACAGCGTGTGCTCCAAACCTTCTGTTTTAAACTGAAATATGTCAACTTCTGGAAGCAAAAGCCGTCATGCTGGCAACACTTTTTTAGCACTTCCACAGGGACATAATTAAGTTACGAGCCAAACCCGTCTTTCTTCTCCCTTTACGGCTGTATAAACTGAGTCTGAATGATTGATTCGCATTTCTTTTTCGATCAACTGGACTAAAAACTGCCAGTAATTTAAAGAAACCTGCCAAGACGTATAAAGCATGGGGGCACCGCTGTAAAACTTTTACTGTGAAGCAGCTGCAGGAAGTGTCAGCCACTGTTACTCAATAAAAGCTGTTCCAAATTTAATGTGGGCATTTTCAGATCAGTTTGAAACATGACAAGGAAATAACCAACTTCAAAAGAGCTCAGGCAAATCAAGGCAAAGGCTTCCTGCTTCTCAACAAGTTAGAAAAAGATAAAGAGAGCTGTAAAACATGCTGAAGCCTGAAGGTCAAGCCGCAGTGTCCTAGGTTCGAGCCCAACCTCACACCTCTGGTCTCCTCTCCTGTCTGAGCTCTCTGACAAAGCGCGAACATCAAAGAAACATTTTTAAAGAATCCTGCCTCCTGTCTCTGCGTGTGCGTGCCGACTCACTGATCCTCTCACTTCATGACTCCTCAGTGGCGCTCAGAGTTCAGCCTGTCAGCCTCCTGCGCTCGTTAGCCTCTCCTCTCTGAATCCCAATCGCTTTGGGAAAACGGAGCTGGTGCTACGGCAGAGGCAAAACATCAGCAATAACAGCACCTTCAGTGGTGCTGACTGTGACTACTGACATCATAGAGACACACAAGATGCACGATGAGACAACACACACACACACACAAAGATAGCTGCATATGCAATTAACAAATTCCCCAGCTACTCACACACAAGGAAACACACACTGAATCCCCCTCTCCTTGCCCACCCTCCCTCCTCTTTCTTTCTTTCTTTCGGCAGCCAGCATCAATCAGCAGAAGTCCAGTCTCTGTGATGATGTTATCCTTATTGATGAACACATGAAGTGTCTCTCCTCTCTTTGCCCTCTCTTCTCTTCCTCTCTACCTGCTCTGCAGATCTCTCCGCTCAGCACCCAGGGATCCCAAAACGCCGCCAACACACAGCCGGCTCTCACCCAGAGCAGAGCAGATAAACTGCCTTCAACAGTCCTGATCACAATGCAGTGACTACAGCTACGCAGGTATTATTGGCAGAGGCTGCAGTGGCGCTGTTCTGCCGCCGGGGGGAGCCGGGCAAAAGGAGAGAGGTGCTGGAGTGAGAGGAGACAGGACAGAGAGGAAGTCAAACTATACTCTCCCCTGTACTTATTAATGTGCTTCCAGTGAATGACTGTTAATGTATGGGCTCTTTAATTAGGGCATCATTCCAGTGCTGTCTAATAAATTAAAGACTTAATTGCATTCATGGGGGTTGAGCATATATACAGTCACTTGGAGGACATTTAGCTGTGTAATGCTGTTTGAAACGGGCTAGCCAGGAGGAGGCGTCTCCTCTGTGGCTACACTGGCTCGAAAAGCCTCAACTTGGCAACCGGAGCCGCTCCCGCATGGGTCCTAAATGTAATTAAACACAACATAAAGCTGCATTAACTAAACGAGCAACGAGCCAATGGAATCGATGGAGCCGCGATGTGATGGAGCATCCTCCATGATTCTCCGCCTCATTTCCGTCTCTGGGTCATGACTTAAATGACAAAGCCAGGAGTGATTGACGGATGGAAACAGGAAGTCAAGCTCAACAGAAAATAATTTGTACTGGCCGTGCTGCTGACAGGTGGTCCCTGGAAAGAAGCAAAGAAGTCGAAAAACATTTTTCTTGAGAGTGAATGTGTCGAAGAAGAATTCTCCCTCCGTGATATAAGAAGGAGGTTCAGGCTGGTATATATCATATGAATACACAAATCTCTTCAAAGGTTGAACCGCTGTACGCACTACAATACTTCACTGGGGTTAACAGACACTGGACGTGTCACATTCCCACGCAAAGTTGCAAAGTCGAACATGAATCCAAACTAGCCCCGCTGCCACAGAATCAAACTGGCACAATCTAAGGTGAAACTTTCCCTCTTCAGCAGCCTTTAACTGTTCAACTCTGCACATTCATCATTCTGTACAGTGAAGGTCAAACCGAGTAACAATCAGGAAAACATATTCTGAGCGGAGGAGTTGACTTTATGTACAGCAGAACGCGGATCTGTGATATGGCAGCTCAAGGCCTCGACTGTGTTGATAATGTCAGAACGTTCTGGCGTGTTGTGTTTTGAATAAGTTTGACTTTCCTGACAGTAAAGCTAGTGTATCCTAACAGCTGTGCAATCAAAGAGGAAATTGTAGAGGAAGCAAAAGTGTGAATTCTTTTTTTTTTTTTTTTTTTTTTTTAGGGTCAGTAAGAGATGAATTGCACAATCCTGGAGATCTCCGACTGTGAGCATCTGCCGCTTTTCCCTACAGTCTGTCGAGCGAGGAGGAGATCCAAATGAAAGATAACCATGAGAAATCCTTCGGGCGCAGACACAACCATCAGTGTCCAACTACATTATCGAAGCACCTGGAAGCCATTTTGACTATATATTGTAAACCTTTCTGGTGTTTCCCGGGATAAGTCTGACGCATCTCTGTTCCCTCGGAAACCATCATTATCTTGTCCTGGGAGCGGAATAAGAGAAGCCTCCTTCAAACCCACCTAATCCAGAGGTAATAGCAGGAGGCAGCTTTCCAACATGGCTTCACTCCAATCTCGCAAACATCCAAGCGGAGAGTTTACGCCAACAATATACAAATCGTAGACTCAAAGTTTCCTTGCGGCTTGGCGCTAGCGAAAGGGGATCAAAAATAATAAGTTTATTTACGTGACAGTGTTCTCCACAACAATTTTAAGAGGCAGGCGTGCACCGCAACCTAGGGGATATGAATGGGATGAGCGGGGAACACCTTTGTTGTCGTGCCAACGGTCAATCACAGCTGAGTGTTCAGTTGGAGGATTTGGGAGTGAGAGATCTGTCTGTTTACAAGAATGATAAAGCAGCTTTACACACAGTGATAAAACACTAATCGAATGCAACAACAGATGTAAAATGAAGGAAAGAATGAACGTGAATAATCATTTTATGCACGTGAGACTAAAAACGAGGCTTATGAAAACACGTCAGATCACTCTAATCTTCCATGCCAGAAGAAAACTCCTTTGACTCCTCAGCCAAAGTCTTACTCAACGTTTCCTCAAAGCCTATTAAGTGTGCATCACTGTTTGTTTGGCTTATTTTTTCCAAGGAAAACTGATTAAGCATGCATGTTGCTTTCAAGGTCCTGCTGCGTGATACGTCATTAAGCAGCTCCATCCAAGTAGTTGGACATACAGGTGCCTTCCTCGTGGTGCTCGAGCGCAAGACGAAGGTGAATTTTTGGGGGGTTTCCCAGCTGTTCTGGAAGATTCAAACCAACGGCTTCTAGCTTCCATGGCTGGCGCTGACCAAATGACTCCACCACAATCAGCAGATAACAGGAGAGACGCGCAAGCTGCTAAAAACTGAAACATTCAGTCATCGCTTTCTCATACCACGATCTGCCAAGCCACTTTGTCGTTTCAGGGGAAATCCTGAGCAGAAAATGACATAATTGCATGGCTGGGAGAAGTCTGAACACACAATCTATGCTGAGTGCGCTCGCACACGTCAGTCAGGGCCCGATCTCTCGCAGCGCAGTGCGAAATTGAAGGCCAACGAGTGAATGGAGGGAGAAAGGAAGAGAGGATGGTCAGAAAATAAGAGAAAATATCAGGAAAAGAGATGACAGCTCAAAAACACCATAAAGATGAATGAGCACAACACAATTCCGAGACAGACGGTAGCAGGCAGACACCGATAAAAGACAGACAGATGTGTTTGTTGACCAATTTCATCAACTGACTGTGGCTACAAGCGCCAATTACAGGCAATCGTTTGCCAAAGCAGCAAAATGTTAAGGTAGCACACAAGGGAACTATTACATGTAGTAGCTTTCCATTATTTTTTGCCAGGAAAAAATGCTAAAATATCTCATATCATTCTGTTTCAGTGCGCCAGCCTGGCACATGAAGGACGCGTCTAAATCACGGCTATCCATCATAACTATAAAACACAATGTAACCCCATGACGGGGAGTGTCGGCGCGGACACATGAATTTCCTGCCGATCGCTAACCTTCGCAGTGAAAGTGGACGAGGCAGTTCTAGACCAACAAACCCCAGACTACAGTAGTTAAATTCAGCAGCTGATTCATGTTTATATGACAAGCATCCATCGGATGCTGGGAGGGAGTGGGAGTCATTTTATACAGCCTCCAAACACACATCCTAAAACACAAACACCCTTCCTTCCTCTGCATGAAGCCTTGACCCCAAACCAGAAGACAGAGCGCTAGATTTACACGGTCTCCAACAGGTCATTTAGTTTGCACAACTATAAAACACAGAGGTGAAGTGGTGAAAACTACATTCAAGTAGTAAAATATGAAGATAAAACACAGAAGAGAATGTGAGAAGTGTTTTCATCGATGAAACTATTCAAAAGACAGTAAATAAAAGAAGAGTTTGTGTGAATACAATAAATGTACAGTATTCTTAAGTTTGACTTATGCAAATATAAAGATGTGTTCAGATAGAAAGCAAAGCAAAGGTTTGCATTATTTGTGCAAAGTAGCCTGTAATGTTAGCTAGCTAGCTATGCATACCACATATAGAAGTGTGTATGTGTATGTGTGTGTCTGTGTGTGTGTTCAGCTCTGACTAGTCTTAGAACTCAGTCATTTCCTTCCGGCCTCTCTCCTCTTTCCTCTCATCTGTACTCAGGATGAGTGAGACTTGAAGATGAAACATTTTCAACTTCCACAGATGCATCTTTGGAGTTTGTGCTGCTTCAAGCGAATTTTGGGTCTATTCACATCTCTCGCGTCTTCCTTTGTATGAAAATGCATCTAAACTCTGTGCTGTTTGAGCACAGCTTAGGGTTCAGCAGTGCGAGTTAGCAAAATCAACAGGGCCTTTTTTTGTCCTGGCGGCCCTGTGTTGGTTTGCTCATATTAGCTTCTGATACACATTGAAATGGATTTTCTTTTTTCCAGAGTGAAGGTGGAGGTCTGTGAACATTTGTCCCTGTCTTTTACAATGTAATTAGTTCCCTTGGGGAAGTTCTCAACAGGATATTCACATCAAGACATATAGACATGCAGTATTGTATTAAGAGAGACTTTCAAGATCATTTCAAGCGGCTCCTTGTCGTGAGCAGCCTAAAGTTCATACAATGATAGGAGAAGGAATAAGGACGGAAAAAGAATCTTTTTAACATTTAAATTCTGTCAATGTTATTTTAAAGATTTGTAAATGATCTTTAAAGAAAGAATTGTCGACCTCAGTAATGTGGCGTTTTCATAAACGGCCCTGAGATGATGTATGACTTTATTGTTCCTCATAGAGACTTTTACTGTGATGGCAGCAATGATTTTTGTTAGCCTCATTACGTCATAAAATATCAGTCATCATATTTATGTGTAATGTGAAGTTCAAGTTCAGGCATGACTAAGTGTTCCAAAAACATACCTTTATTTTGAAAGAATGAAGGAATTTGGCAGCGCTGTCCACATCACACTAAGTGCTTTTAATCGTCGGCGTTCTCTAAATTAAAGCACTTCATATATATTTTTATTATGCATAAACTTCACTCATGTCCTGTACGTTTTTTGAATCATTTTATTTTATCACTGTTATTTAACGTCCTCCCCTCTGCAGTATGTTTTATTACTGAGATAAAAATACTTGAAATCCCATAAATAACCTAAACCAAAGCAGTGTGTTCAAACCATCATCTCTGCCCTTAAAGTACAGACATGTAGACTACAGCAGATGCTGAAGTAGACTCTCTCTCTCTCTCTCTCTCTCTCTCTCTCTCACACACACACACACACACACACACACACACTGCATCCTCGCAGCAAGGTTTACGAGACTTTCGCACACTCAGACACGAGCAGTATCTCACCTTACCATGGTAACCACAGCATGTGAGGCAGCGTCTGGCTCGCCGGCTCTGTGGTGTGCGATCCAGACACTGCCACCATCATGTTGGTAAAGGACACACACGTATACATGCACACTGGCAGCTACACGCACACAACCTCACAAACATTTTGAGCTCTCTACAGTGTTCACACCCATTCTGTGCTTCACAAAAAATATCTGTCCAAAATTAAAAAAAAAAAAAAAAAAAAAAGATCATCTCAGATCCAGGTTGGATACATGAAAAGAAGGCTAGCTAGCGGATATTTGTGTAATATTCAGTCTCACACTGTGGAAAGTCCTGTGTTAAAGGGATAGTTCGGGATTTTTGACATGAATCTGTATGGCATCCCCGTCAGTAGTGTCGCACAGCCACACCGACTTACCCCCGACAGTGTCCCATGGGCCGAGTTCTGTCCAGGTTTGGTCAGCAACGAAAGTAGTCCGGCAGGTTTGCTGGGACACTTAAATAAAAAGTTTTTCTTCTCAAAACAGCATGTGTTACAGCAGGGATACAAAAAGAGAGAAAGTAGGACCAATTGATGAAGTGTGACTTTTTTGAGGACATCGGTTTTGTGGTGCAAATAAATCACTCTTTTGAACACGTGCTGTTTTGAGAAGAAAAACTTTTTATTTAACTGTCCCAGGAAACCTGCCAGACTACTTTCGTTGCTGACCAAACCTGGACAGAACTCGGCCCATGGGACACTGTCGGGGGTAAGTCGGTGTGGCTGTGCGACACTACTGACGGGGATGCCATACAGATTCATGTCAAAAATCCCGAACTATCCCTTTAATTAGCCTTTTAGCCGCTAGCTCACAAGATGAGCTCCTTCCACAGGCTTAGATCACTGCACAACACACAGCATCACCTCACTGTGGTGGCAACAGCTCTAATTGAAGGCCTGCGTTGAACGTCAGGCAAACTTTTGGATGGATGGCGGCCTTAACAAGCGTCCTGGGGCTTCCGGCTGACACCCGTCTATTCCGGGATGCTGCAGGGCTCTGTAATCATTCCTTCAGACCTCTGTTGACTCCGCCCACTCCAAAACACACAAATAAATCAGGAGAGGCGTACGGGCTACCGTGTCATTAACTATCCCCTGCTGCAAACGCGACGCTCAGCCAGAAATATACGCTTACAGATGCACGCAAACAGATCCTTATCGCTGCCCGGGAGGGCTTGAATTATTCTCCAAACTCATTCCAACAATAAACAGATCAAGAGGACGTGACCTGTATTGGTGTGACTCACCACTGGCTACACAGATTAGTCACACTTCCTCACAGCATCTGAACAGCTTACTGTTCATGAACTCAAGCTGTGTCAGCTGCTAGTTGTGGTTGATTTGACAGTACAGACAGGGCTACTATTGGGCCGAAATTTGGAAGCACTTTCACTCATGGCAACTGTTGCTTTTGCCACTACAGTCCCTGGACACTGATATGATGACGGTGATGAAATTAATTTTACTTGCAGTAAAACTTTTTTATGAAGTGCACGTGGCAAGGAAAACACAGAAATAAGAGCACATGGGGGTTGTAATGAGGCGTGTGCAGATGGGAGGTCAAAAGTTTGTGGACAAATGCTCGTATTTACAGCCCTGAGCTTATGGTAAACACAGTGTTCCTAGCCCACAAAGCTATCAGCCCACCAACTGCTAAGATCATGATCAGGTATCAGTCCCATAGGGTGGATCTGTCCTTTATTGTTTCTGTAAAAAGCCCATTTATAAGCCCATTGAAATGCAGTACACATGTCTGTTTGGTTTCAATCGAGACTGCCATCTGCTTGTTGAGAAACAAATTAATGTAGATCACCAGATTAATGGGTTTTTGATTGGGTGCCGGCCAGACTGCCAGGAGCCCGAGCCGTTTTTTATTAACAAGGCTCTCAGAGGACGGGGACAGGACAGCGACACTACGCCCAGCCACTTAGTGAAGTGGTCAGACTGCTTAACTGCTGATTGTTTTGTGCACTATTGTCTCTTAGAATATGAGCGATGTCTTTAGCCTCAATAATAACACACGGCGGTGCTCGAGTAGGAGAGGATGTCATTTGTTTCAAGTGGTTGGTTTTACTTTGGATAGAAGATGTTTTGCAAAGATGGAGAGAAATCAATCATGTCTCTGTAATTTGTCACTTTAGGCTTTTTCTTCATGCTCGATCAATTACCAGCAAGAAAAGTCCCCTAGTAGAGTTTCAGTGATTTCATCTGGAGTTAAAAGAAAGCACAGCCATGATTTCTTTGCCGTCATACCTTCTTTGGACATGGTGCACCCCAGGTCAATGCCACTAATGGACGTCATACGTTTCTGAAACACTTTTACGAGCTAATGCGATTACTTTTTCCAGGCTTGCTTAAGTTAGCAGGAAGAGACAGCGTTGGGTTTCTAGGTGCATTTTTCTCTTAAAGATGCATTCATGCCGTACAGATTACATTTACACCTGGCCGAGATCCAGGTTAATGTGGTCTTGCTGATCCAGACTGATTCCAATCATAATGCGTTGGCATTTCTTTGCGCTCTTCCTGATCCAGATAACGTATCCACATACAGATCGCATTGAAATTCCGGGTGTAACAGTATAATGTCAGGGAGTATAGGATATCTGACCAAAATGATGGCTGAACATAAAAAAAGTCAGATCCAAATGGTAATAAACTTGACGTGTCCTTAAATCCAGGTATTTTTGTTCATTTGTTTCTTCTCTTTAGAAGGATGACAAGTCACCTCACCCCCACAATTATTCATTCTCACGTCCACACACATAGTCCGCGCAGTCTGTGTTTGCTCTAACTGGTACTTATCACCAGTTATCCATCAACAGTCATGCTGAAAATGTTATTCTACAAAACTTAAAATCTACCTTGAGAGATGAAAGACCCTGTTAAATCCATTCTAGTTCTAAGGGAAGTCTACATGGGGACCACTTTTTTTAACCCTTGAGACACAGACTGCACTTAACATCATTACTTGTTGATCCACTCTGAAGAAAATGTGCTCCATGCTGCAACCAGCAGAGGGCTCCACCACACTAACCCTCAGCCTCCTTGTCCAGCAGCAGCAGCAGCAGCAGCAGCACCAACCAAATTTGCCTTTTGTGGAGCTGCTGGCTGCTGAAAAGCAGTCGGGGGTCGGTACGAATGAACTTAATGAGTCATTCAAGGATCATCTGTGAATCACTGTTTGAGAGTGAAAGCCAGAACGGCCGGCCACTTCAAACGCAGAGTGGCTTTGGCTCTTTGGTTAGTAATGAGGCATATTTCCCTGTGTTCTCTGCAGCCATAACCCATAAACCAGATTCCCCCTGTCCAGACCTTAAAGGAACAGATTAGTAAGTACTGACAGACAGAATGTATGAAATGCCCGTTTAAAGCTCACTTCAATAAATACACACTGCATTCACAACTCTAACGCTCAGCTCGGACTCCCCTGGTTTGTTACTTGCATATTGAAAATACTCTGCATACTGTGAATACTTGCACATTGTACTTACTCAGCTGTACTGCACTTCTTATTTTTTACTGTATATATATTTATATTGTTACATTTAATACTTGATTTTTCTTATCCTACTTATATTTATGTTTCTGATCTCTGTACTGTAGCACTGTACATGCTATTTGATGTGGAACTTATGTAATTATGAATGGCGGCTTTCCTCATGATTTCAGATCGAGATTGATCTTTTCACTTCCAATTTTATCAGTAAAAGCAAACAGTACTGAAGCAGAACAAAACTTAGCAAATTACAGGAAAATTCTGTCAATTTTTCGCGTCACTATCAGTTTACTGTTAAAATGGGCTTTTACGTCCTCTGTGGCTCTCACAAAATAACTGATGATGTCATCTGGAGGCATGAAGAAAGATGTGGACGCTTACCATCCAGACAGGGTCGAACACAAACACTTTAGCGCACTGCATTGTGGGTCCAGCAGTTTTGAGGTATCCCAGTATAACAGCGCAATACTGATTCTTTAGAGTCTCAACTTCAATCTTTCTCACGTTGTTACCCAACCAAGTGAATTTTAGTGACAGCGGAAGGCAGGAAGGGGTTAGACCATTTTGTTCTACTAGAGAAACAAACATGTGGCATTCGTTTCAAGCCACAATTGTTATACGTACTTAATGATGTTGGTAATCCATGGGAATTACATTGCATTATGAGCTTGCTTAAAAAGGCATATTGTAACCACCATTATTTTGGGGAAAAGTTTTCTTAATCAACTCAAGTCCACAGTTATTCTGAGTTTATGACCACACCTGGTATATTACACACAAAAAGGCCTCAAACACGCTAATTTATATTTAGAAATGTCATTTTTAACTTGTTTTCTTCTGAATTTTATTTCCTCCATATGTTTTCCACTCCACTCAGGTCAATTAGTGATTCTCCCTATACCAGTGACCTTATAATTAATTGTCTTAATGGCTTCATAGAAGTAAATTCTGGCTAATCACACCCCTGACTCCCCTACTGTTCATTTCCCTGTGTGAGAGAGTCATCTGAGACTCCACAGACTCCTGTGACCTCTATTCCCTCCTCACACCCATCTTCAGTCATTACTTAATTAATGTGCTACACACTGTAGAGGTGAACCCAGCGGAGGCAACAAGAGACGTGTGTGTTGCTGAGTATGAAGGAATCAGAGGGGGAGATTGGGGTCATGGCCTCCAGGGGTCGGAGACTGAATGAACCTCATTGGCTGTCTAATTGTGCTGTCAACAGGGTCAAAGAGGTGGACTGACTTCACTTGACTGGAGGTCTTCTTTCAGTGTCAGTGTGTGCACAGAGTTCAGGAGCGTTAAATATGCCTTTACAACTCCCCGTGGCTTCGAAGGGCTTGAAAGAAATGTTTTACATAATTTAACTTATGCAACAACACACTGAAAGTATCCAGCAGAAAGTAAAACCTCTGCAGAGCTGTACTCACAAATAGAAACCAAACTGACCCGTGGGTTGTCAAAGCAGATGGGCATGTTGCCAGATTCCCACAGCAAACACATTTCACAACCTAAACCGTCATCCAGCAGTAAACAAACACCCTCGCGCTCAGCTGCCAGAGCATCATGGTTACCAGTCAGTGCTGGGTTGCCAGTTCTGTGCTGGCACCAGTAGAGGGACCTGCAGACCAGAAAAAAACTGGTCTTGATCATTAATTGACTCCTTCCAGTGATGGTTTCATTGATCCCCGGCGGTGTTTACTGTGAATCCACCAGCTCAGTCAAACCGAATCCCTCGACGTTTATGAACGGAGCCATCCTCATTCATAAATCTGATGTCACTGTGCATGACAGCGGCACAATTAGCGGCTAATTGCAGGCTTAAAATGAGCCACTACCTTGGGGTATAAGCAGGATAAATGCTATCTTTACTGCGTCACAGCTTCTGTGACAGGATTCTAATCTGATCTCTCATCTTATTTGATTAACCTCAGTTTGAACTGTGGCAGAACTCCAATGAAAGCCTTAAATTTGTAAAGGATTTGGTAAGTAATCCTTACGGTAACTCAGCATCACCAAGAATAAGAAAATAACCCAAAAATACACGATGACGGCTATTCACCCCAGACTCAACCTTACCTCCAGACAGAGACTTCCAGTAACAGCCAGCTTATGCAACCAGCCATCAAAGAGTTACACCGACTCAGTGTAAAAAAAACACGGGATAAATAACCCATCAGCCCTGACATTTACAGTAAATGTAGTGTGGATGTGTTAAACATCTGGGGCCGGATGCCTGTGACTCGCCCTGAATCACAGGTGACTGCTGCTGAGTCACACAGTCCGGAGTGTGTGGTTTCTTCTGGATGTGCCTTCTCCTTTCACTCGCTGACAAACTGTGAGTCGTTCATTCTTGCCTTGCGTGTCACTGTTGCCATCAGCCCCTTGTCGGTTCTTTCCTCGCTTTCTGTTGATTAATGGTGCCTTCACATGTGTTGATTGTTTTTGGAGATTTCCAATGGAGGCCATCAATCAACCACCACTTCTATTTCTGCTAATACGACTAACACTATTGCTTTTATCGGGGCTGCGACTACCACCTATTGCATTTGTTTTTTTTTAGATTAATCAATGAGTGAATCTGTATAAAACAGTGGTATAAAACAGAAAATGCTGGATCATGGCTTCATTATATAACACCTTTCTCTTTTGTTTTCATTCTTTTTTCTCCCTCTACATAGGCTGCAATATGCAGCTGTTACACCAGAGGTTAGAGTTCATTCAGTCTGCGCTCTGTCAGGATTTCCTCCCTTTGCTTTTATAAAAGAAGTGACCTGATAATGCACCTCGGCCAAGTGGGAAATAGCCCCGTCTTGACAGATGCACGGAGACAGGACACAGCCAGAAACACGCTTCTACCAAACACTGTGTTTCCCAGTGATGGCTGCTGACATGAAGCAACAGGAGTGCTGCCCTACTACATGTCACGCACATGTATACGCGTACTCTTTCAGTCGCCACACACAGCTACAAAAACAAAGCCCAGGCTGTGTGTGTGCGCCACACAGAGTGTGTGCGCCTCTCTCAAAATCATACTTCACTTCCATTCAAGCTTCATTAGCTCTGGAGTTAAAGTTATATTGTGTGTTTCACTGCATCATAGCTTCTTAAGAGTACAAGTCAAACACTTTCAAGGTACCTAAACCAAAAAGTTCCAGGCTCTCAAAGCCTTTTAATGATCACATCCAAATGCAACTGCCAAAAGTAATATTTACAGAATTCCTTTATACCCACAACATGTTAACTTTGTATGTTTTGATCATGATTATTTAATGATTACTAATTTCCAGACTAACTGATCAACAGAGGAACCTGACAGGAGAGAGCCAGCATATTCCTAACCTTGAAAACATTTTCCAAACTTTCAAGACGTTGCATGAACCCTGTGTACAGTAAAGTGGCTGTAGGAGATCCATCAGCTAAAGTGCAGCACAAAAAAGTAAAAGTTTGGATTTTGGAAACATCTGCAGGAGCAGGACTGGGGACAAACACCTGCTGTCAGGCAGACTGCGGTGTCGTGCTGGGGAGAGAACCGAACGAAAGAAAACAAAAGGAAACAGAGGGAAGCATGTTTTTTTTTGTGAGCGAACCTGCAGGACTTCCAGCCAGGGCAAAAAGAAAAACACGAACAGCTATTTCTGACCCGAGCCAAGTTGACAAATGGCTCGGACTTTCCAATTCCCTGTGACTTTGTTCCTTACGCTTCTGAGTTCTATTGTTTGGCACTGACATGGGGCAGAAACATACACACACACACACACACACAGCCTTTGCTTCGGGACACTTGGGCTCACCAGTCGCTGCAAGGTCGAGTTGAGCCCTGCCAGTTCACTCACATGCAACTTCAAGTGCATTCAAAGGAGCTCAGTGTGCGAGGAACGGCTTTGTACCCTAGAAGAAAAACGCTGTTTGAAGAGAGACTTGTCAAGATCAGTGGGGGGTTGGAACTGTTATGGCTCAGTTTAGTACGTCTTGGTTGTTGTTTGTGCTCTCTCTGTTCCCCCTCATTTTGCCCTCCATTTCCTTGCAGAGCTTGTGTGTGGCAGGGGGGTGTGTCTGGCTCCTCCACCTTAAGCCTGGTCTTCACTCCTGACCACAGTCAGATCATTCCATGCTCTCACTCTGCATGCCGTTCACCTGTGCTCCACTTCAGAAGATATCCTCCTGCCAGCCTGCTCCCTGGCTCACCAGCCTGCCTTGTCTAGTTTGTTTTTGGTTTGTAATTAAAGTATTTTTAGTTTCCACTCACCAGAGTGTGTGTCCACATCTTAAAGAACTTAACAAGAACCTTTCCCTCTCGCTTTCCCCTTCAGCCTTGTCTTGTCTGGAGGGGAATTTGAGATGCTGTGCTGACGGGGAATCTGGAGGAACTTTTTTTAAAGATCATATCAGGCTTGAAAACCTCAGAGGCCTTCATCACAGCTCCTTTTAAACTGAGCGTTAACAGCACCCCTCCCCTCTGCCGCGTCCCTGTTTAAGCTGGCCGCATATTTGCTTCCCTAATTACCACAGATCTTCACAAGGGAGAAAGGGGGGGGGGGGGGGGGCTATGCAGATGGGACCCAGAGTTGAGGGACAGTGTGATCAGGTTACACGGACCCGGCGGCTGACAGCATTATTTATGACCCATTCCTAATGGATTTAGAGTGACAGCAGTTTCAGTCCACTGGCAGGGTCAAAGGCAGAGACAACAGAGTGCTAATGCCCATGAGGGTGACAGACAGCTTTGTAACTGACCCCTCTCGTGTGAGGGATGGGTGGGTGGAGGGAGCGCGCGGGGAGGGGGGGGTTCCTGAAAATAGGAAAAGAACAGAAAGGAAGAAGGGTCAGGGGGAAGTGGTGCGGGGGAAACTTTTCTTCTCTCCGAGGAGCGAGAGTGATGGAGAGAGATGTGTCTGGGACGAGACAGCGAGCGTTTTTCCAGTCTATTTGCCCTGCGTCTAGACTCAGAGTCAACGGGACAGGCCCAATAAAAAGGGCTGGATATTGCGGAGCAGAGGCTGGGATAGACAGAGTCCAAGAATACTGATGAAAGGCTGCACTGTGGAGTAGCTGAGGACACTGAACTCCAGTGATAGCCATCGGGAAAACACCCCCGTCCTGAATCTATCTTCCAAAGACTCTCCAATAGCGCTGCATCCAATTCGCTCACTAGCGCTCCAGATGAAGCCCAATATGTTTTACCAAAAACATTTTGGTACCTTATGAAGGCTGAGAAAGGAACAAGAATTCAAAATTTCTGCAGCAGAACTGTGACAATGTTCATCCTTTCTGGCTTGTGGGGTGAACTTGCGAGCTAAGCCTGGCTACAGCACAGTGAACAGTCTCCCGCTTTTCCATTAGCTGCCATTAAATAGGGCAATTAGAAGTCTTAAGCAGGGCAGGAAAAAAATCCACAGTCTCCTGAATCTTTTCCAAGGGATAAATACATAAATTAAACATCAAATTTTGGTGCTGAGGATCAAAGTGTAGTGTAAGCATGTTTGATGTAGGCACAGATTGAAATGTGCATATTTAAAAAGGAAGTGCAGTGTGTGTATTCTGAAGCTGATTAATGTACATCGAGTTCTGGCCCCGTGTTTGATAATCAGTGTCCAATGATCAAAAGGACGGTTCGACTGGAGCTTTCTGCGCCATCAGACAGAACACGGGCCTCCTGTTGGCGGACTTCAACTCCTCAGAGATGAGAAGGCACTAACACTGCAAGGGTTACAGGTTCAATCCCCGCTGGGGTATCTTCGAAATGTATGTTCTGTTACAATATGGACTTGGAAATGTTGGTGATTACATGCTTCCTTCAGTGTTGAGAAATGACTCCATCCTCATGAGCTTAAACAGAAAAGCATTGTCATCAAAGCTCCCAAAGGCGAACAGCTTAATGAAGACAGAAATTAGAAGCACACACCTGCCAGGTCACCGCTCTTCTGACTCAGAGTCAGCACAGTTGTGCTCAACCCTGATTGATTTGTTTCCCCTTATTTAGCTGAAAAAAGGACCCCAAGAGGTGCACAGCTATGACCGGACACCAGCTAAGCAATCTTGCTTCACGCTCCCAGAGTGCACTGCAGCACACGCCAGCACACACAATCTGGAGAGCCCAGGGGTTTGGCGTGTTGTAGATCGATTGTTTGCCTCGCAGAGAGAGCAAATTATATAAAAATGACTGCCAGTGTGCCGGTGTGAATGTAAAAATGGCTGTGTTCTGCAATCTCACTGCTTTATGGAAGGTTTTTTTTAACACACAAACCTTCTTCACATTGAAAAACAAGTGCAAAATTCACAATGTGCAGCAGCCTCTTGGGCTGTAAAAGCAGTAAATCCTTAACAAACATAGAACCTTGGGGGAGAAACCAAATCCATCCCAGAAAAGACCAGACCTTAAAAAGCGTGTGGATAAAGTCAACGGAGTGTTTGTCTGTGCCACGAGTAAAACCATTAGAAACACATTCTGTCCAACACCTTTCCACTCCGTAACAGCCTGTTTTGTTTATCAGGCATCAGAGAAAGCTATGAAACGGTTCCGTTTCAAACATGGGTGGCAGATGGAGGTGAGAGAAGAAGAGTCAAAAGTGTGGCGGAGAAAATGTGTGAACACGTTACTGTTTGCGGATTTGTTTTGCTCGTGGATTCAGACATCAGCCTGTTGCCTCACAAACCTCCAAAGAAAATTCAGTTGTGGCTCCAGTGGCTGTGCACTAACCTCTAACTTTCAAAAAAAAAAAGTTTCAAGACCCCTTACCCTTTTTCAATTTAAAAGACTTATAAGGGGAAAAAATAGCCAAAATTCTGGTCGTGTTAGACTTTAAAGCAACACTACTATCAATAAGTAAACATGTAAACATGCATGCTCACAGCAATATACATATATATATAGATAAATGAATAAATCAACAATCCAAACATTACAACAGCTCTTCTTCCATATAAATTTGGATGAAGGATTGAGGGATGAGAGGGGAACAGACAAAAGTAGAGATAAGAAGAGGAAGCAATGAATCCTTTATCAACGCTCTCATCACCCTGGCTAGAGCAGAGGAGAGATGCTGATAGCGAGTGTTAAGTATCTAGTCAAGTGCTGCGACCTGCAGTGAATAACAAGCAGGTGATCCGGCCACATCTGCAACCCGCTGGAAGAAGAGTAACGCAGAGGTAACCAATGAGAGCGTGTTCTGAAGTAATAACCTGTCTCTTAAAGTAGCCTGCGGTTTAGCAGATAAAGTGTGTTATTCCAAAGTGCTTCAGGAGACAAAAAAAAAAAAATCATTATCTGGAGTTCATTATTCACTGAAGTGAGAAATACCCAGCTGCTGCAAGTGATATGATTTTGTCGACTTTGATGCAAAGTCGCTCGCTACTGTTTTAATCGCGTAGAAGCTTTTAAATAAACGCAGTATTGCAGAGACTGGAGTAAATTAGTTTATGAACTGAAGCTGCCATGTTGGAACATCATCTCTCTCTCCCTCTGAGGATGCTCGGCCCTGCAGGGCTGCTTTGATTTGAAGGCTGACCTTTTCACTGGAGTCTCAACAGCAAAGCCACCATGTTGCGCAGCGAAACCACCCTTCAAGAAATGTCTGGGATCAGGGGGACTACTTGATTTAGACAGAACAAAATGACTTGCAGAAGACCAGAATCACCTTTCACTGCTTCTCATAGGCATATCTTGAAGTTGGCCGTGCTATGTCTGTGTTTGTTTAATCAGATTCAGTCTGATCTAGATTTTATATTTCATTTTGTGTGCACAAAAACTAGTCTACATACTTTTTGACTGGAAAGTCAGACTCAAGGGTGCATTAGCAACCAGGAGAATGATCTCCAGAGGTCATGAAAGGCCCACATTTATTTACAGTGTATCACCTGGGTTGTAGTGATTTGACAAAGAGGAAATCTGTAGTTGTAGTAAGCATATCTAAATCAGTGTTGAGTATCAACATGAATGATGTGGACCAAAAGGCCCCGTGTAACGCTTGGGCCAACTAGTTCATACAAAGTGTCATCTGACCACATCTGAAGGCTGAATTGTTTATAGCTGTTCCAAATGGTCACACTCAAAGATGGATGAAAAGCCTGCCGAGGCACAATGAAGTGTAACTGCACATTTTGTGACAGTCTCTCCACAAAGCCATTCATTCATTGTGTCCAGATGAAGACACAAAAGTCATAGAAGATAGAGAGACAGAAAAAAAACAAAAAAAGCTGCACGTTTCTCACATGCACACACCTAATCAGTGAGTGGAGCAAGTGCTGTTTCTGGAAAGTTGTAAAAACAAAAACTGCCACCCTCGATGGACTTTTCTCACGGCAGATGTTTGGACTTGTCATAGCAGGAAAGAGACAGGTAAAACTAATTTTGTTAACCATGCCAGTTCCATTAGTGTTCCACTAAGCCATGACAGTGAACCAGTGTGCACAACACACCAGGATCCTGGAACTCGCTCATGGAATGGAACGCATTGTTATTAATGTCTTTAATTAACGCCTGTGCTGTTTCTGCTGTGACATATGAAACCTCTGTGAGAAGGGTCCGTTCAGATGTCAGAAATTAGGAGGTCTGGTGGAATCATCAAGAACTGGTTTCAGACGGTGTCTGACAGGCTGGTAACCACTTTGATTGAGGAAAACGGCTGTTATGAAAGAAAAGATCCATACAGAGAACCAAACTATATCGATTCAGCCAGACAGTTGTTTGACAGGTGATCCCTGGGATATGTGGTGCAGACAACTGTACAACAAGCACTGAGCACCAAACACGGGGAGAAAAAGAAGAGGAAAGTTTAGAGGATAACCACATTACAAAACACAGCACCAAATAAAACCTAAAAATGTCGGCAAACGTAATGACTTTGCTTTGGTGGCCCACAGCGAGCAGAATGGTGCATAAAATGTTCTTAAAATATACTGTAGCTTTATATCCGTGCTGTTACAAAATGCTGCAAAACCCCTCTTTGATCTTGTACCATTACAAGAGCTACTTCATCTCCCGTCCTCTCTGCTCTCCACATCCACTGCTGCCTGTTAATATTCGCCTCCTCACCCTCATCTTATCCATCTCCTACTTCTCCTTCGCCTGCCTCCATCTCTCTTCCCATTTCTCCCCCATTTTCACTGTCCCCTTCACACATTCTTGCACATTCATCTTTTGCTACATCCTCCTCTGTGTTCACTTTATCCCCTCCCTTGTCCTCATCTTCCCCCAGACAAGTGATCACAAAGCCATGCGTGTACCCTGGTGGGATACAGGAGGAGGGAGGAAGAGAAGTCTGGTCTCGCCTATGAGGCGGAGGGAGATGATGAGAGAATCAGGTGTTTTGTCTGGATGACATAATGTGACTGAATAAGCAAAGGTTCACAGCCAGGCTCTGGCCTCAAAACTAGGCAATATACAATTCTCTGCCTCTGTCTGCAACTGCCACTGCCTTGTTTCCATCTTAACAATCTGTTAAAACTCCACATTTTCTTTGCCACCTTCTCTCATCTTGACCTCTTCCTTTGTGTCTCCATTCTGGCTAATGTGAGTGAAGAAAAAAAAATTCTGATAGGGCGGTTTGGTTTTGACAGCTCAGAGAATAAGAACTCAATACGAGGCAACAGGGGAGATCCCTGGGTGTGTTACTGATTTACCTCCCCAATATAATGTGACTGCCCCAGAGGCCAGGCGAGCAGCGCTTTTGGGAACAGATAGCAATTCATTTCATTCACGGATGGATTCTCAATCGAGACAGTGCGTTCCCCTCGCTGCAGCTGTACATTTGACCTGTAAATGTACAGTATAACTTATGCCATTTCTCGGAGGCTGTAATCCAAAGTGCTTTTCAGTATGGAAGGTAGGGATCCAGTGGGAATCAAACCCCTTACCCTGTAAATCAGCAAACAGTATGGATTTCTCTAAATGAAAACCACCTTTGCCATAAACCCTGTCCTTGCTTAGTTTGTTTTAAAGAGAAAGAAGAAATATAACAGGTGATGAGATGCTGTGATAACAAGCAAAAATATTTAGATCATGTCAGCTGATGTGAGGTTACAAAAGTGCTTTATAGCAGTACAGCACAAGTGAGACGTTTGTGGCCAACTCGCAACTTTGGAAAAAATATATTAATTTACGCTACATGATATATCAGAGCTTTAACCATATGAGACAGCCGTTGGATGCCACTGTAAGGCTCATTTTTACTAGTGTGATTTAGCATTAAAAGAATAGTGAGAATAGTGTGTGTCTGTGCGCTGAGGCACCTCACTGCCTTCAGTTCCTGCAGTGTGAACAGCGACACAATGCGTCTGTGGCTTTGCAAATGTGGGTGGAAATTGGACTATGTGTGTAAGGGTGAGTGCGCGCGAGACCAAGTCCATGCAGTGGCTGGCTTCGCACCAGTTAATACTAACAGCTACGGTGTGGGTGCTGGTCACTAGCAATTTCAAGTAAATGGCTTCACGCGCTAGAGTAGCAGGCATGATGGAACACTTTTCACAGCAGTAAATTCATAACCTGCAGTGACTGCACTGCACAGTACACTATAGTCGATCAATCCCTAATGAGCTCTGGATTATGACCAAATTAAAAGAACAAAAATCTCATCATTAGCCATGGCATTTTAAATAATGTCAGCATGTATGCAGATTGAATGGACACATCTGTTTAAGTACCGTTTTCCACTCCTTCGCCCACTCTAAACTAAATTAGGCCTACTTGATTTTTTTTAAAGAACTGGCTGGATCTTTTTCGTCCCTGTCCTTCTGTTCCTCTCTGTGCCTTTTCCATGCCATCCATCATCCACTGAGGTCACCGCAACCTTTCGGCTGAAATATTCTTGGCATCGCGAAGAAAAAAAAAAAGCATTCATCAGGGCAAAAAAATTGAACTGGCTTTGATGGGGACATGAACGAAGGAAAAATCTGCTTTTGCGAAACCGTGATGATTTTTTTTTTTAAAGACAGTGGGCAACCCCCTAATTATCGCTAAGTCCCAGAATGTTCCACATGGCTTTGAGGCCACGTGACGTCAAGTCGTTCAAAATGAGACTAAATCATCAAAAAAAAAAGAAGAAGAAGAAAAAAACGGTGAGTCATTTTCACCAATAAAAACTGCTATCCGAGGGAAGGCTTTGTAAACGATACGCTCTGCTCGAATGGAGGGTTTTGAATGTGTGGGCCCCTGAAACCTTAGACCCCAGGCCACTTGGTTTTTGTGGTGCGTGTCAGTAATTCATCCCCCCAACAGGGAGAAAGTGATATTTTGCAGCCACTGGGGAATTACCCCCATCACCACAAACCTCATCTTACTACCCTAATATCAGTGTTTGAAGAAGTACTCATAACCATAACTTAAAGGACCAGTGTGTAAGATTTAGAGGGATCTATTCACAGAGTATGGCAGAAATAGAGTGCAATGCACAACTAGGATCACCTAAAAATAAGAATGGACCATTCATATCTAAAGAAAGAGTATATCCTTTCCCAATGAATCCATGTTGCACCGCCATGTTTCAACAGTAAACACAGGTTTTCAAGAGTTACGCAGCTACTAAAGGTTCTCATGCACGCTCTGAAATGGTGGATTAAGCAATGGGTATTCAGTTGGCTGTAGCCTGTACAAACAGTACAAAAGATTAATGTAAAACAACTATAGAGTGTTAATCTAAAGGTAATAGTAAACTAAAACTGTCAAATAAATGTAGTGGAGTAAAAGTGTATTTCCTTATGAAATAAGTATCAAGTGGCATAAAGTAGAGAGTAAAGTACTTTAAGTTGCCCTTAAGTAAAGTACTTGGGTAAATTGGGCAACTTTGTCCTCAAAGGCATCTCAGAGAGAGGAAACACAGCCAGCTGCCGCTCGTGCACTCACACACACTCTTGAATGCTGAGCTCCTATTTTGAAACGTCTTCCTCCCCTCTTGTTATTTTTCAGCAGGGTCAGTGGCTCTGATTGAAGTGGAATTGGATCCACACTGCTCTTTCTGGCGACCAGTTCCCCCGCTGGACGCGACATCTGGCAGGATTGGTTTTAACCTTGAATGCCCTTTGCCTTCCTTTCTTGCTACAAATGTGAAACAATAGTCCTGGAAATCACTGGTGCTATAAAAACTGTTCATACTTATACTGCTTCTGCTATTGCCAGCATGTCTACTACGCCAACCACTACGATTTTTTGTTATTGGAAAGTTAATAAGAAGGGTATCATCAGAACAGGATACTTTACACTCAACTGTGCAAATGTGCCCCACTGGTAAGCATCTTGTTCTGCGTATCCGTGTTAAATTGTTGAACAAATGTAACTAAAAACCTGCTATTTAAAAACCTCACAGTCAAACCAGCTCATACATCACATTTACACTGTAATTCCTCACATATGGTTAACAGTGTCAGCACACTGAACGCCAGCATATATTTGTATCAGCATCAGCCTGCAGTGCATCAGGTACATTGCACCCATATGAGAAAAAGCTTCAGCACGTCTCGGTGGACGTAATCCAGAGTGCAGGTAAACATGTCCTCATACACTGTGCCACATTTCTCAGCATGCCTCTGAGTCCTGACACTGCCAGGAATGCGTGTCACCTCCAGATCCTACAATACCTAACTGGTAGTGGAGGTAGTTCCCACAGACAGAGTGACCTCAGACTGGTCAGGTAAACACAGACTGACCTACAGCAAACAAAGCCAGCTATTTGGTGAACACAAGGCATGTCAGTGCCGACCTTATCTCAATAACCTGTCCCTATATACATAGCTATGTATGTACTCTTCATATATAACCTGTCCCTGTATATGTGGGTGTATGAATGCATAAACACACTCCTCAACTTGTGCCTTTGTGAAAAATGTGTTATTAGAGAGTTAGGGAAGCATCTGAAACTAAAATTAGACTATCAAAGCTCATAACTCTGAAAAAAATGTTTTGTTCAAAATTTTAGAAACTGAAGTTTCAGCACATCTTGTCTTCTAATAAAAACATTGGATTGGAATGTATTATCTATTCAGTCATTTGAATCATTATAACTATCTTCACTTTCACCATTGAGGGATGTTCTTCATGAGAAACTGTCTGCGTGGTTGATCCAAGTCCATTTTTTTCGCAATAGAGATTGTTGCACAATCCTTCTCACACATCTCTACAAGAAAGTCAGCTGTCAGTGTTGTATGGCTTTAAGCTCAGTCAAGCTGTCAGTCAGAGGTTTGTCTAAAAGTGTTTCTGAAAGCTTCCTTGAGCTGCGCCAGCATGCAGTCCTCAGGGGTCGACCTTCGCCCCCGACCATTTGTCAAACAAACTAGTGGTAATGCAATTCTAGGACTGGAAAGGTACCTCACCTTACCCTGAGCCCCGCAGGAATGCAGCAGCCAGCATGTTGGAAAGCTGTGCAACAGTGAAGCACATCAAAAGCTGATATGGTCAATTACTTCTGCAAAGCCCTGACTGAGGGAGAATGAGACTGCTGGGCTCTTTTAACAGGGGTTTGGTGGCATTTTAGAGACTAATGTGTGGAGTGACTTTGCAAGAACAGAATTGTGCAACAAAGGCTGCTTGGTGATCATTGCATCAATCATAAATAATGAGGAATGAGGGAGAAAGACTGAGAGAAAAGGGCAGGTGGCTTTTCCATTAATTGCTTGACTTCTTTTCGATCTATTGCTTTGCATTTATTTTTCCCTGCCAGCTGCGTTTTACCCTCTTTTGAAGGGCAATTTACTTCCAGTGGCACAAAATGACCATAGTATATCGGCAGGGAGCTAAATGGACTGTTGATCGATACCAATGACTCGATTATTTAGAAGCAAAGAAAGCGGTAGGATGAGAGTGCTCTGTATCTGAACACGAAGCATCCTTTTAAAGCCATATTGCTGGTCAAATTGAACTCCATGGTCATTCCAAAACAAGACCCAGTCACAGGGTTAATATCTTTTCTTGTGCACTCCTTTATTTTGATTCTATCAATTTGTTTCAAGACATTTAAGGCAACAGGAAGAAACAGAGAACAGTCTGAACAGTGAACTAACCATCCCCAACAGATCCATCAACAGCTTATTGCCATGGACGTTTCTTGCACCAAACAGAACACCCAAGTCATTGGGTTTCCAATAAAGGCACTCTTTGCCACCAGGAGCTCTTTATCAAGGGTTTGTCATGAGTATCATACAGTGACAGGAAAAGGCGAGCTTGTGTCTGTGTATGACTGACGGGATTCAGAAAACAAACCTCCGTAACCGCTGCTAAACACAATTAGCGTGCCATAAAAGATGAATGGCGGGACTGTGTAATTGTCAAAAGGAATTATGCGCCGAGAAGAAGCTGGAGAAATTTCATCTTCACGGAGGCATGGCTGTTGTACGAATTATGGTTCAACAATATTCAGGCTGTTTTCTTTCCTTTTCTTGCATATCGAACAAAGCATAGGCAAGGGTACGCATGCTTGTTACACACCATTAACCATTGTATCATGTTACATTGCCACTAATGCTCTGAGACTAATCTCTTTTCCTTCGCTGTCACTGATAAGCACTCTGTATCTCTTATCTCTTATCTGGAATCCTAAACAGAATCAAACATATGCCTCCGATCCCCTCTCATTAGGATATCAAAGTCTTAATAAAGGCCGTTTATCTCTTCCCAACCAGACCCAGCTAATTGAATCCAGAGCTAGATAGCGATCTAGTAAGTGTGTCAGTGGATTAGTAGGGCCTGTCACCACGGTAACCCAGGAGGAGGAGGAGGACTATAGTTGCTTCTCTGGCTTTGCTGCCTCCAAATGAGTCCTTACTCAATATCCGCCCGATAACGCTTCCTTCCTGAGGCGAGCGACTCCACGCCGCAATCCCTCATCTCCTTAACTCTCCGTCAAACAGGAAATGAGACCAGATGTAAAACATGACAGTTCACTGACTTGAGACCTCCTTGTTGCCAGGCCATTGTCATTTTGGATATCTGACGAAAACAAGAAACTTTCAGTTTGGAAAAAAGAGACAACCCTTGGGTTTCTCTGGTTCTTTGTGAAGTTTTCATTTCCTCCTTTTATTATGTTTTGTTTCCTCCCTTAATTTGCCAATCCCAACTGCCTGTCCTTTTGTTTGTTTATCTTACATTCTTGTTTTCCTTCCTTTTATTTGCTCCTCCGTTCTGGATCTGATGATGTGAAAAGCAAAGCATCCGCCTCTCTGCAGCGGTTGCTGGCAGCCTCGGTTTGCCAAAGACCTTGAAATGTGGGGAGAGTAACTTTGACACAAAGTCGTGTGGCCTGCCGAGATCAGGACCTTGAAACATCGGGCTGTTGCGGTGAGACGCAACACGACCACTCTCGTACGTCTTTGATCCTGAGGCGAGACGGCGGCCTTGTCTAGGGTGTTGGCTGTAACTGACCGCAACACCAATGTATGGTCACAAAGACTGTCAAATGCCCCATGCAGGAAAACATGTTTCATTCATGTCCTCATTTTTAAGTTTCTTCTGGTGGCTCTAACTTATTCTGCAATTATCCCAAAACTTCTTCCTTGTGTTTCAAAGATACCAGGCAGATATCGGAAATATGAAAGGCATTACTTCTTGTGCTCCACAGGATTTTTCATGGGGCAGACACTTTGGGTTTAGACAGTTTTTATGAGCCACTCTTTGTTGTGTTGTGGCAAATTGATACCACACAGCAAAGAAGATGCGCACACATGAGAATGTCACAGATTGTTTGGGAACAGATATATTTTGAAGTCTTCTTTTAACTGTTCATGGCTGGTTGACTCTGGAGTTCTCCAAAAAAGACCCTGCAAATCATTAAGGCTCTGATCTTTGCCAGTCCTTTCTCTTCCCAGTGCTTCCTTTCTCATGAACTCCGACAGTGTCAACTCCTGCTACTCCCTGGGGCATCTTCTTCTTATTCCTCCTCCTCCTTTCTCGTGTGAGAAATGGACTTTTGCACGCTCAGAGAACAGTTGCAACACAGGAACTCCTGCTGGCCGAGGCAATCCCTCCTGGATTTCATCTCAATGTTAGTGAGAGCTTGACGGTAGAAGTGCATCTTGGGAATGTGCTAAGCGGCCACATTTGGAGGCCCAGAGGGGGAGAGCAAGATAAGGAGGATAAGTTAAGGCTGATTTGTAGTCTTTAGGCAACAAAAAGGTTTTCATGCAACACACTAAAAGCATTTTTCACAGATACCCAATTAGTGCTTACTTCTTTTTTTTTTAAATATGCTAAAGAGAGCAACAGCTTTTTGAAGGCAAACTGTTGTATTGCGTATTCAGCTAAAACAAGTGTGCAGCAAGTGCCTTCAGTGATTCATCTTTAAATACTATCTCTCCTCAGCTGCTGTGTTCAGCCGCCAGGTGCAAAACCTGTCTTAACTGGGAGAAGTACACAACAACAAGCCTGGTTTGCTCAGCGCTGAACTGGATACAAGCCTGTAAAATACATGAAAAGGCTACAGTGGGGAGGTGATTTGAAACGAGCCGGGCGGAGCTGGAGTGCTTCCAAACAGGTGCTACTGCGCCGCCGTCCCCACAGGAGGCTGTAGGCTAAGCAAACGGTGTGTGTATGTGTGTAGGTGTGTGTGTGGTGGGGGCTGGAGGAAGGTTTTTATGGTTATTGTATTATCTTATCCTCTTGGGAACTGGTCCTGATCTGTTGCTTCCTGCTTAGGGGGAAAAGAAGGGACAGAGTTGGAGAGATAAATGTAGCTCAGTCCAAATGGTCGTGTGTGTGTGTGTGTGTTCAGATGAGAGAAGAATAGACTAGGAGAAAGACAGACATTGTGTCTCATCCAATCACAGAACCCATCAGTTATTGACGATGGTTCATATGTGGGTATCCGCTGTAGTTACAGACATCATGTCTTGCATTATACTTTAGATTTCAGTGAACGTGTACCTCTAGCTTGATCTGTTGCCATGGTGATAGACATGGCAATGACAAGTTATCTTATCTGCAGTCAATTAGAGGGTTTGCGACAATGTCCACATCTGAAACATCTGCTCTTTTTAAATCAACACTTACGGGATTGCAGTAGCATTATTCCATGCTTTGTCTACAGTAGACATCTATTTGAAACAAGATTTTGGTTGTCAAGAAACACACACTTCAGACACTTCAAAGCCAGGTGGCAGATCATGCGCTGAGAGCGGTTTGAGGTGTCAGATGTAGTCTGACAGCTCTGGATGGGTCAGTTATTGTAGGAGGGCTTTGCGTTGAGTGTGCAGGTGGGATTCTGAGGAATCCAAGACGACCACTGGAGGAGACTTCAGAGGATGAGGCTTGGAGGAGAATGTCAACATCGGCAGCTTCCCAGGAACACACACACACACACACACACACACAAGTGATAACCACAAACGATTTTGCTCGCCTTTGAGGTTTAACAGAGTTCTTTTGCTGCCAGCACACTCATACACCAACAATAACTCCAAGTGTCGGGATTGTCTTTGAGCTGTATCTTATTATGTCTGCAAACACACATTCACACACGTGCATGCGCACACATGATAAATCCAAGTGACATGGTTGTCTTTGTGGAATATCTTATTTCACCTGTTAGCGCGCACACAGCTTCAACTGCCTGCGTTTGCCTTTGTGGGATATCTCCTTTCGTCTGCTAGCTCTCTCTCTGTCACACACATCAAAATGTCTTGGAGGTATATGATTATATTTCATCTGCAAGCATACACACACACACACGTTCCAGAGGCTACGGCTGTCTTTGAGAGACACCTCCAGACTCTTCTCAGAAAAAGACAAAAAGTCTTTTCTGAGAGTTCGGGGCTGAGAATGGCGGCCTGTAAACTCAGGTGGCATCACAGCGTCTCTTCAAATGGAGACGGAGACAGCTCTCTGTCTGTCAGCACATGCAGTGCTCAGACTGAAGCTCCAGAGGAAAGATACTCAATCACACCACGCAGACACACACTCATACTGTACACACTCACACAATGACTACAAATGATACAGTTGTCTTACTTTTCTCTCAGGGATTTGCTTCAAGACACACTGACTTCTTTTCGGTGCAGAGTGCTATAACACACTGAATGCTAAGAGAGGCATGCACATTCGCCTTCAACGTTTTGCGTATTTGAACGTGTCTGCATTGGAGCAATAGCAGTTTACTTTTCTTCCCTCCTCTCTTCCTCCTCTGATAACAGAGCGAGTTGGAAGGTTATCTTTCGGACACATCTGTCTTGAAAAGATAGTGCAGACAAACTTCTGTCTGTGTTCTCCGAGTCCAGACAGACACTGGTTGGCCAGACGAAGTCCTCCTGACAGGCGACTCACTCGTGTCGCTTCCTGCTGGGACGGGCCTCCACTTCATCAAAGCTCAGCTGAGCTCCTGTACGGTCGGGGCCAAAACCACTGAGGCGAATCCGGCAGTTCCCAGACACACACACACGCATGATAAGGTCTAGATACAGACTGATACAGAAGCACGCACACAGCCAGCTATACTCTGCCAGCGTATCTTTATTGTTCAGTGGCTTTGGTCGCAGATGAAAGCAGTGGGAGTCACGCTCCTTTTCACAAGATGACGGAGCTGCGCTATCAGGAGCAAAAAGTTCTACAGTTATAAGTTCAGAAAAGTACTACTGCTCGGTTACACGAGAAGAAATCATGTGCTGAACTGGGCAGTTTTCACGGCCTCCCTGCTGGAATAAGCAAGCTTTTTTTCTTCTCTCCAGCTGGATAAGAAATAGTCTGATAAGCAATTAGGGACAAATTATGTTACAGAGCACTAATTTGGCCCAGATGTGTGAAATCTCTGAGTGCTGTTTGTGTTTAAAAATTGCAAAATAAATGCAAGAAGAGATGTTTAGGTTGTGCTAGAGGAGAGTTTGACTTGTGATTAGACAGTCTGAAATACTTTATCTCTCCTTCTTCTGACACTGCCAATAAGATGAAATTCCCTTTGAAAATGAACTGCTTCTGTAGCACAAAAAAGTCATATGAAGTAAAACTGATAAAAAAAAAAACCTAGGTATTAAAAACAAAGGCGAGAGAGGCAGAAAGCAGTTTTTCATTAGAGCACACGGTGAGGGAAGATTCGAGAGAGGAGAGTGCAATTTCACAGAAAGAAAAACATGCAAACAGCATATTAAACAGGAGACTTCTCCAGCCACGCAGTAACTTAGAACGAAATAGGCTGCTATTATCATGATGAAATGCTGAGCTTGTGAATCCTTTAAGCTTGTGCAAATATCAACCACCAAACAGCGCAGATATTGAGATGGGGGGAAAAAGTAGCTTAATTATACATTTTCATTCCTCGCTGAGACAGTCTCAGGGAGTGTTTTGTTGCAACTGCAACACTGACCAGAGAACAGCTCAGGTCTTTGCATCTGCGTCTCACTATTTGTCTGTTTCCACCTTTTGCACGCCAACTCTGAAAGCTGAAAATGATAAACGATAAAATGCGCATAAAACCAGCTCCAACGGCTAACCACAAAATGAACAGAGAGGAAAACAAGAGGAAAAACATACAGAGCTTAACAAGCAATTAAATGATCTGTGTCCTAATCAACTAATTAAGGTTCTCATTTTCCACCAACAGAATTATGTTTGTCTCCATCTTTCCTGAACTTTCTCCCAACACCATTTGCCAGCTACTGTAGCTTCTCACGACTCATGAGCATTTCCTCTGGTTTTAAGATAATTCTGCTATATTACAACTTGGACTTGTTTTTGGTAGTTTGTAAAATTGTATGCTGAGATCCGGGAACATGGAAACACAGCAACAAAAGGTGATGGGACAAGAAACCTGAGGAGAAAGCTGAGACGATCGGACAGGTTGTATTTGAAGGTAAAACTGGACCTGGTCACACCGAAAATGTTGATTGCACAGAAAAACACAATAAGATGCCAATCTATAAACTTCAATGGATCTTTGTCAGATTAGGTAATAAGTGTGTAGTTAATCTGTGTCATCAGTTCCAAATAAATATGGGGGTTTGTTTACACCTCATTTCTTCATCTGACCGTTGGTGTTCCTTCCCCTTCACAACTCTTTTTTATCAGTGTTGCAGTGTCCTCAGATCTCAGCTTAACTTGAGCACCGTGTTAGTATTATTGAAAGTCAGAACTACAAAAGTAAGACCCAAGTATAATAAACTAGAATTACCCTTTAATGTGATGAGGTCATTCTATGCTAAAAAAGGCAAACGTTGACCCCCCACTTTGAGAACAGCTGAATCCAATACACACACTCACCAAAGTATTTCTCATGTTGATCGCTTAATTTGCATATAAATCACACAGCCCTGTGTGTGTATATTTATTAACTTTATATTATGCATGGATGAGTAATGATTTATTGTACTATAGCCAGCTATTAATTCTCCATCTGTCTCCTCGGCTCATGTTTGGAAGGCATTTTGTAACTTGTGATATGTTTTCACTGTGCCTTTTATTAAATCATATCTGCATACTAATGTTCCTCGCTGAGGATTCAACTGAACTGTGAAGCGCAGGATCAGACCTGGTCAGAGAGCCAAGTTAAAAGTTGATTTCTCTCCATGCAAAATATCTGCTAACTGGCAGTCAAAGTCCTCTTACATTCCCACTATAAAAACTGACCACTGAAACAATTATGACCGCATCTAAATTAGCCCCACTGCACCCTCCCTAAAAACACAATCCATCAAGAAATGTGAGGGAGAGCTGCGGTCTGCGTTTCCTCACTGCTTAATGAAAAGCCTGGATAGAGTCTGAAACAGCTCCAGCTTCTCAGAGAAAAACTAGAAAAGGCTATCATGGTGTCTTTGCTTTGCACAATCTCCCCACATCACTAATGTTTCTTCAACGATGCCAAGATATCTTCCCCAAATATTCCAATTAAAATTACACAAATCAACGTCCTTGTCTTTGTCTTACTGTACATCAGGCCTGCAAAGAACTCCCTGCACATTCTTGGAAGCTCTGCAAAGTCACAGCACTCTTGAATATGTGCCATATGTTTTATGATATGGGCTCAAAAGTCACTCATCACTGTTGCTGTTTATTATGCTGCTATGAAACTGTTTCCAAGTAGGCGCCGTGTGAAATGTGCCTCTGGCTGTGATGATAAAGTCCTTTGAGGTGCCGGAATTTCGTAGCTAACCTGAAAAAACTTGCATAATAAGGACAGGAAAGAGTGTCAGCAAACATCATGCTTGCTTAAGTGTCCTTGAAAATGACAGCAACTCCTCATCACATTCACACCAGAGGGAGAACGTTGAAAATACAAGCTTTCTTAGCAACTCACAAGGCATAAAACAAGGCTCAGGATCTACAGGCATGCTAGCAGCTTCTCTAGACTGTGCTTAATTTCGACATGCTGGTGTTTAGCAGGTTATGCAATTTGGTCAAACAAGAGTTTAAACTTTGATCTGTTGTTGGTGCTTGATGAAAAGTCCACAAATGTTATTGAATCACGAGGAGAACATAATTGAGGACACCAAAAAACTCAGGAGGAGGGTTCATTGTCTTGAAACTGTCAGAGATGCTGTTTCACAGCATACATGCAAAACTGCTGGTTGTGTGAGAGGAGAAGTCTTCTGGGCACCATACCTGTCTGTACCATATTTCATGGAAAACCCTATCAATCTATCTAAAAGTCTATCCAATAGTTGACAAAATACTTCAGCAAAGGCCAAAAATGTCAAGTCAGTAGGATTCATCTCCTGGAAAATACAAATGTCTGCACAGGATTTCATGGCAGTCCATCCAACAGGAGCAAACATGCAACACGTGTTTCCATGTACAAAAACAGGCGCAAAATCTACACGTGGAGCTTGTGTGTTTATAGCCTGTGTTGAGTGTGAGGGCTGGAAGCCAATCCTTAAGCAGACCAGCCCCGCATCTGCCCCTCTCTCTCTCCCTCTGTCTGTGATCGTCTCTCATGCTCTCTCACCCACTCTTTCAGCACTTGAGCGGTTCTGGTCCACACTTACAGCTTTAATTCCATGTTTAGCTCAGTGAATTGAGTGTGGCCTTAAGGCTGCTAATGTTCCATATATGTCCTTTTCCAAACTCAGTGTCTTGTCTGTGTGGCTGAGTGTGTTTCTTTGAACCATTAGGTCAGAATGTTGGAAATTCTGACTTCTTAAAGTGAATAATACAATGGAGCAGCCCTCGAAGTGATGATTCCATGTAGGAAACTCTGTTCACCCCAACTTTCCTCAGATCTCACGTCAACACCTGTAAAGGCAAAATAAGGTTATTTATTGCATGTTTATATTGCTTAAAGTAACAGTATACCACACTGCACAGTTCAGTCAAGCTAGCCAATGTTCCCAAATACTACTGCCGTAATATATTAGTGGTGGCGTCGGTTAAAGAAATTCTCACAGGCGTCTATGTTTCCCTGCTCGGATTTCCCATTAGAAAATACAGAGGCTGCAATTAGGAACTACTAGCTGATAATTTCCAGCTTCTGTCTCAAAATGGAACACAACGAGACGCAGACAAGAGCTTCTCTAATAACCGAAGCACACTCAGGATGAGGGAGTATAGTGTATTGGACAGACAGCAGGACAGATAACGTGTGCGGTGTTTACGACGCTCCGCACAGGGACCTGAAGCTCCCAACAGCTGACTGGTGTAAACAATCCCTATCAGCTGACCCTGGCCTGTTTCTTTGCCAAACATGCGACCACCCTTGAGTTTTTTATGATCCGCTAAGCCTTCTAAGTTCCAGACGTTTGGAAAAGCACAGTGTTTTGCGTTTTTGTGTCTCTGGCGTGAGAGATAAATTTAAAAAACATTGCTGAAAAAGACAGGCTTTTGAATTTTTGTGATTTACGACAAAAATATGTTGCACCATAAAAAGCGCCTCTTGGGCCTTGATGTGTTTGCAGTGGGTCGTGAGGAAGATTGGACCTATATCTGGATATTTGAAAGTTTTTATTTATCCAGGCAAGGTTGACTTAGCCTGCATGCATTTGCAGCAGTGCCTTACTTCATACTCACAGTGTTCCACACTTTTATGTCTGGAAATCTTCATCTCTTGGCTGATGATTAGCAGAAGACTTAGAGGTCCAATGCCTTGCTCAAGGGCAGACTTAAAAGCTTTTTTCATTCAGATTCTCCACCCCATAATGAAACCACAGTGCTTCTGTGACCTCTGGACTGCCTTTTTTTCTCAAAGCTTCAGCGACTGAATGAAGAGACTAGCTGTGGAAAGTGTGTGTGCGTGTGTGATGATGGTTGTGTGGTGGAAACTGAAGGTGGAGTGGAGGACAAACAGGGAAAGAAAAGAGAGGAGAAAGACAGAAATCTGCTCTTTCACAGTAAAATCTTGAAGTTAAAAGCTAAAGAGGAGGGTTGTTGACCAGATGCCAGTGAGCAAAAATGGAAGACACGCCAACTCCTAACTGCCTCAGGGTGAGCGTGACTTATCGAAGCCTGCAAAGAGTATTGATAGAGAAAAACGTGCGGACAGTCGACTTTGCTGATGGAGACTTCATGTGATTTTTCCAGTGAGGACAGATGGAGGCTCGCCGCTAAAGAGAACTTACTGGGAAGCCTGTGCAGTTCTGACGCAAGAGGGGCATAATTCCACATGTCACAGAGCATCAATAAATATGTTAAAATATTTAAACAGATTTCCCTTAATTACACCCCTCCTGACCTCTGGATGTGATACTGCTTCTGGGCTGACCACTTCAGGGCTCGTGTTGAAACAACCGCAGATGTAATTCCTCACGTCAGGCGTCCAAGTTCGCCCGGGACGGTATTATACGGTGTACCACTTGACATGGATGGCAGTGCTCACCGGCTCTGCTGCCACCTCCAAGGCAAACATACTTTTTATCCAGTGCGGCTAATGCTCCAGCCCAAAACATTAGCTGAAGTGTCTTATGCTGAGGACAGACAGAGTGCAGCCACTAAGTAAGCTGGCTGCTGTCTGGGCTCCGTGTTTGGGCTTGGCAGATTTGAGGACAGCGGTGGAAAATGTACCCATAATTCCCTCCTAATGTTCCCCCCACCTCTTGATATACAGACTGTCTGCTGACAAAATGACTCATTTAGGCTGAAGTGTCCCTCTTTCCTCTTACCACCTTGTCTCTACATGGTGCTGACAGTTAAAACTAATGCTGACACTTAATAATAACATTATGTTTATAGTTATTATACATTAAGATTTATTTATTCTGATGTAATCATTTCCTACTGTCTGTTTCAAGTAAGAATAAGAAAAAAAACAGCTTGAATGAAAAGGTTCACTTAGTTGGAACACTATTTTATAGACTTGCTTTTAACACTAATTCAATATATTTGTCAAACACACTGAAACATTACAAGAGTAACCAAATTTCACTTTTAAAATGCGTCTCTGATTGGCCAAGATTTATCACAGTATGACAGAAAAGCACCAAAGCAGGGCCCGACTTGACTTGAGGAATACTGCTGTTGTAAACACCATGCCTGCGACACACACTCCTACGCACTAACCCTATCAAACTGATCAGTTTTTCCTCCCGTCACTGACTTGAGTCATGTTCCCACTGCTCCATTTGGAACCGTTACCCCTTCACAAGATGAAAAGTTTCAGTGTGTGCAATGCGAGGCATGTTGCTGCGGCCAAATATTGAAAATGTCAACTTCCTGGCAAGCACTGATCACCTTTAATCATCATATTGTAACGGCACTTTCCCCCTTCGGGGCTTGTGCAGAATAATTGCAGTGTTGGTGAAGCTTTCATGGCCCTTTGCAGCTGCGATATGAGTGCATACAGTAATACCTTCTGGGCACAATGTCATGTGTTGCTGTCTAGATAAAGCTAACAGTTTTCCCATGTAAGTCACTGCCAGGGTTTGGGGTCTTGGTCCCACTGGGGCCACCCATGCTAACAATACAGCAGGCTCCCTTAGTGCTGCAAGGTGCTCCTTTGACATTTTCACAGGGAACATCTGTGAAAATGTCAGATATTAAATGGGATAATCTCCAAATCCTTTGGAATGTTTGCACCAAGACTTTAGAAGGGTACTTGTGGTTCAAGCTAAGACTTTGTGGGGTCATTTGCAGCACTTAGTGTATATATATGTGGGATAATATACAGCAAGCTGCTCATTATATCATGACCACTTACACATTAGGGTTTTGATTTAACCAGTCAGGGCTTATTTTGCAATAATAGCTGGCTTACTGGACATTGGCCTGCTGGTACAAACCTACTGACAAAAGACATTGCTAATCTAATATGAATATCTTCCTTATTAATCTTATTTTTTAGATTAAAAAGTGACTTACATTCTCCTGCCAAAACAGCTTGGCAGGATTACAGCATGAGGAATTAGCCATATGCTACACTGTAAATTTTACAGTGTAAAAGAAGTGTAACCATAACAACACAAGCATATACATTTACACACTCTCAGCCACCTGTTGAGTTTACAGAAGAAGCTAAGTGCTATGATCAAGCATTTGGCTGCTCTGGCTTTCCAAAGTTTGATTGCATAACCTGCAGTTATTATAAAAACACACACACACTAGAACCATTGGGCCATAAAATCTGTTAGCAAGATGGTGTTGAGCATGCTAAGCTGTAAAAATGTCTACATGCTCCTATGCCAAAGGCAGAGGAACCCTCCCAAAATGGGGGTGAAGTAGATTGGTATAAAGAGTAAACAACTCTGCTATTAAAGTGTTGCAGCAGCAGAATTCAGCGCCAAGTGCTACACTGGAGTGGAGACCTGGGAAAACAAGGCTAGCACATACCCACACATAAAGGCAAAGGCACATTCCTGTCTCTTCTTCACCCACTCACAATCTACTCACAGCGTATGCACATGCAAATATACAAACATGCATGCGTGCACGCTAATTGGTAGCATGGAGTGTATGAAAGATAAAAGCTCCAGGCATTCTACAAAGCAGAGGAAGCGAGAGAGTTCAACAGAGTTCCTGCCTGTTTTACACATGTACATATTACATGCTAGAACATATTAAATTACTACAAAACTATGTCAATGAAAACTCAGTAGATGAAAGAGTAACTGGACAAACAAGAAGTGTACAACACAAGAACTTTCTGCAGAGCAGTAAAAATAGTCAGGATCTTTCCCCCAATACTCCCTAACCCTCATGGATTCACCTTTGGCTTTGAATGACCCACAAAAACATCTACAATAAGAAGCACTAAAGCAACTTTGCTATAAAGGCGGAATTCCACTTGTTTCTAGTGCTAACTAATTTGCATTGATATAATGTTACATTGCCATCCTTCAGTGTTCATGGGCAAAAGTGTTGGTACTTGATAACCTATAGACTATCTTACTCCAGAATGACTCACCCCACCTTTGACAGAGCAAAGTTCCATGAGACACCATTAGGCCAATCAAAAGGGGCAGTTAAGAAATCGCTACAGCCTTACCATCACACACCTTAGGTTTTCCCAACCTCATCAAGAACGCTGTTTGGACCGGTTCAAAGCAGCTAACATCCTGTTAAATTTAGCCACGTACCTTTATATCGAGCCTCTTTTGCATTTTGTCAGTGTCAATTAACCAAGTCGATCCTGTAGAACACTCAATGTACTCGAAGTAATCCAGAAACCTTCATTCTGAGAGGGAGGGCGGAAGTGACTGCTGGGTGGGAGTGCAGCCATTGCAGGACTGACCCAGATATCAATTAACATGTGGAGATTTGTCGGATGTGGGAGAGGACATTACCTTTCAACCCAATGGCCCTATCTCCCTCTCACTCTCTCTTATACGTTCTAGGGAAAAGATGCATGGGATTGACCAGGGTATAGCCAGAAGGCCCCCCGAGACCAGCCTTTCCTTCTCCTGCTCATTCAACACATCGGCACAGCGATCATGAGGAGAGCTCAAACATCCTGGTGAACAGCACAGTCAGCACAAAGAACGGACCCTGAGGCCTTGCTAAGTGTAGTGAGTCTGCCTCAGCTCTGCTGGTACACAACATTAAGGGTTTCCTTCTGGTGCTTCATACAAATGGCCCCAACAGATACCAAGACCTATCGCAAAGTATCAAGCTTCACTGACGCTGCCCTCTGCAGTAGGCATCACGTCTGTAAATCTAACATAATAACAACACTGTTCACTGTACATCCACACAATATTGTCTGTTAAAAGTATTCCTCTCTGCATCTTCTCCTCTCTGTGGTCTGGGTTACTGTATAACATCGTATACTCTATATACAGTACTGCTGCCTGCACCAGAGGGCCCATACCTCTGAAACACTGTAACTCAAATCGTCTCCCAAGACCAATAGCTTCTGTCAAGCTCACTGAAATGAATATCAGGGTAGATCTAACATTAAATGATAAGAGGGGAGATTTTTGCTGGTCTCCATACTTCCATAGACCTACTCACACTCATCTAATGCATCTTCTGTGCAATTTACTGCATGGATAGATGGATGGATTGATTTGTAGGGAGAGGGCATTATCAAATATTAGACAAAAACTATATATTCCACAGCAGTAAAACCCAATAATCTATGCAAATTTCCCAGTAAAAAGTCTCATGAAATGTTTAAATTTCACTTTTTGTAAATCACTTGGAGGTCATGTGGAATCCTCCACAGTTACTTCTAAGATGTGGAACTCATTGACAAAATTTTCAGCAGATTCAATCTTGTGGTCCAAAATATCTTTCTACATGAAGCACCTGGCCCACAATGCACCCACCTCCCAATTCCATAGGATCAGCCTGGCATAAGCTTTTGGACCTCCACCCACAATTCACTTCCTCTCCTTCTTCTCACACCGCCTTTCCCAACTTAAAAAATGGATTGACTCCAACTGTAACCTACAGAGTAATATTTAGCTCCTTAAATCATGGTGCACAGCAGTGTCCCTGACACAACTAGCACTATTTCTTCTCTCCCTTCAGGCTCACACTTTTCCTTCCCACCCTCCCAATTTCCTTCCCCCACATCCTCAACCCCCACCCTCTAGGTAGCTTACCTTCAGCTGTTCTCTCCACAAGGCCAAGAAGAGGGAGCCAGATGCAGAGAGCGATTAAGGTTTTAAACCTGAATGACGTGCCTGCATCTGCTTCCAATCCAGAGGCAAGTTAACTCCTACCAACCACATCTTCTTTGAATAAATACTGAATTATAAAAGAGACAGCGCTGACACTCACTCTCTCCTCTCTGAGTGGTCAATCCTTTGCCTAAATGTTTTCAACCCTTACTTCCTGGTTCCTCAAGGGTGTAAGAGTCTCATGCCAGCATGGATCAGGGGCAACTCATCTTTTAGTAAAGTACCATGCATCAGCCTCTCCACATGAATCATATCCACTCAACACATTCTAATTGCACTCAAATAATCTTTTTCTGTCCTTTATCCTTCCTTGGCTGTTCTCTCCTGTTAATTTCTTTTCCAAGTATTTCCCCCTTGAACAATCAGTGTCTTCAAATTATCATTCTCTGGTGCCAATCCACTATGGCTCTGAACACTGCAATCATTTATACTGTTTGTCAAAACTGTTTGTTTTCCAAGAGTATCATTTAAAATTAGGCCTGGGGCACCTTGGTAGCCTGAGTCTATTGTGATTCTTTAATAAAGGCATATAATTCCCCCCAAAATACTAAATTAGACCACCAAGCTGACCTGTAGATAGAGTTGGCTCTTGACTACAGGGGATAGAAATTTTAAACATCTTCCTTTTGCTTTGGATAGACAGGCTTCAGGCTAAACTTCTGCATCCCTTCAAGACAGCTGCATTGGAAAGTAGCGTAGAGCAATACAAAAGCCTCTTGTCTTTTATCTCGGAAGGACAAGCTATTGGCAAGTAGCCGACCAGCACGTGAACCCTGGTAGCTGCTACAAGGAACCTGTTGTCTCATTATGGCTCTAGTAATGAGTCTCTTCAGTCCAAGATGGCTGACAGCCCTTCCTCATCATTATTGGATTATGAAAGAAAATGTTTGCTCATTTGCCCAAGCTTTCTGGACCACCACAAATCTCCCTCGAAGGCTAATGATGCATGACCTAAACCCTCAACCTATGAACCCACTAAGGCAATGACTTTCAAATGTTGACGGAGACAAAGATTCTCTGTGCGCAATTCACCTCTACTTTACCATGTGACGAGGACCATTACACCATTAAGAAGATTATGCCAAAATATATCTTAGTCTTAAGAGTGAGTGCTATTAATCAACTGCAATAGAGAAGAAATTGCCACTTATTTGGGATGGGGGGGAAAAAAAACCTTCCCCAGCTTACAGTGGTACTGTAAGCTTTGGCAGTACCGCTGTCCTCGTTGCAGATGCAAGTCAACAAACCCATTGCTTGTTTAGGTGACAACAATCAAGACTTCTGGGTTGGGAGAGGAAATGAGCAGAGCTCCAAAAAAGCCTCAGAGGATGCATCAACACAGGGTGGTTAAAAGCAAGTATGGGCTTTCACGTGGGAGCAACAACAACAGCAGCCAGTAAATAAAACTACGCTCCAATGTGTGTCAGGAGACTTATCCTGTGAGAAAACCTTCTCCGGCCCAAAGAAACAGAGCTTTGTTGGCCATGTGGGGAGGCCAATGAAGGACGGAGGTGGAGAGAGGAAAAAGAGAAAGCAAAGGGGTGGAATAAGACTGCAGCTCCCCATCTCTGGAGACACTGTCAAGGGTTGGTAGTTTATGTTTAACACTCATTAACGGCAAGGTTAACACAATTTATGGGCAAACTTAATCCAGTGCAATGACAGAAGCAATAAGGTTGTGACGGAAATGTGTTTTTTTTTTTTTTTTTTTTTTTTTAATGGAGAGGCGCTTTGTACTTTGGCGGAAAACAGGCCCACCTGTGGCCCAGAGGAAGAGCAATATGAAGACAGCAGAAGGACAATAGAATAACCCTGAGAATAAAGTGCAGTCTGTCACTGTAGGAGAGATGTAGATCATTAAGACCTAGCTTTCCAAAACACAGAGTCAAGACCTCACATATGGTCAAATAATATGAGGTGCACTGAAAAACCATCTATTTGCTTGTTGCGGTGGGTGTGTGTGTATAACCCAGCTTACAGTACATTACCATTAAGCGTGATGTATAATCATACCTATGGGTGACTGAGTCTCTCCAATACACTTAACTTACATGTCCATAAATTTGGGGAGGCAACATGAACATGGCAAGCCAAATACTGTACAGAAAAAACTAGGGCAAGTAATCTACTCCAAGGTTTTCTTTCTGTTAGACAGTGACATTAAAAACTCAACCACCGAGCCTCCCACTGCTGAAAAACTGCTTTATAATTTATATTACTGTAAAAGACCTCATTTCATTTCATTTTTATTGACACAGACGCACAGACAGAGACGCACCCACAAGGCTCCAGTTGCAGCTTTGCAACATGCAGTTTCACACTCAATTTACTGTTACCAAAAGTCCATGGACACATCAAATGCTGCCACAATGCTCTACAGACAGGCCAGAGGCTGGAGGGGGGTCACGCACCACTGCGTGAGCCCATGACCTCATGACTACATTAGGATCACTGAGTCTGCCTCGACCTGCATGATCTTTCCACAAACATAAACCTCAGAAAGCTGCCTCTCTCCCTCCCTCTCTCACTCTGTATCGCACCAACACTGCCAACACTAGAAAGGCCAAATGACAGCTGTCTTGCATTTCAGATTAACTTCTCTCAGGTCTTGACCATAACCACATTTTAAATTCAGACAAAGAAATAGGCCTTGTAAGTAATAAAAGAGCACACAAGTTTAATTTACATGAGACTAATGTAACAAATGCTGTTTTCTAACCTTTAAGATTTGTCTTTTTGTTTACTTCTGTCTGAATTTACCACCTGCAGCAGATGGTCTGATGATCTTTTCAAAGACTATAAATTTACTTCAAGGATCAGGGGTTTAATCCAACCAGGGGACACCAATGTTAAACAAGCATGTGCAATTTGAATAGAATTTCCATCAAATGCAAGCAAGGAAAATCCTCACATGGTTCTGCTACTCAGAGTAAACATACAGAAATATATGAGAAAGGGTAATGATTTCCATTTGGTATTTTATTGGTCCTTACATAAGACGCGCAGAGACAAAATGCAAAAAATAAGAAAAACCGACATGTCTGGATTGAAAAAAAAAGTGGAAAAATAATGAGAACATAGATGCTGGTTGTGGGTAATGATGAGTCTAAATGTGAGGGCTAACCGCTCCAAAAAAACATGTGTGCGCGCTCTGTTAAGCGCCCTGTAAAAGCTTGTGCCAAGGGAGGGTACAGCAACCAACCACCACCCAGTATCCCATCAGAACAAGCTTTTCATCCAGACATCTGTGTCTGAGGCTTGGTTTGTGTTTTCTATTTATTTATCAAAAACATGCAACAGTCAACCCTTAAATGTAACCCATGTATGGAGGATTGATGCAGTTTTTTAGCTTGCAACTGTTTCAAACATTCACACCTGGGAACTACCAAGTGCAACCGCAGTTTTTTTATAGAGGAGCTTTACTGGAGCTACTGGAGATGAAATTGGCAGTAGGAGATGCATCTCTTGGGTTTTTCCCACATGGTGTGGGTTTTGAAGTAGCAAACATTTTTAGGCCGATTCCACCCTAATAAAAACACAACTATCCTCAATTTTTCTCCAGAGAGGGAAATCTGATGAAACCTACTGTTTATCATCAGAAATAATGACCATAACTCTAAAGTCTGTGTCATTTTTACTATGGTGAATAATCATTTGTGTTTTGATTCTATTTTTCTGTTCACTTTATATGACCACAAGGATATTCTGTGCTGGGCTTGCTTCATGAGGATCTCGTTTACTCTAAATTGGATTGACCAGTGTTTTCTTACAGCAGGAAAGTGTAACATTTAAAAGCACAGCGACATAAAATCTGCTCTTTTTAGAAAACCTTTAGATCATCAGTGCACAATTAGCCTGTACAATGTATAGCCACAGTTGGCGACGGATCCCTCTTCTTCCCAGGTTCCTCAAAACTGCCAAGAAACCCTGAAATCATGTTGATAGTAAGTGATATACCACCGTTGCTGTGTAAGCCATGAGTCAATACCACAGAGACCGCTTGCTTGACTCATAACATCAGCAATCATGTCTAAATACAATGCACATCCACAGAGCGATGGCCCTCTGTTAGCATGTTATATGGGATATGTTAGGATGTTTAAATCTGTGTGCGTTGGTTGGACTCTTGACACCGGTTGTTGTGGCTTTCCCAGATGTTTCCTTACAGCTGCGTGGGTCACGGTAAAAACGTGCTGCAGAGATAAAGATGAAAAAAAATGTGATTGAAGAAGTACAGGAGAAGGTGAGGAACAAGAGAAGAGAAGAGTGACCTATTCGTTCAGCAGAGGAAAGGTTATCTGTGACAGCTGGAGAGACAGAACTGGGCCAGGTGTGTGTTAACTCTCTCCTGCTGCTTTTCTCATTATGAATATCACAGAGGAAAAAAGATAGACAGTGAAAGAAGAGAGAAAGAGGACGAAAGGTGGAGGAAAAGATGATGGGGGAAAAAAAGAATATGACAAAGAGAAGGGGGGGGGGGGGTAAAGGTCAAAGGAAAATGTGGGTAAGTGAATTGGAGAGAGTGGAATACGAGTCAGGCTCCAGTCAGGAGAGACAGAAAAAAGGAGGCCATGGAAGGACTCAGAGAGGAATGCCGGGAATGGGAAAGAGTAGAAAGACAGTGACAGGAGAGAAGAGTGGAAAAAAGAAGTGCTGTGAAGAAGGGATAGAGGGAGAATAAAGAAAGTGGAGAAGAGGACGCTAAGAAAACACAGCAGACAGAGAGACTGCTGACAGACAGCTGAACAGAGACAAATGAAGGAAATGTGAGGTGGAGGTAAAGCTGCTCTGCCACCTTTACACACTCAACACATTCCCCTGTGTGTGTGTGTTTGTGTGTCTTCCTACTGACATCATAGTAACCTTATATGAGCATTAGTGCCATTCAAAGTGCTTGAACTGACCTTTCAGTTCTTGACTCATCACGCTCACAAACTTTTTCTGGCAGGCCTCCCTCCTGAAGTTTAGTCTTTACACCGCACTATGACAGGAGAACCAAAACTAATAAAAAATGATCCAATTCAAGTAAAACAAAGGTCAGCATTCAATCATTCAGCTTTTTGTCACTTCATATTTTTCCCCTGGTCATCCATGCCCTACCTGCAGTGATGGTATGCCCCAGCAGGGGGGCCCACGAGGCACAAATCATTTGCTGAACCCACAAACTCTTGACGAATGAAGCTTTGTACTGTGCTTTGGAGCATATTCCCAAACAAGACACTATAATCAATACAAACAAATCAAACAATATGCACCTGCTCAAGCTGTTTTAGAGGTGTTCAAATGTTCAAAGATTCAAATGTATGGTCATTTTTTTGAGGAAGCATGTTGTGCTGCTGTTGAACTGAAACGACACCTCTCTAAAACAGTTCATGAAGAGATGATTCACTGCAGGACTGCATTAGTTCTAATAAACTGCCAGCTGAATGCACGTACAGTGGTGGACTAGTTCAGGGCCATCATAATTAACCTGCATTACTACAAACAGCTATGTATGCACTTCTGCAGTATTTGAGCTAATATATAGTAATACGATCAAATATTACGATCAAACTATGTATGTCAAGTGTGTCTTGGCAAATTACCAACTGTATTTAGAGGCAGTCTTAGAGTTGCAAACACCCTTCTCCATCTGTAGTCATATATGCTCTTCAAGCTTCTTCAAAATAAACAACAGGGTCAGACAGACATCCATAACAGATGTAAAAAGTGTGTTTTTGTCTCCTGTGCGTGCTTCTCCATGTTTGTGTTTCTTCTTTTATGGTATTAACGAACAACTGAAGCGTCCCTCTCTTGGATCATTTAGCCAGACTACCTTTGAACTAGCTGAAGGCCTGGAGCAAGGGTGTGCATGCATCTAAGTGTGTGTGTGTGTGTGCATGTGCAGCGTCTGCATGGAGAGCAGGCTTTATTTTCTTTCACATACACAAACACACACGTTGACATTTTCCTGCATCCAATCAGTGCCATGATGCCTCGCACTCAAAACAGAGTTAAAAACATCAGAGAGGAAAGATGACAATAACAGGGCAGTGGGATGCTTTGTTCACTTCAGTCTCAGTTCAGGATTATAGAGGCATGGCCCAGAGAGAGTGTGCATGGAGAGCTAAAAATCCAGGTGCAATCCAATGTGAAGGCAAACGTCCAGACTGCTTAGTGTCCATGAGTGAGGCTTCGTGGAATTCTTCATGTATTTCGATGTGAAAATGTTTCACTGCTCTACTTGAGCTTGTTTTTCTTGGTGTTTTGGAGTGAACACTGACTGTACTTCCAGGGGAGGGTATTTTTAACCGGTGTGGCTGTACTGTAAACACCAGCCGCTCTGTGTGTTCTCACTCCAAGACTTAAACACCGCGGCCGACAGCAGACTCCCCGCGGCACGAAAGGCAATGAAATACTGTGTGTGAGACAAAAAGCACAGGAGGAAGGAGGGAGAAAGAGCGCTGGAAAGCATAATATTGTCTCAGATATTTTCCCAATTTTCGACCCAGGGGTCATTAAGGACTCTCTGCAGTGTGGGGGGATGCTGCAGAGAGAGTGGACACACTAATGCAAAAAATGTAAGTGAATCACATTAGTGGTAGTTATTCAGCTGCAGCATATGTTAACCTAATCAGATTTTTTTGACATTTCATAGTTTAATTTGATAATCTTATGGTTCAAAATCATGTGTTAGACCAAAAATCACTGCCATGTTTCAAACTTGGACCAGGCAAAGCGAGCCGGGTTGGACTCCCCTGTTAACACATTATTTCTGATTGGTTGAACAGACCACAGGGTGTTGACCTTCATACTGCAAATGCCACTGAAGTTGCAAGGACAAACTACTGCAGAGCAGCAGCAGCAGCAAGAACATGGACATTAGGAGAAAAAACTGCAGTAACAAACTTGGCTTGCATCCCTTTGTTATGCGTCTGAGTGGTTTTGACTGAAGCAATTTTCATGCCAACTCTCATGACATCCTATACTGAAGCTGAAGAAGTTGTGGTTTTCTTTTTCAAGAATGCAATTTAGGATCAATGAGAGCCTAACAACCACTGCAGGCTCATCTTAGTGTGTGTTTTAAAGATCACTTCCTGACATCGCTGGCTGGAAGGAGTGCAAATATAGCAGTGCTGCTTCTTTCTGCTCGTTAGCGTTCACACCTCCCTCACGACGACAGCTTCTCTTCCAGATATGGAGTCCGGCGCACGGCGAGTCAGACCACCCATGACTAGGACACGTTCAGACACCCCCACCGTCCCCTCCGCAACTCATCCTATCCGACCCCACACTCCTCCCTCTGCTGGAACAAGTTGGCCCCCTCTTGCTCCCTGCGTTCTCTCTGTTGTTTCAGCAGTGTCAGAGCCATTCGGGGGGGGGGGGAGAGTGAGAGCTGAGTGAGAGCCAGAAAGACGGAGAGAGAGCACCATAAATGCATCACTGCTAAAACTGTGGCTAACTATGGCTCGGATGACTTGTAGACAAATGATCTAATATTCCACAAGTCGCCTATTCCGCCTTCACATCACTCCAAATGTTAAATCATAACAGATGCAAATGTGACTGTAATGGAGCTAATAAATATGAATGTTGATTAGACGTGACTGTGATGGTATCACTAAGTGCAAATTCTTTCTCATGAATATGAATATATGAAAGCAGTCTGTTTAGTTTTATATAAAAAATGCATCAGCCCTCTAAATATTACAGGCTATGTGCAAATCTCCATACACTCTCATGCAAGTAAGTCCATGTATGTTTATTTCTGTCATTTCATTTCAATTTGGTCATAATTATAGATCCCATGAAGCTGGATTACTGTTGAGATATGACTCTAAAGCCAGTGAATGGCTGCAGAGTCTTCACAATAATTCAAATATTGTGTGCATGCAAACAGCCACTGCAGCATGGAAACCTTTGCACGCAGACATGGGCAGAAAAGCAGAAAAAAAGTGTGAGAGCAATAACAAAACAAAAGCAAAAAGAGAGAGAGGAGGTGGAGGACAAGAGAAACAGACAGTGTCAGGCCCACCCAGAGCAAGAGAAATAGGGAAGCAGAGGTTTGTTTACATTCTACTCACTCACTCAAACTCACTGGACCCCGACATTATTCCCTGAGGCACTCCACCTCACTTTGAGACTTTGAACCCACCCATGTTGTTGCCTGAAGCAGGCCAGAGCAAGAGGATGCACCAAACAAGAAAAATATACAACAACAGATCCTGATTACTCTCCTTAGTCCTCAGTGTGCGCACAGACACACACACACACAAAGAGAATCAACAGGATGTTTTTTGTTCTCTAAGTGGGTGAGTGTGTCTGGCACTTGTCCGCACTTCCGGATACAAATACTTGTGTATCATTCTTGAGGAACAACATTCCGGGGTGACATTTCACTGACATCAGAGGCCAGAAAACACAACAGCCTGCAACAATCATGGCTGGTTTATACAAAGGAACTGCATTTCTGAGATAAAGACAGTCACCACATCCAGTATGACTCTGTATGTTGAGACAAGAGAGGACACGCCAAGGTGGACTGATAGAGAAAGACACTTTAGTGGGTTTACAAAAGGTACTTGTGTGCTTTTCTTCTGCACCCAATTATTTATAGTGTAACTGAAGGCCGTGCAGTTGTAAAGTCATTGCATTTGATACATCTCTCCATGTTTGAAAAGAAAAAAAAGTTACGAGACCTGTAAAACGGCGGCACAACTTGACTTTCCCAAACATTTTTCTCTTGGGGATGGAGCGAGTAAGTGTGCAATAAAAACAGAGACTTATGTGGTGGCTCTAAATGCTGAACTAATTGGTGTTTGGAAGCTGACCTGACCAACTCTTCATCGTACTGGGGAGCTTGATTCAGTAATTGCCTGAATTCTCAGGGTCAAGACCAAAAAAAGGCCCAGAGAGTAGAGCTAGTCAGCAAACTTTGATTGTCTACAAAGCAGGTTATTAAATAAATTTAACTCAGCTCTGAGAGAGGCAAAGACTGTGTTTGCTGGGAAGCTTCAAGGAGTGAACAGACCAGCTTAAGGCATAAATCCCATCAGCACCCACACAATTCTTCAAGGATGAATCAAGATGATTCCAATCAACATAATGTGCTTTTCTGCCACACTAGATTTAATAAAAAGATGTGATGCAATCTTCAGTTCCACCTCAAAAAGAGCTACAAATTACTCACTAAATAAGTCCCCAAGCTATGTAATTTGAACAGCTGCCAAAAACTCTTGATGCACAAGATAATTCCCTATCAGTGGTGGTGGTGCTGACACTTCATTAAAAGCCCAGTCAACTCAGATAAGCTCTCCATTCCAGCTCGTCATCCCCTGAGTGCCAGAGGCGGTGACTGATGTGAACTGTCAGCGGAGAGTGCAACAGGAAGAGCAAAATGTCTCGCCTTGTTCTCGCCTCCGTCGTGGTGGGGAAATGGGAGCCCTCGACAACCTAAAAATCATAGATGGATTCAGATGGGAGCGCAGGTGTTGGACGAGAGCAGCGAAAGAACTGGCCACCTGCTAATGTTTGTGAGAGCTTTGCAGCACGAACATCAGTCTAGGTTAGCGAGGAAACACAGGCAGCAACACACACACACACACACACACACACACACACACACACACACACACACACACACACACACACACACACACACACACACACATTAGCTGCATCATATTCAAAATGATGTGATGCTTTCAGGTTAGCAAATTCCCTTATGGGGAAAACACACGAAGATTATCATCTGCAGTCAATAAAGCTATAGATAAGTTGTCTGTTGAAAGCTGTAGACATGTGCAAGTGGTTACATTTCTCATACTAGTGGTTGGACTGAAATTTAACCAGTCAAATAAGCAATACAGCACTGCGCCGATGGCCATGCTTTATTTTTGTTGTTCAAAACCCGACAGCTGCTTCATGTTCAGCACAAACCTTTGTAAGGAAACAAACACCCAGGCACAGACAGAAACGCACTCAAACACAGACACAACTTGCAGACACTTGTACGAAACGAGGTGCAGTCTATCGTGTGCTGATGTAGATCCGTGAGGGATTATCTATCACACAATACATTCAGACTGCATTCATACAGCTGAGATTAGCCACAACCGATTCACAATGGACTCCAAAATTAACCTTGTCTGGGCAGCTTAATTGTACCCTTCACACACCATTAGACACCCCAATAGCACCCATCGCTTTCTCCATCCATCCTCCATTTCAGATGGAGCTGTAGTGCGTGCAGTCAGTCAATAAGGCATGGCTACGTCTGTTAAATGTGAAACCTCTCAATCCAAGCACAGTGGAGGGCCTCCAGTGTCCGGCTGAACTGCAGATCGAATTTGTTCCAGTGGAGCTTCTCTTCAGATTTCCGCCTCAGTTTTGCTCAAAACAACATCAGACCTGCTGTTAAACACCGCACCAAAGAAGAAACAAATCCCTTCTTCCTCTCTGCTTAGCACTTAACCCTCTTATTTATTTTTCTTGCGCTTGTGTCATGATCACTCGGCAGGCACAGGAATATTGTCAGCATACCGCAATGCTGATTCTTGCATTTCTCGCTGCGCCGGACTTCGGTGGTAGAGGAGTTTCAATCTTGTTTTACTGTTATTGCTGACTGCGCGTTGTTCCGCACAACAGCCTGCATGAAATAACACAGAGGTCATTATAAACAGGGTCATGGGTCGAATACTGTTTTGATTAACCTCTTTAATTGACCACACAGGTGGGATTTTCCACTACCAACAACTGACTGAAATTAAAATGACAAAAGAAACACCACCACCCAGGTTAGGATATGTTTAACCTCTGGCAAACAAGCCAACACATGCTGGCACTATTGTATATATACGGGGGGGGGGGGGGGGTTTGCATGCGTACAAACAAGCACGCTGTCACAGTCATGCACCACACACGTGCGCGCACACACACACAAACGCCTACGTTTGATCCTGCTTGAGAGTGGGACTCCAAACTAAACAAGGAGTGTCGGTTAATGTGAAGGAGTAATGACAGCGTTTACTCCACCTTCTCCTGCCTTTTTGCCTCCAAGAGCCCGGAGAGTAAAGCTCTTATGGGACTACACAACACAATTAGACAGACTAATTACCCCCTCCATACCACCAATTCCTCACCCACACCGACAGGCTGGGGCAGGCAGGAGAGATCTGCATGCCTACAAGCCTTCCAAGGACAGTGACTATAGTTGGGTGCACTGATTGTTCATTTCAGGCAATTTAGCAGATGACTGATCCATACGACCGCTAGAACAAGAGCTTGAAGGCAACAGAGCGCTGAATAAATGATTGATGTACAAGGCAAACAAACAAGGTGAGGGGGCATGTTCCTCTCAGAACATGCGTGATGGATCCTGACACATCTTCTTCAAAGACAACAAAAAAAAACTATTTTCAAAGGGCTGAGCAGGAGATTTGTAAGAAGCCAGTTGTGTTAACAAGCTGCGAGTCAAGCTGAAGTTGCCAGTTCAGCAGCAGGTTAATGATAAACCTCCCCTTTACTCTCCCCCCTTGCAGTCACCCTGCAGGCGATTTGGACTCCGTCACAGATGCACGGGGAGGATTTAGAGGCAGGGGAGCGCTGACCCACGCTTTGATGTCTACTGCCCACATTTCCTCTAGGTCACGAGGAAAATCAGCTGCTTTGCTCCGTATCAAAAGTATGAATGCCAGAAAAAGATTCAGGGTCACAGAGTCTTCATTTTTTTTCTTTTGGTCTCTGTTTGGAAGTCTTGTAACGGTAGAAAGAGGCAGCGCGGGACAGGGAGGACAGGAGGAGGAGGAGAGGAGAGATCAACCGGCCAAACAGGAAAGTTTCAGTTTGCTCAGTCTGACAGTTCTGGATGTGGGACGGGCTGAGGCACTGCTGAAACTATTTGGCGGGGAGTTTTGAAAACTCCTTCCTCCTCAGGACGGAGCGACCCCGCCTTCTCCGTTGCAGTCTGAGAAAGTGAGCCAAACATTTCTGCAAAGGAACTTTTGGCACAGGCTGAGTTTAGAATGGAGAACCACTTAACAACGATCTCTGTGCATCTATTAAAGCATCTGCAACATTTTCATGCTGTTGGGGGTATTATAGAATATGCTCAGGGAACGAGGGGGCAGCTCTAGTAATCTATCTGTAATATTACCCTGCATGGGAGACAGAACGGGGGGACGAGCAGGGAAAAAGAGTGTATTCAGACCACGTTCCTCTAATCTTGGGGGCTTCTCAGGTAGCACCCATTACCCCTGTATTAGTTTTCCTCCCCATAGAAGAGCAGACACGGTTCACTTCCCAGGTAAAGAAGGTCTTAATAGTGAAGACTAAATACTTCAAAACACACAATGGAACCTAAACTCTCCTGTCCTGCCACTAGTGCGCACACACATACACAGATTAGTAAATTATGTGCAGACTGAACGGGCAGCAGGATGAGGTAATACACTGACAGCGATTACTCATCCAGTTTCCCCTCTTATGATGACAAAAATCCAACGACATCATCCCACCGTAGCACGCATGACTCATCACCGTGTGTGCTTCACCTCTGTTTCAGAGCTAGACAGACACCTGCTCACTCCAGGATGGGTGAAGCGAGCATGACAGACACTGAGAGAAAGAGAGCGAGCATGACAAGCCCGACAGTGTTGAGTCTTTCATCCCTGACACCTGTGGAGTGTCACTATGCTATCTGAATACACTCAACAGATAAACAAGACTCGCTCTGTGTCCACTAACCTTGCAGATCTTGCTCTCCTCAGTCTCAGCTCTGGACTTCCCTTCAGGCGTCCTCTCCTGCTGGTACTCAGACTTGATTGATAGCTGGCACGAGAGCCCCGGTGTGCCCTCACCTGCCCTGAGCTCCTGCTGCCGGGCCATGTAGCCTTGCGAGGTGGCCGCCCTGACTGCGCTGGGGATGGGGAGAGCGGTATGCACTGGCTTGGTGCCCACCGCGGAGGGTTGCCTGAGCTTGGAGGCTACACCAACCACCGGCATGGTACTTCCCAGGCACAAGAATAACAACACAGGAGTGTGAGAGAGGTCCAAAAAAGTGCCGAGATCTGCAGTGACTCCTGCTGATGTCTGGTGCGGGAAAGGAAGGAAAAACTAAAAAAAAGAAAAGAAAAAGAAAAAAAAACAGCAGTTGCCTCTCAGACTGAGAGGAAAGCAACTGCGCTCATTCTGTAGCCTACAGCAAGCAAGGCTCACAGAAACTGAGAAAGCTTCTCCTTCCTCCCGTTCACTCCCTCCTCCTTCTCCTCCCACAAGCAATGCTGCTCCCTCCCCTTTCCTCACTCTCTCTCTCTCTCTCTCTCTCTCTCTCTCTCTCTCTCTCTCTCTCTCTCTCTCTCTCTCCCTTCCTCACTCTCTCTCTCTGTCAGAAGTGTACCACAAAGTCAGCCAAAACAGTTCATGGGGGCGTGAACTCCTCTGGAAGGTATAACCACCAGTCGGCAAAACCGTGATTACCGAGACCTGGCTGAGTGTGCAAGCATGTGCGTGTGTGTGTGTGTGTGTGTGTTCAGCGCTCCTCAACACAACTGTCATAACATCCCTCTCTCTCCCTCTCTCTCTCTCTCCTCACGCTAACACTGAACACTAGAATAGAATAGACGCACTCTCCCGTCTACATCTGGAGCTGCCCCTCCCTTTGATGAGAGGAATAGTAAAAATGTGGGGAAATGAGGAGGAAAAGCCCTGATAGTTACATACATAATAAGGAAATCTATAAAAACTATTTAAAGGTTGAAATATGAAAAGGAGAATTTCAGTATGAACAGCTGTTTGAAGGCTGGAGCTGTCTTTATACCAGACTGCAAGTTCTGTTGTTGCTCAACTGGTTTCTACTGCCGGGCTTGTTGTCGTCATTGCTCTTTGCTCTTAGAGTGAAGTGTATCCTGTCTCTCTCACACAGTAACTCATTCTTGGCCACAGTCACTCTGTCCCATTTTCTTCATTCTTCCTGAATGGAAACAGTGAAGCATTTAAAAAACAACTTCATCATTCAACAAGTGCAAATATACTGGAAAAATGTCTGAAACTATTTTAGTTTTTAACTTGAATAAACGGATAATGAATAACTGGATTATGCGTGCACCCATTCGTCAGTATTTGTAAGTATCACAAGCTCTTCAGCAAGTGTCAGTCTAAAAATCTTTGGGAGTATGGCAGCAGTGGCTAAATCCGATACACGCTATAAATCATGGGAACTTTTGGAAATGTAGGAGCCTCAATAAGCTTCAAACAAAGTGCCTGTCAGATTGTTGGACTCTCCCCTCACACACCTTTCCAGTGTCACAATTTGTGTGACTCTGACCGACAATTTTGCAGCTGAGAAAGTGACAATCCAACAACAACAACTTTGCACAGTGGCTATTCCTGCCCCTGTCTACCATGGCCCACTTTTTTGTGTGGCTATTTCGTTTAGGCATAAACACTAAGCTTGATGCATGCCATTTCTGTCGTCGTTTTCATCAAATCGAACTGGACGCCGCCATTATGGATGACCGCCTCTTCAGACTTAAATCTAAAGTTATTATATTAATGGTGGGTGAAAGTGTGTAAAAGATTGTGTTTAAAGTAACTAGTGTGGCACTGGGGAAAAGCTACAATGAAACAGCTGCTCAAAGTCACAAAATTGGTTTCAGGCTGCTCGTCTGTAACAAGAAGCAGAGGCTGCCTCCAACGTATATCAATGGTGTGGACAGCAGGAGGCTGACAGCATCTCCCACAAACATGACGACCACAGCAATAAATAAATAAATGAATGAAATAACTCAGGCCATTCTCTTTCAAACAAAATGACCCCACCACTTAGATATCCTTTTGTTGGGTATAGTTTGTAGCATTACACAAAGGAAAGCAGAATTAATACTGGGCAGACAGAACTGTGACAGACAGAACTACAAAGCCTATGACTGTAAGCAGCATTGGGAAATATACTGTGTTCTATTAAATGTTTTGTTGCTTGGTGAGACCGATGAGCCATACTGCATTTGGACTGCATTAAGCGGACACAATATGACATGTAGCTACTTTTTTTCTGCATCTCGAAAAGCCCCCTTCTCTATGTGTAGACATAAAAGGGAGTGAAAGTTTTATATGGAAAGCCTCCATCTGGATCAGTTTAGAGAGCCGGGGAGATGTGCTGGAATCAGAGGGGCACATTGCAGTGTCACGGCAAACCGGAACTTTTTAACACAGCATTGTCTAATAAAAAGAGCAGGGGAAGAGAGGAAAACCAAACACAGACACGCAAATGTGATCTTTCCACAAAAATACAACACCTAAAACCTATCTCTCTCCATCAGGACTCCATCAGGAGTCTCCATGTACCCCGTTTTTGTCTTGGAGCTAAGCCTTAACTATGTACTTGTACAAGAAGGTCAAAATATTCCTTGTAAAAATCGGTTAAGTATGACATGATTGTTTTACACACCACTGCTTCCTCTTCTACTCATTTCAAACTGCCTCAATGCCTTTGACAGTCAATTGCCTTAATAGGGACGCTGCTTCCACCAGCCCAGAATAGCACCAGCTACTTCAACATGTTTTCAATCATGCACCAGGGGCTATCATGACAAGCCTAAAACAACAGGATACCACGTGAATGAATGGCATAAGTCCAACTTTGACTTCAACTGCTGCTGCCTGCTGAGCTGCACGATTTGGAGCACACTTGGCGCGCATCCAACTTCCCAGGACCGTCTGGAACTGTCGGGAAACCCGCCTCTGATGAGGTCCCATCCAGAGGGTGCTGAGTCCAAACAAGCTTACACCAAACAGCGAGATCTTAAGAAAACCTCTCACTCTTTTTTTGACGGTTTCTGGAGATAATCACCTTACGCTGCAGAATAATTGCGCGGTGGGAATGAGAGCGCCTCTGCTATATGCAGGTAAAAAGCCTACTGCTGTAATTCAGTGCTGAAAGTTTGTCGTTTAACAACAGTGAAACCCTCCAAAGTCAACATCAGCTAAGCGGATTTCAGGTTCACTTCCATCCGCACAAATCAAGTTGGGCAGGTCAGCACCCTTATGTTTGGCAACCACGGCCGACCGCTTCTCTAAAAATAGTCTAACAGCCAACTATGTCATGGTTGAAACGTGTCGAGAACATGGTGAGGGGAGGAACTAAATGGACATTGATGAAAAATGAATATGTTGACAAAAGGAGATTAAAAGGTCATGCTGTTTGCTAAATTGCTCAACTTTTGCCATCATCTTTGGGTAATATGTCAGACTGCAAAGTAATCAGAAGAGCTCTAGTCAAGACCACCGTGGTTGAGTCCAAATCCACTGAACAATGGGTCACAATCAAGACAAGGAAAAGCTCAAACCACACAGTAATTCCTAAAGTAAGTAAGTCCTAAAGAAATCAGGCTTTGCCTGAGCCATTGTCTTCCTGCAAAGATCTCGGAACTTGCAACAGCTTTACCTTTGGCACTGCACGCCACTGCAGTCTGATGCTTTGGTGCTAGTTGATTTCAACTTGATACTTCAGTGCACAACCATTGTTGTGTCCCGAAAGTGATGAAAAGCAGAAAGGTTTCATGAACACAAATCTCTTCTTGAACGTTAGGTTCTTACCCATCTTGCATCTGTCTTGGCTTGAATTACATTATTCAGAAATGGTCTTTTGCTTTTGTTGTTGTTTTGGTCTTTCCTGCTGCCTGGCACAAATTGGTGGCGTCTAAGACCAAACCTGAGACTAAACTAAAGCAGCAATACAGTCAAAGTCATTTGTGTGCATCTGAAAAATGAAGACAAAGGCATCTTTGCAAGAACTGAAGACAACCTGTTGTTAAAATGCCTTCGTCTTATTTTGGCACAGACATGAAAAAGACTTCACCGCACTTAAATTTAAGCTCCGGTGACTATTCCTGTGGAGGCTGCTGAGCAGAGTTTCCCTATTCTAGGTTTCCGGCAAAACCACCACTAAATATCTGGTGGAGAAGGAACGCATTCCAGCTGAGAGGAGGCGGAAGGTGGAGGTGGCGGTCAAGAAGGCAGGGATGAAAGCTGGGAGGTTGACTGTACTAAGCATCTCCACACACCGCGGGCTGCAGCTGAAAGCAGTATTGTGCTATTAACCCACACTTGCTAAGTGCTGCTCTCCACAGGCAACTTCTGACACAATAATTCAGCGATGTGTGTAATTGGGAAGACTCAAGTCGTCCTTCAGAATAATACTCGTATCTGTGCTTAAACCTACAGCTTCACTTTTCTTACAACAAGTGTTGTGCTAAAATGTGTATACCTCCTGGTTGAGTAAGATTCCACTTTTACAGTGGTGTGGTGTTTGCGTCAGTGTTCTGTTGGTAAAAACGTGACCACATGTCAGTAAAAAATATATTTCTGGGTTATGGAATTAATAATATCATGTGTTTATTATCTGTTCCATGCAATGGGCGGGTGGTTGGTAACCTGCACTTGTTGTTGTGTGTGTGTGTGGCTTATATGAAAGATACCGCCCCGGGTCACATGACGTCAGTGCTGAGGTTGTGCTGTGGCTGTGAAAACAAACACACCGGGGTGCTGGAGATAAGAGGGGTCAAACACCTTCCACCCACCCGGCATGCATGCGCGCACACACATACACACATACACACAACACGCACACACAATGCACATCCCCCAGGGAGGTTGGCTAGATAGTCACGCACCTGGCCCTGTCAGCACTATGAATGCTATCAGTCAACCGCATGTCAGACAACATGGAAAATAAAACAAACACACACTTGCGCTGGCACATGCACAACAAAGAGGTGCCAGAGCTTACGGAGGCATGTAGAGCGGCTCAGTGAACACAGGCATGTGCCATTAACATACATCAAGCATGACCTGGGAGGATATAAACATACAATCGCTTTCATCCTCTCTCCGTCTCTCCGGTTCAGGATTCATGGACAGATTCCTGCTCCTCAGTCAACTTTCAGCTTCTCCGCGGTCAACCACCCACGCAAAAAACATGCATTCGGCTGAAAATATGGGAGAGATTTGTCCTCATTCCCCACATCCTCTTATTTACATTGCAGATCTTGATATTCACTTCTGAAGTGCTGAATATAAAATGTTTTTTATAAGCTTTTTAAGGGTATTCTAGGATGTAAACAGAGTTTTATCAATATGAAATGACCTTGTGTGTCAAACTAATCTCATTTCTACTTGTCAGAATAACCTAAAGGTATGTGTTTTAATTTGAGTGATTCATCAAGTAATCATTTACATTCTGATGAACAAATGTGTGGGTAGCACTCTTCCTACTGGCATAGATTGTTCTTTGACTGCATGTACTATACGGCATGCGTCTATTATAACTACATTTTTTTACTGAAGGAAAATAATTAAAACCACCAACACATAAGTATAGAGCAGTGAAAATGTATTTAACTGGAAGTAAAAGTATTTTGATAATATAGCAATAGATAATAAATACTTAAAAACAAAAATACAAATGAAATAATATGAAATATGAAATACAGTATCTGGATCTGATAATTGTACTTAAAACACAGAAGAATACAGTACACAGTAAGTAAATGTACTTAGTTACTCTCTGAGCCATTGCCAAGCAGAGAGACATCTTTCTTATGCAGTCATTTCATTGTATGTTCATTATTTACTTCAACATTTGCTTATTAGGATATTTACCCTCATCAATCATCATCACCTCTCATTCAAGTATCAGTATATAACAATAACAGTACATTGTCTCACTTTGCAGTTTACCAATTAATTCACATAATCACTCATTCATTTACCTGTTCATTCACTCACTGAATACTCAAAAACTTTAATTCGATCATTCTCAGTCATCACTTACATCCTTTCTAGATTTTTGCCATCTCCTACATCTCATCACTCTCCCATGTACTCATGTATGCATTTGCTCCATACCTCAGTCAATAACCTGAAATGCTCCCTCTTGCATTCATGTTGTATTCCTTCTCTTGCCCTTTCATTGGATACTCCCTCTGTTGCTACATCTTCTCTCAAGCATGATCAAAGCTCTGTAGCTCATGTTACAAGTACAGTAATTTTGTAGTGTACTTCTGGGGTCAGAACTTGGATCTAGAATTATGGCAAGAACATTCAGGCCTGTCAAGAGAGTCGCTGACACCAGCTTTGATTTCCATTTCATTGTGTTGGAGGAGTGAAAACCAAACAAAACACATCATTCCTGTACTATGACACAAGGATAAAATGATACCACTGTACAGAGGGGGTATGAGCGAGGAGAAGGTGACACCAATACATCATTTTAATGCAACTTCTCCTTTATGGCAGGACGCTTACAACTCACACTCACTACTCACAACTGCTCTCCACTTTTTCACTGACAGGCCTCTATTATAGAGATGGTAAATCTACCATATAGAAGCCATTTTGGATGACACTTTAAGCAGCAGAGTACCCCTCAAAATTAGCTCTTACACATTATGACAACTGCTCCTTGTCCTGTCAAATACAACAATCCAGCTCAACCTTTCATCACAAAGCCATCACTTCATTGCCTCTACTGTCAAAACTTTCTTCACTTTCCCTCAGTAAAAAAACTGCACTTTTACACTTGACAAATTGCAAAGGCCAATGACTTCCATCCCTTGCGGACGAGTCGGCGTAAATCAATCCCATTTATGACCATCGCATTCCTTTCCCTTGTGATTCTCTCTGGTCTTCCCCACATCCACCCCGGCAACTCCATGTTTCCCTTCTTGTGAAAGACTTGTGTCCAAGGCGAATCTTGGATTTCACAGCTGGTGTTGATAAAGTCCTGAAGTGCTGAATGGGACTCTCTTCTCAAAAACAACAAGCAGAAGAGAGGATATACAGTTGTGCTGCAGGAGGAAGCATCTGTCCAATAGAGGGCACCACCCAACATAGACTACTGAAGAAGAAGAAACTATTTTTACAATGAAAATGAGGTTTTATGATGATGTTTGCCTAACATTGACTTAACAGTTGTGCATTTAGCCCTGAATTATTGGAAAAATGAAATTGGTGGTGCTCTCCCCACTGCTCTGGAGCTGGCTGCTAGAAATGACAATGCACATCAATAAATAATGAAATTAGAATGCTATTTTGTGTGAATGGAAAGGAAAGGCAAAGGAAAATTCAGTCAAACGACTCAAACAAACCTCACTGAGACAATGTGGCACCAGTCCTCCATTGCTTCAGTGTCATCCCAAGCCAAATACAATACCAAACTGATATGACAAGAATGTTGGAGCATTTATTACTATTGTTGGTGAATTATATTTTTCGCATGACAGGTCAAGCACAGCAGTCATCACATTAAGGGTGAGATTGTAGGAGGACGTTTTTGGCCAGTGTGGCTACAGGCAGAGATCCCAACAACAACAATAAAGTGAAACGGTATCACAAGTGTCTTCACATGATTGTTTGGTGGGGAAATTATTTTAGTATGAGAAATGATACTCATACATCTCTTTGGGTTCCATTAACCCAAACAAAAAGAACAGCATGACTGACAGCAAGCTAGTATCCAGGTTTTGGGTTTCATACTGGTTCTGGTTGACATGAAACTTAAAGAAATGCATGAGCAGGTGTGTATATAACTCTCCAATATCACATCTGTACTGACTGGCTTAATGTTTCGTCCATAATCATAGTGTAAAGAGTCTTCTTCACACTATGATACATAATCTCTCTGTGTAAAATGGCAGTTCCCAATAGCACATGACTCCATCTGTCACCACAAATACTCATCCTGGTGGAAACACTACTTACGCCTGGTTGTTGTGTCAGACAACCTGTCTCCAAGGTGTCTGCACATACATTATGACATGTCAAAAACTAAACCAACGAACCAATCAAAGAGCGATGCTGAAAAGTTCAAACTGAAAATCAGGCAGCCTGAGGAGACGAACTTGACGAACGAGATGAACTCAACTCAAGGGTCAAGGCCATTCAGCTCCTCAGGAGAAACTCTGCATCCATCAACAGGAAGACCATCTCAACTGTCATCTCACCATCTCTGGTATCTTGACTCCATTGGAGACACATACAGTATGAGTGTCAGGGTCTAACAGACCTACGTGCAACTTGCACTGAGCTCAAGATCTAATCAAAAACATGAGCTTCAGGAGAACTTTGCTCCCCTGATCAGAGAGGAGGGCTGTAATACATTATCACTACAGTCAACACCTTTATAATATCAACATAGGCTTCCTGATGGAACCTCATAAGCTCCTGCCAAACAACAGACAAGTGTTCTTTATCCCTTGAGTAACTAGATTAAGACTCATTACTTTCAAATGCGTGCTAAGGCACACACAGCTTTTAACCTCCATCCCCTGGGCTGTAAATAGGGAAAGCTTGTTGTTTGCTCATCTGATAAACACATATTGGTGTCATCTGTGGCTGGCCTCAGGTTGCTTTGACTCGCTCTCATTAGCGCTGAGGCTCATACGACGTCCGCTTTAACGCCGTCTGATTAAAGAAGAGGGTTAAAAGCTGCTCGATTGCCTTCAGCAGTACCCCTGGAAGCTGGCACGCTGTCAACAGGTCCAGATGTGAGCATGGTTACTGTGCACATGCAGCTTTAGGCTCTTATATAATACAGCACATACAGAAATGTGTCCGCTTACATGAAAAGTCTCTTCCATGATAACACACACAAACAGGCGGGCTGAACCAGCCTGCATTCACTCTACAACATCTCATTATGTTCAATGTCTACTCAACAGCACAAGCTTGTTAAAGATGCCTTTAAACATAGCCTACAGCGCTGTACTGTACATGCTTACTGTCTTGTAAACTGTGCACAGTATAAGTTTCTAAGAAAAAGCAGCTGGCGGGGCGTCTGCTCTGTTTTGATTTATGATGCGATGAGGAGGGGGAGAGGAGAGCGAGGACACTCATCTAATTGGTACACTCTGACCCACGGAGCAACAACTCGGAGAGTTTTTCTGAGGTCCACCTCCGCAGCTGCGCCAACGTGAGCAGGATGCATGTCTACCTATGACTGTATATGTGCGTGACAAGACAGTGTTGGTGGTGCTCTGACATCAATGTGTCGGCTGTACATCCTGTTGACTGGGAGCTGCTGAAGCAGACGGGGCTGCTCATTAGGTTGCTCAGTAATGATTTGTGTGAACAGATCACCCTGCTAATGTGGAATATTTAAAGCTAATATGATAACTGTGGGTTTTTAGTGAGGAGTTTTGGTCTACATGCTGTTTTTAGAGAATAAACTTCTGCTGGAAACCAACTATTTATATAATATGAGCATTTTAGTGATGTTGTTTTGACATTTTGGGTTTTATACCCATTTGCTGTGGCCATGTTGAGCTGCTTCTGGCTACCAATGTGAGGCTGGAGTTACATCAACAGTGCTGAAAAACATTAAGAAACAAAAGAACAGAAAAGCCAAACTCGCAGCTGCAATCTGAAACACAATCAAAATACATTTTAACATCGACATGGTTTTCTTCTACAGCTCTGCGAAGATCATGATCGATCATGACAGCATGTGTGTTCAACGGGAGCTGGTTAATATTAAAGGCGTAAGTGGAATCATCGCCGATGCTGACAATCTCTGCATTAACAGAGTGTCTCTCTAAATCTCTGCTCTTCCTCTTTGCTGCTTATCTTCCTTTTCCTGCTGTCTCCATCAATCAGTGAGATGCTACCAAAGCCTTGGAGGCAAGTCAGTGTAAAGTGTGTGTGTGTCTGTGAGATACCCACACTTCAGAGAGTATATAAGTGAAGGAGAGCAAGAGAATGAGGAAGAGAAAAAAAGGGCTGTTTGTGTGCTCTGCTTGTGTGTGGATTTGTATAAGTACTTCGTAGTAGTAAAAGAGAAGCCGGCATCCATTATTCAGTGTGTGTGTGTGTGTTGTGTGAGTGTGAGTGTGTGAGAGAGAGACAGGGAGACAGAGATAATGACAGAGACATAGAGAGCAAGTGAGTAGCTTCAATGTGAACAGAAATAAGGGGCAAAAAAAGAAGATAGTGGTCTGTAAAGAGTGTTTACTCCTGTGTGTGAGGGTGAGTGTGTGTGTCAGACTAAGGGTGGTCCAGCAACTGTGTTTACACTTAAGGCTCTTTCTGTGTTTTCAGTGTGTTTCGATGACAGCCGTTGAAAGCTTAATGGTTCTCTGTCTTGCATGGACCCAGGTTATTACAGGATTCTCTTACAGTTAAACGGCAACGTGCGCGCACACACACACACAGTTTTTCTGGACCAGGTTAACCAGCAAAACTTGTGTGACTAAGCCATATGGAAAGTAAGGCTCAGATTGGATTGGATTATATGTTTAAAAGATGTTGAAGTCAAGAAAGTTACACGGAGTTGTGTTTATCACAATGGCAGATTAAAATTCACCCTATAACATGAATACACTTTTGAAAATGCAGTTATTCATTGATTTGTGTACCGCGGCAAACTGCGTAAATGTTGGAGCTGTGGCGTGATACGAACATATAAAGTGCAGAACAGGAAATTAAGTAGAAATCTGTCAGTGCCAAAGCATGAAACATCTGCAATCTAAAACTGAGCAAAAGATTTCCAAATTCTAATGATAAAACTAACAAAATGAGAAAAGTGTGATCTGTATCAGAAATTCATAACAAGGCAGCTGGAATTTGGAAAACCAAGTGTTTGCAGATACACAGACGGTTGAAATAAAGCTACATGTGTTGACCACTGGGGTGAATAACCCCAGTGGTCAACACATGTAGCTCTTAGGTCTAAAACTGAACCATATTTCTGAGCTGTGACATACAGCGTGTAGTGTCGGCCAAACTTTCAGATTAGTCTTTTCTAAGCTGTTATATTTGGCGGTATATACGCAGCAATCTGAGACTAGCACAGACTGGAAAGGGATGGACTTAATTGTTTCTCCTGTTGCAGAAAGGTGGGAGAGGTGAGGATTTGACTGAAAGCTGGAGTCCATTCGGGAAAGTTTTAGATGAGACACAGAGAGGAAATGATAGCCAAAAGTACTCGTGTTATACTCTTGTGCAAGGCACGTCAACTATCTGTTCCAGATGAGTTTCGGATTGTCTTTTTGCGAGACAAACACAGACTACAGTAATCAGGACTGGAGAAGTCCCACCTCCTGCATCTGTCCTGCATTCAGTGGTTTTATCCCGCTTTTCTGACTTTATTGTATGTCACACGGTGGAGCCAAATGAATGTATTGTTACATCAGCTGGTTCAAAGCACCATCTGGATACTTTTAGCTCTTTATGAGTGTTGGTTTTGGTGTTAACAGGCAGCTGTTGACAAGCTCCAAGACTTACTGTCAACTGTCAGATTTCTGTTGCAACGAGCGGGAAATACTAATTTCACTCCTCTGTATGTATCTCTACAGATTAATTAGGCTATTTTTAGGTGCTAAGTTACAGCTACAAAACTAAGCACATGGAATCACCTTTTACACACATGGCATACAGCATCTGTATGGATATCCAAGCCACCAGGCATCTGTGGTCTCAGTGTTACAGAAACAAAAGAATAAAGCACGAAGAACTGGGGAAATGAAGCAGATGAGTTCTTGCTTACCTTATGAACCTCCGTTGAAGGAACAACAGATGAGTGTGTGACTGTGAGTAACTCTTACTGTAAGTGTTGAGCAGGAATTGCAGGAAAAGAGCATTTTTTGCATTTTACATCACCTACACCAGATCTAAAGTGCGTTTTTGGTCCACAAAGGTCGTGACCTGATGAGAAAACTATCAACCAGTTTGGGTCAGCTACTGTTCTTATTGTTGGACTAATATTATGATGATACTGTACAACTTCCAAGGCAAAAGCTTGTGTCTGGGTGACATTAACATATCCCTATCCACATTTATTTACCTATCAATACAATATATTACATTATTAGCCAACACCAATTTGTATCAGAAATATAACTTGTGTTAAAGTTTCTTCAGTTTCGGTAGGACCACTATGCTGTTTTTCCATCTGTCATTTACTACTCTTTCCTCAAAAGATTTTTTTTTTTTTTTTAAAGTCGATTTGAAGAAAATGGTTTGGGGCTTTGAGCTTGGCTCAGGTTCAGCTATTTTCAAATATAATTTACTGAGAAATGTTGCTGCTGTCTGTGTCCATGCATGTCAAGATTTCCCTGCAGATACACAATGCCCGGTGAGAAGGGGGGAAAGAGACGGAATGTGGATAATATTCTGCATTAGCCTGGCAAACCAACGGTCAATAAGAAATGAAATCAAAGAAAAATATAGCTTCAGGTCTTAGTTTAGGTTTGGGTTTCAAATCTGGCAGGAACAGTTCGGTGCAGGAAGAGCTTGTGTGCTAAGTACACGGATACGGGTCGGTTTTGTCTCTCAGTTTACTCTACTGAGCCCTCTTTAATTTCAGAAACTGGTGTGTTGACACAGGTCATGCAGCTCAATAGAAAGAGCCTTCCCCATGTGCTGCAGTAGGTTAGGCACAGGCCAGCAGTGCTAAGAAGTCACAAGTTCATAAGTTCATTTTTTCTTCAATGACGGCTCCAACTTGCTTTTAAACAACTTCCTTCTTTCTTCACTTTAGATCAGAATGAAGATAAAATTTCTGTAGAAGCTCTTAAAATTCTCGATCTACATAACACGGAGCATATCATGGCAATAATGCCTCTAACTGACAAGTTACATAGGTATCTCTGCCATGTGATAGGTGTAACTTTTCTACAAAGTGATGCATATACACTGAAAAAACAAAAGCAAGCTTTCGGTCACGCTGTGCCGCCTGTATCTGGCGCGGCTACAGCTGCCAAGAATGGTTGTGAGTGTGTCACTGACCAGATGTTAATGGCCTCTCGTGGCATAACACAAAATGACAACGATTCGCTTAAATTTGCCAGTTGATGCCAGTAATTAGTCATGAGCAACCATGTCTGAGTATCGTGAAATTGCTCTCTGAATTCTGTGGTGGGTTAGCAGTGGAGCAGTAGCAGTGGAGAAGTCATTTAGTCAAAGTGATATAGCAGTGGGGAACTTATGATTTAGCAGTGGAGTAGCAGCTGGCGCTACAATGTCCCAACACTCACGTCCCGAATGCTACTGTGGATAACCATTGGCAAGACTCAGCATCGACACTTTTCCTTTACACAGATCCGGCAGCCACTTACATGTAAAAGTCATTTGCAGTGCAGTTACTGGTACCATGATGTGATTAAAGGGCTAAATTGACTTTGAAATCATACCCCAGAGTAAGACAGACTTTATTTTTGTCTTGTAGCAGGGGAAGTAAATCAAATTGAGGAGGAAAGAGCGAGTTGCAGAGCTGCCAAAAACTTCTAATTCCTTCCTACTTCCTTTTATTGGCTCCTTGCCTCCAGACAAACAGTCGAAACAGAAATCGCCATGTGCAGATCTGTCGGTTTGGCTCTGATGGAGTTTAGACCTTGATTACCCTGGGAGTTGAGGAGTTCTTTTCGGGGAGGACATATCTGAGGATGCAGTCAGCTGGCTCAGAACCAATCTCAGGTTGTGATTGGCAAGAATATACCGGTGCAATTAAATGAACTCAAACAGACTTTAGTCAGTTTCCATTGATAGACAAACACACAGACGCAAAAAAACTTGTTATCACATTTCCACATTTTACTGCGAGTTAAGTTGCCTTAACAATTGTGGGTTCTGGGCCTCTTTTAGTTAGATCTTCATTTGAAATCTTCCTTCAGATCAGACAGAGAGGGGATGGAAGGAAGGACGATTTGCTAAAGAAAACCTCAGCTTGCCAGAAATGATGATCACCTCACCTTCACCCTTTTTAGTGGTTGTGACCGGCATTTTCCTCTCTAATCTAAACCTTTGAGGATTTTGGTTGAAAACTAAAAGAGCACACACACTAAAAATCAGTTTAACTGGTCACACGTTCAGTACATTGAGGATGAAGCTTTGGGTTCTCTGTGGCTGCATCCAGACTTTATTAAAGAGCCGAACATGTGGCTAAGTGCTGAGAGGCTCTAGCATGAAACCCATTTCTCTTGCTCAAATTGCTCTGATGAAAACCAAACGGGGGCTGAGAGAGGCCAGCCAGCCGACCAACCAGCCAGTCAGTCAGTAAATCCCCCTCACCCCCTGCTACCCACCCCTCACCACCACATGCGCATTGTCCAATTAAGGTCTTCTACTCCCTGCTCTGTGCCCAGGCAGCCTACCACAGGCTGCCAAGCCCCAAACAGTCTGGTCATGGGAGTTAATCTTGCTCTTTGGGCTGACAGGCCATGGCGTTTGATGCTGCCCGCTCTGACACTTCATCATTACTGGGTGGGCACTGACGTGTGGGCACAGAGCTATAAAAGGCCTGAAGGAGTCAGATCTGTGCCCCCTTACCCCTCCTACCACTGTGTTTGGACCAACTGCCAGTCAGAGGAGAGTGTGTGGATGTGTTTGAGTGTGTGTGCCCTGAAGCGAGATGGCTAGACTTTACACTTGCTGCAGGATTGTGAACAGTGTTATAACATACTGCAGACTCCTGCCAGTGAACCATAACACTGAGCCGTAACTTCGCTGTAAATGAAATGTCGTTCTGCTGTGAAAATGGCTACGCCTAATAGGCTGGTAAGTTTGTTGCTGTGTAAAGTGGAACGAGGCTGGTCTTGACCTTTTTGTAAACCAATTCTGCAGAGAGAGCTATGAAACAGCACAAGACGGTTACGTCAACTCAACAATACACTTTGTCATAGATGCAAAACAATATCAAAATGAGTTCTGCTACTTTCCTTTGTAGGTAATTGAATAAAGAGGGGAATAGGGCGGGTGCCAGCTCAACATTTTGAGAAATTAGATCTGAGGATCGATACCACTTGCATATCTGTCAGTTGAGTATGAAGCTGGAGCCCGCAACCAGTTAGCTTAGCTTAGCATACAGCTAGCTTGGCTATGTCTGACCCTGAAGGCAACAAAATCCATGTATCAGAACCCTTAAAATGCATGACTAGACTTAGCCATACAAGTCAGAAAGGTACTGTAGCTGCAATGTGGGAGTTATGGGCAGAGGTTAAGACTTCTGCAACCTAAAAAGCACAAAATCAACCACAGAGCTGAACTCTGTACATGTCCAGAAGTCTGATCAGCCCCTGCTCCTAAAGTTTAAAAAAAATGATGTGACTAGTTGCTGGCAGATGTATATAGATGAATTGCTTTTATGACTTATATCCTTACAGAATTATGCAACTTTAGATGCAGTCATTTCAAAACAGCTGACTGTAATAAATTGTATATATGCTTTCATGTTTTATTGCCATGCCAATAAACTCCATGCTGACAGCAGTGAAAACAGCGTTGCTGCATTAGAAAATAGTGTTGCTCACTTGCAGAGTGATTGATACTGCTGTAGGCCTGACCCGAGGGAAGAAATCACTCTTCCAGGCTGAACACAGACGAACGCACATGCTATCTCAACATCAGTGGACTAGAGCCCAGTCAAAGAGCACCATTTTCAGTCATATAGAAAATTGGCCTGTCTGAAGAGCTAGACAATGATGATTGAGTGACCTGACGAGGAGTCAGGTTAGCCTAAATGCCACTGCACATATCGATGAACAACTCTGCTCTCTTGAACCCTAAGTATGTCTCTACTTGAAAAAGTCTGGTCTAGGTTGAATCAGGAAAGGCAAAAGCTCTTTCCTTTTCGTGGCATCTGATTTTGGAAGTTTTGTACTCTGACCTGTGCAGGACAAGACAACCAGATTCTCAGGTTTGGTTCGACCACAGCACTGGCTCAAGGCATGACGGCTCAATGAGGCTAAAAAGAAGCCTGCCTCAGGCCTGACAAGCACACTCATCATCACTCTACGTTATCTCTTCTCGCCGCTATAAATCTTTGAGATGCTGTCAGATACAACATCGATCGCTATCTCTCTTTTTTGGTTTGTAGAGTTTCCTAAAACCCTCTGAGAAACCAGAAACTGGCTAGAGCTGCCAAGGCAGGCCTGGAGCAGAAATCCAAGATGAAAGCCAGCCACAGGCCCGCTCCTCTAACTTCTCGGCTACTGCTGTCTTTTCGTATTTATCAGGGCGAACATTGGTGCACTGCAGGAAAGAGTTTTCCAGAAGTGACAGTGGTTACTGGTAAGTCACAGTCGGGTGCTAGAGTTTCCTACAGTCACTGTAATTAGATCAACAACAGAGATGACAAGTATTCACATGTGTGTGAATGCAAAGATATTAGTATTATATTATCTTCCATCAATAACATTCAGGCTCTAACCTTAACTATAGGTTTGAATTCCACATGGCCTGAGGAAGTCATTACTGGACTGTTAGCTTTCTTTAACCAAAGCCTGGTGGTGATTTTATCTTCTCATATGCAGGGACATGATGGAACAGGTTCTTCTCTCAGGTTTTTCCTCTGAATGTGAAAGTTAAGAGAGGGTAGTGGTGCTTGTGAAAGTGCAGACTGCGGGGAGGTAGCTTTGTCTAGAGGAAGCAATGGAACTAACTGATGCCCGAGCCCAATGGCTGCTCTGCTCCAGTGCTGAGCTCCATTTTTCCACCCAAACAAATAACGTCACAGCACCTGTCAGAACAAATAGCTCAGAGCTGAGAGAGAGCAGCGAGGCCTAATATAGTACAGACTCTTTACACATCTACTCTGCACACTTAATAAAGGAGCAATGGAAAGAGTCAGTGGGGCATTAGGTACAGTGGGTACAGCGGGCAAGAGGCAGTGTACACAAGTCACAGGGCTGACACACAGAGACACATAAAGGTCTCAAATTCATTTAGGTCGGAGTCAGCCAGAGGATATTTGCTGTGAGTCAGCAGCTAACCACATGAAAATAAATGTAGCTTCCAAGAAATCATCAGAAATCATATTGTTATATTGTTCTTCTGCTGTTAGGTGGAGTTTTCTTTCACAAACACTGCCTGTAACTTGGAGTTTCAATAACCGGAACCTTTAAGAACATGTAAGTCTTTGGTTTTAGGTGCTGCCTTTCATACGCCATTAAAAAAGGCAACGCTATCAAATGTCATTGCTTTGCGCAAGACCAGTAATTGGATCCTAAAAGCAATGATAGTAATAAAAGTAATAATGCAATAATATTATTCGTTTTTACATGAAAGTATTTATGGAAAATTAGTGATTAATGGAGTGGCTCCATCCACAGGAAGAGGTGACATTGGAGAGTGAAGTAAACTGGTACCACAGGTACCCACCCCAGTGACTAGCCCTCTAGAGACGGGTATGTCCCATGAGGAAGGTCAACTGCCAGCCCAACTCTTTCTCTGCTCTGTAACATCAAACCAGCTCACTGCCTGAGTCTGAACTCAATCAGACTGTGAGATGTAGGTGAAGAATCTCAAGGGTGCTTCTTCATAAGAACATTATAGGTGACATTCATAAAAGAAAGAAAGAAATGTTTGAATTATTAGACTAGAAATTGAAATATCAGCACTTTCTTCCACCTAAAGTAAGTAGGAAGCATATTAAATTGTGATTTTGTCATAATATATGAAATATACACTATGAATTCAAGCACTGGACATACAGCTATTGAGTCTATCAGACTGCAGGGAGATAAATTTAATCCCAGGCTGAATGTTAGGAAGTGTGTGAGTGTGTGTGAGTGTGTGAGTTGGTGATGAGCTGCTCTGTAGATTATTGAGTTTTTGGGAGAGGAATAAAGTGCTTCACATGGTAGTTTATGAAAATGAACTTCCTCAGAGCTGAGTCATAGTTAGGCCTGAGTGACTGCTCAATGACTTGTAAAGAAAGCGTGTTTGTGAGCGAGTGAGATTTGTGTGGAGGTTCAGATGCATTTATGTCTATATTTGTGCAAGTGTAAGGAGATTTTTTTTGTCTCGTGTGGGGGTACTTACCAGTTCATAACCTTTAATGGCTTTGTAATGGCTCTGTGCACTGCCACGGAAAGGAAAACTGGAGCTAAAACCGAGTAGTGGTGGAGAGAGGGAGTCACATCCTCCCACAATTCATAAAGAAAGACTTGTTGTATTACCTACTTTGAGACCCAGGATAAACATTCATCACAACCTTTGTCAAAGTGAATCTGTCTTCAGCATAAAGAGCAGATTGGAGTTTTACCCCTGCAGCAGAAATAATCTTCAGTTTAGCCTCAGTCAATGGAGCAAAACAGGAGATTGAATTTACTTTGCCCCATCCTTCAATAGATATAATAATTTCATGAGCTCACTCTTCTGTAAGGTACGTGATTGTCAAAAAAAGGACCGCTGGATGGCGTAACATCCCACTATGGAAAATGAGCATAGGGCGCAGCATCCTGGCTGCCCAGCTGGAGAGCGATCCCACGACTACTGGACTGTGAAATTACCACAAACACGACGAGAAGAAAAAAAACTAAACTAAAAACGCATATTTCACTGCCTCTATATTGAGGGCCAGGAATGCCAATTTCACAAACAAACCCCTCCTCCTCCCTGCTCGAGATTCTGCAGTGGAGAGATTGGGGCATTAGGCTTTCTGTGGTTTCAGCACAGAAAAACAAATAAACTCCCTGCCCTTGAAAAATGAGTTAGCGAGGCCAATTAGAAAACACAACTCGAGCTTGATGGAGATACCAGAGGCAGAAAAGTGAGGCGGGAAGGTGTGAGGGAATATCTGGCAGAGTCAGGAGCTGTCAATCAGAATAAAAAAAAAAAGAAAAACAAAAACAGAGGGCGATGAATAAATACACGAGCTAGATAATGCAGTTTGTCATTAAGCGGGGCTTTGTGGAATAAACTGTGGGACAACTGCGAGTTGAAAACTGACACAGCAGCTGTAATTAAATGTGCATAAGGATTTTTATTCCCTCTTCTGGGGGTTTTTAACGTTGTTGTTTTTTCTCCGTGCTCCAAGACATATTCTTTGCACGCCCACTTGAGCGTGAGGTCAGGCGGTGAGAGAGGCCAGGTTTGGCTGAGCGTTCGCTGTGGGGATGGTGGGAAACCATCTCTCTCCTCATGGCTAATACCCACTGGAGCCACTGTGCACAGCCACTGTGAAATGGGCCTAATAGCCAAGATGAGGGTAGAGGGGAGGATGGGAAGGGGGGGCATGCGGATAAGACGAACGAATGCTCTTGGCCTGAAGCAGCAGGCGATAGGCTTCCGAATATTTGTAAAAATGGGTTTGGAGCACACCTACTCATTATGGTAATAGCCAGCTCTTAAAGGCTGACGTATGGACAAATGGCTGTGGTGAAACAGCGCTGGGACGGGCGAAGGTCACGGAGTGCGTCCTCAGAAACAAGGAATCTCCTGCATGTCCTGGTTTGACCTCGTTATTCCGTAGTAGTAATTTTGGTTTGCCTCTAATTCCTTCTGTTTCATTTGTCCCATAGAACAATTTCACAAATCACCTAGTTTACAGAGATTATGTTGCCACTAGTTTTGTTTACCTGAGCAGGTTGAGACTGGCAGCGTGTCCGCAGTCATGACTACGAGGTAAATCAGATTCCTTTATTCTCGTCTTCCATCTCTTTCATCACTGCAATAATACCAAAGAGAATCTTTACATTGATGATAGATTCTATATTCAAGGCACAACTGAGTACCCAAAACCCCACAATCACAGTTAAGTATGTGCATGTTAGTGTTTCCCAAAAGCACGGACAGATGAATTCAAAAGGACAAAAGGATTAAAAGACTGATCCAGCCTTCTGCTTCACTGCAACATAGAAACCCATAAAAACATTGGCAAATATGGACAATTGTATTTAGGACTACAAATGATATGTATTTTTATCATCAATTCATAGCTGCACAATTGCATCACAGTATTCTAGAGCCCAATGATCCCAAACACAAAAAATAAATTCAAATGATCATAATGCAGCAAAATTGAAACAACAGTTATAATATTCTCACATTTGAGATTAAATTACTATTAAATATTTGACTTTTTTGTTATCATCTAACTAATCTTTTAGCTCTAGACTTAAATGAACAAAATTGAATGACTGGTAATGCATCTTAAATCAGTCTGACTGTCTGCCTAAACTTTTCCTCATGCATACAAAAATATATGTTGGGTTAGGGTTGTGGCACACACTCCCCTTAACTCTTTAAAGTTTGAAATTCTGAAATTCATTATAGAAAATTAAGGGTAAAGTAAGAAAAGTGAAACAAGTTAAACTAGAAGAAAAGATTAATTGAGGCTACCCATCATTTTGACCATGATCTCAGATGTTTAACGTAACTGAAACAAAGTAATCAGTGAGTGAAAAATATTCCAAGAACTGCTGTGTGTGACAACTGGATGCAGAAGCAGAAATCCTCACACACAAGTTGAAAATCGACACCATCTGTGACACTGCCAGAAGTCAGACACAAGCTCAGCAGACTTGAAATAACTGTCGGTGCAGCAGCAGCAGCGCTCTGGGCCTGAAGTGCAGGCTGTAAGGGGGGGGAGAACACAACTCTCTCGGGTCCATGTTAGCGGCTCTCAGTGGCCTGACGAGGTGTCGCAGAAAAGTAAGAGCTGCTGCTCCGGGGAACGAAGCCCGGGGCCGTCCGGTGGGACTGGCAGTGAAGTCCACACATCAAAGTCGTGCTGCCGTAAGCTGTTTTTTTATAAGTCACTGTCTACACAGACGGCCCCTTCTTCTCCCTGGACTCTGTGGTTTCTGTTCTTTGATACTGACTTTCTTTTTCTTACTTATTTCCCCTCCCTTTCTTTTTGACCCAAAGAACAGAAGAAGAAAACAGACTTTGAGATAAAGAAGCTTCAGTAGAGCACAGGAGCACATCAAAGATGTGAATTGTTTCGTGGCGGTACTGGGTGTCCATCTTTGGTGTTCTGACAGCAGTTTTCTTAGATTAGGGTGAAGTCAATATCGTGGATCATCATATAGACGGACGGAAAGTTCTCGTATGGCGAGTTTTCAAAGTCACGTTTTCTCCTTGACCCTGTCGTCAGGTGGAAAACTCCTCCACAGTGACACATCATCAAACTTGAATTTCTAGTCTGCCATTATATGGATGTAGAGGACACTCCGATGCCATTCACATCATTAATTTTTTTCCCTTGAGGACTACAACAGACACAGATGTGTCACAGATGTGTCTGTTGTGGATCTCAAGGGTTAAAAATAAAAACAGACTTTCATTTGTAACTTTCCTTATGTTTATTACTCAAAACTAGCAGAGGAATGCTTGGATGAATCCTTTTAAATCCATGAGAGCTGGGCAGCCAAAGTCTGGCATCCTCTTCAAATATTTGTCTCAGTAGTTGATAGTAGACCTGATGCGAGTCCAACTATGTGAATCACGCAGTAAAATGAGCAATATTTAATAATAAATGCAAACCCGTATGCCAGAGTACTTATCATCCACATGTTAGAGGTGGAGAGGCCCGAGCTGAGATCTGTTCTAAAAGCTAAATGTTTATCCATAGAATTAAAGAAATAAAATCGCAGCTGTCCTTGCTGATGTTTCCCATTGTGTCCCAGAAGGGGGCAGGTGTTGCAGACAGACTCAGCTCTGGTGATGAGGAGGGAGTAAATGGATTAGTCTCAGCTGGGTGCCTTTGGATCAGCACACAATTCATTATTATGGAAGTTATTCTAATAAAGAAAAGACATCATATATGTCATTTATCCTACAGCATGTCTAACAGTGATTATAGCCTATATTATGGTTCACTGGTTATGCAACTTATTTTTAATCTAGTTGTGGGACTGTGTGTGTGTGTGTGTGTGTGTGTGTGTGTGTCAGTGAGGACCCACAGTAATGAGCCAAAAACAAATTAGGGAGTAATTATGATGCTTTGCTGCACCCCTCCTTCCCTCTTCATTTACATTTCTATCAAATACAAGGAAAAATATGTTTTTTTTCCCCCCTCGTCCTACAAGTGAGGTAATTACCATTGACTGTGAGGGGATGAGGCGAATGACCTTTCTGCAGCGGCGCAGAGTGGTGCAGCTTTTCATCGTCTCTGTCTGTCAGGCAGCTGATGTGTTTTCTGTTATCTCATTGTGGACGTTTAAAGGACAATGTGGCCACATTTTAAATGCATAAATCACTCAGCCATAAAACTCATTACTGCACACACGAGAGTGTGCGTGTGTGTGTGTGAATACTACAAGTGTGTGTTCTGGTGGTTTGGCCTCTGACTCTGGATTCATCCCAAAGATTGGAAGATGTTCTCTGACAAGAAAATTATCAGCCTGGTCACCAGAATGAAATTATGGAAATCATTCAGAAATTCAAATGTGGACTGCCGTAAATTGATTCTGTCATTCCAACATGGAAGGTAGGTTTTGACTGATCAACCTTGAGTCATCTTTGGACACAGACATGCATGTATAGTGGAACAGGATAAAAAAAAAAAACTCCTTTATAGAAAGGCTAAATGACTTTATAGTTTCCCCTCCCATGTGCTCAGAATGCTGCCACCAATCATCCAGCATGGCAAAGCGGTCATAGGTCATGAGCAGGGTTCAAATTTGACATAAATGTCTTTAAATGACAGACAGTTCATTTTTGCTCCTCAGCAAATCTGTCAGAGCAGGAGACAAAGCTCTAAGTGATTTTTCTCGTTCTCTGGCTCCGTCCGGGACGCTCTGCTCTGAGTATCTTATAATGACCAGTTGGCCAACTTGTATATGATTCTGATTATGGTGCCTGGACGCCGCTCTGTGTTTTGCTGTTTATCCCGGCCAAACATGTGTGTGCCAGCTTAAATAATGTCCATTCTGGTTGAATAACACAGCATGAGAAAGTCCAGCATTTCAGCCCCGGCAGTGACTGATGTGTCTCCTGCGGCTCTCTTTTTGGCCCTCATCCTTCTTAAATGTACATTTTTACATTTTGAGTGTTCAGCTGACAGCGCCTTGCAATAATTAGATACTACTAAATTAAAGGAGAATTATGTTTATTACAACTTCAGTCTTATTTTTATAGTTTTGTCAACCATTTCCATAAGTTCAGTCGGTCAACTCGTGTGGAATAGATTATATGTGAATGTAGAATACTTACAGGGTTGATAATTGGTGTCTGGGCTCTGACCTCACTATACACAAGGAAAGACCGAGCTCGGGACATGTGTGGAGTGACGATAAAGCCGTGTTCAGTCAGACAACAGCGCAGAAAAGACTCAGCGCCGGTTTGAATGGAACCACTGCGCTGACGCAGCAGAGGTTCCCATGCAGAGGGATGTGGCATAAATGGGACTTAGGGCCTACAGGTGGATGCTGGGACGCCTGAGATACTCTGTGAACGACAGCACTGGCTGTAGCAGCAAGTGACATAGCATAGCCTTCAGGTGAGCTGTGTGGCAGCAGGTGTGCAACAACAGAGGGAGCAGAGCACTGAATGTTTAAATACACTGCCATATTCAAAAGCACAGATTGGATATGCATGCAGTGAGAAGAGTATGAGGGCAGGAGTGGACTGCTGGAACAAGCTGTACACTTGACTTCATTTATGCAGTGGTGGAAGAAATACTCATATTTTACTTAAGTACAGATATCAACAGTGTGGAAATATGCTGTTACAACATTCAGAATATTAGAACAGATGTGCTAGCAGCAAATTTGCAACTATTCTTAAATATTAATAATTAATATTGTTAATTACATTACTGGATTATAATTAGTGATGCATTCATGTGGAAGAATCACTTTAATGTTGGTAAAGGTGAGGGTAATTTCAATTAATCTATATACTGCAGGTAGTAAATGCTAAATAAATCTAATTAATTTATTTATTGATTTATATTTAGTATCAATGATTTGCAGAGTAATACGTAACACATACGTATGACAGTCGGTAATAACCTGAAAATTATGCCTGCGCAACTATGGCAAGCACAGGAGATCAAAACTGAATCACAAAGCGAGTCTGTACATTTTCATTTGGTTGTTTACAACAGCCACTTCAGGTTGTAATTTTACAGTTCACTTGGGTTTTTTTTCCTCTTGGCTAACCTGGAGGTTTGCTGAAAACCTTTATGATTGTCTGATTGTCTGAATGCTCGCGTTACTTTCTTCTTTTCAGCAAAGTCCTCACGTTCCCAGATCTCAGCAATAAACTTGGTGAGTACAAAGTAATTATTGCAGTGACGATGGAAAATTAGTTGTAATAAGGCATAATTATCCTTTAAGATCAGAGCTAGTTTAAATAAATAACCTCACTAAATCATCAGCGAGTTTCAAAGCAGCCAGGTACAGAGGGGTAAAATGTCTCACTTTAGCTCTTGAAGAGCGATGTGGAAAAAATGACAGAGGTAGAATGTTCTCTGAAGGTAAGGAGCAAATTAAAGCGAGCACAGGAGGAGAATATGGAGGGGAGAGATATGATTCAGCAGTGAGAGGGTGATGTGAAAAACTGCACAAAGTTTGCAGCCGTTCTCTCTCACACACACACACTCACCGGCGCTGGTCTACCAATCAAGGAAGGATGGGAGATACCGCACACACACAGCTCTCTCACAGGCTTCCAGCGGTGTATTAACACATGAGTGAGGCAATTTTTTTTTCAGCAATCCCAAAAATAACACATTGCGTAACACTTTCTCTCCCTGCTGCTGCTTTTCTCTAATATTTTGCTCTCAGGCTCCATCGCTATCCATTTCTCTGTGATGCAGAGACTGTAGGTGGTTTGTGCCGTTTCCTGGCTTTTGATGAAATTTGGAAGTGCTACTTTTTTTTTTTGGAGTTCGGCAAAGCTGCAGAGGACAAGTTATTGAGGACAGAGTGTTGGCTAGACTGGCTGTAATGAAGTGAAGGAGGAAGAGAGGCCAGCAGAAAGAAACAGTACAGCTACTTTACAGACAATACTGAGCTTTGTCTGAAACTTAGAAAGACATTAACTAAATTAAAATAGAGTCACTGCAACCTGACCACTGGGAGTGATGGATCAGACAAACCTGGCAATCTTGAAAAGACAGAAAGTGTCGATTCTGCCAACAACAAGAGGCGGCAACGGAGCAACACTTCCTGCTATGCTGCAGCCAGAAGAACCAAGCTCTTTACCAAAACAAAACTCAAATGCCAAGAATTCCCTGTAGTCGCATACCAAACAAAATTAAACATTTCCATGGGGGGAAATTGGACATTACCATGGTAGCAGGAAATTATGACGGTGCCTGTCACTGCCTAAGGAACAACCCATGAAACTACACTATGTTCCACCAAAATCACACCCCTCTTTTTGATTAACCAATCTGTTATAATTGATTGATTTTGATCATTATATTTTTGGCCACTGTATACAAAACATTGACAAATGATCGCCTTTTCAAAGTCACTATTGCATGTGATGTCATTTAATATTTGAAGTCGTGTTTCTGGCCACCTGATGATTTAACATTGTTCACTCTCCTTTTAGCTGGTGGTTGCCCGGCAGAAAAGTTGAATGCAACTCGATTTTCTCCACAATGCAAGTTCATGTGCTTTGTGTTGGACTCTTTGCTGTGCTGCCAGAAACAAGATGGTGAGAGCTGTGAGACTCAGCTAAAACAATAGTACAACAGTAAGCCATTATCATAGACCAACAATAAGCTGAAAGGTGCTAAAAGTCTAAGCCGAACTTGGTTGAGATTTGTGATAATTTTGTGGTTTCATCACTGTTACACAGTCATTTGATCCATTGTTCTTATTAAAATATGTATTAATGCAGCTTTAATGATTAGTCTATGTTGTGGCATGCTGCACATCGTATATAAAGTTGTACTAAATCATTTGTTTTTTCTTACATTTTAAACAATTATACTTACATTTAAAATAACATAAGTACAAGAGTGTGGCATTAAAATGTGTTCAAAGTGTGGAGCAGTCACAGCAGCAGCACTGATTAATGCAGAGGAAGTCAAACGAGAGGTGGCTCAGAGTGCGATCAACACTACACAGCTGTGAGGAGCGAGACAGTTGCCAATCTGGAGACAGAGGAGGGAGAAAAAAGAAAAGGATGGGGAAATTAAAGAGGAATGTGCTGACAGAAATAAAGGGGGAAAGATAGAGGTTAATGGACAAGTCAATGGTGCTTCACAGTGCCAACACGGTCACTTGAGAGAGAGGGAGTGGGAGTCAGTGGGGGTTTATCGGTGTGATACTTTATGGAGAGTGAGAAAACACTGAGAGCCTGATATAGAAAGACTGACAGACTACATTATAGCACTTGAGAAAGCTGGTGATAGGGTGAGAGTGAGCATGAGTCACTTCCAGAGAGAGCGAGCCTGGGTGGATAGAGGATAAACCCAGCTAAACTTAGCTGAGCCTCCTGTCTATTAGAGTTGGGCACTTTTCTGGGGAAACACATCTTGATGTTACAGTTACTGTACTATTATACCACTAAAGGGATGGAAGAAGAAGTGAGGGAAGGGAGGAGGAGGGAATTGAGACAGCAGATGCAGCGATGGGGATTGCAGAACCACTCAATGACGTGAAAACGACAGAACAGAGGGCAAGAGAGAGAGATGGAGTGAGTGCTGGAGTGGTGGAGGTCGTGCAGCTCTGATCTGTCTGAACAGACAAAGTGGAAACATTAGTTCAGGGTGATTTGAGCTATTACTGTGACAGGACGTGCTGCAGCACAGGAAAAGACAATGCATCCTTCCACTGGCTGGTTAAGCGTGTCCATATCATGGCTGTGACCTTCACACATGTTGTAGTGGTATTTTAATAATAGCACTCACAGCGAGTCACACTCATACATGATCAGTTTAAGTTGACATGCTGAACTGGCAGTCAGGTAGGCTCAATTCATTGAGTATGTGGAGGTCTATGGGATGAATTACGCTGATAACTGAACTCATACTCCAAAATCTATAAACCCTGTCTTCTCCAGTTTAAAACTAAACGACATGTAGCTGTTGGTTCATTCTTGTTGATTTCAATTTTCTTGCAATGACAATGCATACATGCAGATATTTAACAGATATGATATAATGGTAAGCACGGCCACCATCTGTGTTTAGTGTGTCAGCAAGCTAACAAGTTCTCAAGATATTTCATTCAAATAAAAACTTCAACCTCATGGTGGTGCTTGAGGAAAAGACACACAAAGTACAAGTTGTAGAAACTTGATCAACTTCCATCCAAGAGCTGTTGAGATACTTCAGTTTGGGCCGTCCCAATGAGCAACCAAACGGACACCATGGCTAAAAATGTGACTTTTGTAACAACTGGAGATATAGCCAGCTTTACTATGCGTTGTTTTAATAGAACCCTTTCCTGAGAATAACAATTGCACAATTAGCACAGGAAGCCTCAACAGAGGAAGTCTGAGCAATGTTAGCTAACATGTACGAATAGACTAAGAAAAGAGCGTTGCCTACAGGAAGAGGTCAACAGATGTCACACAGAAACAGACCGTAAGAATCTCACCACTTACAATCATCGTGAGGTGTTGTCATATTGATCTGAGAGGCCTAAGGAGAAGGATGAAGAGGATTAAGCAAAAGGAAGGTGTATGACTGGAAAATGCTGATAGCCCTAAGTGATTCATGGCACATTTATCCGCTGATAAAACAGCAGCTGCTCTCTTTAACCAGCACATGGCTGTTGGGGACTTACTTTCCTTATTTATCAGTGACTTGATAAGGAAATCATAGGGGCAACTCAAGGTTGAAACGTTGTTTCCTCTCTTCAGCCTTTGCCTATTGCCTTCACCTAAAACCTGTTTCTGTTTTCCTCTCTGTCCCACTATGAGATGAGTGTTTCAGTGGGGTTTAATCTTTAACCGCAAAATAGCTTTACCCTTTTGCCTGGTGGGTGGTTTTCATTTGTTTCCATCTGTTTTATGTGGCTGAAATTACAGAGAGCCAGCTAAAGTCCTGCACTCTCTATACTCTTTTCACTTATTGATTCAGTTATCACATTGTTTTCTACCTCCTGTATTTCCAAGATGTGGACTTTGACTCCTATGTTAACAGCTAATATTAGAGATAGTTTACTAACCTTGCTCTGTGGACAGAAGTTAAAACTTTCACTTTCTACCTGGCACCGTCTTCATCTCCTCAGCTCGTTCCATCTGTCACAGACTGCGGTTGTTTGAGAAAAGACACAACATTGCAACCCGACTCACTGGCTCTCAGCAATTTCTTAAGACTGGATGATTGGGGCACAACCCGCTCATCAATCACCAAGCCTCGGTCAGAGACATTCCTGCTGTAAATATTAGGTGATTCAATATTACTCTGCCCTCATTATCTGCTATTAGGCTGGGAAGGAACACACAAATTCTGACTCCGTGGACCCCAAATCCTGTCTGGGCCCTAGATGAGGAAGTAATCACTGCACTACATCGTCTGAACATTTTCAAGACAAGTGAGGGCAGCTAACCGCTGAAGCCGCAACAGAATGAAAAGGAACAAGTAATGGGCAAAGTCATTTGAGTTTGATAGTTGCTTTCAGCTGTTCTTATGCCTTTGTAGCATCTGAAAGCACTGGAATCATTACAGATGAATACAATCAATCAATGTTTCAAATATCTACAATATCTCATACATGCATCATTTGTATGAGAATTTACTTAGACTGCTTGTTTGGCTTCGGGTTCTCTTTGCTAAACATCGGATCAAGAATCTTGTGGTTATCATATATTTCTTTAAATACATAATAACTTTTTTACAAGGACAAGATTCATCCTAACATGGGAAACTGAAACAAATTAAAGGTGGAAACACACCAAAGGTGAATAAATAGTCTTAATAACAAACACTCTAAAACACGACAACCATCTTTCAGTCCAGATGAGTGTAGTTGAATTCATAGCAGAAACTCAAATGTCAGCTATTTATAGAGCACAAATAGAGATAAACAAACTGCAGAGTTGCACTTGGTGGTGTAGTAGGAATGACCTGCAGTCCACTTGGAGTTGAAAATGGCTCGATCTAGCCTGCAGGCAGCACACACACCCAAGATGATATGTTTAGGGGTCATTCATCAGAGTGCAATGACGCTGCTGCCCGCTGGTGCTTTCTGAATGGACTGATTCTCCCTCATTAATATTCATGAGTAACTCTGGCTGGTTGGCTGGTGTGTGTGTGTGTATCTAGAGAGACAGCTAAATGCACTCATACAGGAACTTCTAGCAAAAGTGTGATTTTTCCAAATTGAAGTACACAACATTCAGCATTCAATTTGAGTCAGTGTTCAGGCAGGATCAGGCAGCAGGGGTTTGCACTGATATTGGAGGATAGTTGCAGGATCAGTGCTGCACGGCTGAGGGATTAATACTCCTACTGTGGTTTCACACAAACACAAACACACATGACCCATTACTCTGCAAAGTTTCTGTGCACTTCCTTTCCAACAATATATCAGCAGATTTATGAGTAGACCTTGAGAACATGTAGCTGATTGTATTTTTATTATGTTTGGACATAATGGGAGACTTGGTACAGGAAGGAGTGTATAGCACTTTCCATACAATAGCAGTGTGAAGCAGTGAATCAGACTCAGTGTAAGCAAAGAGAAACAGGAGATCCAAACAAAATAAACTCAATCTCATTTATGGCTTCTTGTAGGCATTCCTGGACAGTGATTTTGCACAGGTTGAATACACACACATGGGCAGACAGTCTCGTCTTTACACCGCAGCGCTGATTTTCATCGCATTCAAATCCAAGCGCAATTAGACGGATCATAAAAATACAAAAAACAGGCAATCCAGGAAAAGGCTCAAAGCTGTGTGAGCCGGATAAAAGCAGCACTTAGCTGAGCGAACTGATTGGGAAAGCCTCAAGCAAGCAGACAAACTGAGAAGAAAAGCTTTTCGAAATGTATACAGCAATAAGGTGGAAACAGCCAAAATCAACACACATCTCATCAGTTCCTAGCCATCACTGTGAGCGCTCTGTTTCTCAGGTTGAACACCCTCTCAGGATTCTGTTTTCAGCTTACCTGCTTGGCCTGCTGATCTGCCTTGGAGGGCATGTTAGGGCTGGCAGCAGGGGTCGCGGGGGCGCTACGGCTGCCTCCGGTCAACGCCGAGCGCACAGATGTCAGCCACTTCATGATGGTGAGGTGGGGAGATGTTTTCACTCTGACGTGCCCCAGAAAAAGTGTCCAGACGGGGATACAAAAGTCAAACGGAGCCCGGAGGTGGACTGAGACCTACGTCCAGCATGTACTCCAGGGTTTTTGTTCACTAGTGCGTATCTGTCTGAGATACATCACAGAGGCTAACATGAGGGGTGTGACCGGTCTCCTGCCACCTCACACAGACCGCTGAGTCTCACTGATCCCCCTAACACACACACATTTACACACGTACATAGAGTTAAACACTGACACAGATCCAACATGCAAGCGTGCGCTTCTTACAGTACATACAAGCATACATACACACACTAATCCTACATACATGAACACACCACCCCCCACCCACACACTACCCTAGTGACACACAATCCTTCCCCCATCACTCTATCACCATCTGTCACTTTCTCCCTGCTCTCCAGCCACATTACTTTAGCCCTGACTTGCATCCCCACCCTCCCACTGTGTCCCATGGCCATCCAACACAGCAGAGATGGATGGCCGGTATTAGTCCATCATTAGTGCTTCACTGGAGATGTACATCCGTCTGTGGTGGAATGAGTGATGGACAGATGGAGGGAGTCGCCGACGCACACACAGAATTACTGCTGATCAGTTCATGGTTGGATGGAAGGATTTACATAGTGTATCTACTGTATATACTGTATGTATGTATATATATATACACACATACATATAATTCATTTGGTGGGGTGAGTTGGATGTATGCATGTAGGTGTACCACACAGTAAATTTATCAGAATGGATACCATAGCATGATGACCTCTGACCCCGGATGTCACCTCGGCGAAGTGATCCATTACTGAGCAAATAACAGACTAATTAAGCTGGATGGTGTTTCATTACTGGGTAGCAGGAACTGCATACCACTGGCCAATTAATAGTGTTTTAAGAGGGTTGCTTGTGGTTTCTGGCTACTACACAGTCTGACAAACATTACTTTAATTACAACATGCTTAAAAGCTCTGTGTTTATAACTTTTATGTAATAATTGCATCTTTCAAATGATTCAGATATTATGTTTTTTGTGGTTTATGTCATGTCATGTCATGTTGTTATGCCATATGCTCCACTGACTGATACCACTTTCCACTCCACAGCAAGTGCCAAAGTCATAAATATTCACATTTTGACACAGTGAGTTTCACTTGAAGTTGGGAAAAATTGGAATTTCTAGAATTTATTTTATTATACAAAAAAAAATCCTATAATTATGTAATTATAATAAAAATGCAGCTTGGAATTAATGTAAAAAAACAAAAAAACAGCAACCCTAAAAAAACACAATAAAAACCAAACCAAACCAAAATCTGAATGTTAAATAACAATCTTAACAATAACATTTTTATTTTTGACTGATGTGATATCACATGTGAATGAAAATGACCAAAAATGAATAATAAATCTTAAAAGGTATCCAGTAGAGTTTTCTTCTTTCATGGCTTTTTTTAGTGTGTAACCCCAATCAACAGTCAGTAAGACGACGAGTGTGAATTGGTGACTTTTCAACTCTGGAACCTGGCAAACGGGCAATATAAGCGGGATCCGCAGAAACAGAGCATGGCAGAGGCTAAGGGACCAAAGATGATGGTGGAGAGAGCAAACATCAAAACTTTGTGCCATAACATCACTGTGGTCAAATCTTCCAAATAGTGCCTTTAACTTTCTAACTCCAATTTCTTTTTTCTACTGCAAACCAAATGTAAAGGTCAACATCTATGAAGTAAAACTGGAAAGTCTGCTTATTAACACAGACATGCAGCTGAGGATATGAATGGATATGCTGATTTGTCCTGTTAGAACAGTAACACCAGAGGGGGTGTTTCTCATGATACTGGGTATAGCTACATGCAGTGATGTGGCTTCATCAAAGTAACCACAATAATGGTCCAAAAGGTTTTATACAGCTCTTACAAATGCATGTGTACAGTATAAGTAGATCTCTTGCCAGGCAGCACATATGTACTAGAATAGAAACAGGAGGAAACAAGAAAATAGCTCTGTGCTGTACATGAGAGTTTCTGTTAGAAGTAATGGGAATCATCAGAACAAATGGAATGCATGTTTGACCAATACTTGGAGGTTAAGTCCATATGAGCGTGCCTTTATGAAAACCGCACTCTGGTCCCACAAGACAGCACTTCATGTTTTTGAAGTGACAACCCTACCAATCAGAATAGCAGCACATGGTAACAAATATCACTGTTGTACATTTTGAAAGAGGATAATCCCCTGCAGAGCTTTACAAGGGACTGGCTGGTATTGTTGCTAGTCCTCCAGACGAAAACAGAGAGGGAAAGTGAGTGGCTGTGTGCGACAGGCTCGGCTCATGCCCTGGCTGGTAGGGACATTGCCATATGTGGAGGCCAGGCGTCTGTCTCTGCTGGTGTCTCTGATAGTGGTGAAGATATGGCCAAAGCTTCCGACTTAATTCATCTTTTAATCCCCCGTCTCAGTGTGGCGTCGCATATGGCGCAGTATGGCTGGGGTGTGATGGACACACTGCAATTGATCGCACCTTCAGTCTGGAGATAAAAGCGAGGTTTGTAAGTGAGGAAGGAGAATGAATACCTCAAAGTGGATAGAGAGATCTGAAGTGACATGCATAGCCTACTTTTGATGACTGATGAATCATGACTGAGTGCGTGTGTATACATCTTTGTGTGTATATATAAGAGAGTGTGTGTGCATGTGTCTATCTCCAAACAAGGAGCTCTGCCTTTAGGGAGACATCAACTCTGTCTAATCTCAGACTGTGAGACATTTCCAGTAACAAACACTGAATCATGCAAAACATGTCACTAAGCCAGCATTGAGCCTCGGCTGCAGTGTACTCTGCTTTCATGCCTGATTCATAATGAAACTTCCCTGTTGCTGTAATGAGTTCAATATTACACTGGGAAGGATACAATTAAAAGCTCAGATGAAGCAAAACCCAACAATGGGTCTGACATGAGTACAGCCGGAGGCAGAGAGAAAGACGACAGGTGGAGTGCCTGTTTCAGTGGGTGGCTGGATGGGAAATAAAAGTGGTGTCAGTTGTGGTTTGTGAATGGAGATATTAAACTAATAATCAGAGACTAAAAAGTGCACATGGTAAAAAAAACGGACCGAGCCTTTGTATACAGGGCGCATGCTCTACCTACTAAGCTAACCAGCGTCCTTTTATAAAGGTATATCCTCTAAGTAATTTACATTCCGTTCTTTTCAATTCATTTCAAGAAAATATTGTTATTGTGACATATAGAAATGAAACTGTACTTTCGTAAAGGATGTTCCTGTATCTTTTCACTCCTCCAGTGTCTCAGCAGGGTTAAGATGACCTAAGTAAGACTAAAATCAGGACCAAATAAGTTCAATATCTGCTATCTTGCTGTAATGCATTCATATTTTATTAACTCAGACACATGAAAGTCAGACTGACCTGGACATTTTTGACAGAGATTTTAGTGAGTAAATCAAACTCCAACTGTAGTTAGGGTCTGAAAATATAGGATTCAGAAAAGGGAAGGAGAAATTATGTTCTTGACAGAGTCACTGGGCTGAACGGCTCTGCAGGGTTGCTGGAATTCAAAACTTAAATCAAAGTGGTACTTGGACTTATCTTAAGAGGTGATTGTATACGCTTTCCAAATCAAAGGAGCTTTAGCGCTTAAAAAAGCACAGCCTGCAGCTAAATTATGTCTGCAACAGACTGAAAGCCGCATTTCATCTTTTACAAAAACACTTTATCAGCCGCCACAAGACCGGACTACAGAACAGAGAACCACAACTTTGTTCCAAACTTATAAACATCAAACTTCAATGTAAACCACACTGCCTGCCACAACAGGGGGTGAGGAGGATGAGGAAAAGGCCAAATGATACAGAGGTTAAGAGAGGCACAAACACTCTCTTAAGCAACAAATGGGGTTTTCAAATTGATATTTTATCTTTTTTTTAATAACGGCCTTTCATGCCAAGCCAGCAAAGAAAATGTAACTGACAGAGAAAGAGAGAGATGCAGAGAAAGAGGAGGGAAAGCGAGAGAGGGCGGAGTTATGACTGTTTGAACGGCAAGCCTTGGAACTCCTCCACATTCCTTCCTGCTCCCACATCCCTCCCACGTTTTCAGCGCTCGCTCTGTGCTGAAATGCCCCGGTGGAGACAGTCGCTTTCATCCAGCTCCAAGCGGCCCGGGAGAAAATCAAGAGGGCTGTAAATGTCTCGGCGTGAGAGAGGCATTAAAACTAATTCTCTGAGGACAGAAAAGGGCTTTTCCAAAGCAGGCGGGAGAGCGCTCCGGAGCTCCACCCTCGGACACAGCATCGCTGAATAAAAAGATGGTTGCATCTTGTTTTGCCTTTGAACCACATCTCTTGCTACAGCTGTGGCTCACAACCCTGTTAGTTAATGCAAAACTCTGCTTATGGAACAGAAGTGAATTTAATGATTAGGGAATCTTGCATGATTTTGTAGAATTTCAAATGAAATGACACAGCAGCTCTGGACAAGTTTTACAACTTGGAATGACAGAATGCCCCATCTCTTTTCCTTGCACAAATACCTCTATAAAGAAGATCAAGACTTGGAGCTAAGCTCCTCTCAGATGACATGTGTAAAGTGGCCGAGGCAGAAAAATGTATCCTCCATGCAGACTGTTAGCCATTAGTACCTGTCAGCCGCAGTGCTACACTAAGGAGCTAAGAAGAAGCAAAAAGAACAAAGTCAGGAAATCCCAGAGGGTGCTGGGATATAGAGAGCTGTTAGTTTGCCTCAATGCCCAGTTTCCCCTCTTGGGAGGTCTCTGTGCTTGTTTCTTCCTTTGCTGGGGCTACTTTCACTCCTACTGTAATCTAATATGATTGGTATGATATGCAATTTCAATTTATTCCATGGTATTATACATGTTGATGCAAACTGAGAGGACTAACTTTTGTGTTGTGTCTGTTCTTAGAGACATTCATCACCTGCGTAGCATAGCTTGCATTGCCAGAGTAAACAGCACCTCGCTGTAACAGAACTCATTTCCCAGGTCCTTTTATGGGCAATAAATCAACCATGTCACCTCAAGTAAAATGCAACCGGTCACATCCTCCGCGTGTTCCAACAAACACTGCTACTGTAGGCCTATATTTATGTGTGAAATGGAATGATAAACTACCCTTGGCTCACCGAGCAGTGTGACTGTTTTGAAAGTAAGGCAGCACAGGTGGGGCTGATTGTAGGATGACAAACAACACGGACAGGACAGGTCACTGTTTTACCGCACATGAATATTGATAAGGTGAAGTAGAAGGCTCTGATAGAAAAATAAGTGATGGGACGACTTCATTTGGAGCGAGACAACTGGTGCTGCTGCAGCGCAGTGCAGCTTGGCTGGAGTTCTGGATGGATTCTCTTATCCTCTGCCAAAGGATCCAGGGGCCAGCGGGGACTTGAGACGTTTTTTGAGGGTTTTTTTCTCCCCAGCAACAGCTTTTTTGGACTGATGCAGATGTAAACAATTACAGAGCAAAACACTCATGACGGGGAGGAAACAGAGGGGGATTAGCTGAGTTTCATCTCCAGAGTTTTTGCATTAATTGACACACGCAAAAGCAGAGATGCTTTTTTAATAAGAAAGGAAAGGACCCCCTTCATATCCCCTCTTTAATCATTCATTGTAGACCACAGATTCTGTCTTGGTCAGAACAGTGCTGCCGCTGTTATGAGACCCCCCAATGAAAACAGTCAGACTCAGCAGTTCCCCTCACGTGGGGGATTGTGTCAATCAAAGGGGAAACGAACTGAGGATTTAAGTTGAGAATGTCACAGACAGAAAATTTTGCATTTGTGGAAAAACACAGCGGTTCCAGGACAGGTCTGATGATTTCACAACTTGATCCAAGAGTAAATCCCTCCTCTGTCTTTTTAACTTGATGAGAGGGAGTGAAAAAAACTGAAGGGAAAGAGAGGGGAAATAATAAAAGTGAAAGGGAAGTATGTAAAAGGTAAGAAAGGAAAGAAAACCAACATAAAAATATGATATGAATGATACAGAAACACCTCAAAATATCCATGAATTGGGATATCAAATTCAGTCAAGGCTAATCTAATATACGATGATCACAGCAAACCTGCAGGTTAGATAAACAGCCTTGTCGTCGGAAGGTTTCCAGTTAAACCAGCAAAACACTGTGGTTGTACAGTGCAGCTCAGTGTAGCTGTGAAATAGAAGAAGTGCCTTCCCTGATTTACACATACTTGGTCAACATTCCCTGAACACACAGAAATTAGAAAAATACAAAAAAAAACGATTTCTTTCATCTCCTTAAGTGGTTGCTGAGCACAACACAGTCCCAGAATAGATTTAGGGTAACGGCTCCCCACGCTGCCTGAATAATTTATCCAGACTTTTCCCTAGAATAAGGCTAGGGAAGTTTCTGCCAAAAATAAAATCTCTAGTAAACACGAGCTCTTTCATATGTGTGTGTTTAAAAAAAGAGAATAAGTGGGCATTACAGGGTAGAAATGCTCCCTGGCATTTTGGCAAAGCAGATGTCTGGTTTATGACACGATAGGGAAAGGGAGGCGAGGAAAGAGGTCACAAGGTACATCACTGGCATTCCAAGTGTGCCTCTGAAATGTCTGACATTGTACGTTTTGTACTTGAGGTGCATGTTGGCAGGTGTTTTAAAAGCCTACAAGGGTTAAATGAAGCATGCCAAAATTTTTTGCATTCACACACACAAAAGTAGGAGTGTGTACCGACCTACAAAACCACTCACAGTTGGTGCTGTAGGCAACCCGGTGACTGGCAACAAAAAGAAATATGTCAAAACAGAAGATGAACAACAGTGCTGCATTGTTTCATTGCCAAGAAGAAATGGTGCCATTTGTCTTTCTAGAGCTTTGACAGCAAATCTTGTTTGATTGTGAAGGTAACATCTCGTCAAACAGGTCTGCCCTCACGCTGCATTGCGGACATGACAGAAAAAATGCATTGCGAAATTCAGGTGGAACATGATGAACATGAAAGTGCTTCCTCTATGATTGAAATGTGATAAGTGTGAGAAACTGGAATCAGGTTTCAGGTTCAAAAGTTCAAGTTCACGTCTATTATTGAGAAGCATTTACCCAATTGGGGCACTTAAGTGGGCCAGTATTAAAGTAGTATTAAAGGTGCTCTGTTTTACCTCTGACCGAAGTGGCGTGTGGAAAAAAAAAATGTTCCTGCCGAGGTTTAAGAAAGTAAAATCAAGGAGGAAATGTGTAAGCAAATTGCTTTTGGTTTGCCTCAGAAATTTTTTCTTTCCTCTCCATTGTCTCCTTCAGGAACATAGTTATTTTCTCCTATTGTCAACCATAAACTCATTTAGTATCATCATAGTCATTATTTTTATATAACTTCTCATCTATGGTTTAGTACTTTACATATAAAGTAATTCTCGTCAAATGCAGTGTCTTAAAGTGGATTGGTTTGTGGAGGCACCTCATGCTTGACTGGTTTTTCCATATAGTATAATACAGGGATTAGACAACCGATCCCTCCACCGTGCATTACAGCATAATTAATCATCAGCAGCCTGACAATTCAGTTATTATTTAGCTTGTCTTTTCATCCACATGTTTGTTCCAGAAGCCTCTGTGTCCTTGTCTGATTGGTTGTTGTTTGGTGGAAAGGTGTACCGTGTTTTTAAGTTGACACGCACGTTCTTTTCAGCAATGCCCCGTCAGAAAACAGGGAGAACAATTACTTTAACATTTACTGTCTGTGAAAATGAAAGTAACGGGTAACGAGGGAACAAAGTGTTCAAATAATCACTGATGAATACCAATCTTGTCACCCACAAACCATATTGGATTTGATGGACACATGTGACCCAGGGCTGTTTCCATCGTGTTGTGGGGGAGAAAAATTATGATTTTTTTTTTGTTTAGATAACAACTAAATATGCAGCCTCAAGCAGTAGTAATAGTTGGCACCATGCAAGAAGCCAGCAACAGGACAAAAAAAAACATGACACAAACCGCTGTCAAAAACAAAATACAACAATAACCAATGGGGACAATGGGAGGAAAACACAATCGCCCTCTGAGAGGCCCACTGCCAGTTTCTAGGAGCATATTATCCATTCATCCATTTTCCATAACATTGTATCCTTATCAGGGTTGTGATGCCAATTCCAGCTGGCATTGGGCAAGAAGCGGGATACACTCTGGACAAGTTGGCATCACAGAGTGTGAACCTGAATGACCCCTTGACACCAGGGAATAATATGGTCAATGGGCAACTTCAGTTTAATGTTAAGAAATTAGCTGCCTTGGTCAAAAGCCTTTCCCCAAACAAGACATTTCTGTCACCTTAGAAAGGACTGAAACAGGTCTGTTATCTGCAAACTAATAATCCCCAATCTGAGGTTGGACATACCATCTTTTAATTCTACATGTGGTCACTTCTGGGCCCCAGAGAATCATTCAAGGGTAGGTGGATCAATCCCCAACTGAATGATGTAAAGGCTCAAACCCCCAAGTATCCCAACCATCCTGAGCGATTTACCAGTAATCTTCGATCACATGGGCCCTCTTCCGTAACATCATACCACAAAGGCACACAGGTCTCATACTGGCAGACATAATGGTTTTTCCATGGCATGGACACAAACAGACACCAATATAGCTTCATACACAAGCATGTGTGGTCCTGAGTTGACTTCCTTTGTGTGTTGCTGTTTTTCTTCGAGGTAAAGCAGGCGTCCGCTTGAGTGAATGAGTTTTTAAGTGGCTCTGGTGACTTTGTGGGACAAACAAGCAGCAAGGTCTCATCCCAGCACCCAAAACCTCAGACTGAGCTCCACACACGGCAGGAATTTGAGCGAATGAGAGAGTGTCTGAGTCAGCGCATGCATGTTTCTCTGGATGTCACTCTTTGGTATGTGTGTGTGTCCTTCTGCTTTGTGTGTGGGTGCACCACGACTTAATCAGCCATTGTTCCTGGACCAACCATTGAGGTTTCCCACTGTTGATAACCAGAACAGCAGAAATATATTATTCTTATTCCAAACATAATTTTTCTGTTTCCCTTGCTGACATGAGGAACAAAATCCTCACCATTTACTTAATTAGAGGGGTGAGCTTTCACTCACGCATTGTGTCTCTGAAACGTTCAGGCAGCTCTGAGCACCGAGCAGCTGCCAATCGGTAATGAAGAACAAAAGCGGCACATCTGCTGTGGCTTTGGCGAGAGAGCACCAAGGCGGCCTCAAAGCAAACTCCAACCTTTTATAAGAACCATAAAAAGACCGCACTCAGTGCTGGGATAGAAAACAAGAGAAAAAAAATCATAATAATAATCTGGGTAAACAAAATCTGCTGGTTGTACAGAAACACACTCAAATGGAAAGTCAGTGCTTGGAGGCAACTAGAGGACAACTATCGACGGGGCTAATCCATGGGAACATAGAACTCATAATTCTTCCAACTGAGGAAACTGGATACCATCATTATATCTGCCGTATCTGCAGTTCTGGAAAGCAGGAAAACATGCAAACTAGACAAAAGTTTTGGCATCTGAAAGCTCCAACGTGTCAAACAGATATAGAGAGATGGGCAAGTCCAAAGAAGTAGAGGACATGAGGTATTTCTTCTTGCAGATGTGGGTTTGGCCTATCAGAAGAGTTGGAAGGCTGTGACATGATGCTACCCATAGTCTAAGAGTGGAATTGATGGATTAATGCTATTACAAAGACAGTTTCTTTATAAAACTGCTCAGTAGTTAGGTTATGTAGGGAGAGAAGTGACTGGAACAGACAGAGCTACAGTTTGGATCTTTGAAGCCTAAAGCAATTAGGGTCAAAAAAGTTAGAACACAGCATGAGTCAGACAGTCGGCCACGTATTGAAATTAATCCCAGTCTGCTTCAACTTGACAGACTTGACAAGGATGAACAACTTGTCAAAACCACTGTGCTAAAGTTACTCAAACCTGCCCAAATGTGGGAAGTAGAACAAACATCTGTTGTTTTGTGACACCGCTTGGCGGTTTGTCTTATTTGTACTGAGATAGTATCAAATGTTAGACTGAGGTCAAACTCAGAATATTGGTATCACAGCAAAATTGTTGTGGAAGCTTCGCAGCTGTGGGCTGGAGCCATCAGCCCAACACGATAGTTTAGGGCTGCTGATCTGAATGCCATTAAAGCACCATTTGCAGGGTCACGTCTGTGAAACAGGCAAACTCCATCCATCACATCCCAGATGAAGACATTCACAGGAAACATGTGGTCAATCCACATTTCTCACTGTCAGCAGTCATCTGCTCACACAATATGTACTGGCCTCCTTCAATACTCTTCTAGATGTGGTGATAAAGCTGATACCTGCTCTTTTGATACCATATACAGTGGTCAAGGTCAGCCTCAGAGCACCACCCATGGAGATGAGTGGCATTTAGCAGAAAAGTTAGGGAACTGTTTGACATTTAAGAAGAGGCATAGTTGAATTTAGTTTACAGCTTGTTGGTTAGACAGCCCTCTCTTAACCTGAAGGCTGCAAGTTTGATCCCCAACTGAACCATAAAGCACTGCAATTGTTAACGTGGAATCGTAATAGTATATCCAAGTTATCCAAAAATGACACCAATATGCATATTCTTTGCCGTTCTGTAGTACTGTATGTTGATATTTTGATGTGTCAGCAGTATAAAGCAACACACTCACACTCATACAAATTATAATTACAACCATCGTAATAATCCTCATTGGTGTTGTTGTGGTGGCTTTTCTTCAACAGTAAACCTCAACAGTTTCAACAATAGTAATGTTTTCTTCTAAGTAGTGTGCGTACACGAGAACAAAAACAGCATGACTAATTGGGTTCGTGGGAATTATCAACACAGTTGGAACTAATCTGTGACCAGACTGTTTGGTTGAGAATAACTAGTGTATAAAATACATTAGCACATGGCATAACAAGTAAGTTCTGGCAATTATGTGCAACCAAAGAATTTGCTCCATCATATAAAAGTTAGGCCTTAGTAATTTGCCGAACAATCGTGTTTGGCAGTTGAAAGAAGCATACAGCCTCACTGGGAAAACTACCACCACCCAAACAGCTCTTCTTGTTAAGGCAGGGCGCGACGTGAAAGGTTTTGGTTTGGCAGTGCAGCAGGCGAGGCTGAGAGCTGGAAAGCAGAGCTGAATCCCAGCAAGCCGCTGCCTCTATCCTCATGCTGTATTAGGAGAACAACAGGCCTGCAGCAGCAAATCCTATCCCCAAGTGGGAGCAGCTCTCCATCCCTGCTTAAAATGGGATACCACAGTCTGTTCCCTCCCAGAATGACATGCTAATGGTGCACAAGGCTGAGCTGCTGTTGTTATCTGGTGTCACTAACACTGGGTTACGCTTCTACAGGCTATACAGTATGCTAGGTTAGTCTCCTCACAGAGACCTTGTAACGTGTAAGGGCTGCAGGGAAACAGCAATGGGTGGGGAAGAGTTACTTTCCACACCAATCCATGATAATGCTCAAGACATGATTTCTTCCTCAAGGCACACCAAATGACCAGTGAGCACAGTAAAATGTTTACCCAATGTGAAAGCACTGCATGAAGGAGGATGTGGCATAATAATAACAGGGTGAATGTGTTGACTTCCAATAGTGCAAACCCAATTTAATACCAAACCAAAATCAAATATGCTTTATTTTGTTAGTTAAGCACACTTTCTCACTGAAATTGTGTTACATTGCCAGTAATGGATGCTTTGAAAAAGTCAACTTTCATGAGACTCATAACACATCTTTAGAAAGTCTTAAGCCAATGTTTGGTTGGCTGTGAGTTTGGGAATGGCTGCCTCTAGAACAAATTAGTTCTTTGTACTATAATTTTATTGGTCTTACTTGTAACAACCCACTGTGTCTAACCACTTCTGGGCTTAATGTTTTAAGGTTGATGATTGTGAAGAAACTGACTACAAAAAATGCCTAAACTTAACCAAGCAAGTTGCATAAATGCAACCCTCACATTAAACCACTTTGTTTGACTTATGACTGTCATGTTTTGATAAGAATTAGACGGATCTCTGACAGCCTGAAAGTAGGCTGGGTCAGGATTGGGCATGGTAAGTTAAATCCGGTGATACCAGTCGATCAGAGATCTCTGGGCCTACCAATCAGCACACTGTACCTGACACAACACTCTCCCCCCATTCTCCTCTGTACTGAAACAAACTGGAGGTATAGCAAATTACTTTGTAACTATTCTTCTTCTTCTTATTATTATTATTATTATTATTATTATTATTAGATGATTAAACTAGTGTTCTCATGACTCATGTTTTCTAATAATCCTTTCTGAAGGTCTACGCGATTACAAAAAATGTAGTCTGCTTTATTTCATGCAAAATCTGATGTAACGGTGCAACAAGGGCTGTATCACTAAACCAAAGCCCCAGGTAATCACTGCAGGCCACTGATCTACACTGACGACTGTATAATACACTCTGAGGCACCTCTATGGATCAACTGACAAGCACAGATCAATCTGTTTGAATGTAGCAGAGACTTTATCTGCCGCATGGACAGAGTTCTTAGTTATGACAATAGCATCACTGTCAGCAGTCCATGACTCAGAGATGCACCATACACCTCTGTATGAATATTATCTGTATTTCCTGCAGGGTTAAATTTCATTGGCAGTAGATTTTCCTTGAATACCAAGCAACCATGATCCTCAGTGCTCTAAAAAACTCTACACGCAAGCAGAGTTTTTGAAAAACAAACCCTGCTTACAACCCTCCTCCCCTCTGTCTGTTTTCTAATAACTCCAGTAAACAAGTTAAATAATTCAATACCTACAGCCGGTACCTGCTGAGTCCCGGGACAAATATTCATTCTTGCTGGGCTGCACAGGAGGAAAAATAATAACAAGCACATTATTGATGCTCTAATATTTGCAGAAGCACCTGCGATGTGAGAGCAGGCTGGACAGAAGACCTTCTGAAATTAAAGGGTCAAACTCGAGTTTTCATGACTGCACTTCAGTGTTTTGTGAACAGACAGTGGTGGAAATAGGTGAGTTTTTTTCTGTGTGAAGAGCTGCGTGTTCTTCTACTTTTTCTTCCTCTCTTTCATCAGCCAAGTGTGAAATGTGGCTCCTGTGTGAAACTCAGAAATGTTTGCAAATGTTATTATTGGAAACATATACACGCGCGCGCATATATATATATATATATATATATATATATATATATATATATATATATATATATATATAAAAAATAAAATGGGTTGTTGCAATTTACAGATAGTTAGTATAGTAGTAGTGGTAGTAGTGGTATTCTGTGTTGAATCATCTGTTTTTGTACATGTTTGTACATTTTGGAAAATTGGGAAAAAGGCAACTATGTAACTTTTGAAATTCTGGTACTGGGATGGGCACCGGAAGTGGAGCCAGGTTAGTGGGCAAACATAAGTGGACTTATTTACAGTGGTACTGCACTATACTGAAAAAACACAAAAAATACCAAATCTAACATAATGTTGCTCTAAAAATGTGAATGAGCTGTTAGCAGTTCCTGTTTAGCGTGTACCCATTGATGTACAGACAACTTCTGAAGTTCCGAAGCGTACTTTTTGACAACAAGATTTATGAATGTTTTATCAAAAATAACAATATTCTGCTAAGTGTAAGCCGCACTGAATCTAAAAATGTGTGTACCACATCTGTTTGAGTTATGAGTTAAGTGTTACTTTTGAGTCAAATTCACCTGACACAGTATCTTTGCCTCACTTCTCTCCCTCCAGGCCTCCCCTTCAGCTTTCCCATGGTTTTCAGTGGAGGCTTTTGGTTTTCTCTTTTGGGTTTGTCCTGTGGAATGTCCATGTCTATTACAGACGATATCCTATAATTTTCCAATGGTTAAAATGTTGTGCAGGACGATGAGTTAAATTACTGAGGGGCGGTAAATATTTAATTCTCTAACCCCCCCCCCCGTCATGTTAATCCCATCTGAATGGGGCTTTAGTCATTTTACTTCTTGTCAAGATTCAAGTCTCTTTCTCTTCCTGTGTTTATTCTTGTCCTATTTGTATCACTCACTTAGTTGCTTGTTGCTTTCATGGTGATGATTAAATGGGAGGATTGGAGGGGAGGGAGAGAGGATTGTGACCCTGAGGTGCCTTGAAAATAGGCCATCTGGGATTCTTTTATGCCAAAAATCACACAAGCACACACTAATTTCCTCAAAAATACTTAACCCACACACCCAACACTACCTAACACAAACAGATATGGAAAAGCCTTCGGGGAGCATAAATGTTTACAGTTCACTTTTGGCCACTGGCGGTTTGACACACGTCTGAGAGGCTCTGATGAAGAACCATTTACATCAGCCCGCTTCCCCTCTGGCTTCCCTTCGCTTCGATTCTTCCGTCAGCGCTTCTGAGAGGAGAGGCCTTCCAGTCGTTATCTGTGGTTTGTTACTTGCTCATTTTCAGGCCGTATGTCACAGGACTGCTTTGCTAATCTGCTGTTTGGACGCGGCTGGCTTTGGTTGTAACGAAGGCCAGTGAAAACGTCAACAAAACACTGACCAGAGTTCCATCCTGTTGTGGCTGGTTGTGCAACAGCAGAGGAAAAGGCTGACCAGAGAAAAAGATGCAAAAGTTATTTCTGCTCGAGCTTTCTTCTGAATTCAGGAAAGATGCTTTTTCATTAGTCCCTTTGGCACTTTCAAGGGAGTGTAGAAAAACCCCATAATTGAAGTGCTATAAATTGTGTGGGAATTATGTTCAAACACTTGCTACTTTGTTTTTGAGGTAAACTGTGTGAGTGCCCTATTTTAAAAACAGTGTGTAAGTACCTGCAGTCCTCTTAGGGAACCATAGTTATGTGACAACACTGTTCCAGAGTAATTATGATAAATAGTATATCTGTACTAACAAGCAAAAAGAGCTTTCTCCACCTCATCGTTAAATCAATCACAGCACCAAAGCTCTATTTGGCAGTAAAGCCAAACAGTGTGATTAGAAAAAATTAAAGACATTTAAAAGGTTATTAAGAGAGTGGGCGTTGGGATTAGTGAGGAAAGAATGAAGCATATTCTTTCATTATATTTTCTCATTAGTCTCGTCACCTCTTGTGTTTTTTCTCCTCCTCCAAATCAAATGCATGTGTTCAAGCGAAACTAATCTTTTTAGCTGTCAGTGGAATCGCTTACAAAGTGATTTACATCCCCTGAAGATATAGTTAAAACAGAGGAAAATACATTAAATCCAGCCTGGAAATGCCATTGTATTAAGGACTTATGGAATCTACAACCCTTATTCCAAAAAAGCTGGGACGCTGTGTAAGACCTAAATGAAAACAGAATGCAGTGATTTGCAAATCCTTTTTGACCTCCATTCAATTGAATGCAGTACAAAGACGAGACATTTAATAGCCAAACTGATTCACTTTACTGTTTTTTTGGGGGGGAAATATACACTCAGATAGATTAGACAGAATTAGATATATTCTGTTTTTATTTACATTTTACACAGCGTCCCAACTTTTTTTAAAATTTAGGTTGTAGAGAACAATGAGTGGTTATTGTGCATTTTCAAGTAGTGAGTTCCATTCTAAAAGTAATAAGTAGTAGTAGTAAGTTCTTTTTCACAGCAGACATTTCTATGAGTGACAGGGTTTACTAATAATAACAGTGGCAGCATGCACAATTCCAGGAGCCTGAAATCCAAGCAGCTAAATGGAATTCAGCCATCCTTAATGTTATTATTTATTATTGTGCCTTTCCTACTGTGACATGTCAGAATGTCTTCCCTGAAAAAGCCTATTGCTCTGAGTCTGGGTCGCTCTTTAAGGGCAGAAAGACACACAAGTTAAGAGTGACCCAGATAAACAGAAATAGATCCAGACAGCAACACGCAGGTAGAGAAGTTATGGTCTTACTTTGAAGAAGACAGAGACGTATGGGCACATGTAGTGTGAAAGAGCAACAGATCACACTGGACCTTTAAGTTAATTTCTTTTAATGCATCACAGATCTATAGGGTTGATCAAGATGAGCTTGCTGTCAACATTTCACTGTACTCTTGTTCATGCTGCCTCGATTTATATGTTACACTCATGTCCAATTAGAGCTGCCAGCGTGTCTCCTGCCAAATAAAGGAGAGGACAGTTGCAGGACAGATGCAGGGTGGGAGCTATGATGCTTTGTGCTGTGATACACTTAAAGCGTCATCTGTGGTCAGCCTGTTCACACTAAGACACTCACTGTTGTCTCTTCCTCTGACATTCTCTGCAGTGGCATCATTAGACAGCGACATTACTTGAACACAGGAGGAGTCTGTGATTCTGCTGTTTGCTCGTGAGCTGGCAGATTAACAGGATCAGGGAGGTGAGGGAGAACTGAGGGCTGTCTGAACAGGCTGTTTGATGAAGAAGAGCAAAGCAAACAAAATGCTGCAGGTGGATGAACACTGATTCAAAAAACATCCTCCAGAGCTTTGACACCGCACTTCAAAGCAGGTCTGCATGAGTACGAGGATGACATTCTTGCTTATGATCTGATTGTAATTATTAAAACCTTATCTTCAGTTTCTATTGGTTATCCAAACTTCACTTTTTTGGTCACTTTGGCATCTTTTTTTATTCATTTTCTGGGTCTCAAGGCCTGTCGGCTGCAAGGTTGATGTTTGTATATTGACGCCAATTTGAGATTTGATTTGAGAGTGCAAAAACTGAATTCAGTCAGGACTCTGGAGAGAACACAGACGTGGATTCATAAGAACAGAATCAGATCTGAGCGTGCAGTCTTGATCATCTCATTTCTGTCTGTTCTCTCACTTTCATCCAGCTTCCGAGCACTTGACTTCGTTTGCCAATGACTTTTGACTAGCGAGCTGCAACAGGACACGCCCACAGCCAGACAACAGGATCATGTCTATTTAGGACATTATGTGATCTACATATTTTATGTCTTAAAGTCTCATCATTTAATTTCAGTCCAGCCAAACTCTGCCGATCCAACTGTTTCTTTTACTGTTGTCTAGTTTTTTCATACCGATATGTCAAATAGTAGTAGTGTTCGTTTAGGAATAGAACTTAGCACAAACCAACAGCCATAGCTAGTAAATACTTTCAATTCAATTACTTTCAAATCAAGTGTGATTTTAGCGTCAACGCGTTTTGTTTTGAAGATAATACAGACCCCACTTTTGCTCTTTATCCCCATCAAGTGAGTAAAAAATCTTTTATTTTGAAAATAGAAGTAAGAGTCGACCAGATGACTTTTGACTTTCAGGTCAAACTGAACAGGTGAGGCTCTCAGTATGAGTTATGTGCTCAGAGAATTCAGACCGCCGAACATGAACATGAGCAGCTTTGATCATTACGAGCGTGGGAATCCCTTCTGCCGGCTCAAATGTAGTTGCACAACTCCTCTTGCATGCTCAAATCATCAGTTATGCTCGCAATTCTGTCCTCCCTCATGCAAAGCTCTGCTCTTACAAATCTGTGCTTGTGTGCCCTCAAATGTAGACTCCTAATTTGTTTTTTGCTTTCAGATATTCGGCCGTCACTGTACAGTATTTCCATATTGCGTTGGCACATCCTTCGCTTAGGGCAAAAGAAATCTGAGTAACAAACTATTGGTTTAGGGGCTCCAAACACCACAGCAAACACACACTAACAGGTATCTTACAAAATAAATATGAGTGTGACATTTTCTGTACTCAGACAAGCAGATGATAAACACACATGCATACAGAAAATGTAAAACAAATTTACCAGCAGAGAAGGTAAATACAGATAGGGAACTCAGTTCCTGTCTTTCTCTGCATCCCTCTCTCTCTCTCTCTCTCTCTCTCTCTTTCTCTCTCTCTCTCTCTCACACACACACACACACACACACACACACACACACAAGGCTGTTTTACATGCAGGCCCCAACCAGTTGTTTGCTCCGAGTCTGCTGTAAGTGAGCCAGCGGAGCCAGACTGCCACACGCTTCCAGGGTAACAATGGCACCCAGCCCGAGGTGGAGAAGGGGGGCGTAAAGAGGGAGAGATGTGATGCCCCCCACCAGCCTGTAGCTGCCCTGAGGTCTCCAGCATTATGTAATAAGTTGGCAACAAGGCCCAAATCTCTATTTATTGATCGCCAAAGCCCTTTCAGAGGGTCCCATCAGGGCCTGAGAATCACCTAGTGACTGGTCACAGAGATGAAAGAGTGGTGTTTGGTCCTGCAGTCCTGGCTTCAATGAAAAGAAGAAAGCCAGCAGCATTATCACACTCTGACTCTTAATAATGCTGAAGAAAATGGCTGGGTTTACTCATTGCCAGGATTTATGGGCAGTGAGGGATGAGGAACAGTGAACATGGGGCACAAGTTTTCTTGAGGCAGAAGAAAGTGAGAAACACAGGCAGAGCTTGGTGTCTTTCATCACAGATTGTACAGTCGGCTTCAGAACTCGTCTGAAAACAGCTGCTTGCTGTGGCTGAGATGATGCTATCAGAGCAGTGAACCAAAACAGCAAAGTTGCAGGCTATAAAACCAAAACATTTATATGAAATATGTTAAAAGGCACTGATAAAAACTGAAAGCAACTACAGAGGGGGTGATAATTCTGAGTGTTTAATGACTCCTTTAACTTTACACCAAAATGGTGAAATATGCATAACTAACATATCTACAGACAGTGGGAACACTGGCTCCAGACAGGGCCTATCACTTTTTCATGCTCAAAGAAAAAGGTGAAATGAGGGGGTTGCAATCAGCAACTACACCACTAGATCCCTCTGAATCGTACACACTGCTCCTTTGAATAAATACATGAAGGAGGCTGCTGATCAGTGACAGCACAGCAGCTGTGATGGGAGATATTTATAGTTAATATTCCCTTGGTTTTATTACATTTCATTAAGGAACTTCAGGAGTCAAAGTCTCTCTAACACACACACACACTTGACCTGACCTACATACCGCACTGGCCATTCTTTGTTCATCATGGCCCAGCAGCAAACTGTGAACCTCCAAATCAGCTCACACTGCTGCAGTCTGGCTTGTCCTATTCATAAAAAATATCACAGTTCTTTACCTGAAACACTCACATGTGAACCTTGTAAATTACTGCGCCTGACACACAAAACATTCTTGGTGTGACGCGTCTCTGCTCATGACTTGTTTCACAACACCTCCCACACCATGTGTGTGTTTGGCTGGGGAAGTTTGGAGATGAAACATCGGGCTGCCTCACTGGGATAGCTGCATAAGAGAGGAAGATGCGCTGTGACCCAATTCAGATTCTGAATCGTGATTTGTCATTTTTTCTGCAGCCTCAAGGAAACGTTCGGTAACATGACTAATAACTAAATAACAAGCTCGCAGAGCAAACCATTAACACTGTCTGGACGAGGAGCTTAATTTAAGGCTACATACTGATACATTTTTGATTTACTGGTTTAGTGAAAAATGCCACAAATCACAATTTCAAGGTGATAAAGAAAATTGCTTGTTTGACCAACACACTAAAATCCAATGTCATTCACTTACTATTATAGAACTAAACTAAAATCAGCATGTCTGGCAGTTTAGTTTGTTTTGTTTTTTTGGGATAATGTAGAATGTACATGCTTATTTCCTCTAAAAAGGAACAAAACGTTCAGTGTACAATCTACTAATTTGCTCCTACTGTGTAGACTGATTTGATTTGTATACTGTAGGATTAATGCAGAATAAACAAATGAATTCTATATCTTCCATCTCTTTATTTTGCAGCTTTTAATCATGTCACTTAAGACAGCCAGTGCTATGGCCAACATTCATTAGTCAAATTGTTAAGTAAACATTCTGATCGTCCACATTCACAAGTATCAGGCTTTTATCAGCCTCACGACATGATGAAACCAAAGATTTGAAATGAACTGAACTACCTTCGCTCTCATTCTCAAACAGAATATTTTACTGTCTTGTCATTGGAATGTGGCTCTAGAAATGCAGCTGTGACTTTTGTCACATGTGCTCCAAATGGTGGAGGCCTGTAACTCATTTAGATCTTGACCCACATTTTTATGCTTCAAAACACTTTGATTCATTTCCATGTGTATTTTGGAACCATTCTTGATATCAGATGAGGGATTTTGTTCCAAAACGCCACACTTGTGTGTAAACAATGAAACAGATTCTGTCTAAATTCCAAACGCACAGATGGATTTCATCATCGGGAATGTTACTATCACAGTATTCACTACCAGCTGTTATTGTTAGAGGAGTTGTGACATTTATAGTGTTAGAATTTACTTGCAGTAATAAACTTTGTTTTTGATAAATGGGGAAATGTATCAAGAATTTAAACATAAAAGAAGCTCTTTGAGGGCGGCCATTTTTTCATTTTTTGGTTTACACACAGAAAACAGACAAACGCTCTCCTGCTTATCGTGCTTGTCAAGACTGTGCCTCAGTCCTGCTACATGTTTATTTGATGGCAAACATTTAATTGCTTTGAAATCCATCCAAAAGACAAGGAAAATAGAGCTATACTGTGTTTTAATCCTACTGCTACTGATAGCTTAGTGCACGCAGGTTAACTGAAAGCGCAGTGTCTGTCAAACACCGCAGAGTAACTGTCCCCCACCCAGACTGACCACTGCCCCCTCTCTACAGCCCCCTCTTGTGGTTACATGATGTCTGAGGTCAGGCTGCTGGTTGGAGATAAGCTTCCCTCCTGCACGTATAAACTAAATTATTAAAGTGATCCATGAACTGCTGTATAGCACGGCCGTGTGGCTCACTGAGAGGGTTGTGACACATCTGCAGGGTTTAATCCCAATGGAGCTACACACGCTCAGGCTACTGGAAGTCATTTGTCATTTTCCATGTAATGTTTTTCTAGTGTTGCAGCCTTGTTGCGATCTACTGTAATTTGTGACATTTCAGCTGCTGAGAACACAACATTATGTGCCAAGAATGAGCTTGATTTGATTCTTTTGCCTAGTATTTAAGAAACAACAATGTGTAGCAGTGACATATTAATGGAAAGAGGGGAACAACTACCAGTGTCTGTACACATGAACACCATTATAGAAAAGATTACAGGGCTTAGGGAGCTCTGTTCAGGAGAAATAGTTTCTAGTCTGCTGGCCTGCTCCAGCTCAGCTTCCTCTTCCACAGCCAGAGAGCAAAGAAATAAGAAAAAGCAGCCAGAAGTGCAGAGGGAGAATATTTGTTCGATGGAGAGGAACGTTCAGGGAAATTAACTTCAGGCAGGTGAAGGGGAAGCGTCAAAAAAAGAATTTATGTTTCACCCCGTAGCTTAAAGGCAAGATAGTAGAAGATATGTGGACTCAAAGTTTAAGCGTAAACTTTAGACAGGAGAGAAAGAAAATGTTATGGCTCAGACTCTTGGCTGTGATTTTGTACAAATGTAGCAGTGTTAGTCTCACTTTTCTTGGGTAGGGTTGGTGAGCTACTGCTGTATTTTGGCTCAATTTCAAGGTGAAGTTGGGTGACTGATATGGCTACAGTTAATCATGCACAAATCATTTTTCTTTTGTTGTTTTAAAATTAAATCCACGTGGTGACAAATTAAAGGAACAGAAAAAGTGTCTTTTTCCACCACAAGCCTCCAAAACCCTTCATTGCTCATCGTCTCTCTTGAATTCTACTGAACAGCATTCTGCAGATGTCGGTCGTAGACAGCACTGTCTATAGTTGCTTAGTTTGGTTGAGATGTGAAGGACCATAGCATATGTTTCACATCATTTGCGTCATCAAACCACAACACAATCATGTTACACAGATATGATACCAACATTACATTATTGTCCTTATAAGACCTTTACAGAACTTTCATTCATCAAAAGTTCCAAGAAATACGCTCTTCACAGTTCAAAGAAGACGCAATATGATATACTAGGAAAAAGCATGGACATGGACTTCTTAAATGGTTTTGTGCACACATTATTTTCAATCATATCACATCCAAGATATCAACATGCTCATCAAACCTAAAGCCTGGACAGAAATTGGACTTTACTCTCCTCATATTCTCAACAGGCTCAATCCAGGATCATCTGGATAGTGCTTTAAAACCTATTCTAAATCAAAATCAGATCTTGTATTTCGCCTGGCTTACATTGCCAATATCAGTAACAACTCTGGATGAGGAGATAATCCTCCATTCTCCAGGGTCCTGGGGAGGCAGACAGTGTTAGGGACAAGGATTGCCGCTCTCTGAGCAGCATGTATGTGGTGAGAGGAGGGGAAATGTGATAGGGAAAAAGGTTTTGACCCATGTCGGGCATCCAGCGCATTTACGCTGTGTAAATAGTTGCTGAAGGTTTATCTACCAGCGACTTCATTCTGGCACACCTCACTGAATTAGTTTAGAGTTCAAGGCTCATCCCATCCCACTGGAGATAATAAACCTGAATTTCCAATTTTCATTTCCAACCCATGACTGTTTTTGCATCCTGTATTCCCCCCATGCGTCTCATGTGTTTTTTTTTTCCCTGCTTCCAATCTAATTAACTAACTCAAAGTTCATGCAGTGAATGGTGCTAAAAGAATGATGAATTTCATTCTGATCAAAAACAAACACGCTCCTGGGAGGACTAAGCTCATCATTTTTCACTCCATTCATTCCCACCAGATCAGATCGGTATCAATGCTCACAAACCTCAGTGGGGTGGGGGTGGCGTGTGCCTGCGGCGTGTGTTATCTCATCAGCACAAACAGGCTGAACACTGCACCGTGTCTAATTTCAACATGAGGCTGATAAAAATCAACACACTGGTGGCATTTCGGTGCTCCACAATCTGACCGCACGGACTCATTCCAAACTGTACACATTTGAACCACAAGCAGCGGTGGTATAACACACACACACACACACACACACACCCTGAGACAGCTGATTTTGACAAAGGGTACCTTGAAGGAAAACTTCAGTGATTAGCTGTCAAAAAAGAAAAACAAACAACTCGTAAAACACACTATCAATTTTCTTTGTTATTCACCTGAACGCTAATAAAAGTGTCATCACAACAGTAGTGTCTCCACGATAATGCTATGTTTGAGTTGTCTGATACATGTGTTTAGCAGTACGACAGATTGACCCTGCCTCCAATTCAAAAAAGGCGGTAATTATGCAAGAAAAAACAGAAGTGCAGGCCTCCCTTCCAAGCTTGTTGATTAATAGTGTCCGTGTCTGGCATAGTTCAGCGCCGATTGGATTTACAGCGGCGTAATTGATGGGTGAACTCCTACTGTGAGATAAACGTCAAGACAGGATTTCCTCCTGAGCTGCAAGCGTGAAGATTCCCAGCGTGCGAGGACAGAGAAAAGTCGTACGGTGTGAGAGCCAAACCATCTGCTGGTAAAATGAGCGGAAGATTTGTGGAGATTTGCGAGAGGTGAATCTCAGGTCCCCCTTCCTCTGAGCAGCTCTGAGATTGGAATACAGATTGAAGTTGGACCTGAGCGAGAGAAGAGTGAACTGAGTTGGTTTTAACAGAGGACAATGGCTCCATAGAGTGTGAACAAAGAGTCTTTCACACACGTTGAATCTGTGCGTTAAGTTGAGATGAGATCATAAATTAGTAGATAGAGAGGAACATAGGTGAGGAATGAAGGACAAGGGGTTGAGGTGAGGGGAAGGGGGTCTTATAGGGGCAATGAAGGAAGAAAGAGTGGGCTGTGTTTGCCTTTAGGGTTTCGTTGACACAATCCGATAGCAGCAGGCAGGGTAACTTGTGTGGACAAGGAACACCCTGAGGGTCTGACATGTGTTCCTACTGAGAACACGGCGTTCATGTGAAAAAATGCAGTGGAAAAACAGATAAATGGAGATGCACAGATAGCGCCTAATGCACTGTGCTATCACCTTCCTGGAAGGTGTTAGCCACATGCTAAGTGTAAACAGGATTAAGAAATTAGCCATTTTTGTGCTGTTGAACTCGGTTCCATGTTTTTTCTTTTTTTTTTATCCTGTGGCCTGCATGGTTTCATTTTTTACAGCTTTAGGTCATGTACTGTGTTGCTTTCAGATGAAGAAATTCTTCATTTTCCCTTTGCTCTGCGGCCTGCTGCCTTGGAGTATGAGTTGTAAATTGTGGTCACCCACTTATGGACATTGAGAGAATGGTCAGTTCTTCCAGTTGCAAGCTTGCATGCAAATTATAACTGATGCATGTAGCAGAACATTTTTTGAATTTTGCGCTTTAATGCAAATGGGAGTTATACAATGACCAAACAGCCTGGTAGTCCAAGGAATTGTGTCCATATTGGATGTCACAGTTCTGGTTCACTGCCAACGTTCAATGCCACTGTAGGGCACTGTGTGTCCTATATGTAGCAGGACAGGATGTAGGGGGGTCTATTGAGGTTGTGGTAATGGATGGACTGACTTCATACAATAGAGTTTTCAATCTGTCACCAAGCAGCAAGTTAGGTTCACCTTCTTTAGATAAGCCATAACCTGTTTTTTGGCTACTATGTTTTATTTAAAAAACATTGACATTCAATGTGAACAAAAATACCACTGATGATTCATCCATTGCTGACATTCCTATATCATACAATAGCTTGCTACAAATTGTGTGCGTAGTCTTAGGAACAGTTGTACCACTGTACTGTCCAATTTCATGCTTAATCCGTAGAGCACACTGGAAAGAAAAGTCTGGTCCGTCGTGAATGATGACGGATGACTGCAATGGCCTGCAGTCATGAATGTTTGACAACTCAATGAAGAAAGCATGATCAGAGAAAAAAAAGCAAAAGCTTGACATGCTTAATAAATCACATTAAATGAAGTTCGAGGGCATAACATAAATGCTAGCCAGGCTCCTTTTTTACCAAGAGAGCTGCTTGGGTGGCACCATCGGGAACAAAGAACAAATTCCTGGCCATGTTTTAAACCACAAAAAGATCACAAACTTTTTCACAGTTTGCTGTTCTGAGCAACGAACTGAATACATCGAATACTATAAGGGATTGTGGTCTATTAGGATTTTTATGAGACAGTTCTGATCTGATATACTAATTTGATTCTAATGGAAAGCATTAAAATTGTCAACAGTATTAAATTGAAGTATAAGAGAAATGCATGGAGGGGGACTTGTAAAACTGCTACTACTTTATGAATGAAGCTTTCTTGGACATTTCCTCCATTCTGGGAATACCTGTCAGGATAGGTTTCTAGGAGAGCTGCTGTTTTTCATTTTGTTGAAAGCGGCAGACAGATTCTTTCCGACAGGTTCTGGTCCACTGGGACGTCTCTCTCTCTCTGACGGCAAGCAGCCGATATAGGCCTAACTAGGACTGTTTGTGGAGCAGTTACCAATGGTTACAAGATGCCAACTCCTTGAAATAGTAACAAGAATTATAAAATGTGGGACATTTTTCTCTTTCTTCCTCTGATTTATGTGCTCTAACGGGTTTTTCAAATTAGACTGCCAAAGAGGAAAAAGATCAAGGTTGTGATAGGACTGCTGTCAATTCTGATGTCCTCACGCCACCAGCCTGGTGCTTTGTCCCATCTAACCTGCGCTCACCATTCTTAAAACACTGCCGTAAATGGCTGCATTTGATAGTCTGCACCCTGACGGTCGAACAATTCAATTTAAATGGAGTACAGAATTTTCCAGACCTGTATTTGAACCCAAGCAGGAGGTAAACTAAGCTAGACTGGTGTCTGCATGCAAGGGTAAGTAACCTGTGTATCTTAATGAAGCATTAGATACAGAACCCAGTTTGATAAAGGTGTGGACTAACAAACCCCCATGTGAGAGACTTCATTGTAAAGTACGACTTTTGCCAATATTCTCTAGATTTCCTAGCAACAAATGTGGCACCTGCAGGAAGGATCAAGCAGTGACTACAATGACCTTGGCCCTAAGACTTTGATTAAGAGGAAACATTAAAAAGTCAGTTTAACCCTTGTAATGTCCTCCTGATTGACATACACCTGTTGTCCTCTGGGGTCAAAATGAATGACATTGAAGTTTGTTCATAGCATGTCTTTTTAAGTTTACTACACACAAACAGAAGGCAAGATAAAACAAAGAATTATGTATGAAGGTGAGAAATGACATCAATGAACGCTGGTCTCAGGTGTTTGAGACATGACATTTGCTGCATGAAAAATGCATGTTAAAACATCAGCAGCAATTACATCAAGGTCGAGACAGCTGGGATGAAAGAGCACGACTATCACTGTGGTTGTCAGATGACCAAAGATTACAAAAGCCTCTCTGCTTGGAACACAGTGACTCTCAACCAGCGCAATCCGAAATAAAATAACTTCAGGGACTGAAATGAAAGAATTAAGGAGTGAAATGCAATGAGGCAAGGAGGGAGCATTATCAAGCATGTTTAGTTCTGTGTGAAGAGTGACAGGATAATAGAGAACAAAGCTGAAGGAGGAGCGCGAGGAGAGAAGAGGCAAGGAGGAACAGAGACTGAATGAAACTAAGACAGATGCTATGTTTCCATCCAACTGTCAGACTAATTTTACATGAACGTTTCACATTTTTTATTGTCACAGAAAATAAAATCACATTTTTTCCTATCTACTCAGATGGAAAACACTAGAAAGGCTGAAGGAAATAAAAGGGCTCCCAAACGTCTTTTAAGTAACAAAATCAACCTGAAAAACTCAGAATAGCTAATGTAATATGCTTTTACTGTGACTTGAGACAGATAAATGCTTTCAACCTGCTACGAAAAGATATTTTGCAGTGGTGATGTTTTTTGTACACCTCAGCAGTACAGCACAGTCTCAGTACAATCACAGACTTGGAAACGTGCCAGGCTACTGTAACAGGGGCGACACTAACCTGACCCCAAACCATCGTCAGGGCTGGGAGTAGCCGGTAAGAGACCCACATGAGGCCACAGTGAGGGGAAAAGAGACGGATGAGGGCTTCTTTGAGGGAAAACAGAAGAGCAGGCAGGGCAGGGTGGTAGAGTGAGGGGGAGAACAGATAGAGGCATGGACGGCAGCCATGTCCAGTGAGAGCGAAGTGAACAAGAGTGGAACAAGTATAGGTCAAAGCCAGACAGGGATGGAGATCCTATGTCCGTATGAACATACAGCCCTTTACATACTTTTGATGGTTAAAACACACACACACTGCACACCATCCGACAAGCAGGGAGGTCACAGCCCACGAATGAAAAGACTGGATTGTACCGCTGTAGCCATTGCTCTAGAGCAAAGTTTTAAAAACTTGAATAGAATAATAAAAGTTATGAGTCAAACCTCTCTGGAGCATTATTCCTCTTTCCGTGGCACGAGAAATACCCTGAATGCTTGCGCTGCGGTGGAGGTTGAGTGAAACCGGATCGGGAAGCTGAAGCAGCAGCTCAGTGGGGGATGGTGTGTGGGTTCGGAAGCAGGGTCTTTAACGAGGTGTCAAAGTGATCGGCAAGGCACTGGCCAAACTGATACACCCCACCCGCCCAACCTCTGTGTGGCCTGAGCAGCACCCAGGACAAACCACCGGGGACCATCAAACAGAGGCCGCAGCCCTGCCAAAGCTGCTCGCAGCCCATTATCGGCCTGGAATTAGAACATTTGTCTCCTGCCAAAGCCTCTTAATATCAACAGCCCATGTTTTACATGAAAGGATTTTGCTGACACACTTATTCACAGCAACTCCCAGAGATTCATAAGAATCAGAAGCATAAGAAGTTAGACAAAGGAGTTATGAATCACACTGCCTGAAAACATATGTGATACAGATAGTGTGAATTTTGGAAGAGAGAAGCAGGAAGTATAGTAATCTGAAAGATAATGACTGTTTAGAATGAGTAATGAAGAAATGGATCCACAGGGGAAAGAATGATGATTCATCAGAAGTGCCTGTCGGATGATCAACCAGCCTGAAATGGCGAGGATGTGTGCGACCATCTCTGAAACTCTCTAGCTCTCTCTTTTCTCGATGGAAACACTATGAATGCCTTCCAGGGGACACTGCGGACACATATGACTGTTAAAACTGTAAATACTTTTGGTGCTTCATGTGAATCGACAACCCGTACAAATTAACCCTTGCATTAGTCATCTGTGAGTTGTTACAAGAGTTGAGTTTAAAGTCTACAATAAAATATTGTCATTTCATTTGAATATGTCAAACATTACAAATAAAGAATTGCTTGACATATTAATGCAAGATACAAGCCAGAGGAGCAGGCAACAAATGTCTGGACCAGGATCGAAGACTGAAGCTTCTGAGACCCACTGAGGCTGGTTTGATAACTGGAAATATAGTGCTGAGGTGATTTATAGCTGGTATGTCCAGGACTCTAACTATGGGGATGATGAAGACATATGTGAATGGGGCAAGGAGCAAGAGGGAGGTCAGACATCAGTTACCAGAGGTCTAAGAGTCCCATGGTACCAGGAGAAACCCAGCAGGAAAACCAACTCAGTGTTGTTGATCTGAGGGCAGTCTGAATGCTCCAGTGACCTAAAATTGCCATTTAAGGTACAAAGTGGTATTACAAGACAGGATGCACAGGGATTGTCTGCTTAGCATGTCAGCTTCAGTAGATATCTCTGCTAGGCAATACATAGAAGTTTTTGAAATAATATCAGCTGCCATTTCTTCACATTCTGTTGACCCTTCATGAAACACTGAAAAGGACAGCACATAACAAGACACTGTTTTTTCATGTTGGAATTGTCCAATGAGGCATTTTTAGGTTCTTTGAGCAGTGCAAACAAAACTCAGCTTGGATGAAGTGATCCTTCATACACAGTTCTTAGATCTTTTAAAAGCCTCGTCCACATCTTACCTGCAGAGTAACCCCAAATGTGTAATAGCCCCACCCATCAACAGATGGCAGTGTTCTGTCTGTGATGGTGAGGGGAGGAGAGGCAGCATGAACACAGTAGACCCCTGCGAAGAGGGATGCTGCTGTAATCATGGATCTAACCTTGAGAGATGATAGTTAGGCTGCAAATTAGCCAGCGTGGTAGAGACTGGGCGGAGTCGTGTCCTCTCCCCACAGAACCGAAGATTAACATCATTTTACATTTATATTAAGGACGTTTAGCACATGCTTTCATCCTCAGTGACAACCGAAGCTTCAGCTGCTAGTCCACCAACTAATAGATGAAAAAATGTGGAAGCCATTCCACTCAGACAGTGGTGAACAGTTGGTTAATGAGAACTGTGTAAGTCATCTACTTTATGATTTTTGTCCATTCTTCAAATATAATCTACCCCCGAATAGATGCAGAAAAAATGACCTCGTTAACATCTCTGCATGCTGCTGGTGGAAGAGCGAAGATAAATGAGATGGTGGGGCTTGAGGAAAGAGGTGGGAGGATGAAGAGGTAGGGGCCAGGAGAAAAAGAGATGTAGGGGGAAATGAGAAGGAAATGGGAGCAGAAGACAAAGAAAAGAGGCAGAGAGGGAAAGGAGAAGGAAGATGATGCAGGATGGGAATGCCAGGGAAAAGGTCAGCTGCGTCTTCAGCACTTCTCCTTGATAAACTGAGGGAAACACTGGCCTGGATAAATCCTCTTTTGTCTTATTTACTGAGATGTCGAGCATTTCATTTATAAATGTGCTCCTGTGGGGTAGAAACTGTCGGGCTGAAGTGGAGACGGCTGAGTAACTCTGCAGAGAGTTGATGTACAGTTGTGTGTAAAGAGCTTCAGCAGTGGTTTCTATCACACACTGCACATTTTGGGAGTGGATTTTCTGCAGGTGTCAGGTCTTTTTTTTCTTTTTGAGCTCCTCTTAATGACTTAATGTGTCACTGTCTCCTGGCTCTGCTGCAGCTTCATACTTAACATACACGAGAGTGGTATCGCTCTTCAAGTGTCGGCATATTTCCAAAAATATTCAACAGCTCCTTAAAATGACAGTGTGAGGCTAATATAGTGCTCAGGAGAGGAAACTTGACACTTGATCGATGAATTAAAACTTAAAGAATAATTAAACAGGAACTGTATAATCTCAAATATCATCACTCGTGGAGGTTCATGGGATAAGACAAGTTTAGCAAAGAGATAAAATGAGATAGAACATGTAGGATTTTTTACATTTTACAAATATGCACAAAAAAGTATAAATACGTTGTTCTTTTGGGGCATTTAAGCTCATTTGAGTCAATTACTGCCAGGACTTCATTCCTCTGCACTTCCTTATCCTCCTTCACGACTCACTACCTCTCCTCCTGCTGCTCAAACCAACATTACCTCCCACTATCAGCAGCACCCACTCACCACATACTGAAAGCTGATAGTAAATATTTGGGTTATTCCAGCAGGAACCACAGCACCCCCCCCCCCCCCCCCCCCCCCCCAGGATGATAACATAATGCAGAAAAATGCTTATGATAGGGTCGCCTCGTGGCTCAGCCACCCAGTGCCAAAACCACACACTCAAACCTTGGCACCAAAAAATATGACTTACAGTAAGCTTTCAAAGAGCTTTTCTGCTGACGTTACGTTCATGAACAATTTCATAACTATCAGCTGTCATAAAAGGTGAGAAAGGGCTTGAGAAGGAGACACATCCTGCTCGTCTCCACTGTGACTGCATGGTAATGAGGATGGGAGTTCACTTGGTCAGCACATAACCTCATCGATCAAAACGCACTAAACCAAAGAAGCTGTGTGTTTCACTACATCAGTGTTGCAGGAATCGACCAGGATTAAAGTGGAAAAAAGTTCTTTGATTGAAGCTCTCTTATATTCACTCATCCCAATGCTTTAAACAAACAGTGATGTGTAGGATGTGTTAAAATAAAAGACGAGTTGAGCTATCAAAAACTAATTAGTAGGTAAAAGAGTCTTAATTTGATAGTTTAATGTGTGAATAAGCAGGAGAAGCAAATTCAATCATTTCAAATACGAGGTCTGTAAAAAATTGTTTTGTTGTGTGAATGTTTGGTGTTTTTGTTGTAACTATGGCAATGTTTGGAAAGTACTGAATTTATTGTATGTTACGGGAATAATGCAAAACTGTATCCATGGTGGTTCAATAAGATCACATTATTCAGGGTTTCAAGGAGCAGAAACAAGAGCATTGTTGACTTTTAACTTGGAGGAGGCGAAGCTGTGACTGCTTCCATATGTGGTGAAGGCTTAGTAGAAGAATAAAAATGGAGACAAATAATTGTTTGATGAGTCTGATGGTGTGTGAGGAAGGAAATAATTATCCAATTAAATTGCAGATACTCTATGTGAACACATGCATTTGTTTTTGTAAGCTGAAGGTGTGTGGTTTTTCCAGACAGAAAGTCAGTGAGACTGTACAGTCAACAGTTCTTGTGGGATACTGAATGTATAGCAGTGATTGTTTTGCCATGCTGAATACATCATTTCAGACCCAATCACGGCAGTTAGCTTTATCTCTTACAAATGTGTGCATTGAATTAAGTAGAGTGAGAATTAAGGGAAGGCCTTTACATGACACGGACACCTTGCTAACCTTGCTTACACTTTAACTGACTATGGACATGATTTGCATGAAACCCTAAAAAAAGTTTTATGGAGTTCTAAAATGATATCTTTAGCAATATAAATATAGCAATGTAAGTCTGTTACAAAAGCAAAAGTGTAATTATCTGAAACCCTTTGAGTATGGAAAGATCACATGCTCTTTACCAATTCTAGCTCTCTCTAGTGGGTGACAAATTTAAGAAAGCAGTGTGTTCCCAGAATGAACTGAAACCCTTCATCACTCATCCTCTGCCTCCGTTTTCTCCTTATACTCAGAAGGCAAGGTGGGTATCAATGTGACTCAGCCTGGGGAGTGGTTATTGCTGAGAGATTGAATATAACATCATAATATAACATAATCACCTCTTTTTAAAAGAAAAGGAAATGCCTAATTTCACCATGATGGTAAGAGAGCTGAAATTGTTCTGGGAAAGCAAAACCCGTCATCGTCGCCACCTACGCTAACCAGAAACTTCATGCCTAAAGATAGATCTCTCTTTCATCTGAAAAAAAAAACAACTCTTCCTTTATTGTTTAATTGGGGGTACACTGAGCACAGACCTGCCATTAAGCCCCACTGATGCCCACAAGCTGGAGAGCCCTCTCAGGAGGCTCACAGTCACCTCACTTACTCCCAGTTCATGCTGTCTGTAATGGGCTCAGTGCTTCCACACAGCAAGGTTAATGCCTGGAAGACTGCACATGTATGTGTGTGTGTGTGTGGGCTGATGAAATTCTTTATTCTCCAGTCCTCAGGTATACACTCTCCTATATCACATCTTGATAAAACAACCTCTAGTTGAACACACACATGAAGGGTATCATAAATGCATTACATGCGTACACGCGGTGCTGAATGAATGAAAGGGGGTGGAAAGGGTTAAAACCTTCCATGTAATTAACCCTGAGAGGTAAGGTTCATATTGCTAATGAGACTTTTGCTCTGAAACAACAGGGTCACGACAAGATGACCTCACCATCGCGAAACGCAAGATTATACGAGTGTGACAAAAATGTCCACTCCCCTCCTACATATGTCTCACTGCATGCTGGGTCAGAGGTCAGAGGTTACAACAGCCAAAGGAGAGCTCTATTCCAGCCAGCCTCGAGCTGACGGCTAAATCCTCATACGCTATATTTGCCCTGAAGGTATTACAGAGAGGGAGAGTGAGGAGAAAATGGACAGATAGAGTTAGAAGTAATAAAAGAGTTTTCCAGTCTGGTCAGATGTGAGCCTGCGGCTGCACCACTGCTGCTCCTCCTCTGGCTGCTGTGGTCAGATGCTATTAAGGACACATAAGAGAGACGGATGGCCGCTGACAGGCTGAGGAAAGACCCAAGTGAATTTCTCTGGGTTTCTTTGACGTCTTGGTGTTTTAGGAAGGTGGTGGTGGAGGCGGCGGGAGGGAGGAGGTGGGTTTACACGGGTAGAATTTACGCTGTGGTCTCCATCCGGATCCCGAGTTCATGACCCCCCTCCCTCCTCAACAAGCGGGTCTTTGTGTTGCCTCTAATTTGACAGGCCCTGTTTTTTCCCCCTACTGTTTGGCCACACTTGAAGCTTTTTCTTTTTGCTGTTATTTCAGTCGTACTATTACAACGGAGAGCCAAGGAAACACATAGTTAACTCGTCAAGCTTATGAGGCTTTCATGGCTACTATCAAGAAAAAAGTATGAAAATTGTGAAAAGCACAGTTTGATTAAGATTGCAGAGACCTGCCTGGTAACAGAGAAGAGAAATTCGGTATGTATAATTTATAGCAGCTCCATGCCATTGGGGAAAAAACTCAAATAGCATACCAATTAAGTTATTTTCTTTGGTTTTTGGAGGCCTAGTGATTATTTGGGATAGAGGAGGTGCAGGGAGGCCTGTTCTGGTTTGGCCTGGAGGCCCACATCAGGCCTGAGGCATGGAGATCCTCTCCTTTGGTCCTTGTGACCGCTGACGTCTCGAGTTACTTCGTGTAGAGCTGCTTCGCTTCCTGCATCGCTTATTCTGAGACTCGTGTTGCCGTCTGTTTGTTTGTGTTTCTGGGTGTGTGTGACTTTGAGTCTGCTTGTGTATCTTTAAATGAACTTGTGCAAAGTGCTGAGACAGACGAATATGTTTCTGTCCAAACAAAGCTTCGCAACAAGCGTCCATCAATTAGTATTTGCCATTCCATTGTCTGTTTAGCTTGAGACTGACAGTGATTGACAGTCATGGACACCATACCTGACACATCTGCACTATCCAGATGTGGTTAAATCCAACCATATGGTAGCCTCAACAAATCAAAGGCTTAAGAATCATCTCCAACAAGTGTTCCATGGTGTTCTGGTGGGATTCTCTACAGTCATAATTTAGACTGTAGTCATTCCTGCTCTGGATATCATAAAGACTTGACACCATTATTGTGCACTACTTGAAACAAGTGTGAGAGTTGAAAGTGCTGCAGGAATGAAAGAAATTAGAACTGAGAAGAAAAATACCAAGGTTCAGTTGGAATGTCAGGATCTCACAGGAAACACAAGCTAAATGGTGAGAGAACACAGAGGACGGTCCGCTATTTAGAGCTGGATCATGGCCTGATGGCACATGGCACCAAGGCTACATTAGCAGCTGCGTATACCTACACACACATTTTGACTCTGACACAAGCAGAGGGACAGACATATATGCTTTCTGTTTCCAGTCCTTCTGCTCACACTCCAACCTGCACACTTCCGTTTTCCTGAAAAAAAGGCTGCCTTAGGGGAAAGCGACAGACTGCCACCCCACGTGACGCTTGGCTACGTTGTTTGGCGGCTGGCACTGCCAATCTGGGCTCTGTCACGGGACCCACCTTGAGAAAGAAGCCACCTGCTGCGTGGCACAGATGGGATGCCATTGAACTGGCGCACTCCTTCAGTTCATTGATTCATGCTGACCACCTAATATTTTTTACAATAGGAGGGGAATGAAACAAAAATTCATTCATAAGAAATCTTTCACAATGATGGCACATGAAACTGAAGCTCTGCTGTTCTTTTCTGCTGCCAGAAGGGACAACACATGGTCTGTTGAAACTACACATTGGTTCTCATATAAATCGCATGCAGAATATGTGCATATATTTGAAAAAAAAAGTAGTATGCTGCAGCAACAAGTTTCATATTGCTGCAGAGACAATCGACTCCAGATCGGTGTTACATCACATGCAGGACAAAGGTTGGTTATTCTCCCTTGATGCAGTTTGATTTTGGACACAGACGTTTCACACACACAAGGTGCCTGAGTTCGTATTGCACAAAGCTGCTGGGAGCCAAAACAGGATGAAGCTTTTCCCTTTCCAAAAAAACAGATGCCAAAAAAGAAACACATGATGGGAACGATACGAGGGGCGAAATCTGACCAAGAGGTCAGCTCTGAAAATCAGAGACGGGCTCAGCCTGAAGTGATAAAACAATGGGATGTAAGGGGAAGGAGCTGAAAAGAAGAATTTCCAGTTTTACCCTTACAGTGTCTAATAAAGTGTCGACTGATGAAAGCAGCGTGTTGTACACAAAACTTGCAGAAAACATCAAAAGCTGCAACTTTATATAGGTTACATATGTGCCAGACAACAGCAGCAGCATGAGTAGCTACTTGGTATGAATGAGCATGAGTGTGAAGCAGAGTCAGGCTGAAAATGGCCCACTCAGAGAATCCTTGTAGATAAATTAACATTCTAAAATACACCATCATGTCGGGAAACAAAGAACTGACCAAACCTCTGTATGGCAGTGGCACTGGAGTTTCTGTAAATAGTTAGCAAATATCCAAAATCCACTTGGATTCAATTTTCCCAGCAGCTTGTGTTTAAACACCAGTGAAAGCTAATTTTTTCAAGGGATGAGGTGAATAATGAATCAAAGTGAAATTTAAATTCATGAGCATCAGGCTATTTTTACACTGGCCTAACATGGATACAGCCACATTGGGTCTAAGCTCTGTAAAGTATGAATGAAGATAATATATAATATTGCAGCATATATTCATCTGTACTAGTATCCCTGAGTGAACTGCAGCTTCATTGCTAAGAAAAAAAATCAAGCTTTTTCCAATGTCAGGTATCTAAGGATGAGGAATGATGTATCAGGATATCATTTCAGATTTTCCTATATAAACTATTGAAAAGCGTTCCCTGAATTGAAGTCTGAAGTTCACTTTGAGATATTTAATCTGAGGTGGGGATACTAACTCATGTGTTGGGAACATAGCTCTGTCAGGTTTGCTGCAAAGACAAGGAAAAAAAAACCTCAAGGTTCAACTGGTCACCAATAGAGTGTATCCATTATCTACACCCACTTTACCCGGCGAGACAGAAAATGAGGAATGACCGATCGTTTTACGCCACGTTTCCAAGGGGGAAAGGGGGCAACAAGAAGTGGGAGGTTAGAGGGAGTGAGCTGCAGGAAACGCCCGACCGCAGCCCTGTCCTCCCCCTGATTTATCCCCTTCTCCTTTCTGCAGGGCCATTAAGGGTAAGACAATATTTTCATATTGTTTTATTAAACACTATGTGGCCTTATTTATTGCTGTCTCCCCAGACAGCTATTGCATACCTGCAGCGGTAGTTTGCACAGCCCCTGACCAGACTGAAAAGGCCCATTGAAGCTCCATTAGGTGAATTATGGATCTGTCAGAGTGTGACTCCCCCACAGAGGGACACTACACGCAACTGTGTGTGTGTTTTAGATAAATGACCAAATGTGATTCTTTGCAATGTATTATATTGTCTTTCTTTCCAGGAGTGTGTTGCGTCAGGTTACAAGTGTGTTTTTGTACCTCCAATGTGTGTTTGTGTCACAGCATGTTTTACATCTATTCTACTAATTTACTATGATGCTGTCTCTCTATGGAGAGTGTGTTTGTGCATGCAGACCAGTGTGTGTGTTATTGTGTCATTTAGCCACGAAGACTCTCACTGAATGCTCCCAGTAGCAGATTTGTTTAGATTGCTGCAGGCTGCCAGGGTACCGATGATTTCTGAGCATCAACAAGGCACGTCAGCATGAATCATATGCCTCTCACTGCCTCTGGATAACAGCACTATCACATATAAATTAACATCCTGATGTGCCATGGCCAAAACAATCTGAAGCCACCCAGGACCTTCATTTTTAACATAACATCTGCTTGTTGACGGAGGCTAACATCAAGGAACAGTCTAGCTGCTTCCTGTTCGGATCATTTTGACCTTGCTGGATAAGGTGAAGCACAGGCGAAGTACTCTAAATACTGGGGACCAAGTCGATATCGACCTGACTAAGTGAAAGAGGAACTGGTCAGATGTGACCGATCCACATTAATAACTTTAGAATATTCAGTGAATAACATGAATAACATTCATTCAAACAGGTTGCCAACTCATTTAATAACTGCAGAGTCCTCATGCACATAGAGGGCATGGAATGAGGTGAGTTATATAGATTTTGAAGCTGAGCTGAGCTCCTGAGCTGAACTACAGGAAAGTATCCAGCGAAAAGTTGGACCAGTACATCCAGTCAAAACTGGAAAAGAAAAGTTGTCAATCCTTGAAGACAAGAATTGTGAGAATTGGATGTACGGCATAATCAAATCAAATGAGGTGAAGTTGACTGAACTGTGATTTTAAGGGTCAGCTCCAGCACTCCTTAATGCAGATTCTCAAACTCTCTGAACAGTATCCTTCCAAAAAATATCTATATATATGGTCTAACATGTTGCTCCAGAAACTTAAATATGTATTTATATACATATACATGTATATGATACATATTTGTTGGGTTGAGATCTACTGACTGAAGACCAAAGCACATGATTCACATTATTTTACAAGCCCATCTGTGAGCCTTGTGCCCTGTATAGAAGCATCTGCATTTGTTATGTTCCTCTCCTCATTTATTCAGGGGTTTCTTTTAACTGTCTACCCATCTGCATTTAGCAGAAGGGCACAGCATGAAGGAGCAGAAACTGGGACATGGAGAGTTTGAGAAGAGTGTGGCTTGAAATGTGACACTGAAAAATCAAGGGAAAGACTGACACGTTTAGATAACTGCGATGGCCTCTGCAGCTAAAGCGATCAAATCTGTCTATCTGTCATTTATGAGTCATGTCAAACACGTGGTTAGTGCTGTGAAGCAGTTATAGTTTGGTTAGGTTTGGGAAAAGATCATGGTTTGAATCAAATTCGTACACAGTCACATGACATGATTAACTTCAGGAACTTTTTTTTTTAAATAAGGCAACTGACTTCTGGTTTCACTCGGGACATGGTCCTGTGTTTGTTTGACCCATGAATCCACTTCAAACTCCTCAATCATGAACTATCCTGCTGCTCCAGTCAAAATTATTACAGCTACTAGAGGTCGCAGCCTAACAATAAATGCAAATCCAATACAATCCATACATCAGTTTTTCTGGGCTGATTTTAGTCCCATAATATGTTCTAGACCTTTGGCAAACCCTTGGACTCAGATGTCAGCCTCAAGGCCTCGGATTGAATCCCGCAAATGAATGAGACCAAGAGGAGATGAGTGATTGGAAAAAAGTTCCAGCCCATAAAGATATAGTATACGATATCACATAACAGATGTTTGGTTTGGATTGACATCTGAATGTTGAAAAATGAAAAAATAAATTGAGGCTCCACAGAGGCTTAAAAGGCCATGAGAACACACAGTGGAAAAGTGTGGGACCCAGTGGAAATCAAACCTCTAACCCTGGAAGAGTAAGTGCCGTTCAATGGGTTCTTGTTAATGTAAAAGATAATTAGACAAGCTTTTAAAGCAAGCAATGGTGTGAGAGAGGGAGCTACAGTGAGAGCCACAGCACACATGCGGAAGGACTTATATGTCAGCCAGCTCAATTAACTGTTGGTTCATGATACACCTACAACTCTATGTGCATGTGTTTGAGCGTGTGTGTCACAACTGGCAAATCTACCATTCACAGCAGCAGGGTGAGAGGCTTTCAAGATCATATCAGATCAAAGAATAGGGAGGCAGTGGGGGTTGTTGATACTTGCTCATTAGATAGCTGGCGATGGGGAGATGAAAAGGAAGGATGGAAGGAGAAAGAGACGAGGGGAGGCGATGGAAGGAGAATTGTGACATGAGGAGACAGATGGACGATTAATGCGTGCATGTGTAAAAAGAATTCAGTTCAGAAAGAAGAGGAGAGTTTATGCGTACTGTGCATGTACATAAGAAAGTAAATCTTTAGATTAGCAATAAGCTACAAAGAACACACATATTCACATGCACACACAAGCTGCAAAACTCTACTCCTGAGAGTATAATGTAAATGTCTACAGTGTTTGACATACCAGACAGATTAGATGTGATGGTAAAGAAGGGTAGTAGATAAAGGAAGAGAGGGAGGGAGAGTAGAACAAGAGAAGGGGCTTGGTGGGGTTCTGTCTCCACAGACCATGAGATGCAGACAGCACGGCAACCAGGGGAAGCAACAGTTCTGTCAGAACTACTAAAGCTCATCTGGTCAAAGAGGGGAAAAAAGAAACACTTGCACTCTGTGACACTGGGTTCTTATTCAAATTTCAAAGAGCCATGTTTAAGCCATGTTAACACTTTTTAATGCTGCGAGGGATTCAAGTTAAGGCAAATTCAACAGCTAAAGCTATTAAACTAAGCTTGCAAACGCTAATGGAGGTTTTGAAACACACAAAAGGTAACAGGGAAGATTCTTGTCACGACATGGTGAAGAAATAAGTCCTTTAATGAGGGTATTCAAACATTTTCAAGATGTTTTATTTTTTCTTACTTTACACTAAATGAAAACATGTTTCCAATTAGGGTTTCTGTAGGTATGGGGTGAACAGCTACCAGGATCACTAGGACACTATCTCTGGTGGGCTTAGAAGATGAGAACTGGTTTCTTTGTCCATCTAGTTGTCCTTCTGATTGTCTAATTCGTTTGTCTCTCTATCTATAATTGTAGCTCTCTTCTCCTCTGTCTTCTTTGCTCTAACAGATAACCACTATATTGCCCATGCTACAGCTGCAATGAGTACTCTGAGTAATCTGAGTCATTTGAATATTTGCCTTGAGTATTCATTCAGCGTGAATTCACAGGATTAGGGATTGCGGCAACTCATAGCAGGGTTGTACGGTGGCAGGTGTGGGTCAAAACAATCAGGAAATACTTTTTATTTCTCATTAATAACAAATTTATCGAGGCCGGCGCTCGCTCACTGTTATTATTACTCTACGTCTCGCGACCATCTCTCTCTCTCTCTCTAATCATCAGACACAAATCAAATTAAACTTTGTGTCATTATATTTTCCAGTGTAAATTGCAAGTCAGACTCAGATTTAGAAGCTGGTACATGAAATTAACAAAATGAGAACACACACACAGGTAGATTATCAGAGGTTAGTATGTGAATCCACCTGGATAATTTCTGCTTCCCCGCTTAATTATTCATTTTGTTTCATAGTCACTTGCGTTCTGCCCTGGGGATCGTGTTCTACATGGACTGTAAAGTGTGATGCACGTGACTCAGAGTCAAAAAGCTGGCGCTATGGAAGAGAGCGAGGAGACCATCCACAAAACTACACGCACACACAGAAATAAATGCCATGGCAGCTCACCTTTACGCTGCCTTCAGGTGACGTGCATGTGACATTTTGTGAAACTTACAGCTGAAGAAAACCATCATAAACTCCTTCTGACAGAAGCAGCCAGTCCCAGGGCACACCATCCGATACAGCACGCTCAATCACACTGGAATTTTTTATACTCTGTTAGTCTGCCCAGAACTCCTCTGTGATTGCAGTAAAGTAACATGGCAGCATGTCAGCTGCCATGTTACATGCAGTCATGTTAAATCATGCACGTTTATGTAGCCTATGTTACTAACTTGTTCTGTGTCACTCAAAAGAAAAAGTAGGCATCAACTCTGTTAGATTTAGTGGTTTGATTTAATTCCTTATGTGGCATTGCAATCTGGTCTGCTGAAGCTGCCAGCTCTTCTTCTATAATGGATTTCTCTTTAATGATTGTAACATTAACCTTCAAAATGACTCTAGAAGCAGCCTTTCTTTTTTAATTACAGTGTTTTGAATCAAATCCCTAATTCAGGCCTTTGAGAGCAAAGATTCATCGCCAACAGTCAAATAAGTACCTTGAGAGTAAACCTATCTATTAACAAGAATAAAAAGTTATGAGTCCAGTTTGTAGAATTTAGTGGCCTCTAGCACTGATTGCAAACAGATGAATACCTCTCACTTCACCCTTCTTCCCCAAGCCTATAGGAGAATGTATGGTGGGATAAACATGAAAGGCCAAATCTACGTACATTATTTGGTTTGTCCTTTCTGGGCTACTGTAGAAACATGGCAGTGTACCATGACAGACTTCATACAAGAGGACCAGCTTGGCTCATTCTAAAGTAACAAATACATGACAACGCCAATTTCTGGTATTTTCTGCCAATAGATCCCAAAATCTTACAAACTGTGGCTTCAGATCCAACTGATCCATCCGTTTAGGAGAACCAACAAGAGTTCTTGGTTCCTTCAGCAGGATTCATCCACCGGGACACAAAAGTGGGCTCACAAATTAAAGAACAATTATAAAGCTGTCCAGCTCATGACTTATGGAGATTGTGCTTTGACCTTAGGGTCACACTATCTGACTTAGAATTGAAACTACTAATTCTCTGGGGAGTGAATGACACAAATGCAGATCAACAGTTCACCTGCTGACTGCCTACTAACACACTAATCCTATGTCTTAAAGAAGAGTAACTACGCCTCTGGATTTACTAATATATGTGACAAGGTAATTAAGAGTAAGGGCAGGAGTCTATTCACTGCACCAGTATGCTTTAACCTTGACAAGCACTAATGAACTGCACCGAGGAGAAGACTAACGGCTTCTTACTACCAGTCTTGGGATCACTCCAAAAAAACTACTTTCAAATGACACCATTTACCCAAGGTCTTGTTTCACAACTGGCAGAATCTAGGATTAAGTTTAGCTGGTGGTTGGCTCGCAGGGTAAAGAAAAGAGAGGGATTCATCAGACGACACGTTGGTACGAGGAATCAATGAGATTTGACTTGCAGGGGATGACTGGCAATGATGGGACAGTCAAGCCACAGGAGGATTTAAGCTTATTGATTGGTGGAAGGTCAGCTACAGGTTCATCTTGTACTACAGTACCTGGGGAAAAACTGATGAAGGGAAGGCAGGATAGAGTGACGTATTCCTCCGAGGGCCCCAATCCACTTGAAACAACACTCACATGAACTAAAGCCTGGCAGGGGTGTTTCATCAGTTTGATTTTAAGAGGTAAGTTAGATCAGTTCAGCCACAGGTCACATACAGTTTCTTAAACTTTAACAGCTTCAGTGTGGATGTAACGGAATGGATTGGCATGCAAACAAGACAAGAAGAATTCTTAAAACATTTAAACTTCTAAATTTATACTGAGTAAAGGTAATCCAACATTTGTCTAAATTTCCTCAAATTATTATGAGTACATGTATTCATCATGTACTGCTCTAAAAGTTGAATACTCTAGGTAGAGCTTCCAACTCAGACAGTGACACTCATTTAATGAACACGATAACTTAAAATAGGACTCAGTGGTCACAATTGTCTCCTCACTGGGATCAAGTGGCTGGCATAGTCTGTCATGACCTGTTCATGCAAAGTGTGCAAGGACAGGTGCAGCCTTCCATAACCCTGCACGGGATAGGGCTGTATAGAAAAGTGATGGATGGATTAAAGAAATTAGACTTTGCCTAAATTAAAGAAATTAGGCATTTACATACCCTAATAAAACTGCATGAATGCACACGACTCTAGATGTGTTAATTAGGTTATGCAAATACTGATTAAAGGCTTAATTAAGTATATTAGTCAGACTAGTTTTTACATGACAGTTTTCATAGGTGGAAAATCTTCTTAATCCAATTATAATCAAATTATTGCTGTGCATATAAAGGCAAATTACTTGCTGTGTGATGCCTACAAATACGCTGGTGCTTTCATATAAGAAGACAAATAAAAGAAAATAATAATCCATATACTGCAGAGTTGTTGTTTTTTTTTTGGATTGAACATTACATAAGAGATCAAGTAGTCATTACACTTGCCACATGACTGACTGCTGTGCGAGATGCATGCAATTTTCCCCCAAAGTGCTAAAGTAGGCCCATTTTCCAGGTGAGCTCCAAGCATGAAAGGTCTGCTGATTACTCACATGGGTGACTTTCTGCCTCAAGCATACTGCTGTGCTAAACATGACCCCTTCAACTCCCATTCACCGTCATCAACATGTTTCAACTGCCAACTCTGCTTACAACCAGAAAATCCACTCTTGCTGATCTTTGCTGCATGATTTCAATGAAATTGCTTGTGTTGCTTGCATTGAATATCAGGAAGCAGTAAAAGCACCTGAGGTAAACATGCGTCACCATGACCCTACATATATACACCCCAACACCTACCCTCCACTCACTCATCAGCCCACCCTGCACACAACTCCCTCCCCCTCTCCCTGTCATGAATTTTAATCACCTTACAAGCATGACATTAACCTTTTCGTACAGCGAGCAGCCGTCACATCCTCTCATGTGTGACCTGTGATCTATCCTGCCGGTGGTTAATTTAGGATGGCAGAGGGTGGTCCCCTGTTGGGGGGACGGGGTGAACAACCAGGCGTGAGACAGGTCCCTTGGCTACCACCTGGAGATTAAATGCTGAAGTGAAATACAGACGGAAAGCAGAAGGTTAGCCCTGACATGCTTGAAATAACACAACCTGCACAACACCCCAAATACCTTGGTGAAATAGACCAGTGGCGTGCTAACAACCATAGCATCCTGCTCAGGCACAGCCGCAAGGCTTGACTGTGTGAGCATCAGGAAAATGAGCTTATCTGGAGCAACCTATTTACTGTAATGCCAGGTGATAGAGTAAGCTCCAATTCCAAAATCACAAAGCAAGGTTCACATATATAATCCTCTCACACAACAGTGAAGGATTACATACATGTAAAAGTCCACAAAACTGAAGATATGGATATAATTCAGATGAAGTACCTCTTCAGTTTTTGATGAAAAACTGGGAGTGGAGTAACCTTCAGGGTTCCCTTCAGGGTTTAAACAATTGAACCCTCAGAGGAATACAAGCCTCCAAGCTGATTCATTGCCTCTGTATTAAAACTCATCTAAACTTTTCTTGCTCTGTGATAGAGGTCGGAAGTAACTGCTGCTCAAAGCGCCCATGGGAAATAAGTGCCGACTGGTGGGTGATGATGAGCACAATTGAATGCAGATTATACTAATTGCGTCACAATGGGGTGGATTAATCACGGTTTCACAGACTTGAGGTAAAAATGTGAAAGCTGAATGGTTTGCAGGTGATAATGAGCTGCAGGGAAACTGCTTCACCATTTCAATTCCATCACAATAATGAACAGGAGTTTGTCTCAGCGACATTGATGCAAGAACAAACTGTCACAGCAACTGAATAGATACCAAGGACTCAACAGGACAATTGATGTTTTATTGTTTATCTGAGTTCTTAAAATGTCAGATGATGAATTTGCTGTATATCCTCAGTATTCTCGTACAGACTGGTTTTAGAAAGTAGTTTCACTGTGGGCAAAGTTTGAATATGGATCACAAACTGTGTAAAGAGCAACCATCTGTTGTTGTGGCACACAGTGTGTTTAACCTCCCACCTGCTTTTTCTTTCTTGAATATGTTCCCTGCAAGGTGTCTTGCTGTAAATTAAAACTGGACCTTCATTGTTGACATCTGTGATTTCTAATCAGGTTGCTATGTGTGGACTAATGTGATTCAGCAGATTATTCACGCTGCTCTTTACATCTGTTGAGGCAAAGACAGCCAGAAAAGATTAAAGATTAAAATGGAAGACGTTTTAAATGCCTTAATGATAATCATATGTACTGTAATAATGAGAACACACTTTGATTTACCCTGCCTCCTTTTGACTGAAATGCCAAATAACCACAAGTGAATGTCACTAGTTTACCAAGTGGGTTTTATGTGAATCTGAATTGTTTCGACTGCATCAGGAAAGAACTGGAACTAATTCTGAATGAACAAAAGAAGACACACAGAACACTGCATCGACAAAAGCTGATGAGAAATGGTTTAGTTGCAGTTTGAAGAAGTTCTCTGGAGACCTTAATGACTTATATGGCAGTGTTTATTGGTCAGGTTGGATGGCCCTCATGGTCTCTCATGATCACGTACAGTGAATACTGAGCTGTCTGTTAGATTTATCTTAACCTTGGTTTCTGAACAAAATGGAACAGTGTGGCTCAAGTTCACCCTTATCAGACAAGCTGCTCTGTGTAGTCAGTCAACAAGACAGAGAGTAGACACAGAGTTTGATTTATTGCTTTAAACAAAACACAGGCAGAGACATGTGGCCCAGTGTGGCACAGGGAGCACTATAGCATTTCAGTTGTAACTTAAAGAAGACTAATTGTTTTGCATAATGAATTAGCTCCCTTCTGTAAAGCCACCTGCCAGTTCTAACAATGGGAAGGAAATATGGCACACATTGCATGCTTCACATTGGCTTAGAATGAAACCAAGAATTGATGGTACAGATTGATTAAGAATTTGCCATTATACAATGAGAATTTATTATTTTGTAGGTTGGTAAAATCTCCATTCTAAGCTGCCATGATACTGCCAAAAACTCAAACCATAAAGAAAATAAGACAAAAGGTCTACAGGCATGTTATTGGCTCTGTAAGGCAGCTCTGCTACCAAAAGACAAGTCTCCTTGATTGGTATCTTAGCTAAGCTCTAAACACAAACTAAAGCTGATGTAAATATTATTAGTTTTGCAGGAATGTAGTCATAAATGTAAATTACAATTCAATTTAACCTGCTGATGGCACTGAATGAAAAGTCATCAAAGTTATTAAGAGTTTATCCTGAGGGTGACATAAATGTCTGCACCTGTGGTTTTGATCCAGCAGAGACAAAAGCTCAGGTGGAAGTACTCCGGAGCCCAGGAGAGCTGCGCTGTGGTTTCGCTGAGATAAAAGGGAGTAACCTATAGCCTAATGGAAAGACTGTTTCCTGAAAGGTTGCATCACCTCTGCAGATAGCCTTCCTCACGCTGCTGCACGAGGACAGAGCAAAGACTCATACTGACCTTGCAGACGTGACTTCATAAATACTCTGCACCTTTGATCAAACTTGCGAAGTTTGAGTGTCAAGATTCATGCTCACATGGAGAGGAACAGAAACGGCAGCGATATATCACTGGCTATCATGTCCCTGTAGTATTTTATGAGGAGCATATGAGCCCTTTTATATCATCATGCTGAATATACATTGCTACTTTCATTCTCCAAGGTCACTTATCCACAAGTAGCATGTGTGTCATATCTACTGCAGTTGCTTAAAGCTGAATAAGTAGGCATCATCATGCATTATTAAACAATAGTAGCCGATCATACCTCCTGGGAAACTTTCTGACTTGTCCAACACTTGTAACAGAGATGCAGGTAGCTGTTTATTAAGGGAAGAAGGATAGGAGACAGAGATTTTCTTTATCTCTTGTTTACTCTCAGGGGATTTGCAGGAAGCACTGTGCTTCACAGAAACCTCTGGCGGTATTAACAGGAGGAGAGATGTGTGATCAAAACGTCTGTCACTCAGAGGCCTGAGCTGTCCCAGAGTGGCTGCTACCTGCGCAAATTGTTTTTGAAATCTGAAATTCAATTCACTCCTGTCTTCATCTCCCCCTCACAGAATATGTAATGCAGACATGGAAACTGGCCAAAAAGAGCATTTGCCCAAATGGAATCAAGGAAGTTGTGTTTGGAGTGCAGGCAACAGGGTACGGCTACAGGTGAGCGGCTGTATTATGAAATGATGGTTCTGCTCTTTACCCTGAAGCACTAGAAATGCATTAGCACAAGTGGAAGGAGGTATCTGTTTGTCCTCCTCTTCTTTTTCTAATCTCTGCTTCGCAAGAACTCTCTTCTAGCTTCAAGGCAAGAGAGAAAATGAGCAGAGATGAAGGTTGATATTTCCCTGAAACCTTTCAATGCCCAAGTCTAACTCATATATCTCATAGAGAGAGCCAAAGTGAAACCACAACTTATCTTCTAATGGCTACTTCTCCCACAGGCTTCAACCACCCAGCTTCACTGTAGTAGCGCTCAAAGAAACAAACTGGACTTACTGAAGTTCTTGAATCTTTTCAAAGATATTTTTTTGGCCTTTTTCAAGCTTTTAATGGATAGAGACAGATGAAGAGGAATGTGGGGAGAGAGAGATGGGAAATGGCATGCAGCAAAGGGCCACAGGTTGGACTCAAACCCTGGGCTGCTGCAGCAAGGACTGAGCCTTTGTACATGGGGTGGATGTTCTACCAACTGAGCGAACAGACACCCCGTTCTTGAATGTTTTCTTCAGCTGAAAAAGCACAGCACATGCACTCTTTAACACTCCCTAACCCTAATCCTCTCTACAGTACTACGTGTGCTATGATGATGCAGGAAAATGAGGAGGGTGGTAGACTTTTTCATAGAGAGCAAAGATTACAGGTTTTACAAGATAGCATTGGGATCATGGTTGAATATCACAGATCTAACGATGGCGTCGGACTTAAGCTTTCTGGCTTTTTCCCTACACATAGAGATTTCTGGATACCATTTTAGGCATAACACATATTTATTTATGGTTGTTAAAAATGAATAATAACTATAAACTATGTGCCATTTCATAGATGCCAACAGTATTTGGCTGTGATTTATAACCTTTGCAGTACGATTACACTCAGCGGACTGAAGAACGAAATCCAGTATATTATAGCTCCAATAAAAGACATGTCTTCCTGACACACGGGACAAGAGAGTCCAAACAGAAACAAAATAACACCCAAAGGTCAGTGCCCAGTGACATGGGGTGATAGCACGCATGCAACAGATTGCAAAAAGATTTAATCACCAGATGCCCTTTCAGGAGCAAAACAAAGCAGCACAGGCAGCAGGGACGAGTTGACTGACTCACTTAATATAAACTGCACAAGATAAATAGCTGGCATTTTAAAACCCTGTAGGACTCGCTCCTATATGAACACTGACAGTGACAGCAACCTCAATGATGATTCATGTCAAGAAATGCTCGGATGAGCCTGGAGAAAAAGGACAGGGTTAATGATCAAAACCTCCCCTCGACCACTGCTCGCTGGCAACTGCTACTGAGGTGCCCTTCATCAAGGCAGTTCAGTCTACAACAGTGGAGAACTTTCAGCTGTATTCATCTTCAGCAGCAATGAAATGGAAAGATGTTTTTCATCAATAAATATTGCATTTTATCTTCTGATGGACTTCCCTTCAAGCTATTTATAGTGACCTTTGTTCTATTGTCTTAGAACAGGCTGAACACTTTTACACAAGGCTAGTATTTCAAAAGAACTTGTGCTTCTATCCATCGTCTGTCCTGTCAGATCTTGGTTTATTCTGCCTGTGGACGTGGTCTGTTATGAGGAAAAATGGAATCTGGACTAAGCTTGGAGGTAATCCATGTCTTGGCAAATAAAAACAATTCATTCCATTCTATTTTGCAGCATATTTTTATTTTCATGATAAAACATTTTTTTTAGAGGCATTAGAGGTCATGACATTCTCTGAATGAACACATTCTAACCTCCCTTGCAAATTCCTACAGCAGTCTACTTCTCTGTTAGTTGTTTGCCGTCCATTGCTATCATTAATTATCATTGTCTCCTATATCTCTTGTAAAGAGCGTCTTTGACCTGCTCTGTAGTCTCTTCATCAGTGATATATGGCCTTGCATGAGGGCCCTTATCATGCCAGTCAGTTCCGCATTGGATATCTTCCTTAATTAAATTGAAGCCAGCTTGGCAGGTGTCTGTATAATGAAAGGCTTGTGCTTATTTCCACCATGCCGGGGAAGCAATGACTCATGAGGTTTGACTATTTGCATAATGAGCACCAGTTCATGGGCAGGAAAAGCGAGAGAGGCCCCTGAGAGTGTCCAAAACAATGTAGCTGAAGACGGCAGGTGAGTTGAGGGTGCAGAGCGATAAGTGAGAGGGGACACACCGGTGTACCACTGTAGAGTGGAGCAATAGACGGTAATTGGACTGTACAAGTGCCAAGCATAATTTTAGTGGGAGAGGAAGACAGGCGTGGTGAAGCTTGACTTTGGGGCTGCAGGACTGTTGAAACAACCTAACTGACAACCCATTTGCAGATCCATTATCCTGCCTGTCAGTCAGCGAATGAGGTACAATGTCACTTCAACACCCATGTGACCTACAGTGATCCGGTCCCAGCGTCACAGCTAGTTGGTTGTCATTTTCAAGCGACCCTTATTACACGTCTGGGATGGAAAGAGGAGCAAAACAGTTTACTCAAGTGAAAGTTACTTGAAAGAAGTGTGTTGTCTCAAAACATTTCTGGATCCATTCATAGAACCTAATGCTGCTCTTGGTATTCCATATGCTTTGTCTGTTTACTTTAGTTTCCATTACTGCTGATTTCAGAAAACACTCAGGAACAAAACTCATTTAGAGTTCCAGGGCACTGCCTGAATAAGATTAATCTGAGTCTAAAGCAGGAAATCAGAAGAAAGGAAGAATTATGTTCTGTACATTTATTACTGATTTTTCTGAAAAAGGAAGCCTGAGTCGACAAAAATGCTCACTTCCTACAGTAGCTGTAATTCAGAGTCAGAGATATTGAGAATTTCTGATGTTCAGATTTTTTTTAACCAGGACCATCTGGGCCATCGTCATTTGAGACTGCTTGAAAAAGCGCATGCACTTAAAAATACTTGCCAGGTGATTAGAAGAATTTAGCGCTTTTCACTGCATGTCAAACTTCAATCAATCAGAAGAATGAACCATGTGACACAGTCAAACTCTTACTGAAACAGGATAAGAGTGAAAACATCTGTTATATTGAGAGTGTTCCTTGAGTGTTGCTCTTTGCTCTTCTTTTAATAAAGAGCTACTCTATGGTTCTGATATAACTGGAAGCAGAGGCCACTGCTGTTTTCAAGGAACTAGTCACCAAGGTTAAACATCTTCTGCCCTGTGACAAAAACTTATCAAGTGTCATCAAACTGCAGTTACATCTAAATGACAGCCAATATTCATTCAAATCTGAGCAGCAGAGGCTGTGGAGAGCTCACTTGCTACTCCTGACCATTCTGACCCTTTTCTACACAGGGACTGCTGAAAGCATCACAGGAAGTGTCATCACAGCATGATTCAGCAACTGCACCATCTCTGACCACATGGCTCTTTACTAGATGATGAGGACAGCTGCAAAGACCTGCACGTACTACAACACATGCTACCTATGCAAGGCCAGAAGCACTGTGGATGACCCAACACTGCCCTCCCATGCACTCTTCACCCTGATGCCTTCTGGAGGAGGTTCCACAGTCTGCCAGGCAGCACTGCCAGAATGGGGAAGAGTTGTCTAAACATATTCTGCACTTCATGCCTTTTTTTGTATTTTGTGTTGTAATGTGTGTCTAGTCTAGTACTGCCAAACTTTCTATATTATTACCGGGCAGCCAACATTCATAAAGTGACTGTTTACTTTTTTTTTTAACTTTTGTGAAAGGGGAAGGTCCAAATTGTTTTTTCATGGCACAGCAGGGATGTTCACCAGTCTCCTTAGCATCTATGTTGTGTGGCCCATTACCATAAGCACCATAAGCTGTATGGGGGCCCACACAGACAATCCGATAGTGATAGGCACTCTATGTATATGATCCCAACTTCGTAAACACTTTGGCCTTACACAAGCTTTGGTGTCAATGCCTATCACCCCCAATCCCCTTTTTAAACCCTCTTTGCTAGATGCAGCTTTTCAGACCTGGTTTGGAAAGGGACTTCATTGTGTAGGGGACTTGTTCATTAATGGACTGTTTGGCTCTTTTGACAAGTTTGTTAAAGAGTGCAATCTAATAAAGTCCCACAGCTTCAGGTACCTTCAAATACATGATTTCACTCGTACGTTTTTTCCATCATCCCCATGCTAACCTGTGCCTGAGCCTGCCCACTTGATGAATGTCTGAAGCTTAAGCCTCACATACCAGACGGTGTGTCTCAGTGATATAGTATTATCCAGGAAATGGAAGGGTATTCTCTCCACAATCTGAAAGAAAGGTGGGATGAAGACTTGGCATAGAGCTTTCTGAGGAAATCTGGCAAACAGCTAGAAAAAGAATACACATCCTCAATTTGTGTTAGGTACAGCCTGGTTCAGTTTAAGATACTCATGCTCAAAGCTACATATATTCTGGTCAGAGATTTTCAATACATTCTCCTATATTTGTTATATTTAAAAAAAAAAAAGAAGAAGAAGAAGAATTGAGATCCAGTTATCTCAGTATTCAGGGTTATCCCTAGCAACAGCGGGCTATCAAAACATCTTTCATTAACATTCTCAACATTATTAGCCCGCCAACTTATGCCTTTTAGTTAGAAATCAACCACACCTCCATTCCATTCACGTTGGGTCCGCGAGGTGATGGCATTCCTTAAGTTAGAAAAAATCAGATGCTCAATTCAGGGCTCTGTTAAAAGGTTCAAAAGAACTTGGAGTGACTTTTTAGAATACTTCACAAGTGAATTTGATGCAACCGTTGCTCTGCACATCTTCCAAATGATTTTCCTTCCCTCTACAGTGCATGAAGCAGTGCTTCAGCAGGGGCTGTCTTTGGTTTATATCAATCAGGCTCGTAGCACATTGTTGACAATGGTGTAAGACTCAGCCTGCTAAAGCCCTGGTCTTGATTCTCCCCCATGCAAGCTTAAAATGCAGAATGGTGAGCTTGTTCTCATGGCCACAATAGATAACTATCACATTAGTGACAGCTGCAACTTTGCAGTTTATCTCCCACATTCTACAGCAGGCTGCAATTAATTAGATGTGGTTGGGTGAGAAAGTGCAGGCCCAGAGAAATCTCCTCCATTTATTCAGTGTGAATCTTAATTGTCTGCTTGTTTAGAAATCATTAATGGCAGATCCTCAGAGTACCATAACAGCCTGGCTCATGAGAGTGTACCCCTGCAGAACACAGAGACCCCAAAACGCTCCAAAATAGCGAGGATGGAGCCAACAACTCTTTCCCTTGTTCATGCTGATGATTTTTGTCAGTAATCAATATGGACCGGCTAATAAGGAAACCAATTTATCCTTGTGTAAAATTAAGTGCTCTCCTTTCCCAATCTATTACATTTAAGAAACAAACTCTTTTCACTCTGCAATCACAGAAAGATTTACTAATTCCCTAAATAGTAGCTGAGATAGATCTATTTTTGGCAGAGAAACAATGCCATGCAGCTGAATGATTACAAAGAAAGAGAGATGTGTGCCCTCTCCAGACAAAACACACTTGTAGAATGAATTTGGGTGTAAACACAAACACACAGAGCTAGGGCTACACAGAAATACACACATTAAAGGGTTAAATCATCGCTCCCCTTGCAAAAACACATTTTTACTGTCACACAAAAGCAACACGTCATAAGTTAGCCTTTTGTTGTGTCAGTGGTGGAGAATAATGTGTTTGTATCCACTTTTGTTGTAATGGAATAAATATGTGATGAACATTTGAATTTAGTGACATTGAAATAATGTGTCGCATTCCAAATCATCGATCTGTGAGAAGTATCATTCAATTGTGTTGAAAACTTGGACCACTGCTGGTGGACTGATTAACACACTCTCAGCGCACAGCAGAACTAACAGTTACAGCCCTGTGGTGCAGCAGCCTCAGGCAGTGTGAGTGTATGTGGTTGGTCTTGCAGTGAGTGGTGTGTGTGTGCAGAAAGTGTCTGCATGAGCCAACAGCCAAGGTTATATATGCTTCTGAGTTAATGAAGATTGAATGTAGCTTTACACATGGGGGCATTACTTTTCTTACTATTGTTAGAGGTAATCATTTCTCTGCATTACACCTCCATTTAGGATGAAATGATTTGCACATTGAAATGAGTCCAGCAGTCTGCTGTGAGCTGTGTCAATGCAGCCCGTGAAGACCTGTGAAGATCTTTCTCAAATCCACTAAGCAGAAAAATTTGGTTTTGTGATGTGATTCTGATGTCAAAACCCCAAAACTTCTACAGGTGCCACATAGAGAACATGGAGGTCAGGATGAACAAAACATCAGACCTTAACACAGGAGGTCACTCTTTGTGTTCTGTTTCTTACAGGCAGTTAACATTCCTTTTTTTGTTGTTGGATAAATTTAAATGCTAAGTAAAATCTTTCAAATAGTATTGTTACATTCTATCAGTCAATGTATTGTGAATCTTTTGTTTAAATGAGTTAACTTTGAAGCTTTTTTCATTTGATCTTTCTATTGATGGACGTGTTGAAAGGCATTTATCTCAGTCAGTGCCTCTTTTGTCCAGTAAAGATTCACTTAATGTGCTGCTCTGTGACCATTTCAAGGATATTTGCGTCTTCCACAGACTGCACCCTACAGCTCTGAGAACCAATACAAATGAGCAGAGGAAAAGAATGAATGGAATCATTGACATTTAAGAATTAACTCGTTCAATTATACGTTTTCACACAATTATCATGTCCGTGTGTGCATATATGCCCTCTGTTCTCACTATGACTTGATGAGGCATGTCTCATGCTGGGAGTCTGCTGGCTGGTAGAGGCACATTTAAATATTTCTCAGCTTTCTGAAAAGTGCATTCCACATCTCTCCTCCCACTTGTCTGGCAAACGAACACATGCACAGCAGCAGAGATCAGCAGAAAGATACTGCAGCTCTCTGCCTTGCTTTCTTTTTCTCCCTTTGTTTTCACCTCCGGCTCATCTTCCCTCTGCACTCGATGGGTGGGAGGCAGAGATGTTCAAACCATTAGTCTGTTCTTAGTCACACTGTAAAATTGATTGCAAACGGAGAGGAATTAGAGAAAATTGAAATTATATCATCACAGCATTTATCTGGGAGTCATTTCCAATAGGAAATGTTCACTTTAGGAGATCTCTATAATACAGAAACAGAGGCTGCAGCAGGATACACTGAGGAAATTATTATCCCTCATTTCTGGGAGCTGTTGATTGACAAACAGCAATGGAAAGAGTCTTGCAAAACTCCAATGTGATTAATGGCTCACTGATTGCTCAAGGCTTTATAAGGTTTATTGACATCTGGCGTCATACATGTGTTCTATACCCACAGACACACCTTTAATAAGAATGCAAACATGCCTAAAACTAAAAAAGATGAGGCCCAAATAGTAATAAACCAGAATGTTCCTTCAAGAGGCATTCATAATAAAAAGACACCATAAAAAAATAATTTCTCTATAAAGAGAAATGCTATTCTAAACATCTGAAAGCCTTGAAATCTACAACTCATCACTCCAGTGAGCAACCATTTATTTACACACCAAAAGCTTGTGATGGCATGCTACATACTGCATATCGGAGATATTGTTGGGGCAAATCAGGTCATCTGAATCTGAAGCACTTTTCATGACCTTTAACCTTTGCAGCACGCATACTGCGGATGCTGTTTACTGTTGCAGGGAAGCATTCATCCCAGATAATACAAAGTGGCATTTAAGAGCCATTTTGTGGACAGCGGCTGGAGCACAGACCTCAGTGAACTCTTCCAATCATTCTGCAAAGAGCAGTGCAGGAGGGTGGAGGGGGGCAGCTTTTTGCTGGACAAATGAGAACAAACTGCAGCAGGACACAAAATAGATCAAGAATTGCTTCTCATATGGTGAACAGGATGGCATGTTGTGGAGTAAATTGGATGCTCATTAAAGACAAAATCAATGAGAGAGGTCAAGGGCAGTGCAGAGCAGCAATTCCCCTAAAAATGACTTGGCTAGATTTTAATATCGCTTCCCAGCTGTGAGTCTGAACACACAATCCTAGTCGCATGCACAAAACATTAGATCAAGAAGGCTGCCGTTCTTCCTGTGGTATGACATAACCTCTAGGTGACTTGCACTGCAGACTGGGGAGAAGTTTGAATGAGACAAAGTAGAGCCAGTGGCTCTAAAGGAAGAGGTGCAGAGTACAAAGAGGAAGAAGAAGTGCTTGGTCAGGCAGCTGCACAAACAACAATGAGCCCCGCTGCCCTGCCAAGGTGACACCGCATCTCACCAGCGACCTGCTGAGCCTTCTAACCTGCTGACGAGGTGCCAAGACCCAGTGCCAGGCTTTCTCCTCACACTGACTGATGTTGAAGAGCCTTCTCCACATGTCAAATCCTCTATTTTTTCTGTTATTTCCTTGCTGTACAAGTCACACAGACAGACCGAGAGCTGTCTAATAGCAGCACTTGTCATAAAAATAACCTTAGCACTCTTAGCAACCAATCCCAAAAGCAAACAGGGGGGTATTTTTTCCAGTGATGATTTGAGTCGCTGGAAGGCAATTTCTTTTGTTTTTGCAAAAAGAATGTCATCAAGGTCAGCACTTGCCATGATTGCCTGCCACAGTAAGAATGTATTTATGTGAGGATGGCCCACATTTACCAATGAGGTAAACCTTTCCGAAAATATACACACAGAAACACATAAGGGATTTTTTAAACTCCGGCAGGTATCTTCAATAATTCTCCACGTTCTCTTAAAGTTACAGCTCACAGATATAAGTAAGGGCAAAGGTTACATCACCAGTGAGGATAGGAGCACAAAGCTGCAGAGAGGTCGATGAGAAGGTGTAAAATACAGCCTCTTGTTAAAACATTTGTTCTGAGTTAGCCTCAGGAAAAGTTTTCAGGATAACACCATAACTGACACAAAAGTTAAACTTTCCACAACTTTGTTTTCTCAGCTTTTGTACCCCCTATGACGTCGAGAAGTTTCAACTCTTGACAAGCTTGAATTGGAGGATTTTTTTATTTTTTCAATCCATTGTCCTCTGAAAAATTCATGATCTAGCACAACATGAACAGCTGGATGAGGCAGCACAAACTTACCAATGTTTGGTATATTTAAGCCTAAAAAACTGAACTGTAGGGCCATGTATATGTATGTATATCCACTATCTTGTAATGCATGTGTATCTAGTTATCTTGTGAAGATCCTGAGCTATCTGCAAATCTTTGGAAAGACCCCACACATTAACTATGGTCAAAAATGAATCCGGTGCATGAACAGACAACCTTGGAAATTTAAATATGAACACAGCCTGAGACCTTACGACCCAGAACACATTAAATAGTCACTACGAACGTCTGAGCACTGACATTACTGACACTGAAAGTCAGCTGGAACATTCAATGAACTTGAGCATGACCGACTTGTTTTAATAGTCTGAACACACACACTTCCTGCGCACCTCTGTGGCCTTTTTAAATGTAATTAAGTTCTGAATTTATTCATTGACTTCAAGTGTGAAGAAATGCAAAGGACATAGAAGGTTATATGTGGAACGTAACAGCAAGTACATGGGGAAGGTGGGGGATAATTCTCAAAAGAGCCTGAGACAGAGGATACGAGTGATTGAATGAGAGCCGAGACAGAGGCAGAGAGGTGTATGTGTGCGAGACGGGCCTTGGATTATACTGAGCGAGGATTAACATCTCTTCACAGTCAAGGGATCAGTGTGAAATTGCAAAGGTGTGCCACTGTAATTTTCACTGCTGTCATCCGACTCCTCTGGGGTGTGAAATTCTCACCAGATACCAGATGAAGACTTCCGCTGTGACTGGCCAGTTTGTCTGGACCTTTTCCACATTGGTGCACTGACTCACGAAAATATTTAGAGCCGTTTCAGAAACTTTTAGCCCTTACTATGATAAAAATTATGTGACCAAAGAAGGAAGTCTTACATCAACTGGTTTAATGTTCTGCTTATGTGTTTTATAATAAAACTCTGACATTTTGTCATTACTACTCAGTAAAGTTACATGAACAAAGAAGGAAATCAAAGTCTCCTATCAACCAAACTCACCAAAAAGTTTTCTTGATGAACCTTTGATAGTGTTTGTTTCTTTTTTGAGTTTTGTAGACAGACTAGATGTAAAATTATTTAGTATAACACATTTCCAGTCTGATCTATACACAACCATTCTCTAATGAAAGCTACAGACTAGAGCTAGGCAGATATTGCTGCTGATATATTTGTACGAGACAGAAATGTCAAACTGGGTTTGAATACATTTAGAAACAGAGCAACTGACTGGTTTGAATTATTACCAGAGAGAAAGTTATCTGATGTGGACATTTCATGTGCTGCAGCTACTCATGCTGAACAAAATGAAAGTCAGGTCTCTACATTCAGCTGTGTTCTTAATTGCTACAGTATGATAAATTACAGACGCTATGGCAAAGAATGCAGGCACGTTTTTACAAGTGTCCATCACATGAAAGAACACATTCTTTAACTCTCATGAGTAGATGAGGGATTTGTTTACAGCCTGTGGTTTACTCATAAGTGGACAGTTTGAGACTAAACAAAGGAAACAGAAAAAAATCACAAAGTAAACTTTTCCAGTCTTTTGTTCAGACCAAATGAAACTATTTGCAGGTGTGAGTGTATGCTGAAATATATTCACTGGTGAAAAAACTGCAAATCAGATCGAACTTTGGAACCCAGCAGCCGCTGCAGCTGGGTCTTTTCAGTGTTTGTTAACTTCCCCACTCTGTATTTTCCCCATTTTCTCGGCTATCATTGGTTTTCTCTCTCTGGGATGCCTTTGCGTTTGCCCTTGCCGAAGACGAGTGGCTCCTTGTGCTTCTCTGCCAAAACACAGGTGACACAGCGGACGCCTGCAGGAGAAGGCTAATGAGGTGCCCTACCAGTCCAAAACCTGGCTCCTCATCTGGCCTTTCCAGCAGGGGGACTGCAAAGAAGGAAAATGACCACCGCACCCGTCGCCAACTACTGACATCTAAACATGGAACAGTGGGCTAGTGACACGAATGCCATTATGGAAGTCACTGTATTTATTGTGAATTGTGTAGTTAAACTACTGCTGCACTCCAGCCTCCAAAACAAACCTGAAACATGTTTATGTTTCATTTAGTTCTATAAACATAAACTAACAACTGACATCGCCTACATTACTACTGTTTTCTCATGCTTGCATCAATCCTACAGTATGTATTTTGATGTGTGATCAGTTCAGAGTATAACTGATCTGCTGTCAGAAATTTACTCTCATTCCAGTCTACACTTCCCTTACACACTGTATCTGATAACCATTTCTAAGAATTTTCCAGGTCGACTTAATCCAAGTATTTATAATTACTCCATATTATTACTGCTTTTTTTTTTTTTTACTTACAATGCGCCTCACCTACAAGTATGTCAAATACATTATTCACTCTTTACAGTCACAGTGCAGTTCAGCACACCTGCAGAGCAGCTGCTGCACACTAAACTCCTATAACAGCTACATGAGTGTCATGTTATACCTGCGAGACTCGTGTTGTAAGGTCTTTGTTCATTACCTGTGATGTAAAAACATCACATTTCCCCAGTCAGAACAGTAAAAAGTGTGTGTCCTGGTCATAGTTCAGTTATAAAACTCGAACTCACTATGAAGCTTCTCTCTTCTGCCAGGCTGTTGACAGCGCTGTCAGCCAAAGAGTCAATCACACTGGATGGCTGTAGAGGAGGTTGTACAGTACCAGCACCTGGTACAAAAGTAGTTTTGCTGACTTTGCTAACATTTAGCACAGAGCAGCAAACGAGACATGAATCACGCTGCTTTGCAGCACCCTGAGTTTCTGCCATGATTTCATTTCCAAAGGTAATTTTGAGACTTGGACATGGTCTGTGTACTAGAAAACAGCTAAAAGAATACACTGATTTAACTGACTAAATGGGGGCTTCTTGACTGATGATTTGTATCATCAACATCTAGGAGGCAGCACGGTCTGCTGTGTCTCGGTACATATAACCATTGTTTTTACAGCATTTCAACAATGGATACATCCATAGATACTAAAACATTTGAATTGTTTGCTTGAAGATTCAGGTTCTCCATGAAGACCTCCAAACCTTATCTGTTGATGAAAACCAGCTGCTGGCAGGTGGAGAAATTTCAGGTAAATTGACATTAACATTTTGATAAAAGCTAAGCTATTACATTTTAACCAAATTCATTATGATTATTATGATTTAGCCTTTATTTCTTGATGTCTTTTGACCTGCGCATCATCAAATCAATGCCCATTGTCAAATAAACACAGAGAATGATGACAGTTTGCTCTAACAGGCCATAAAGCAGCTCAGCATTCGGTTTTGAATCGTTAGTATTAGTGATTTTCTTGGCATGTGCCAGTCACCACACTCTCTGACAGCAGGTGAGCGTTATTCACTCTTCCAGCTGACTGCAGGTCTGTCACCCACCACAGGAGAGCATGCTGGGAAGTGGGTCACTGTCAACACCGTCTGTCTCCCACACATATGCTTCTCCAGCGCTCTCTCTAACCCCAGGATATGCATGACACCTTGACAAAGAACGAAGGCAGTGTCAAAGTATGCAACCTTGCTACAAAAATCACTGCAGTTGTTTTGCCAAGTCGGGGTACAGAGAGATGACACTGTGTGCCACTTCACTGTTGTCATGTTTCCCCCGACAGAGACTGCTCGGGCAGTGGCTGGAAACGTTTCTGATGATCCAGAGACTGGTGAGTGAGGCCTGCAGGATGATGGTTCTCAGGCGAAGTCAATACTCTTGTGATGAAGCAAGACTGAGGCACTCTGTTGGAAGCAATCAGGGCAATTTCTAAGATGAAAAAAACTCCCAGGATCAATGTGTGTGTTCTCTGCTGGGAGACCCGGTTTACCGACATGGCTGCAGAGGGAACGCGCTGAATTAAAGGTGACAGTGTGGTCGTGCTTGAGCACAACTGCTGGATCTGAGTAAAAGGTTGGTAAATCGATGGTAATCAGCAACCTGGCAACATTTTTGAGAGCTCTTGGCTAAGGCACTGCTGCAGTGGTGTTTGACACTTTAACCTTGTGCCCTTAGCAAATAACATTTACCTTCTGGGCGTCTGGCTGACACTTTCATGCAGAGCAACCTACAAATAGAGAGCCAGCATGGGTTAGTTATCCTGCTAAAGGACACATGAGCTGTCATGAGCACAATTGTAACCTTGGTTCTTTTATTGAGCAGAAGGATCCTGTATGCTGCAATTTGAATGTAAAGAACCACTGCCTTCTCCTTCAACAGGGGTCATTTCATGGCTTATTGCCTCACTTTTGTTTCTTCTTGCAGTCATGGACACGAGCCATTTAGTCGACTGATATAATACAACAACAAACAGCAGTAATGGTGCAACAAATGAAGTGAATTTGAAAACATCCTCGTAATCAGTCAGGCAGTTTTTGCATTTCCTCAGAGTCATTAGGTTTACGTCTCTGTGTTTAATGAGAATACAATAACAGATATTTGTTTCGATGGATAGTTTAATGGACAGTGGACAGGTTTTTGCATTGGTAGGTGATGAGGGAATCAGTGCAGAGATGTGGTGAATTGGACAATTCAGCACACATTTTGTTCAGAATCTGTTGAATTATGCAGTGCTGTGGATGTTGAGCTGAGATTATTCTGTTGTTATTGTCACCACATGCGGTTGGTTTTGTTAGACTGCCAAGCAGTGTTTTTTGTTTTTTTTTATGTAATGCACTGTGTGCTGCTGAGAAAGCAGTCAAAGCGGATCAGGAAAAACTCCACTGTTTCTGTCAGAAACTCCAGAGATAACTTTAGAATTCCTGGGTAGGAGGTGGTACTATTCGCTATATGCTCGATGCCATACAGGATAAACACTTTATTCTTCATTAGGGTTGGCCTTCTTGAAGCTCTGTGAAAGTTATATATCTGTTAAATTGAAGAGGGCAGTCATAATTCTGTTAAACTCATCCCCTGCTGTGTACCCTCTGATGTGCTTTGCACTCAGTGTTCCACCTTTATGGGAAAAGTTATCCATTAAATCCCATCAAACAAGGCTTCAAAAAATGGAAACTATTTCCAGAATGTTCCTCACAGCAGGTTGTCTACAGTATGTATCCTCTGCAGCTCTGTTGGAAAGCTTCTGAAATATGCTCTTCCTCCTGTGTTTCCCATTTTGCAGTCTGTCAAGCATTGCAGTCTGGTATCTACATAGAGGTTAGTGACCTGGGAAAGATACAAAGAAAACTGACAGAGGATCTGTTTTCCATAGCTGCCCATTGTCATTTCCAAAATGGATACTCCATCTCCTCAAACACATCTGTTGTGGAAACCATTTGATAATAAAGTGCACCGTTTTATTTCACTTTCATTCTTCTCTTTGGCCAGAAAGCATGACAGAGTTTATTAACATTGTTAGCCGAGTGGAGTGGAAAGACATTTGTGGGATAGACATCCAAGTCTTGTCGCCATCTTCTGTCAAAGGCAGTTACAAAAAGCCATTCATATGTTTTCCAAAAGTTTTTTCCCATCCCATTGTCACATCTCTGACTTCCTTTTTGGTTTCACAAAAAGCATTCTCCATTTTCTTTAGTAATTTCTCAAAATATTCTCCAAGGAGCATCTATCTTCAACAAGTCCTCTGGTGTCTGCCCTGTGAAGAGTTGCTACTCTGTTGAACTCTCAGTGACACTTAATCACGCTCACTTATTAATCTCACCCTGTCTGTGTTGTCAGCATAATGCACTGGTGGTTTGCTTTAAAAATTGCAGCCCAGGATTTTCTCTTTTCTTAGCTTTCGTCTCACATCTCTTTGAGAAACGAGCGATTACTAAAATGCAGCCAGATGTTGGATGTGTCTGAGGTACCATTCTCGCTCGGCTGAGGCAAAACTCTACACCAAGCCAACTGGCATGCCTTGTTAAGGGGAAGTGGTTCAATCTAGCCTGAATAACCAGGCTTTAGTGGTAGATGTGCAGTGGTGGAGCAATCTCTAGGGTTGCCAATAAACAGAGCAATTACTGTACACACATCTGTTGCCGTGGGCTACCTGTCAGACTGGCAGATTTGTTCACTTCAAGCTAACAAGCAATTCTTGGTCCTGATCCTCCAGACACAGAGCTGGGGTTCAATAGGTTCCACATTAGCACATTATCTTACCCTCCTGTCTTCCCTAGTGAGACCCCTACTGATGAAGTTTGTGAAGTAAAAGTAGTGAGCCCCTCTGGTCCTCAGCAAGAGACGAATGGCACAGGATCAACTGAAGCTGAAATCAAGCAGCCCCCAATGACCAATAGGAAGATGGTTGCCAACAGACTGTTCAGATTGAGCGGATGAAAGCCTGGACCTCTGTGAAACTGTCAGTGAAATGAAAGGAAATGGGGCAAACCATGTTTCTTCTTTTTTTCTGCATTAAAACAGTAAACATCTTTACAGTAAACATACTGTGAAAATGCTCTGAGTGGTCCGTTGACCACATAAATAGTCTGTTTACCATCAACTCAGTAATTTATTATCAAAGTTACCTGATGTATAAAGTATGCACATCAGTGACCACACTTGTATTATGTGATCGGCTAGCGTGATCACAGAGAAAGTCAAAGGCCACACAACGTTGTCCTCTCAATTCTGCAGCTACACAAAACTGAGAGCTACACTCTTGCCTTCTGTTACATCTGACAGAACTTAAGTGAAACATTCATACTCTCCTCACCGGGCAAGGAAAAGCATCAAGTAGTAAGATGTAGCTTCTGTAAAATGTATAGTTTCACTCCTTATTTGCAGCTGTAGAGAATTCTTCCAGAATCTCACACAGTATCTGCAGCATGAAAAACAGATGCTGAACAGAACTCACGGTTGGATTAGTTACCCCTGGCATAATTCATTTTTAATCAAGTGTAGGATATTGAAAGTGACAATGGTCCACCTCATTAAGTGATCGTGAAGTTGAGGCCACAGGGCCAGTTCACAAGCCGTCCTCACACTATGAAAATAATAATGTTGTTGAGAGTGAGCCAACACGGTGCAGGGGCTAAATTAGAAAATCACAGCCAATTAAGACTTCCAACTGAGGCGACAGGTTCCCCTGGGTATTAGGGCAATGATAATATCACTGAATAATAAATAAACAGAAAACAGTGCAGTGGATCTGCTGTGAAAAACAGAAAAGGGCCTTCCATTTTTTACGTCTTTCTGTTCCCTTACGACAAGCTGATAATCAGTGACTTTAATGTTAGTCTGCTTCAGTCTCATCTTTCCCAAAGATCAACCTTTATCTGGTATTTAAAAAATAAATCCAGCACTCGTCTTCTCTCAAGGCATTTCTTCCCCCTCACTAATGTCATACAAGCTAACCTTTTCCAAGTTTAATTTCCGGGATTTTACAGTAAGAATAAAACTAGTCATATCGTTCAACAGCCCTTTTCTTTGGCTCCTTCAGCTCTCTGCTGTTACTTATAAAAGTATTGTACATTTAATAAAACTCCCTTTTTCCTCACCATTTTACTGTATAAGTGGAGCAAAAAGTTCTAAATCTTGTTTCAGGAGATGATTTTTCATACCACACTGTGCACCTCAAGGACAAAGGGAGTCATGGAGTTGAATTTTACTCGAACCATGAGCTAGTGAAATTCTCAAATTTCTCAAAAGATATTTCTGTCAAAACAGGTCTTCAGGAACTGCTTCCTAAATAAGCAGGTATGGAAACCCGACATGTCAAAGAAAATTACACACTGGGGAAGGTTTTTCATTACAGTCAAAGCAAATCCTATACCACCACAGACCTTTGTTTTCATCTAGTTCCCAACTGAAATTAAATCTATACAGAAGTACATGGAGCAGCTCAGTTAATTTGCTCATCAGTATTACGCACAAATAAATAAATCACCACATTCATGTGGGACATTAGGGTTATTACCATAATCAAACAAGACCATCATCAAGAAAACTGGCAGCCTCTAGCAGCTTATATGCTACATTTCACATTGTGAAGTCATCAGGGCCTACTTTGCAGGAAGTCTGTTGGACTCTTTGCAGCACAGGCCAGGATGTGGGTACTCTTCTTCAAGAGCAGAAGAGCCAAGACTTTCAGAGATTTTTGTTGTGGCGTCTCTTAAGAAATGCTGTGTAACAACCAAATCCCTTGGAACAGTATTGCACTATGAGGCAATATGGGCATAGTGGCAACAGTCCCACACACAATCATTACAAAAGGAATGTCTGTGAAACAAAGAATTGTGTCACAAAAAACCCCAAAGGACTTTGTATTATCGGAATTGGGCCAATAAAATCTGAAAATATCAAAGAGCTGTATGAGTAAATTATTTTCATGTCTACAAGCAGAGATGCAGCTGGCTCAGCTCAAGAAAGACGCCACCAACAAAAATACAGAAACCCAGAGAGGTCTGAGTAATGTTTGTGGCATGATGTGTGTACTCTTGAGCAACTTTTTATGTGAATGCTGTAAATGGGACGCCATCATTGAACACAGCACTCTGTTAATAGAACAATATTAATATATCAAGGCATAGCGTGTATGTCTTTATGGAAAATGTGGATTTAATTTTGTAAAGTAAAACTGCAGTGTTAAAGCAACTGACATACTGATGATTAACCCATGGTGACACCAGTGTAACAAGCACATTGACTCTTCTGTATAAAGCTTTATGTCCCTTATTAAGCCCAATGTGACAACACAGATCTTTGGGAATAAAAAGTGTTATTCTGAAAAAACTTTAGAAATGTGTTCTATGTGGTCCACTTGGTCTGTGGTATAACTCACTGAGAATTATATGTTTTTGTTACCTTAGAATCAGACTTTGGGATTTTAATATTAATATATTAGTAGCCCAAAAAAGACTGTACAGGTACCATTTACTACCTTGGCAGAAGAAGCTGCTGCAACAGAATGACGTAATAAAAAAATCAAATGATGATCAAAAATGATCCGTAAAACATGACATACGTTTGTTCCATGGATTAATTAGAGGAAGGTTACAATCTACACACATATATGATTTGTCTCCTGCTGTTTTTTGTCTTTTCAGTGGATAGCATCACTGGATGTTTGAATCACTTGCTTCATGTACATCATGCTGGATTTTGTTTTTCATTAATGCATCTTTTCAACCTTTTCAACAGCCAAGGTTAAAAAAAAGCTTTTCTATTTTCTTTTTCCATTTTTCCACTATATTTTTTATATATGCAAATGCAAAATGTTAGTAAAAAAGTGGATGAAGCAGCATTCCCTTTCATGTGAATGAGATGTCAAAACTAAAAGTTAAAAAAAAGAGAGCTCATCTTATGCCTTAAATTCATCCTGTAAACTTTACACCTCATCAAGAATAGCAGAGGATGTCAATATTAACTGTGATAGACTTTGATGAACTGAACAACTATAATTTTTAGCAGGACCCTTACTTAGCACACCAACACCACTTAAGTCCCCTGTAGATTAAATCAAACTCTTATAAAACTGTATGTCTTCCATACTCTGTATCCCTCTCAGCTTTATTCATATCCCAGTAAAACTGAACAAAGAAAGTCTAAGGGGAGTGAAGTATCTGCTTTCTCCACATAATCTCTAAATCCATACAGGACCTCCCCAAGAGCAGCTTAAGCTCACTCAATGTGAATCAGTTTTGAAAACTCACTTGGTCTTCCATAATGATCTGTGATTCATTTACTGGATTTCTGATTCATCTCTAAATAAATTATTATAACACTAAATGCTTTGCTTTGGCCCTTTCCAGCGCAGAAGCCGTCTGCAGCATCATCTTGTCAAACTGACTCGAACAGAACCACACTATCCCTCAGCCAAGAGGCCCACAAATAACACCAGAATTAGAGTTGAGAAACATCGCTTTCCTCCAGACAGCATGTTTATCTGAAGGGACAGAGAGAGTTTTTTCATCCAAGGCCAAGCTCTGGTCTCTGTGATCAGTCGGCCATGTTGCGGAGGAAATGCTTATTATGTGGTTGTGCACAGGCCTTGTTTGTTGTGACCTTGAGGGCTCTTCCCATGGCGCAATGGAGCTCTGTGAAAAGAGAAGAGTGACCACAGGAACCGCCCTGGTAGAGAAAAAAGAGTGACCCAAACATTGTCAAATGTGCATTTTCTCTCCCATCTGTGGGGTCGAGCATAACACTTTCACAATGTCATAGGGTTTTGACACTGTCTCCATCCCCCTGGTTATGTCTTAACCTTCTTTTTTTTAATTCCTTCGGGCCAATCTCAGTTCTGCTCTGCGCAATTTTCTGCCACTAAACCACAAGATTTCTGTTTGCTTATTCTATACACGCTCCCACAAAGCAATGCAAAGCCAAGGGTGCTTATGCAAGTTATATAAAAGTATCATTGTGCACAGCTCTAGGTTGGGTGCACATATGTAGCGAGGGTGAAAACAAACAGTGCTCTTGGATAAATAGATAGATTTTTCATTGTGCCTTTCAGCTAGAAGCTATAATCAGAGTAATCAAAACAGCAGAAATGGCAAACAGGTGAGCTTCAAACACCAGTCAAAAATAGAATATAATTGCATGATAGGATCCATCCATGAATTAACCGCCCAGAAGCGGCCTCTCTTAATAAAAGAGGTGTGACGGCAAAAATCAGAAACAACAATGAAGCTGCTGATGACGAAACACACTCACTTCTGCCCGCAGTAAACAAGACGACTATTTATCTGTGAGTTCTGGTATTCTGTTTGTTTTGTTAACTCATGTAAGGTTTACTATTACACTTTAGTCACACAGACATGCATGTGCTTCATTTGTATATAGTCACCTGCATAAATCCAAAAGAACCCACACAAGCAAACAGGCATACGTGGTTTAAAATAGAGTAGGCCCTTTACTGCAATCAGAGAATGGACCAGAAATATTCCATCAGTCCGAAGAGCTCTTCATACTGCTGTGTGGAGGGTGCAAAGAGATGCCGAGAGCTTCAGATGTGCAGCTTATTATAGCCAAGACTCACTGCAACAGCTGGCCATGGAGCAACAGCTGTGCTGTTTAAGCAAACATGTTAAATTCATCCACCTGAAGCTAACCAGCCAAATCTGATTCCTGGCACCTAACTAATATTTTTAAAGCAAATGTTACTTATGCCTGTAACTGATTTTTTTTCCACCATTATTTGATTAGTTATTTGGTCCAGAAAATGCTGATTGCTGTTTCCCAAAACCCAAGGTGACGCCTCAAGTGGCTTGTTCTGTCTACAACCCAAAGATATTCAGCTTACTGTCATAGAAGACTAAAGAAAGCAGAAAATCTTCACATTTGAAAAGCAGAAAACAATGTTATGAAAAAATTATGAATGATTATCAAAACAGCTGGTGATTAACTGAACGGTTGAAGACAAATCGATTAATCACCAAATTATTGCAGCTTGATGTCAGGATATCATGCAAAAAGCAAAAACCATACTGCCGTGAAACTACAACAAATTGATAACACAGTTAAGCTCTCACGTTGCCTCATAACAGCAGATTTTCACAGGACGTAAAGCAAAAAATACCATTACCTGAAATGTCATCACACAAAAGGAGGAAAGGTTCTGCTTTCATAACATGAGAACCAATCTGTTGCTTTCACAATGAGCCTCTCAAAGTCAATATTACAGCCATTCTTCACCTGTCAACCTGTCAAATGGAGTCGATGCATTTCTTTACCTTCCGCCCACTTCTCCAGCATGTTTATTCAATGTGCAGGTAAATACATGTTTCAGAAAATGGCAGGAAAAAATGACGTTGTTTCTTATGTCTGGTGATATGTCATAACCCAACAACTTAAAGGTGAAGGGACTCTGGACTCTCTGTCTTAAGTTTGAGTTTTCAGTAAGCTGTTGACATAGGAATTTATAATTATGAAACAAACAAAAGAACAGATAGAAGGTTGAGTTAGTGACTCAGAGTTTAGTGATTACAGTAGGTTTTGGGAGTTCATCAGTGAGAGAAACTCAAATATAGGAACTAACTGAAAAGACAGCAAACTTTGTTCTGAGACACTTACTCCTACTCACTTATCCCTGTCTGTCTGTGTTCAGCTTTGAGTACAATGTATGCTGAGACAGGCTATAACCCCTGTGACCCTGCACAGGATGAGTGGATGTTGAGAAAGCACGGATGGATGAATAGCTCCTGTGTTGTTTACTGGATGTAGGATGGATCCAAATGAATGTGCATGATACAAAATCAGACTGACTATGAAGTAAATTGAAAAACTGCTCATAAAATAAAGGTCAGAATCAGCTATGATGCATTATAACAGCTCTATTAAAATGTCTTTCAGTTACATGCCTTACTTAATCATGACTAATTAAAGATAAAGATGATGAAAATGTAAGAGTAATGTTTGGCACAGAGACGTCATACTAGCCACCTTTCTCTCACCAACATAGTAAATCTACAGCGGGGGCTCTTAACGTCTCCTCCGGACTCTCCTTACTGAAGACTGGCGAGATGAGATGAGTCATATGTGAGTCATATTCAATTACTGCCATGGACTTGAAACACAAGAAAGCCAGAGGTAAACAAGGACAGCTACAGTGCTACTACAGCGCACAGGAACAATGTAAACATCATCCTGTGTGATGACTGTACTTGTAGCAGGGTGACCTTAAGATTAAAGGGCTACAACTGAGGGGAAAAAGGGGTCAATCTGTGTAACAGGCAGTGTTCTGTAGCCCTCACACCTAATCACATGTAACTGTAAAATACAGTTTAACATCAGAGGCACCAGGCATCGAAATAATTGAAATAATAAATAAAAAATTCAACATGAATGCTTAACTACTTGAGTAAAATGTTTTTTTTATTTGCTCTTATGGCTGGAGAACAGTTTCCTCTCTAATACTAATGAGCTGTACCGGTACAACAATCCTGCAGTAGAATTATTCTGTCCAGACTGCCTGACAAACATATCGTATAATTTCTTCTGTTTTGCAATTGCAAAATGAAAACAACAGACAGGGCCACAGCTTTGTCTGTATAATTCTGTTCATGAGTATTAAATATAATCAGGAGTGAAAAATAATCTGACGATGCGTTCAGACTGCTACTGTGTCAACTTGCACAGTCCCAGCAAACATCAAGTTTTGTTTTGTGTCTGACTGTAGCCCTGTGATCTACTGTTTCACTCTTGTTTGTTCAGATGCAACAAACTGAAGGCACGATGACAACGAAAACCGCTAGTTCAATGCCATTTCTAAAATAAATCTTTGATGGGATGAAATGAACTCCATTCAGCAGAGCAGACGAGAAGGTCGCACTTCAGAGATTATCTGCAAGTGTCACTGCTTGTCTCTCAGTTCCGTTATCATCACTTCAATGGGTTTTTGTAAGGATGATCACATTTGGAAGGAAAGTTAATTCAACTCTTGTTGTAGTGCATCACCAAATAATACATCATGCAGACAAACATTGTTTAATGAGACCAGAAAAAGAGCTAAAAGCTCTGCGTTGCAGAATACAAAGCGGATGGATGCTTATTCATTTATTGCAAATGAAACAAGCTAACCACAATGGAGACAACACAGTCTGTGCTTCTTTTTGTTCTTGAATTCTAACACTTCCAAGTAGCACCCAGAGGATATAACCTGTACAACTAAACGCAACATTGATACTGTGTTCCGTCATGTGGCTTGTACAAGCCTGCATCAGTCATTGGTGAGTGCCCCCGCGGCACTGTGGCCCCTCTTAGGAATCCAGCTGTTGCGATAATCCTGTTATCTGCTATTAAAGGTGCAGGAGGGATGGGGGTTGTGGGGTGGGGGTGTTCATAAAGCCTGGATGTGGATGCAGACACACCAGAACATCAGGATAATACAGCACACCTAACCTGGCTCCGTGTGTGTCAGGTTAACTCTCACAGCTACAGACTAGATCTAAGCAAATCCGTCTGGATGCCATCCAGACACACTCGCCTGTGTACAGGTGCACTCACACAGGCATTGTTATCGCTGACAGCTTGCTTCTTCACAAGCTCCTACCCCACCCTCATGGGGTCTATCATTACATGCCAACACGCTGTGAATTGAGCATGCATAATGTATGACATATCAACATATGCATGCAAAACCTACCCATGCGCGTAGGCTGAGAATAAAACTGATTTTATATGAAATCAAACCATCAGGTGAACAGAGCAGAGCATGCTGCAGAAACACTTCAACCCAAATGCAACCCAAGTGTCAACTGTGTTTCTCTTTGTAGCTCAGACACTGTTTACATTGAAGGGTACAATTCCTGCCGGTGCCACAACCGTTGAAAAGAGATGCATCAAACATACCCTTTCAATAATAACATCGACCAAATGCTGCATTCTGTATTCGAAGTTAAGATCTATTTTGTTCAGGTTCACTGGGAATGGCACTGTCATGACTCGATGATGATTCTGTCAGTCAAGCTCCTTGTAATCCTATCTGATGGTCTATGATGGTGATGTATCGAATCAGATCATCATCAACAAACCATTCCTGTGGCAAGAGTTTTCACTTTCAGATTTTCACAAGAGTCAGAGTTTCACAAAGGAAAAAAATTAATGCACAATGCAAGAGCTGCTCATCAAAGATCTCAGACAGTGAGAGTACATCAAACTCTGTTCATTCAGACTGGTGAGTTTCCGTCAGGGCCAGATAAGTCTGAAGTTAGTCTGATAATGATTGATATTGTTGATCGAGGCATTTGCCAATATAAAATAATGTCAAATAAAGGTGACTTGAGATAAACTATGACTTGGGACTTGCTTGAGACTTGAGACCAAATGACCAAATCTGTGTCACAAGCTACATTCTGGACTTTGACTGCAGTCAGAATCACTGCACGATTACCATTTATATAGCTCACACTGTCACACAAGGTCATTCACAGAGTGTTCTTCCTCGTGCAGGGATGATGATGTTCCAGTTAAATACCTCACACCTGTTTGTGGCATTTTACAACATGTTAATATTTCAGGATGTTGCAGTGCCAAAGACCTTGTGCAGAAAGGACTTCAGCAGCAGTATATGCCAGGCAAACACATAAACACAACATGCTGCATGTCAGTGAGGCCAATCCATCTGAATGCTCCATCTGACTGTAACAACGTCCAAACACTTGTGATTTAAGACCGGGTCCTAATAGATATAATGCAACTCGATCGCAGTGCCTGTATGATCAATACGGAAACTTGAGTCAATGGGAGTGGCAATCTGATCTCAGTAACATGCTGCACAGGATGAGGGTAGCATGCTATTGACTCCACTCGATTCACTTGATTGTACCCCAGCATTTTTGAGATTACTAATCAGCACTATTTGTCTTGTTGTTGGGGGTTGTCTAAGTCACCTGTATGAGAGAGGGTATCCTGTTAAAGGAAAATCCCTGTATATTTTAATCTGGAGTATTTCCCATATCTGGGCTATTCTGGCTGTTTGGGCCATGCTAACTTTACACATACAACTCCTTTGTAGAGACTGGGGAAATGAGTCCTACAGCTTTTCAGATAAACACGCTGAATCATTTCAAACACTTTACTGAGTCTGGCAGTGGAATGCCCATATTACTAACCCAGCCACAGTACTAATTTGTGCATGCTGATTTGTTTACATGTGTGAGGCTGCTATTTCTAAGGCAACTCAAGCTTAGTGCAATAGCAATAGATTGTCACACATTGCAATAGGACTCACAGAAATCAGATCAAATGATCAAAAAGCAGAATAATGGGAGAAGTGTCAGAAAGGCAACTGCTCTCCAGCCGACTGGAGAGGAAAACTTCCCAGAACTGAGATGTGTCTCAACTGTCCACAGGTGACAGTGATCCTAGCTGTATAACTAATTCAATTAATTTGTGGGTGTGATCAACATTGTCATCCCTCAGACTGTTTCACTGATCCAAAACCAAATGGAAGAGAATACTGAGGCTGGCTGGACTAAATGCTCAGCTCTCCATATGGTAATAAAAGGTTTACGATTACAACATGTAAAAATTCTACTTTATGTGAGGAACAGCACTATGTGTGACTCATCTGCAATAAACACTAGAAACTGTTTTTATGTTTTCCTTGACCTGCTGTGATCTGACAGCACAATGGTAGTGCTAGCTGAGAGAAAAAGCTGGCAAGTTGCCTGAGATGTATGCCGTTAGCCATGATGGCTATTCCAGGATACTCAGCTCCATGTTTATATCCGCTCAGACACAGAGACAAAATTTTCAAATGACTCATGAGAATCATATTTATTTGGATTCTAACTGTTAAATTGTTGTGATTTGTCATGTTCTGGACATGTATATTTGGATTTGGGGTTTTATAGTTCAAACTGAATACAAGGATACAGTCTCCTGGCAATGAATTTCTTCTGATACAGGAATTGGGGTAGACTTGTTCAGTGTATCTCTGGTTTGCTGAGCTAAAAACACACTTTGAAATATACCCCAAAATTCCACCAGTGAGATACAATAGTCGGTGAGAAAATAGCCCTGAGGTGTGCTTCAGGAAGGAACAGATCCTGCATCTATTACTGATGTGTTTTCATGTTCTAACCTCTAAAATATGCAGTTTATATTTAAGAGCTGAGGAAGTTTTGGTGACTGTGGGAAATTCAAATCAGGTTTAGTTGTTTCAAAGTACATTTTCTGTGTTTTGCATATTTATACGTATATTTGTATTTAATTCTCGGGCTGTTCATATTTCAGCTAGAGGGAACTTGTCAGTTACAACAAAAGCCACCAGAGATATTTGTGGTCAGTAGCAACTTATCCAAGTTCACGTCATTTTCACCAAATTATCAACCACCAAAATCTAAAATAAACAGTGTACAATTCTTTTCAACTGTAAAAATATTATGGTCATCTGAGATGTAGATGTATCTGTGGGAAATGTACAGTCCAACACTTCCATGAAATCACAATTTTAGGGCCTTTATACTACACGGATGAACATGTTTAAAAATTATTTTACTTTGGTCTAAAAGAGAGCATCACAAAAACACGCTGTTATCGCATTGTTTTTGTGCTTTGTCTGTTTGCGTTTCGGCAGGTGAGCGGACACCAAAAATTCTTCAAAGATGTCAAAATTGTAATCCAGTGCTTCAGAAACCATCAAACAGCTGGCTCTAAGGACAAATGAGGATATGTGACTTCCCCAACCAGCTGTGAATCAGGCCCCAGATAACTTAATTCACTGCACAGACTGCATCTCTGTCACTATAGTGATGCAGGGTGCAGATGGAGCGGCTCGCTGGCCTCCCAGCAGTGTCACAGGGTTCAGTACTCTCTCTTGGACTCTCGCTCTCTTCCCTGAATCAGTTTTTCCATCATTGCCCATCCTGTTCTCCTCAGCCTTCAGTTGGTGTCTTTTTGTTCTAACTCTCTCTGGCAGGTCTGTCTCTCTTCTTAATCTCTGTCTTTTTCTTTGTCTCCCTCACTCTCTGTCTGACCTGGACATCGCCGCTCTCATCACTTTGCCTCTAAGGCTTCTTACTGTGAATTCCACGCTTGTGACGTTGTCCTGTTTTGACATGTTTTCTCTCCAACTTTATTTTGTGGTCTAAACCCACTAATTCCTCGTGGAATGAGCTGCTGATGTACCATCTCTAGCCAAGTGTGTGTGTGCGTTTGTGTGTGTATGAGGGCTGAGGTGGGGGAGTTCTCTCAGGATGAGTACTGACATGTAAAAAGATCTGTATGACAAAGTGTCAGTCTAGCAGGAATCCTTTTGTGGCTGCTATCATCTATATGGAAAACATGATGTGAATGTTCTGCCAAACTAAGCAAGATTTTATCTGACAAGTCGAAAAGTTTGAAGCTCTGTCAGCAGCCCCAAGAGGCTACTGCGTTCATTGCACCTCACATGTTGCTCCATTGAATACCATGAGGTCTCCACAAGTCTCCACGAACCCTAGGGCCTGAAACCTGACCATGTTCGGATCCATGCTGTATATGGTCGTGTCCTGTTCCATTACTGTCAGTCCCAATATGTATAGCATTAGAAGTGCTGTGTGTGTGTGTGTGTGTGTGTGTGTGTGTGTAATAAAGTAAATCTGTGGTAACAAATGACCAGCTCATGAGGTGAAGGGTCAGAGAGCAGAGGTCAGATTTGTCTTCAGTGATAGGACATTAGTAATGTTAATGTTAGCAGTGGCAGCAAACAATTTGTAAAAGGTGCAGGAGGTGCAGGAGAATCATTGCTGTACTAACAATGTTGTTTGACAGAGTCAACCTAAAACTAAAATCCATTGGGTGTCTTAAATCAAAAGGGTTTGCGTATTGTGAGAATGAGTGTGCTCAGTGAATGACAATGTCCAGATAGGATTCTGAGATCCAGTCAATGGAACGCTGACATTTTTGCCTGAAGGTGCTCATCAGTTCTGATAAGAGCTGCCACATCTTCTGTACTACAACACTCCAATAAAAAACCTCAACCCAGCATCACTCATATATAGACAGAAACACAGGGCATCCTTCACAACCAACATACAGCTTTTAAAACACAGGAACAATAAAAGATGTATCAGGCTAGTGATTTATTTGAATGCATGTGCCTAACCAGCTGAACGGCAGAGCTTTCAAATCTTCATGACCTGACCTGTGCTATTGTCTGAGATTATTGTCAACACATTTTTCATCAGGTGAAGAAGAGAAAAATAGCTAAACTCAGTCCTACTGGTTTATTCAGCAATTCATTACACACTTTCATGGTGATCTATAGGTTGCCAAACACGGCCTTTCACAGCTAATCACAGCATGGGGTGCATCTGCATTTGAACCTGCCAGGTGAATTATTTAATCAACATATGCTGTGTGTTTTCACCAACTGTCACTGCATCCACTGTTCTGACATCAGTGCAATGATACAACGATATGCATCAAATCCCAGTAATGAAAACCGATCCAGTAGTAAATTATTCACTCCTCTTTCACTAGCCAGCCCACAGGCACTTGAAAACAGTCCATCACATATGGTAGTCCACAGGGGGGCGAGCCAGTTAATTCTTACACAATTCAGTGATAGCTCTGTCCCAGTGGAACAGCTTTAATGCATGGTTAAAACATGAAAACGGTGCATATGTTAAACAGCAGCCTTGTAGGGATGTACTGGCTGAAATGAAAGATTAACTCCATTAAGGGTTTGCCAGAGCACAGAAAAAGCTCTTGGGTGATTGGCTGATGAAATTATTTCCCAGAGATGCCTTAGCAACACAGCTGCCGCCCCTGCATGACTGTCCACAACCAATCACTAAAGTAGAGTAAATTTTCCCTGTGGGTCAGGTGAGCAGTCCAGTCGTAATCACTACTTGTTCATTCATGGTGATGAACGTGAAAATGAAGAAACACTGTCCATCTGGGAAAAAGACAGAAAATAGAGAGAGGTGTGGGAAGGAAAGAACAGGATAGAGTAGGAGGGAGGGGAAGATAAAGGCTCCCAGGGTGATGGAGGAGGCGCGCTGGCCAAACTCAGATTTCTTCTACTCTATTTAACAACTTTTGGATTTTTAACTTTTGGACATTTGACACAAAGATCCTACTGCTAATCTGCCTCTGGGCTACAAGGTCCACACAGATCCATCTGCATGTTTACAACATTTCTGTAATGTTAAAGCCTTACTGAGCTTGATGTATCAGCCATGCCAAGTTGGTGAGCTGTGGGTGTGACAAACTGAGACAAAATCAAAAAATCCAACTAGACAAGCACTAGACACTAGCACAAATCTAATCTGAAGTACCTAATCAAGAAACTGAAATCAAGTACAAATACATTCATTTAATTGTTAGATGAGAATACTGGATACTACCACTCTTGTGCCTGTTCATTAAATATGAAAGAACAGCCAGCAGCCTGTTAGCATAGCAAACAAGGGTTAAGAGCTAGGTTTGTCCTGTCTAGAGGTAATGAAATCTGCCTTCCAGCATGTCTAACACTCATTACCTCCTTTATTTAATCCACGCAAAAGATAAAGCCTAAAAATGACAATTTAACATCTAAGGACTATTTCTTGGTGTGGAGTTTCCACTGCTAAGCTAACCTAAGCTAATGTGTCTGTTGGCTTCAGCTACATATTTACCATACAGGGTAGTATCTATCTTCTCGTCTAACACTCAGTCTTCCCCACCCCGCTATATCTTTGCAAATGTGTGTTGTGCACCACCTCTCTTCTGTTGGTTTCAACTGCGAGGGCTAACAGAGTGGTTTCAGTATGAGGCTTAGGGGACAGGACATCACAACCCATCAAGTCAGGCAATTACAGCACACATCCCAGCGTAACCGCAGAAACATTGTCAAGAATATTAAAAACCTCGCAAGAAGCTTATTTTGCACAAAAACATTTGTCTTGTAGCTGAAGGGTAGAATCAGACGGAGAAGCTTATCTTTTGGCATGACACACAAATCTACAAACCAAAATGGCAGCCAAAGTGAGCCAAATCAATTCCCTTACCAGATGAATATTTGATGTCACTCTTTGCTCACTTCCAATCGCAGCTTCAAGGGAGGGTCTCTTCACCTAGAAATCAGTTTTCATTTTGTAGCCCTGACAAAGAATATGGTGCTCAAAATGTTGTCTCGTGCTGTTATTTTGATGTATATGTATGCCCCAGAGGTTGTTAAGGTCTACACGTGTTTAGAGAAAAGAGACTGAACAATGACACTGAACACTGTGAGCACATTTAATTCAATTTGAAGGCAAATAGTGGCCGCATGGATATTTTTGTTTGTTAGGTCTTTGGAGCTTTGCATTAATCCAGATTTGATCACAAATCCAAGGACAGGCACACATCTTCCTTCCTGTGCCTCTTCTAAATGGGTATAAAATGTTGTTGCCTGGCAGCACAAGCAGCAACACGTCTCAGCACAGGCTTTAAAGAGTAAAAAAAAAAAAAAAAAAAAGCACTCCCAGATGGCACTCAGGTCTAAAAGGAGAAAAAAATAATAAAGTACAATCATCTTTTTTACGAGATCTTAATAGTGCTACAAATGTCAGACCTGATGTATTACTGTGCGTTCACCGCTCTCAGATGTTCCCTAGGCTTCGCCTGGACAATCATTACGCTTATCAAAAGCACTTCATTAAAGAAATCAGGTCAGAGGCAGGGGGGCTGTGTTTGTGTATCTATTATCTGTGTTTCAGTCTGTGTATGATGTGTGTATTTTAGTAGTTGTGTATGTCCCAGTCTACACGCAGGTGACTACAGGAGCAGAAATGGTTTCCTGAGTTCGCTTCTTCTAATCCATTAAGCACTGGCTCTGTGAGGATTTCTGCATTGGGTGCACCTACAGTGTATATGAAGCATATGTATATGTGTGGTGACGTGCTCTGCTAAACAGACAGCATGCAAACTGATGCTGTTTTATTGACCAGAAAGACAGGCTAGTGCTGCTGTCCTCCATCGATCTAGCCACCACCATCATGGATGAATCTGACCCCATCGAGGTCTGCGTTCAGAGTCAACCTCGGCTGAGCTCACCATTATCAATTCAAGCTCTGTCCTCCAGAGCAGAGCGGTGGACTATTACTGCTCATGATATTGCTTTACAGAAAAACTATTTGTCTGATATTCATGGGTATCATTCCCGTCCTATCCCCAGAGTGGTTAACATAAAAGGCATCTCAAACAGAGAGTAAGTGTATGTATTCCCAGGAGAGGGGCGGGCTCTGCCCAGCGCCATGCCACATGGGCCAAGATGAAAGACTGGAGACACTGGGGGGGGAGCGCAAATGCCACCTTTCCCCCCACCCATCTCTTTATAAATAGCTATTAGGAGATATGGAGCAAAGGAGCTGCTGAGAATTCAGACAACAGTAGCAATTGGACCAACATGTTCTGCTTTTTGTAAAGAGAACAACAGGCCAGGTGATAAACAAACTTTCATCCCCTGGCTTCCACTTACATACAACTGGAAAACAGCAAAAGACAAAGCTGATGGTTTTTGATACAGCAGCACACAGACACACAGACAGCAGGAGAAGATGAAAGAAGTGCATTTTGTAGAAGAAACGGTAAAAAGAAAAATTTTGCCAACCTTTTTCTGGTCCTCCAGCTTTTGACTTGTTGACTTCTTGCCATGCTTGCTGGCTTCCGGTACATCCATCCCTGGTCCAAATAAAGAATAACTCCAGAGTAAATTCACAGGAAGCAATTTGAAGAGAATCCAGACGGCTACAGCTTGCCGATGAGGGCCCGTGTCCGGCTCACGCCTTCACCCGGACACAGGCGATCCATAGCAGATGTTGGTTTGCACAGTTAAAGTAAAATGTGTCTGAGTGTTATCAGCACTGGAAAGATTTTGAGAACAGGACGAAGGCAGGTGGCAGAAGGCTACGGAGAGAGTTTGTGAGCCATTATGTTGACTGGAGCACAAGAGAACACTGATGAGGACTTTCAGCCCGCAGGTTATGGAGTTTCACATGAAAATAACAGTTGTGCTAGCTTCCTCCTCAGAAGGCAATCCCTGGCTTCAGCACACAGTCTTGCCTCGGCATCTGGGAAAGAAGAAAGACAAGACTATAATTCAAATGCATAAAAAACCATAAAGAAGAGACATATAGTTTTAGCTTCACAATTAATGCAAAAGCTCTCTGCCTCTCCGAAAAGTCAATATTCCCCTTGGTGCTGCACTGCACAAATGGCAGGGGTATCTGCATATCAAAGTGAATGTTGCCATGGTGCTCGGAGAAGGAGAGAGAAGCAGAAGCTTCTACTACATGCTGTTTGTTCTACATTGAGTGATTGTTTTTGATTGTTGTCTTTTTTCTCCAAACCTATTTTCCACCAAAAAGTAGCAGGGGAAGGATTGAGTCATGCTGAGGTCGGGTAAACTCGCACCCTGGGAAGGGTCCAAGCATGGAAAGATAACCACAGGATCGGTGGCTGGCCCCTCTGTGGACTCTACTAGGGTTCAACTTGTCTGTTTGGTTTACATACATCCTGCAAAACACAACATCTGCCATTCAAAAAGTCTTGTACTGCACATTTGTAGCATGATTTGTGAATAAAAGACCAAACCTGCCAGTGTCTGTGCCATACTTGCCATACACCCAGTGGGATAAGTGGGACTAATTTTATATGGAAACTTTGGGTAAATAAGTAAACAGTAAACTCTTATCATTGGCTTTCACAGTCATTTGCTGCTCAAGCTGCTGTTGGTTTGAGTTCTCTTCATAAAAATATAGCTGCAAATATAAGCCTTACTATGATGCTTTTTATTTATTCATCTGTTTATGATCATTACACATTCTAATCACTGAAAGATTTCCAGCCTCTACCAGCAACAGGAAGGAACAGTTTGACATTTTGGGGAAATTATTGGCTTTTTTGCTTCATGCCGTTCTTTTAAAGTGACAACAAGTTTAGCTTAGTGCAAAGACTGGAAGTATGAGAAAACAACCAAGCTGGCTCTGTCCAACCACAGGAGACTCAAGGAAGTCACCATGCCCAACCAAATAAAATAGCCATCTTCGACAAAACCACATTTTCTTTTTAAATGTTTTACCTTTGGACAGAACCATCAGTCTTTGTGCTAAGCTAAGCTAACCATTTCTGAGCTGTAGCTTCAAATTCAACACACACATATTAGAGTAGTTGAGATGGTTTGCTAATGAATGTTTACAGTACAGAATATCAACGGTGTGCCAGGTTTTGGCTCAAACTATGTTGCTTTACAGCACAAAACAGAAGAACAGAACTGCTACTTGTGCAGTCCAGTTTGAGACAGGGAGGTTTAAGGGAAAAATGGTCTTCATTTTGAGGAAGTCTGGTGCTATTACTAGTGTCAGGACGACAGAGGATTTTGCTCATTTAAGGCCATGATTTAATTTGTTTACACACCTAACTCCAAGATGCCGCAATTAATTGGGCAATGACATATAAGGGACTGCGAGGCAGCATCATTATGTCAGCTGGTACTTGAAAGGGCACAAATAGTACACCTACTGCAAAATGATAGTGTATTTTGTTCTGAGGGGAAAAAAACAAAGACAGAACAACCACCCCACACTGGTGCAAATGCAGTATACAGTCCCATATATACAGTAGTTTCTCTACACACAGGAACAAGATTGCACTGTCACTAAAATCAATACTCTCTGCACTGCAGTTCCATCACCATCCAGCCACAGAAGTTGGCCAATCAAACGCTCCAATAATCCCTCAAGGTAAGGCGTAGTAAGAACAGTCATCACAGAAAGCTGCCTCACCAGCCGTCTACTTGTGTTTGCCTTTGTCTCCTCTTTTAACACCAGCCAGATCTTTACGGTTTGCTTCACCACTGAACATTCACCCAGCACCAGAGTGCCATGTAACACTGCAACCCTGTCAGTTACTTAAGGGCAATCATGTCAAGTGCTGCCAACTCAGAACTGAATCATAGGGGACATCATGAATCGAGCACTGGAGCCCAGTGAGATTTTCCACTGAAACCACTGAGTGTTAGCTGTTAGCAATACGCTGTGAAAAGCACTCCTTTCAAGTACCATGGGGATGCCATTCCATTCCATTATGGAGTAGCCTCGAACAACAAGCAATGCACAGGGAATATTTGCAGCAGTAGGTGATAAAGAAAATGAATCCTAAAACTAGAAACACCACAAAAGCTTGTGTAGGCAATAACACCACATCCCAGAAATGCTAAATTTGCTAAAACAAAAGCTATATTATTACTAGACTTCCTCATTTCCCTCAGCAGTGGAATTATATGGAGGGCTTTCTAAACTCATGCATACTGCATGAGCGCTAATTTCTCCCTTTTTTCTTCTTGAACAGTATAAAAGAAACAGTGGAACCTCACAGGGAATAGCATGGTATACTTATATGTTTGCTGCAAGGAAGAGGCTAGCTGGCCCTTGCTGTCACACAGTGACAAGATGGCCTCCAATGTAGGCCACTGGAGTCAGAGGTGATCTTCCATCTGCTTTTCCTGACAGCAACAGCAGGCACAGAGCATCCTTATCAAGGAAGTAAGGACGGACTCTCCAGAAAAAAAATAAATAAATAAAATACCTGACAAGATCTGCATCTTTTGCAACAATCTCTACCATTTGCGAAAGATAGAAAATCCACACAAAAACAAGATCTCAAAAAACAATGTTTAGATTTCAAACCACTTACTTCTTGGTCTGTCAAAAAGAACAATGAACAATGAGAACAATGACAATAGACGTGGAGTCTATTGTCAAACTATCAAAAAGTCCACAGATGACTGACAAACTAAAAGTGATTTATAGGAATACCGTTATTCGAACACCGTTATTCACATTTTCCACTGTCCTTCTACCTCACTCACCACACCCTCTCTCTAAGCATCAATAAATCAGCTCACTGATACATTTTCAAACTAGGTTACATCCATGAAGAACTTAAAGGAGTCAAAACAGTTTTCTGGTTGCAAATTTTCTAATTTATACTGCAATAGGATTTTTTGAGATAAGATAGGTAGCTACCAATAATATTAACAAATGCCATATCCTATTCAAGTAGCTGTGATATTATGACAGCGAGACACCACCCATACTGAAGCAGATAAATGGAATTCAGCCATCAGTCATCTTAATATGTACACTTGTGATGTGAAAAAGTTGTCATTTTCTACAAATTAAATGATGGCCCTGTATTTGAGTTCTACATATGACATGTTTGTAAAGAGCATACAAACATATGTTCTTTTATTTATTTATTTATTTTTTTTTACGTGAGTGGAGTGGTTCCACATGCAGACATTTACACATGATAACAGGAAACTCGCAGGTGTATTATGATTGTTGTATTCCCCTCAGGGAACCAGGATCTATGTCACTGTTAATGGGACACTTAATGGAACTGAGCTGTCGTTACTGTTATTAATTTCACCTGTGTTTTTCCCGCTGTGACAAGTCAAAATGTGATTGCTTGAGGAACACCATTCATTTGAGTAGTCTCATTTTCAGTCAAATAAAAAAAAAATTCTATTAAGACTTGCAGAAGAAAGATGAAAAAATATTACTTTAGTCCATATTTATTACGACATTAGGCTACGTTAATTGTATAGCCCACTATTATAAGTACAGCTACAGCTAATGCTAGCTTCAAAGGCTAACGGGCTTCATGGGCTCAAAACACAAAGGTTCTAATTCTCCTTCTTTGAATTTGATAAACCTAAAGCAAACTGTTACAATGTACTTAAAAGTTCAAGTGAAATTATCAGGGTTAAATTATTAACCCTTTGTTGTTTGTGTAACAACTCAGCAACTAAGGAGCTAGCCGTCTGAATCTGACTTCAAGTAATCACCTAAATCATTTATCAAGACAAAGACTCACCATTCTCCTGGTGTTTCTGACAAGAAGGGGAAAAACCATGACCCTCTCTCATCAAAAATTTAAACCGTGATGTTTCATTGTCAACGCAGCCCGGCCTGACCTATCCTAAACAGTACAGACACAAGCAAGTATATGACCAGGCCCTTTTTAGCTGTTGGCTAACTCAGAGAATCAACATTAATTAGCTACAGCTGTGTAAATCTGCCAATAACATATGTTGTTAAAGCCTGTGAATTCAAATTGTAACTTAAAACTAACAGCTTATCCAGACATTAATTGTGTATGTTATGTTGAAATTAAATATATGTGCAGTTTGAAGTTGTGATAAATGCTGGCCAAGAAAACAATTCATTTTTCTCTTCTCTAAGTGAAGGCAACTAATTCAAGATTCAATGGATCATATCCCTGTCTGTGTTTTTCTCTCACACCACAGGCATTTATATCAATTTGTAACACATTCCGACTGAGATGTGTTTTACATGTAAATTTAGAGGTTTTACGGATGCACAACTCACTTTAACACCTCAGAGAAAAATGGCATTAACTTGTTTGTGGTTAATTGCAATTAACATTGTTTCTACAAAGCTGACAACAAATTGCTCTATAATGATTGTTATGGCTGCAAGTAATAATTAGAAAATGGGTTACATAAAGAAAGACAGTTATTATCCATGCGGGGACCAATGCAGACTTTCATTTAGTATAACAGAAAATAGGTCCAAGTAAACCTTGTGAACATATCATATAGAATAAAACAACAACATGAAACAGGAGCTGTCAGTATCTTTGGCAAACACGTTCTTGTATTTATTGTTTAAGAGAATATTAATGTGTGCTTTAATCCTCTTTGGTTGTAAAGAATCTTATTGGAAGTGAAATCTCCATATTTATGAGCGGCAGTCACTGCAGTTTTATCACAGCTGGGTGTGTAGCGCTGGTGATCCTACCTTCAATTTCTGCAACTGGTCGACACCCCCACACCCAGCCAGTGGCCTTTCACCAGCATTTGGTATTCAACGGGTGTCTGTAACTCTCCAAGTGGTCAATAAAGTTTGATTCATGAGGCCTGGGGCCGTAACTACACACTGCTGCTTTAATTTGAGGAGATGTAAATGATGGCCATAGATCCATCCTGATTTCCTCGGGGAGAGCAGGAGGGTTGGGGGAGCATGCACCATAAATTATCACCTCAATAGGTCAGAGGTGAAACATAAAGAACGCCCCACCATCACATTAAAATACTATAATGCCCTAATGGCATTCCTTCAACATGAACCTCATTTTATCAACCTCATGACATCTGATATGGTCGCTAAAATAATTTACATTTTCAACTAATTTATGGTTTACATACAGGTCATTTTGTACTATATAAATAAAATTTGACTTACAACACTTTTAATCAGCAAATGTATCATGGTATGTACCATAATTTGTACAGTACACACGTCTTAATGTTAAAGCAGCACAGCAGCAATGCAATTACTAAAATGAAGTACGATTCAACATCATTTCCACAAGCGACAAAGTGGAAAATCTCCATGGCAGTCCTGAGCCGGTGTCTACTGTATGGTAACAGCTGGAGAGAAACAGAGTAATTGGGATATTCTAAGCAATTAGGACATTTGTAATGGCCTTGCCATACTTCAGTTGGCTCCCCAATGGCCCATTAATAATACTGATAAATCTAATTATATTCAATAGGGATCTATGGCTACACATAATAGTATTTAGGAGACGGAAGTGACCACTCTGCAGTAGAAACCACAGTAAAGTTAAAATTATATACAGAAGATGAACACAAAAATGTAAACACAGCCACATCTCTACACAAACACACCATGAAATAGCTGGTATTTCTAACTATACTGCAGTATATACAGCACAGCGTAGCAATGGGAAACATATGGGAGAACAAAGAAAACCAGATACTCCAGCAAATATTAATGAAGTGCAAAATGTGTATGGTCGTATTAACATAAACAAGACTGCGGAAGCCATATGTGTGTATAGAAAGTGTGTATAGGTGTGTATGCAGTCCTAACGCAGGATGGCTGTAAGATCGTCTCCTACATTACCGACCACTGTGAATCTTTCCAGGCTCCTGGACAGTTCGGCTCCAAGTGAGAGGAGCGTGTTTACATTTTGGTTTGCTGCATCAGCCAAAGTGAACAACTCGATACTGCACATGCTGCGCCGGTTGGTCAACAACATGCTTTTTCCTGTTATATTACTTTCAGCGGACATTTTGAGGCTGGGAAAGGCCATTAAGCACAAAGGAGGAAGCTATAACTATAAAGATCAGGAACATTACAGTATAAAACACAACATGCAATAATACATAATTCATTTGTTTGTCTTTTGTTTATGTTTCTATGTCTCTGTGCCTCTGTTGTCTGTGTAGGATGACTTGTTACAACAGCTTAAAGGATGCAACACAGGGTGTATGGTAGGGTATATTTTTATCACCTTATGTATGCAAATGATTTGGTAATCTTCTGCAATCTTTGACATTAAATATAAATCAAAGAAGAGTAATATTATGATACAAGAATAAAAGACAGAAAATTTGTATTTCTTAAATCCTACTTATCTGGTACTGCTCTTCATGTGTGTGTAATGAGATTAAATAGACAGTGCCACAAGCTGTACACGCAAGCTAATGCGTTTAATACGTGCTAATACGCTGGCTCGTAATTTCAGCCTGTGCTGAGAATCTGTGAAGGTAGCTTTATTTCGAGGATTTTGTATGCCGCTGTATACCTCCCTGCCTTTAAAGTAAAAAGGTGGCCAATAACGATGGCATTAGGCTGCTTCTTAAACTTCCATGACGGTGTACTGCCAGCCACGTGTTTGTAAATGTCAATGTGCCGACCAGTTCTGCCAGGATAAAATATTACGTAGAGATATGGCTGGGTTGAGCTTGGTCAGGTTTTCCTCCAGACTGTGCCACTGGGGCTTGAGTTTGTATGTGGATGCAGATATCTGATTCATGTCTTCTCTGTCATTTATATTGCATTTTTGTATATATTATATATTTTCTATGAGTCTTCTTAATAAAGTTATTATTAAAGTAAAGGTTTTTATCTTACGAGTTCTAGACACTTCAATTGATTTCAGATTTCAAACCTCAAGTTCAAACCTACTCCAGGTATTCTTTCACGCATGTTTGGCTTTAGAAGTTTTTCGCACCACTGCCTGTGTATGTACAAATAAGGTAAAACAACCTTGGTTGGAGTTCCTGAGTATGAGCAAGCACAGGCAAGTATCAGCACAGAAACATGTACACCTTTAATATCCGCTGTTTACAGCTAGATGTATAGAGGAGAATGTAGACTCATAGGAGGCAGAGAGCGACAGGGGAAGATGGAGGGGAGTAATGGAGGTGAGAAATCATGAAAGCCTATAGGGAGCTAAACTGCCAGGGTGTAATAACTAAATGATGACAGCAGGCGAGCGATACAAACGGCTGGAAATGAAAGGAGTCGTAAAAGGAATACTGCAGTAGGATGATACAATAAAATATGAGCAAATGATTAAAAGCAATGCAAATCCAAAAACCTGACTCTGTGTGCACATTTTCCCCTATTTGACATAGCAAGAATCACAGACTGACAGACAAGGTGCTGTATGTACTTGAAGCAATGTGTTTAACTGATACTGAAGCAACAATTCACACCGAATACGACCCTGGCTTTTTCTGTTGTCACGGTAACAGCGGAGGGAGAGTGTGTGTGTGTGTGTGTGGTTGCAGGTATCCCAGCTCTCTTTAACGGGGTAATCACTATTGTGAAGGTGAAGAGTGACACGAGAAGCAGCAGCTCATTAGCTTGAGGAATGCATGTTGCAGTGTCAATTTTGGGTTGTTTGTTTTGTTCTACACACTTGCCTGAGCCTGACATTTCCCTGGCACCTCGCTGTTTATTGTTTCTGAGATGACACAGTATTTTGGTGGTGACAGCAAAATGATCCAGGAATGATACCGTGACCCTCGCAACTAAAGCAGTACCTGCCAAGCACCTCTGCTAGCTTGGAATGTCAAACGGGAACACGGTTCATAAATTTAACAAAAAACTGCATTTTAAACAACCAACAATAAAACAAGGAAGCTGTCTGCCTTATGAAGGCTTAATCACACCAGCATTTAAAAAGACCACAATAAACAGCAAAAAGAACTCATAGAGGTGGAGTTACTGATATCAGCAATTGGTTGGACAAATTAAGGTATATCTCAAGGAAATAGCTCAATTTTAATGCTACATACAGTAGTCTGATAGGCTACTATGTTTGGTGGCACTGCCAAAGGTTGGCAAGTACAATCACCATGGGTGTCCCATTGCTTTGATGCATAATAGATAATTTGACATTAAGTACTATTCATCCATCCATTTCCTGCAACCATGTATCCTCATTAGGATCATGGTGGGTCTGGAACCTATCCCAGCTGACTTTGAGCGAGAGGTGGGTATACCCGGACAAGTTTCTGATTCATTACAGGGCACATAGAGCCAACAACCAAACAACTATTTGAATTCACATACACACCTACGGACAATTTAGAGTCACCAATTAATCTATTAAGTGCATGTCTTTGGACTGTGACAGGAAGCAGGAGCACCTGGAGAGAACCCACGCAGACATGGAGAACATGCAAACTCCACACAGAAAGGCCCCAGAACCAGGAACCTTCCTGCTGTGAGGTGACAGTGCTAACCGCCAAGTACTATTCATTTAAGTCATTATTGCCTATTTTCCATTATTGTCCATGTGAAAGAAAAGAGACAAACGAAGCCAGATGTTTTTGAGCATCCGTCACTTTATCACATTTCTGCAACCCCAATCTTCAGTAGCCCTGCGGGAAAAACTGAGCATGTCATGCCAGCAAGAGCAGCTTGATGACTAGCAAATCATCAAGACACACTTGCAGGGAGATGCAGTTGAACTTCTTTGCTTCAAGGTGTTACCAGGTCTTTAGGCAGCACATATTAGAGATGTGTCCTGCTGCCAGTCTAGCACTTTTTTATATTCTATCAATTTTCATAGCATGCTGATGGTGCAATATCTTAAAAGCAGCTCATTTTGGGAGTAAGAATAAATGTATTGACTCAAAAAAAAAATCTTGCATCTGAAATCAAAAAAGAAATTTTGAGCTCTTAGTTTGTTGAAAGAGATTTGGCAAACCCAGAACATCTATTTCAAACTGAGACAATGTAGTTTCATGGAATACACCTTACACAAGACACTCCGAGCAAAGTGCTATATCAATAACTGTTTGTGGGACCTCAAGTGTTAAATGCGCACCCCTGATGACCTCTTATGTTTTCAGTTTATGAAAAGACACATGTCCAGCTCTCATAACAGAATGCCTGTTACATTCAGAACCAGGAAATGGGTTTTGGCTGACATATATATATATACCATATTTTTATGTTTTTATATCTTATTTTTCTTACAATTACAATTTTATTTACAATTTTAATAATTATTAATTATAATTCAGAAACATTTTAATGCATATGGGTGGACAGGTGGAAAGTAGCAGATGCTAATACTAATTTTACAAAAAAATAACATTTTGTAACTCACTGTACTCAAATGTCTTATTTCTTCACACTAAATAACTCCTGTTTTCTAAATCAATAAATAGTTAATCAAATTCATTTTTAGACATCAGAAGGTAATCCACTGCCTCCTGAGTCTGTCCGTTCATTAATCATATTCTCTGACCAATCCACAAGAATTTGACATTAGTTTGGAGATAAATAATCTCTCTGTGTCCCTCCCTCTGCCCTCTCCAGGCAATCTGTCGTCCTCGCTCTATCACTCTCTTCCTCTGTCTAGCCAAGCCACCTCCAGCGTCTCTCTCTCTCTCTTGGCGTTACGATGTCCCCGCTCTCCCTCCCCTGGGCTCGTCTGACAAGAAGGATGAAACGGAACCCCATCCCCATTCCCATTCCTCCATTCATCCACATACAAGCTGCATTACCACCCAATTACACTTAGATTACATTAATGTGCTTTCACCCAGCCAAGCCTACTCTATACGCGCCAAGCCCATTCTCCACCGTCTGCGGTGCCTGTGTGGAGCATTATGGAGGCGCGTAATCTTGTGATATTGTGTCGGGATTAACATCAAATCTCATTATGGCTGTGGTGGATCATGTGAGAGGCAAGGATGGCAGAGGCGAGGTTGGAAGGAAGGTTGGGGGGGGGGGCTACATCTTTATTTAGGTTTTTAAAGGCGACCAAGAAAGAGCGAAAGAAGGGAAAGAGAGATGAAATCAGTGCTGTGAAATCTCAATTACATGTGATGGTATTTGGTTTGATTTATTATACACAAGAGGCTGTGGGCTAATTTGCCATGTGGGCCTGTTGAACACACCCACACACACACACAAGCTCAACACAATCAACTAGAACAAACCCAACAGGGGTTAAAGGGTCAAAATGAGATGTGTCCCAGCACAGCACGGCCAAATACAACACAAATCAAAGAGCCGAACGCTTCTCCTTCAGATCGCCACGCCTTGTCCCCCAACACCAAACACCTTCTCCTCTGTTAGCATTTTCCCCCAGCCTGACATGCTTGTGCTTCATAAACCTCTCTTTTATTACCAATAGAACCGTGAAGGTTGTAATTGCCTAAGTGATATACAGCCGGCACCGGGACGTGGCTCAATTTCGCTCAGTTTAAAACGCCGCCATACCAAAGTGGTGTTGAAGGGAGTGCCTCGCCCTGTTAAATAAAACAGATTGTCAGGCTAAACAACGAGCGCCGAAATAACATTTTTAACGCGTACGCCCAATTCCCAGAGGGGTGGCTGCTGGATAGGACTGGGGGGTAGACAAAGCACTGTGCACACAATTTTTTTTTTTTTCCCATTCAGGCACACACGCTTACTGTAATTCCCATGCATTCCAAATATGCTAAACACACACACCATATGAAAGCAAACATTCATTCAAACACATGCAGAAAACAAATGCACACGCTCACACCCTCCCCTCCCCCAGTGGTGCACCGTGTTGGGTATTGAGCCTCAGGAGCCTCACTAAATCACGCTGAGGCCTCCAGCAGAAATGAGGGATAACAGCGCAGCAGCGTTACAACCATTGATTGCAGAATGCATCATCTTTTTACATTCACAATAGGATGGGGAGTGTTGCAGGATCGGGGTGGGTTATAGTGCAGCATGGATGCATGGCAATCAGATTCATCAGGCAGCCAAACATCAACAGGCCAGCAAGAAGAATGAAGCGAAAGACATGAGGTTAACACACACAAGATTGAGATATTCTTGATCACTCGAGCACCAGCGTCAACATTTCCAGGCTTCACGTGGTTCATGAATAAAGCCGTCATGCCTGCGTGCAACTGTGTCGTCTGTTACCTGAAGGAGAGCAGGTGCCCCACAGTTCATTCGTAGCTATATGGATCTTAGTGTCAGAGATATAAGTAACCACAGGAAACAGCAGAGATTGCTCCGTTTGGTGAATCCATCATATGCTCTGAAGCCATGAAGAAGCCACAGCAGGAAGTTAATAATAGAAGCCAGACATGAACTCCACTGTTGGTTCTTGTTCATCTGTTACCAACATTAACACACATTGTGATGGAGTGCTAGAGAGACTGTGGATGTACCCTGTACCCTGTATCCTGTAAGAGAGTGTGTCAGTGATGCTTTAAAAATGAAGTTTTACATGTGTAAAGAATGTTTTGAATATTTTGAAAGCTGAATTGTTCACAGTCATGTTATTATGAGATGTGAATTCAGAGCCATACTGAATAAACTACAGTCTACAGCCATGCTAGCAGGTTTGTGAGGGCAGTGCTTTGAGCTAAATGCTCACATCAGCATGCTAACATGCTCATGAATGGAAGGAAGTCTTTCTGTGATAGTACAACTGCAATAGAAAGTTATCTTTACATGAAAATTCTGGGTATAATGTCATGCATTTTGGAAGTTAGTTTGCTAATTTAATATAGCTTAGAATATTTTTTACATTTGAAAATTGCTGCACCCATTACATTTTAACTATTGTGATGTTTGTCAGAACTAAATGAATAACAAAATGTGCAGGCAGGTCTACTGTGTTTTTCAAGGACAGTTCAGCTATGCACTTCTTCACTGATGACCGTCTTACAGAATAAGGCTAACACAAAGTAGCCTGCTCGTCGAATCGTCTCATTTTAAACAGAATTCTGCGATCTGTGTTTATTAAAACAGAGTAACACAGGTGTTGGCAGTAGTACTACATTACATCTGTCTATAGAAACAATGCTTCTCATACAGTTCAGTCTCTCGGCTGCCTGTGCACATGTAGAATCTGAACACTGATAGAAACCACAGAATGCCCTCCAGGGGGTCACACTCTACATGTGCAGGGTGGGGTGAGGTGTGGTGATGGAGGAGAAAGAGGACCCTTCAAGTCTTGAGTATTCCATTTGCCGGTCTGTGATGTACTGCCCCACCACACAGACCCACACACACACACACACAGATGGGAGACCAGTTCCCCCTGTCTCCTCCTGACACCCTCCCCCAACACACTGCCTCTCCTCTTCATCCTCCTCCTCCTCCTCCTTCACACACCTCACACCCTCCGTCAGTAACCATCCATCACACAAGACCTCCACAGATGGGCATGTGAAGAACACACATACACACACACACACAAAGGCTCTAGACTCTTACTCCTCCGACACTCACAGGGTTGGCTAACCATACACACACACAGTCACAACAGCTCCCAGCTTAACACTCTCTCTCCTTCTCACTCTACCCTACTTTCACACACACACATGAACGAACACACACACACACACACACACACACACACCACCCTACAAAGACTTTCATCTGTGACTCTCGGCAGCTCAGAAACCAAAAGCCTTTACGGCTGAGGAGAAACCCAATTAGGACACAATTAGCAGCATCAGATCTACCTGAGACGGCAGCTCGTGTTCATGCTGGCAAAACAAAGCGACATACGGGATCGGGCGGCGGTGGTTTGGGGGGGGGGGAACCACCGCTCGCTTACTTCCCGGGGTCTGGCTGCTGCTAATTTCCTCACATTTCTGATCAATGCAGCAAAAAGCACAGCGCTAATGAACCTCGCTCCCCTACGAGAAACAGGATCAGCTGGATCAGTCTAATTAAAAGAAAAAAAACAGGAGGGAAAGGTTGAAACAGAAAACTCTGGAAACTCTGGAATTGTGTACCATGAATCATGCCAAGCACGTGGTTTCTTTCCACGCTAATCAACAAGTTTGGCGCCAAAAAACAAGGGTGTCACAAAAATCAAAAAGCACGGCTCACCTTTGAATCTCCAGCCATGCACTAGTTTGAAACTAGTTCAAAAACATATTCCAATCAGGATCCAGCTCTCAGTCTGGTGAATGTGACCCATCCAGCGCTCCATACATCACATATCCAAAGACTTGGCAAGCAAGGAGACAAAAATCCTCCCTGAGAATCCAACCACACCTTGTTAACCTTTTTAAGTCCTGGATGCTCTCTTTACTCTTTCCTCCTGTAGCCTGAGGAAAGCCTCGTCCAGTGCCTGAGAGTGTGTGCGCCTGTGTGTGAGAGAGAGAGGAAGAGAGAGAGAGAGAGAGAGAGAGAAGGCGTAGTAGTAGTAGAATGAGGTGGGATGGATGGAGGGGAGCAGGAGGGGAGGGATGCTGGCGTCTCACATCATGAGAGAAGTCCTAATCTGCGCATTGGCATGTTCTCAGCGAGGAGGGGAGGGAAAAAAAAAAAAAAAAAAAAAAAATCGAGCCACCAGAGAAGAAGAAGGTGATGAAGGGAAAGAAAAGGAGGAGGCGGAGGAGAGAGACATGAAGGCAGGCAGTGGTGAATGAAAGGAGGATGCACGCTCCCTCCCCTCACACTGCTGACTCCCTCACTCTCTCGCGCTCTCTCTCCTACACACTCACACACACACGCATGCATGCACACACTCTTACTACCCCCCGCCCTGCTACAGATTGCATTGCACTGATGAAATTTTAATGGTTCTTTTAGGAAGAATAATGAACATGCTAGTCCCTGGAGTTGTGTGTATGTGTGTGTAAGGGGTGGAGGGGGGCAGTGGTGGTGGGGGGGGGTTACTACACTACATACACCTACAGAGGCATGCAACAAACATGCACATGTGCATACACAGCATACAAGTGTGTTTTTCTCTCTCTATCTTGTTCTCTCTTTTACACACGTTCACCAGAGCATACTCCCACTCACACACTGCACAGAAACACACTCCCTCCCCTTTTCTCCATTTGCACACCACATACAGAAACACACACACACACACACACGCCATGCAGGCTGACACCCACCCAACATCAAACACTGCAGCCGACAGACACACACACACTCTACGCTCCAGTCGTACAGGGAGGATGGGGTGGGGGAGTAAAAGAGAGATCCAACCCATCGTCAAAATGCTCTCTTGGTGCACGCTCGCATCCTTACACACACGCACACACAGACGGAGAAGCGCACACAAGCACACACCCCAATGAAGTGGAACAAAGAACGCAGAGGCAGCATGTGGAGGCACCAGTAGGAAAACCATGATGGGAGGCAAAGAGTGAAGTCTGGGATAAAAAGTACCTTCAGTTTACTACAGTAGAGTAGAGTGCAGTGTAAAAAATAAATAATAAATCCAATCAAAGTCAAAGAAAAAATAAATGTATATATACTTCAATTACAACTAATCACACATTCAAATTACTTATAGTTCATTTCAAGTGGCAATGAAAGCAGCAAAATTAAATTAAGTCAGCATATCACCAGTGCCAAATTCAATATAAACAGCCATATACTGAGATTTATTCACTTACATAACTAAAATCATTGAGTTGTGGTTAAAATAAGAATTCTGTTTGTTCTGTACTGATATGTACAGATTATTAACAATCTGCTGAATTAATCAATTCATTATGTATATGTATGTTAAGTCCAATACATGTTCCCAAGATGATGTCTCCACATCGATCCAACTAACAATCAACTCAAAGATATTCAAGCAATTATATATACCAGAAGAAGCAGCACATCTGTGCGGAGAGGCTAGTTGGAGTTTTTCTTATAAAATGACTTTTTAAAATAGCTGCCAGTGAATTTTCATCTCAATCTACTGATAAATTAATCAACTACCCATTTTAGCTCTGATTACAAGTCACATTGAGGGTGGCAACAGAATGGCAACAGATGGTAGCAGGCTTTAATTTGGCTTTGCATACAGTACCAACCAACTGTAATTTACCCATAGTGCAAGCATAAACCTACAACCTAAAAGCACTTTCAGACAGCGAGGTATTGCCGCTGCCGCCTCTGTTGTTCAAAATCAAAATGTTGCCATAGCCAGACGTGTGGCAGCTACTCACACACTCTCCAATTATATCTCACCTGTGAGATACAGAGATACAAGCACAACGACTGGCAGAGGTTAGCCCTTCACGCTGCTTGCACATCACGCCCAGTGTAAGGAGTGGGGGCCCCAGTTTGCGATTAAGGAAGTGGCACCCTCCATGGCTGTGAAGTGACAACTGAACTGAGGGTGAATTTTTATAGAACTCACCTGTTCAAATTATATCAAGGCTTAAAGTTATGAATAATTAGGTGTGTACCCACTTTGATTGACAGGTGGGTACTGCCACAGGTGGCTTGTTTGAGCAACCAGGCTTCATTCAGCTCCCCTCAGTTCCACCCACGCTCCAGGCCCATTTTTAGATTAGCCGAGATGCGGCAGAGGCAGGACTGCCAAGATCGCAGCATCCAAAGCCACCGCAATCTGAGCTTCACAACGGCTCTTCAGAAACCTGTGGGTGAAGGAGTCTACGTCCATGTTTTACACGTCCTATGGGATTAAGCACCACCTGGCAAGTACATTTCAGAGTAAAATGTTGCTAAATCCTTCACCAAAATGGTGGATTTGCTGCACATGTGTTATCAACCCATGAGCTGATTTATAATAATTTATAACATATCTATCTCTTTGTTAAAATAATATAAACCTCTCCATAATCTATAATTAAAGCCACTCAAAAGGCTCTTCTAAGTTTCTCAGTAACATTAAATATTCATGATGAAATCAGCAAAAATCTAAGTGTTGAAAAAACCCTCAGATATTATGTAACAGAGTGTAATGAGTTTAATACTGATACACTCACATAATCTGCTTCTTCAGAACTGTGTGGCTGCGGGTAGATCTAATTAGATTGACAGCAGCCTGGCAAGACAAAACAAACATCCCATCAACCCATCAGATAAGTCAAATGTTGCTATGTGACATCACCTTTTTCCAAATGAGCCTCAGCCCACGTCCGACCAGAAGAGATAGAAGCACAAAGACTGAAATGCAAGCAGATCTGCTCTAACCCTGGCAGAAATGTGATGTTCTTATTGGTACACAAAGCTCATACTGTGAGGCTGGTTGTGGGAAAATGTTCAGCAAAGCTCTACCCTCATAATACAGCTTTCACATTCTCTGTATCTAAGCTAAAGATGGGCACCAAAACCAAAGTAAAAGACAGAGTTGTCCTAAACTCAATTGGTTTTTATGGTGTTCGTTGGTGGAGTGGAAATACAATTCAGGGTTAAAAAGAGACTTAAATTCTTGACCAGGGTCTGCAATGCACATGTAATGATGTGCAATCCCTTATATGTATTATTAATAATAATAATTTGTAATATTTGTGTGGTGTAGTAAAATAAAACACACATTCGCACATCAAAGCTGCCTTCTAATCAGAGGAAATGATGATTAGCTTATAATGTTGCACCTGTTCTGGTTGACAATGATAACAGTGTGTTGAAAACAGAGGCAACATTTTTTTCACTATGTTTATATTTCCATGTATGTAATCAAGCATTAAGGCAACAGTTTGACATTTAGCCTGCTGGCACATTTGAGCTTTTCAGTGGTTGATTCAAGTAGAGAGAAAGGAGAAACTCTATTTACTCTCTATACTTTAATCTCTTTTCTACCACAGCACAGATTCCATGCAATGTAATTAAACCAGTACTGACTGTACCATCTATTGTTTTAGACTGAAAAGAAGCAGACATACCGTACAGGAACAGACCCAGAGTGATTTAAAGATGATTTCAAAGTCAAGAAGCACAAGGTCACACCTCAAACCTGAATTTTTCTTGGAGAACCTCTCATATAACAAAGAGTCAGGAGTTTTGCCACATATTCAAGTCAAACAGGCGGCTGAACTTACATCAAACCCGGATTCCTCTGGCTCCTTCACTGTTCCTCCACTGACCACATATCAGTATACATCACAGAAGTCAGCAGTTCTAAAAACACCCTGAAAAGAGAGGAGACAAAACAGGATTTGTTAATATAAAACACACGTTTTAGCTTAAAAATATAAATGAAATGATCACCTCAATTTAGATCTCAATCTGGCTGGAATGAAAAAACGGGGAGACTATCAGGGGACAGTTAAATTTCTCTTACATGGACAGCTTAAGATGTCTTATTGTAGTTCCTGGAAGTGATTTGTTCAGACACATCCACTTTTATGCCGAATGCTACCTCCTGCAGCTCACAGCGGCTCCACAAACAATCCCAGCAGAATTGTAACATAGCTGACTGAAAGTTTATCCCATGCAGCGGGACAAAAACAGTTCTGTGGAAAGTTTCTTCCATCTGGAAAAAAAACAAAACCCAATAAACTCTGAGTCAACTGTCTTTGGCTGTGTAAATTGTTCTCATCCCTCAGATTTCCCACCAAGGTGCAGCGTCCGGTGCACCATTCCCAAAAATCAATTACTTGGAGAATCAGAATTTTGATCTCCAGTTCTAAGGCCACTTTACCCTCCAACACGGTTATTCCCAGGAGGCCAAGGCCAAGTTTACAAGGAGAGTCAGGGAGACAAACTGTTCAGAATGTGCCTCTTGGTCTCAGGGCACCAATTTAAAGAGTTTTCTTTTGCTGAGACAATACCACACTTGAGAAAAAAAAAAAAAAACAAGCCAGTGGAGTCTTTAAGGAGGCTGTTTGAGGTCTGTCAATAATGATGCAAATACTGAGGAGAAAAAGGCTTAAAAGACACTCCAGAGGCAAGCAGAGGTTTGATGGGAAAAGCCAAGATGTGTGACATGTGAGTAGTCCTCCATCCTGGGATACAAAAACAACAGCTTACAAGGTTAAAGCTGTCAAGAGACTAGATATGCCTCACTGGAAAAGGTTTGTGCAAAGATTTACAATATTTTCAAAAGAAACGACAGCCACTCTTGAAAATGGTATATGGCTCCATATTAAAAACAACATCATACATTAAGGGCTGCCGGTAAGTTAAGCAGAGGTTTGATGGGAACGCTCATGATGTACTGTCTGACATGAGAGCACTTGTGTTCCTCCTGGGAAGCAAAAACAAAAACAGATGGAAAAGGTGAGGGCTCTCTGGAGAGAAAATGTGTGTGACATTCGGGTAGGATCCTGATCGTAAACAGCTAATACTCTTCTCTGTGGATGATTTGCTCTGATGTCAAAAACAATTTAATTCACAAGCTATGTTTTGACAAAATCAAACTGAGAAGACGGTAAAATGTGTGGAAATTTAGGGTTATCTCTGGCATTAAACAAGTTGCTGTTTGGCAGCAGACAGAGAAAGTAAAATAAATGTTGTCAGTGATAAATTACCTTTCATAAAAATGTTATTTTCACAGCATACCCAAGAGAACAGCTGTCTCAAATGTAGAAAGTAATTCTAAAAGATAACAGTGTGTCTTGGAAATGGCCGGCAGTACTTTATGTATGCACTTTATAGTTAATGAGCTCTAAAATGCAAACTCACAGATATGGTTCAAAGAGTTTACTAATTCAATTCCTCACAGCAAATGCTCCTGATAATCCCTCACACCAGGACATCCCTGACGGACACTTCTTGATTGGTGAGAAAAGAGCCTAAATCAATTTAACAGGTTGCTGCTGGAAGTGACCTTTTCCTTCATTATCGCCAAATTGGCCGTCCCTTGGCCTCCTGGTTCAGTGGCCATGATGGAGGACGTTTGAAAAGACTGAGGTGTGTGTTCAAAGATAAGGGTTTCCATAGCTAAAAGAAATATGTGGGGTCCTTCTATGGGCAGATTAATGACATTAGCAGCAGAGCAGTTCTCTCTCTCTCTCTGTGCCCCGGTGCAGTTTGGTTTTATAGTTCCACGTTTATGGATGATCGTAATGGGTGGGTGCAGCTCAAAACAAACGGGAAGCCAATTAAATGTAAGGGCTTCCCGGGCAGGCAACCAATAAGAGGGCCAACAACTCGTTTTACATAGAGCTCTCAGAGGAGGGACATTGGATATTATGTCCTGAATGCAAACAAGGCTAATTTCTTGTTTTAATTCAAAACATTTTCATTTATTTGGGTTAGTGATGCCGACAAAACGCTCTGGTATATATGCTGACATATGCAATTTTATTTTGCGATTTTGATATGCATCATAAAACGTAAAGCCTTTATGGATAAAGGGATTAGTGTTGGTGCGTAATCCAGTCAGCTGAATACTGCCAAGGAGTACAGTAATGATCATTCATTATTAATGTATAAAAGGATAATCAGCACAGTACAAACCATATGGCAAGCTCTGCGACAGTTGACAAATTTGTTCACTTCACTCTATATAATGACATATTACCCTAATTTATAAAAACAAAAAAATCCCCCAAATCCCAAATTAAGCCTCCACTAATCAGTTTTATAACAATACATCAAATGATGATGTGAATGTAATAGAACTTGCTTGTAGTGAAGACCCAAAAAATATTCACCCAACTCAGCAGTGCGACAGAGCATTTTAGCCTCTTTCTGCTACATGTTCACAGCATGTTTACTGTATTGTTCACTTTATTGCTCTCAGCAACCTTGTTCCCAGCAGCCAGCTGTTTACAGATAAACCAGACTACAGCATTTCTAGCAGCTCTGTGAGCCTCTGAGAGGCAAATGGAGCCAATTAGCACTAAACACAAAGAACAGCTGAGGTGGAATGTCATTAGTTTGTAGGTATTCAGTCACAAACCAAGGAAGAAGAAAAGTAAATGTATCATCAAAGTTCTTACAAGTTATCATCTATGGTCCACAGATGTCTGTATGATATTTCATGCTGACCTATTTAATTGTGGTCGACAACACTTCAGTTGGTGACCAAGAGGTGGTCTGACCAACCAACATTGCCAACCTTAGAGCCAAGGCACTAGCAAATGGCTGACAAATGTTAGTGCTAGTGAAAAAAACGTGAATATCTAAGAGCTAAAGTTTCTGATATTTTTCTCAAAAGTTGGTGGAAATCAAATAAATACTAGGTGCTGTTCAAAAACTAACCATGACACCAAAAAGCAATATTTAGCAAGAATTTAGTTTTACAAACTATCACAAGGAAGAAACAAATGCCAACTGAGCTCCAAAAAGATTTAATAGACTTCTATTTTATATATTATATACCTACAAACCTTTTTCCCTATGGGAACATCATGTATTAGTAGCGAAACAAAGATTCCCATATGATTGTGGCATAAAACAGGTAGGACCATAACTCCAGGCAATTTAACACAGCATTCTAGATACAATATAGCCTGGAAAATCACAGCTACAGGCGTCTTCACAACCATTAACACTTTACAGGGCAGAAAAGCCGCCAAGGACAGATCATCCTCCAACAATCGCCAGGTTAATGCAGGTATTACATTTCACAGATGAAACAGATGCCACACAAACGCGAAAGTGTGGGGCGCAGTGGGTGTACTCGTGCTATTTAGTATTCAAAATACGATACACACACACCACAGGCTTGTCACGGGGATCTCTCTGGAGTACTGGAGGACTGAAACTGGAGCAACTGGAGACATAACAGAATCCTTTGAAATGAAGCTTTTATCCATTCAATCTCACGTGAAATTACACCCACGATTTCATTCATTCATGGTTTTCTTCTTTTAAGTGAGACATCTACATTGTTTATCCATTTATGCTCCATATGCTTCATCCTCAACAATACACATCACCAAGCAATACACCCTCAGTTACCGAAGGTGTTCTTTTTTAATCAGTGTCATCCTGCCAGTATAGAATGGCCTCTCGGGAGTTTTCGCTGTACAACAAGAGGCCACAGAGGAAGTCATCACCCGCTAGTGTTGTCCATTCATCCTTTTTGAATGAGAACATGGCTGGAACATGACTAAACTCTGGTGTTAATTAACCACCATTAACATGCTTCACCCAGGCCCCAGCTGTTTCTGGGCAAGTGTGAACATCCAGGAAAGCTCCCTTGGGGAACTGTAGCTTAGAATGACAGCTTGAACGACATCCTGGCTGGCTGAGTGGATCTCCTGTGTGTCATAGAGGGCTCCCACACTTTTTAATCCATTTTTAAAATTTCTTTTTATATTCTTATTTATATGCTTGAGTATCGCATGTACACATTTCTCTCATATTCTAAAATTTCCCGATCAACAATGTCTCCAGCATGCAAATTCATTTTCCATGCTGATGAATCTGAATTTCCAGACGTGTGCAGGATTCACCCCCACTCTGCTGACATAATGAAGACAGGCTGCAGACAGGCAGAATGGCATGATAACCAATCGCATTAATAACCACATCATGTAGAGATGGCTTGCATGATGAAGGCCAGGCACCCCGATAATGGGAAGGCCCGAGCAGCAAACCAGGTGGGAGAGATTGACGACTGAGCTCAACCTCCTCCCTTCCCCTCCATCACCCCTCCCCATTGTATTGTTACATCTCATTTTCTGCCGATCCATCTTGATGACGTTGGTGAGCATAAGCTTAGGTCGAGGTCAGGGGCTCGCAACAGAATTAGTGTCTTGAGGACAATGGATTACGCCTCTTACAATCAACAGTGTGGAGGCAGACGGTTGTTGAGCAGGTTACTGATTCACATAAAGGGGGACTATTAAATAAATCAAGAAAGCTTTGTTTAGATTGTAAACCTACAACATACTGTACTATTAGTTTTAGATTACCAGAGAGCTTTGCTGTGATATAGCTGCTAGTGGTGCTACAGCCTCCTAGTATTACTTAACTTGAACACAGAATAACTGATTTGACTGATTTTGTTGAGACCCAGTGCATTTAGACAAAAAAGCCAAGGGTGAAACATTGAGTGCTCTGACATTGATGTAGTTTTTGGCTGACTGAAGCTGCAACTTTGAATTTAATGTAGTGGTGTACAGCATTTTCTCTGGGGACTTTCAGACAAAAGGTAGGTTCACATTAATCTTCTGTTCAACAAAGTGGCTCTGCACTCAGCCCCCAAAAAAGAATGTGATGTTTTGGTTTCAGTGTGTGTAATTAATATTGAGCAATGCAATCACAAACTGCAAACAGTGTATGCGGACTTTGCTGCTGTTTGCAGTCTGAAAGTGTAATTTTGTTCTAAACGGTTTAATGGCACATTGCTACAATATTTATCAAATCAAATCATAGTGTAGTTGATATTTGCTGTGCCCATTGTGGAGATGAAGTATGTTTTTAGAAAACATAATCTCCTGACTGACACATACCTCTAAATCCATCCAATCGGGCCATTCTACAGCTTTTGAGCAGGATTTTTCACAAGAGGCTCATCTAGAATTTTAGGTGATGGTGTCTAATCGGGGTTGAGTTTAGTGTTAGATCTACAGTATATTTGAAAACCAACAAGACCAAGTATCAATGCGAGCAGCAAGAAAGAGGACAACAATCAAAACCACTGTGTGCTAAAAACAGACAATGATAGGATTAAAGAATTGTGAAGAAAGAAAGAGGATAATGAAGAGCAAAAGAATGCAACAAAATGGGATTACCAGGCACAGTCCATAGAAGTAAGAGAGGTGATTTGTCTTTGCTTATTCTCTTCCAACATAACAGCATAATGGAGGAAAATACAGGATGGGGGATGTGATTCATTGGAGAATGGGGATATTCAGTAACAATGAGGACCACTAGAGCATATTAAATGGTTGATCGGCCAGTCTGCTACGGGATGACTAATTCCCGGTGAGACCTACATCCCATACTTTCCCTCTCCAAAGGCCTTTATACCACCATTATGCATGGAGAATACTGGCAAGTAACCTTGTACATAAATGCATAGGCATGAGGTAAATTGGCTCCCTTGGTGAGCAATTGTTCAGCGGAATGTAAGGTTAACACGATGCAACACTGAGGCAGTGGAAATCAGATCATTTGTGCTAATTCCGTAAATGTCGGCGTAAAACATTAGCAAAGAGATTAAATTATGAGCCAGATTATGCACTCCCTTTAGTTAATGAAGAGGAAAATGGAAAACTGCCTGTGCGTTAAAGAGATCGTTTTTACAGTTAAATGGTAATGAAAGCTGTGTTGGGTTACCTACAAGAGATCCTTCGCTGAACGCATCAGAACACAATGGTGGATTGGGGGGGCAAGCAATTTCCTGTACAACCACATTGAGCCATGTATCTGAAAACCTGCCCTTAATGACAGGGCGGCATGAAACTGCTAGTTAATGAGCCTCGTGTTGGAATATGGAATAGTCAGAGAAGACAAAATGTTGACAAAAACTAATTACACACGACCCATCACAAAGAGTAGAACCTTTTCCAGTTCTCCCTCTGGAGTCACAGAGAAACAACAATAAATAAGACAAGCTAATAAAAGCTACATCAAGAGGATTAGCGCTATTATGAATAATTTAAGACACAGCTTAAATACCTTCTGGAGGAGGATCTTATTGGCCTCTCTCCGAGCCATTCAGGCTCATGTGGCTCTCCTGCAGAACAAACAGCACCATTACATCTTAATTCCCTTGAGTGTATTTGCAAAGTCGTGACTGCATGATTCAAAAGCTTCAGAAAGGGTTGATTCTGACCTCTGGCCTCGAGGTACACGTCTACATATTCAATTAAATGACTTTTAGGCATGCCTTAAAATGTTTCTGTTTCTCGTTGACTTGGTTTCGGCTGGCATTTAATTGGAAGCTTGTAATTTACTTGCTTGCCTGTAATAAAACAATTTAAAATCAATATTTCCTGTCAAATGTTTAAATTCTTAGCTGTGCGATAGGCAGGATAAAACACTGTGGTTGCTATAACTGCAAAATGAGCGTCTTCAAAGCAATCAATCACCCTGCTGAAGCTACAAAGACCAGCACAGATTACCTTTGTCAACGCAAATACAATGAGAGCTTACAGAGGTAGCTACTGTCGAAAACCTCCCTTAAGTATTTAACCTGTCTATACACTACAATAGTCTTCTTCAATGTTGCACCACAAGCATAAAATTGTACATGTGTACTTGGCAGTTTGGCTTGCCTCAAAGCAACAGCAAGCAATGACTGCCATGTCACATCTATTACGCGATTGCAACGTACACTACACATGGATCCATTTCAATTTAGGCCCCAAGGCCCTTTGACAACCTCTATCATCAACACAGAGGGCCACTTGTCTTGGGAGATTGTGGAGCATTACCACGTTGGTTGTCACTCAAGACACAACAGGCAATCAATACAGGACAGTCAAGCTGTGTGGAAGCTGCATGATATGTTTCACATCAGCCAGGCTGGATAGGAGAAAATTGGATGGAGGCTCCCGGCCAGGACGAGGCCAGATTGGATCCAGAATTGTATTCAATAATGAAAAGATATTCAAAATGAGGAGTGGAATGGTCTTTTTTTCCACTTCAGGAGGAAATTGTTTAGTTTTTAGTCATGCTAGTGGCATGGCTTTAGGGATGGCAATGATCTGTCCACCACTTTGGCCCAGACTGATCAGTTCAACAACTATTTGATGCATTGCCAGGAAAGTTTTGTTTTAAAGATATTCACGATTCCAAGACGATGAATCCTTTGGTGGACTTTGGTCATCTGCTGACTTTTCCTCTAGTGCAACCAGAAGGTTACCGTTTGTGGTTTTTGAGTAAATTGGACGACATCCACGTTCCCCTCAGGATAGATTTTAATAACTTTGGTGAAACTAAGCTTGTCATTTAGCACCATCATCATGTCAACATTTTTATTTGTCTAATACTTTGGACAAATAAATGATTGGACTTTGGGTACTTTGGGTTTATGACCTGCAGACCAAATGACATTTCCATTCCAGCCTCAGACGATTTGCTTCAATTAGCAAATTGTAGCATGCTAAGAGAGAAAAAGAGAAAAAACTATAGTGGACAATGGTAAACATTTCCTCATTAACATTAGAATGTTAACATTGTCAGTGCGAGTATGTTAGAATGTTATTTTTACCCTTTAGTGTAGCTGTAGACACTGGTCTTGTAGTCATTTGACTGCATTTTTGTTGTGATTTTCAAGGAGGAAATTCACTATAAAAATGGATGACTGGCTTCCATGGAACGAAATCCTTCAATTATCAATTCAGAATGCCAGAAGGCCTATGCTGCTGACATGAGGCAAGACAGATTCTGATGTTTTCCATGTGGCATCACCCCCACAATAAAGCACCAAGAGCCAGAGCCTGACCTACCAGAGAGAAATCAATATTCTAAAGCCAAACATATTTGGCTCCCATGGGAGTCTCTGGTCAATGAGCCAAAAATATCTGTATGTGAAACTAAATAGCCAGCTGTTGTATGTTGGATTAATCTCATCAAAGGCTGCTTTAGCCCTGCTTGATATCATGAAACGGTAAGCTGAGAGAATGAACAACAGCTTGTGATCAAAATTATTGGGGACAGTAAAAACTGGCGACAGCAGCAACAGCAAAAAAAAAAAAAAAAAAGGAAATTTGATGCTTGCATTTAAAAAAAAAAAAAAAAAAAACCCCGGCTACAGTGTACGAGTAAATTAAATCAGGATGCCGCTGTAAAACGGGTAATGCCAAACGTGTATCTCAGCATTACATGGAACGGCCCCTAATGTGTGTCAGTCTGCCTGTCACGCGAAATGAACAGCCCAGGGGTTGTTTGGTGCAAATTGAATTCCAACGAGGGGTGAATTCACATTAAAAAAAGAGAGGCAATCTAATTAAATTGCCATGAACGGTCATGTATCTTAAATTACATGCCAACACCATGCAAAATGCAGAAAAACTAACACCAGATGCTGACTTCAAGCACATGGCTGCTGGTGTATTTGACAAAGAAGCCCAATGAACATGTTCATGTAGGATGAGATTAAAGCAAAAAATCCAGGAAACTAATTTCATTTTCATGGCTTTGCCTTTGATTGAAACTATCATCATTTTGTGTGTATTGCATTGTAACCTGCCAACCCTACCTGCCCACACACGATACAACACGAAATCTAATTTCTCCGGCAATTTCTGCATCTAGCATCATGTTTCTTTTCAACACAAAGCAAGAGATCAAACTCCCCTCAACCTTGAGAAGAAAGGGGGAGGAGAGGAGCGTTTCAAGTGTTGAACCAATGACATTCAGAAGCTGTGAACTTGTTGATGTGCCGGATCAGGGCTGATATTGAATTGAATTATGAGAGGCCACCCATTGCACGCGGCTTTGATGATGGGGGAGGCGGGTCGGTGCCGAGGTGAAGGTGAGGAGGGACGAAGGAGCGAGGGGAGAACCATTATGTTCAGGTTGAAGGGGGGAGGATGAGTGTTCCCGTTAGATGCAGCCGCTGAGCCTTTTAAATCTGACTCACAGTGGAGATGGAAAAAGACAACAAAGGCATGTGGACAGAAGGCTGAAAACCAAGAGCCGAGAGATGAGTTTACATCGAGGCAGGGAGGGAGACGAGGACAGGAAGCTGGGACAATCACAGTGTGGAAAAGCAAAAGGCACAAGAACAAGAACCCAGCACTGCAAGCAGAAATCACATCTGTAGTTTGTTTTTTATTTGCCCTGAGCCATTGTGGAAACTTGACATTTTGTACTTTTCTTATATGCGGTTGTGATTAAATTTACAAACAACCTCAGCAAAATAATGTTACTTCCATTTCCGACTGAAGTGGCAGCTCCAGGAAAAAGAACTCCCAACCTGATCCAAACAGTTTGTGCTCACTAAAAACTACATTTGAAGAATCTTAACTTTTGTGCTTTTTTGCCTACTACCATGCCAATGAATTAAACTCACCATCCATAGGACACATAGGATAAATTTAAAACTAAAGAAAAACCAGGATTTGTTTATGGCAAACATGGCAGACAAAGAGTTCTCTAAAGCATTGTACATTTTTGTTTCGTGCGATCTGCTGCACTTGTGACCCCTTAACACAGCTCAAAATATGATTTGTAAACAGATCACCTACAGAATGATAGTTTATTTTCAGACAGTGAGAATGTTTTGGGGCTGGATGGGGTTGGGGTCAGTCAGGGAGTTTGTGGCGGGGCCCGAAACCTTTCTGTGTGGAGTTTGCAGGTTATCCCCATGTCTGTGTGGGTTCTCTCTGGGCTACAGTCCAAAACCATGCAGGTTAATTGGTGATTCTAAATTGCCAAAAGGTGTGAATGTCAACATAAATGCTTGCGATGAATTGGCGACTTGTCCAGGGTGTACCCCGCCTCTTGCCCAATGTTAGCTGGGATTGGCTCCAGCCCCACGTGACCCTGATAAGAACAAGTGGTTACGGAAAATGAATGAAGAGTTTTATTAAAAGGACTTTTAGATTCTTAAAGTACCCTGAGATTGTTAATATTTGGTATTGCCTTAGAGGGGACTCTGGGGGATTGTGTGCCAGGAAGTTACCTGTCAGGAAAGGTATATGTAGAGGCCCCCTGGTGGCATGTTTGTCTGTGAGGCCTGAAATGTTTGAGTAAAGCCACAAAGAAATCTACTACTGCAGTCCTGTGTTCTCCTTTGATGAATGTTGATCCACATCCACAACATATTTTAGCATGACGACTTGAAAAAGACAAACAGCAAGCCTCTGAAAACCTTCCTAATAACATGCTCTACCTTGGTAGAGCCTTGCATCTAGTCTCTATGCTAATTACCTCACAGCCTCGAGTATCTATCCACTAATCTAATGTTCAGCTAGAAAACAAATGAGCATGTTTCTGAAAATGTCAAACTGTTTCTTTAAAGACCACACCACAAAATTAACACATATTACCACACATAACACAATTACTTCATATATTTGACTGCTCAAGCTCCGTTAAATGAGCAGCTAACTGCTTGGCAACCACATCTGCATGATTACGGTTCATGATTTATTTGAAACTATATTAATCACCCCTGGTTTTGATTAAAGTCTAGGTGTGAGAATATGATCAGGTTATTAACACTGAAGTAGGCCTACTGTGCCAAAGATATGAGAATGATTAATTTTGTGAACATTGCTCATTCTGTGCAAACTTTCCATCTGCTCTGAGAGTTCAACATTTAGCAACATCCAGCTCTCTTCTTGTGAGGTGTGCGAGGCCACAAGCTCACCTGTGAACCAGCTGTGTCGGGGCGGCTGGGAATTAATAAGGTCCAGTCCAAGACAGAGGTGTGATGCCTGGCGCAGTGCATGCTCAGTGCCAGGGTTCACTCGTAAAAAAGCAGCCAGCCTCCAAGGGCATCATTACAAGCTCTTACACACCTGCCACGAAGGGAACACCAGCTTTCCAAAGGTGTGTGTGTGTGGATCAGCATCAGGGCTGCAGCATACAGAGGTTATTTTATATAGGCTGATTTTAACGATGCATACTTGAGGAATTTTCTGGCTTCCCTTCTAATTTAGATTAAGTTGTTTCAAGTCGTAATGACAACAAATAAACAAATAACTGAAGAAAATTGTATGAAGTTATTTCTTTGCAACCCCTCAGAAAATACCTCCTGTAGTTGACACAGTTTGGGTACTAGAAAGGATTTCAAAGAGGATACAGAACTCCCCAGGCGCTACAAGTGAATGAATTATAGTGACAACAAAACAAGCAGCAGCTCTGTGAGATGAACAACTTCAGAAACTCAAGCATAAATCAGGTGCTGTATTAAGAACAACAACTATATCCCAAATAAACACAAATACTTAAATAAAGTCAGACTAATACTACAGCAGGAGGCAGATTGCCTTTTTAAGGTCTGTGAAAAAGTCCACCAATTATTGGTAGAGGTGAGACCTTTGCCAATTATTTATTTATATATGTACCGCTTATATTTATTGTTATTTGTACACCTTCTTTGTTTAGTCATTATTGTTTATGTTAAGCATAAAATGATAATGCACGTGCATTTAACGGGTCTGTTTTTGTTCAGTGTTATATTTCTTTAAAATTTCTAACATCAATAGGCTAAAGCTAATGCAATAATCACACAGGCTGTTATTTCAGTTACTTTAATTGTTTGTCTCGTTTTTACATTTCACAAGATTAAGCATGCTTTAAAGTTATGGTATGGTATCTTACAGAAAGCCACTGTGTGGGAAGGGGCTGCCCCACAGTGCGCCACTTATTATGCACTCGATGACATCATCAATTGTGTCGCGGAGATACCACATTAAAGGGGTAATGTGGTGATTATTTAATTTTGTAGTGCTCTTATTTTGTAAAATGGTGTGTGCAGTGAGTGCAGTGTTGCTTTCAAGAGCCATGGGAAATCTGTTCTTCTGATGTTTTGTGATTCTTGTATCCTTATAAAAGATATTTGAGGAGTGTACCACCTGTAGTGAGGATGGTCTAGTCCAGGTGAGCCTAGACCCAGGTAAAAAGGTATATAGGCCAGTTGTATTGGGGAAGCCAAGTGAAAGAGAGCAGCTGGGGCTAGTGCTATTCATTTCATTTGGTATGAGTTGATTTGTCATCAGGTCCTATGTATTTTTTCCCACTTTTTTTGAAAGCACTAAAATAAATGTCCACATAAAGGGACTTTAACACAACCTCCTGAGACAGCCTCCTACTTTTGACATACACCTTACAAGTTTTTTCCATTCTCTCTTACTTATAACACACAATCCTGCCCAAGGATCTGCTGAAGTTCATTACATGCTTCTGCTACATCACAAAAGCTCAATGCTTGGCTTCCTAAATGTCTAACATCCACAGCATCAAGTATTAGACATGTTATTTTAGCTTTTTGCATTCTACATGCATTCTGTGCTTTACTTAAATCAGGAATAATAAATAAGCAACGTCTGATTACAAGAGAAACATTTTTTTGAGCAATACTAATGCTACTACTAAGGATTTCCCCTTGAGGGATCAATAAAGTATAATAAATAAATAAATAAATAAATAAAGGACAGAAGTGGTTTCTTCCATTTCATAAATACAGATCCTGTAGGAACCCCAAAAGTGACGCTGGAGAGGTACCTGCAGAGTAGTTTTTTGAAGAGCAAGTTGCACTTTTGACGGGAATGAGAACGTTGGGTATTCGTGATTTGGCATTTGGCATCTAGCAGTGGTATTCTCATGATTGACCACCTGAATGCCAAACATATTGTGTACACTTCCCATGTTGATCAGGAGCTCACATTTGAAGGGTTAGGTTTAAGACAAACTGTTTGACAGCACTTGCAAGTCTGTGCTCCAAACACTCAGGAAGACAGCAATATCAAACTTTCTCTACATTTTCAACATTTTTTGTGGTTTGTACTGAATAAGTATCCAACAGAAAGACTGTTTCAAATTACATGCTAATATGCTAACAGGAAAATCTGCTTATCCGTCATTAGCATGGCTTGTTAGCCTGAGTGATTATTTTTGTTTCTCAGAAGATGTGAGGTTTTCAAACTGGAAGGGAGAGCAGAACAAAGAGAATCTAACAGTCGGCCAGTCAAAGGAAAGCCACATCTGTTGAGCCAGACGAAACAAATAAAAAGATGCTTGTTTACTTGTCACAGTTCTCGAGCAAACTTTCTACCACCGCAAGACTTTATTTGCATTTTGGATAGCAGCTGGTCTTCACTTTTTAATCCTGGATTACACGCCAAAACCATTGCATTAGCTGCTCTCTGTGCATTCATCCTGCAAATAGGGGAGTCAAATAACCATTCGTTATCACGCCATTACTTTTAACTTTCAGCAACTGAAATAAGGGGTACGGGATTTGACCGTTTATGAATAATTTGTCTAATATTGAGCAGTGAAAACAGCTGCATCTTAATAGTCAAGAACACTGACAGCAAAACTAAAGAAGAGATCAAAGCTTGGGAATCTTTCAGTTCAGTAAAATTGTTTCAGATTCATTCACAAGTCAGAGCTTATTGTTGCTTCAAACATGCACTGATGCATCCAACATATGTCAATGCCTTGAGGTGACTCACACATGTAAGGCAAAGTAATTTCCTTTCTCCTCTGGATAATGTTCACAGCACCTTATAGATTTTGCAGTTTAAGCAGCCTGTCAGGTGCGTGTTGTCACGTTAACAGCAGAATAGAGGATCACTATGCTCTAAATCTCTTGACAAACCCAGCAGCGCACACGCTGCATGCTAAAAAGCCTTTTCAATATTCATGGAGAGTTGGTTTTCTGATTCCGACGTAGTCAGACTCCCTGCTGCGTTTAGTGGGGTGGGGCTGGGATTCACAACACCACTGTGCACATGAGTGATCCCGATGACGGCATGTTTAAAAATAGTGGCATGCCGTCATTGCAGAACAGGTCTCTGGGGAGGATCGGAGGGGGTGGTATACTCTTCACTCTCTCTCTTATGTTGTGGATCAAGGTGCCAGTACTCCCAGTAAAGAATGAGATCACTCTGACTGGAGGGAGGCTGTCAAAGCCCCTCATCGTCTCTCATATCTTCACTACTGTGGTGGTCCGTCTGAACTGCAGCTGCAGGCTGGTGAATCAAATTCATGTTGGAGTTTTGTGTTTCTGACCAGTTATTCTGAGGTGCAGTGGTTCATATATGAGGAGAGAATAATAGATTTTATTCATGAAAATACAATCAGCAAAGAACACATTCAATTTTACTGTTGAAGTCTGTGAAAATAGGAGTCAAACAAGAAGCTAATGGTGGTACATTTACTCAAGTTTGAGGTACCTCACTCCGGTATTTCAAATTCATGCTCCTGTATTCTTCTACTCCGATATATTTAACTTCACATCAGCTACACCAGTAAAATACTGCTCATATTTGCATATGCATGCATATGTAATATGTATTACATATTTTACATTTGGCTTATTAAAGTGGTTCATAATATTGTTATATGGACAAGCAATATCTTGCTTTATTAACTCTAATTTCTGCTAAGGACAACAAGTTTAGCAAAATCTCTTTGTTGATAAATTGCAGTAATAAATATTTGAAGAGAATCAGATTTTTTTTCTTTCTTTTTTTTTTTTTAATAGTGGACAAACTTCTTTAGAGGTCGCAGTAATTATGACGGGAGCAGAGGAGGTGAGAGTGTATGGAACTACAAACTATTGAACTATATTTACCGCAAGAGACCTATTTTTGTTTCCCGTTTTCAAATGACAGTCAGCATCGGTTCTTTGAAAGCGTGACCACGATTGTCCCGTAACCGTAACCACTTGTTTATTATTGTAACCATGGCCACAAAAATCTAACCTTAACAAAGTCATCTTTCAACACAAACCACAATATTTCCCTAACCCTGAGCGAACCAAACCTTAGCCAGGGCACAGTCACATTCTAAAATAATTTAATATTTAATATCAACAGTGATTTGCAATGGTTTGGGAAGACAAATGAAGCCCTAGCAAAGGTTCAGTCAGGAAGACTATTCTTTTGCATGTGGACCTGTAGTTAATTTCTCTTTCACGCCAATTTCCTTGCTGTCATTATGTGAGAACATCAATGTTGTTGTCAGCTGTTCTCATCATCTTGCAGCTGTCTTTTTAAACGATTCTTTCTTTGTCGCTCATGCTGCTGTTAGCTGTTACGCACACCCCTACACCTCCCCATCTCCACCTAGTCTTCACAGATTCACCAGCTTCATCAGCCACCACCACCAGTGTCAGGACTGCATGGGGGGATTATCTTGCTGATGTTTAGGAGTGACGCTAATCAATCCCCCCCATTAATAATAAAGAATTATTTTTTCTTTGCTTCTCTCTCTCTCTCAATCTTTCCTGATTGAAATGTCCTGCTCTGTGGGACATTCATGAGGAAACAGTGCCTGTTTTATGCATTGACTGATTGGCATAACATTCTTGAAGACTCAGAATGCTTCAAACAAGGTGTTTCTTGGATCATTGAACAGTGTCTGAAATACCCAATGACAGAAATGGCACCCACTGATGGGCCAGGTGCACAAAAATTTAAAAGTAGCTTTTTAAGTTGAGGTTGACCAATTCACTGGTTTGCCCTGATGAATCTGTCCCGAGAGGACGGTTTAAAAAGTCATTATTGGAGAAAATTGACTCAGATAGTGGACAATGGCTGTGCAGCCTTTGCCAGTCATGCAGGGACGTACAATACTGTAGCAATCTGTGCCTTTAAGCACACATGCTGCTGCTTCACACACACACAAGTCAACTCAGGCAATCTATATCTGTCAGTAAGCTTGTCTATTAGATACAAAAGGCTTATTTGGATTTATTTCCATTGGCCAAGGTATTGAGTACTTTTGTTTGCTTCCTGGGATACGAACGTGTGTTTTGTGCTTCGCTTCATCCCTTCATAATGAATAACGAGCATTAATGAAGGTTGCTAGCGAATACAGTCATTGATAGGTGAGACTATCAGCTTTTTCCTGCTCTAAAATGAAGCTTGAGCAAAGGTTTAATCAAGAACCTGTACAGTGACTGACCTGGTATACAAAAAGTCCACGGTGTCTATAGACTAGTGATGGTCTTTCTTTGCTTTCAAGTATATTTGTGCTGCTGTACGTGTCCCTCCACCTACACATCACTGCTGCAATCTATACATTTTTTTCATCAGTCTCAGCACTCATCAGCTTCCACCACCTGTGTCTGGACTCCAGCGGAGGATTTATCTCACAGCTGCTCAGGACTGACGCCCCTCAATCACAAATCTCCTGCCAAAGTGCCAAAGACTTTCTGTCAATACAATCATATATTATCCATTATGTAATAAAGATTCTTTACTTTATGCTCTTGTCTCTCTTGATTGAACTGCTGTTATTGTATTGGCCTCTAAAAATCCACTATTTGTTAATCTCAACTTGTTTTTTCATTGTTCTCAAAACTACTCCCATTACATTTTGCAGTGCATAACACCATCAGATGGCTGTAATGGCAGTTTTTTGTACCACATTTGAGCCATTGCCATTCAGAACAGGTATAAATGTGCTTGTACCTCCTAGCTTGTTTGAAGCATACCAAACCCTTTACTCCTAAAATACGTTTGTAGTGCAGTATTTCTCTTTGCTCTCTTTTTATGCTGCACAACAGATCTCACCAGGCCAATAATCTGCTCCAAATCTGTTTGCTGTGACCATCCCATTACTCTGAACTTGCACAAATTAACCTGCCATTTATATTAGGAAAAATAAAATCCACAAAACAACCCCCCGTGTGTTAGTCAAGCTCTGAGGACAACACTAATTTCATGCCAGGAAATTGCAGGCAGCAGTGGATGCTGGATCCAAGTATTTATGGATCATCCCCTGCTTTCACTCGGAAAATAAAAAAAACAAACCTGCCAGCTCTATTCGAAACCAACAGTATCTGCATTTAGCATTTAGTCAAGAACACAGAACCATCAAGTCTTTAGGTAGAATACGATAGGCTGATGTTAAGATGAAGACAGCTCAAATAAAATGTTAGATTAAATGTCTGGCTTCAGTTTTTGTACAGAAAAGAACAAAATACTGTATTGTTCTGTGTGAACACAAATCTTGCAGACTCTCACTGACTGACTGAAAATATAGTAAATCAATATCACAGGTCTCATTCCAGAATTAAATCCAAAAATTTGATAATTCAAGAAATTGTTTGCTGTCTTTAATATCTTTTAAGTTAGCAGGTATATTAAAGCCTTTGCTCAGAAAATAAAAAGAGGACGCGATCATCTGTGTTTTTCTTCAAAAACTGAATGACAAGAACATCCTTTTCCAAAATGGATACATTGCATTTTGGCAAGAAAGCTTTCATTTGTCAATACTTTTCTGGAAATCCATGTGCAACAGAGCGTGGAATTGAGAACACTGCCAGTGGGAGCGGGCGGCCAGAGCTGACCAGAAATGTAAATTGGCGGTCTGAAAGCACGGGCCAGGAGCCTTGTCAGCTGCACTCCTGCAAACAGTAATAACTCTCTACAATCACACCATAATGATATGCTTGGGGTCCTGTTAACTCTGCATGTAATAATGGTCCCGCTTTTCTGTGTCTGTTAGCAGAAAGGATGGCAGCGAACAGTACAGCGAGCAGTACACCTACGGTGGCAATGCGGGTCGTAGAGGATCTTTATCCTCACCATTAACACCCCAATTACACACCTTCGCTCACATTAAGAGTCGGCAGATATGTGCTGTGACCTTTGTTTGAGGCATTACTCCAACCACTGCCCAGCCCCTTCTCTGTAATTCAGAACCACAACCATGAACCCCAATGCTCTCACTCTCACACTGCTGACCACTTTCCACATCTCCTCCACCTCACTACCTTGATCATTACATGAGATGAAGTCTAAATTACTCCTGTCATATAAATCTAAGTATTGTGGGAAATCTTCTTCATCAGTTGTTTCTGTGAGTAGAAAAGATTTTTGGAAATAGACATCTGAAAATCACGATTTCAGAGGATAAATAAACAGTAACAAAGCAATTCTGTCCTATTATAGTCACTAAAATCCCGTCAGTTATTTTTTGGCAATGTGAAATGGCTTGGCTCGACTCATATTGTCTTTTAAATGTGACACGCCCATCCACCAGACCTCAAATATTACAGACTCAGGCGCTGATGAAAATAGAGCATTTATCACTCAACACTTGTTTTTTTTGTTGGCAGATGTGCAGTGAGAAGCTGGGGAAAACATGAAATTTGGGGGAAAATATTACTCCCGGTGCCTCTAGTTTCAATGTACAAACGCAAATATTAATATAAGAAAAATCAACAACATAAGTTGTTAAAGTATTGCAAGTCCAGTAAACTATACAAGTAGATGTTCTACCAAAGTTAAGCATCGCTTTGAGAGTGTAGTAATGTATCTCTGCACGTTTTTCTTTAGCCTGAAACAGAAAAGTAACTTTGCAAGCAGAGTTTTCATAAAATTGAGAGTGGCCGGTCAGGTCCAGCACGGACCACAGGATCGAACCCCTTCGAATCCCTATCTGCTCTCAGAGCAGCACTACGTCTCTCTACCATCTTTCCACATTTGCATCTCTATAGGCATGGTGTGTGAATGCGTGTGTGTGTGTGGCTGTATTTCAGACCTTTATATATAAAATGAGGGAAAAGATTTTTTTATTGAGGGATCAATAAAGTTTATTTTGTTTACTAGAGGAACAAAATGTTTTTCCAGACGCGCTGACGAAACAGAAATGACTTTATTGAACAATAACTGGGACTAAATCTCTATAAAATATTGTTATGAATCAGACTGACTGAAATGGAATATGTCTTTAATTCCAGTGACAAAAAAGGGGAAACAAAATCATATGGACTAAAAGAAATAATAAAAAAAGGGTCAGGTTGACCAAAACTAACATTTGATCTCAGGGCTGAGACTAAATCTAAATATGGTTGACAAAATTAGCATTAAATCATACTTCCTAGTTGCTGTTGATGCCTGTTCCATAACAAAAGTCTTTTTGGATGACTACATTTTCACATTTTCTTTGGTGCCATAAAGTTCAATGAAATTGGAAATGTTGGTTCAACTTAGCTGGATGCATACAAAATAGAAAGGGTCAAAACAATTTTAAAAAATACAATTAAAAAGGGGGAAACATTGCAGAGGTCAATTCTCCATCTGTGCTTGATGCAAACACATTCTGGATCCTGAGTTGGCACTAGTCTACACTTTAGACAAGCTGCTTTGTGACATGAACATTACTGGAAAATCTGGGCAGAGGAAGCAAATAATAAACTACTTGCTGCCTTAATTACTGTTGTCAAGGTGCCCCTGTGCAAAGCACTTAACCCCGAAATTTCTCTAGTGAGCTGCTCACTGGCCAAACAGGAAAAAACTGGGCAGGTCCCAGGTGTAAATGGGTGAAAATGTGAATACAAAGCAGGATGTTGCAGGGAGGGCAGCATGTGCTCTCGGTCAATGTTCACTGAATAAATAAAGATTAATGAAAACAATCTTTCCATTTCACTGCCCTCCTCTAGCGTCCCTGCCTACCTCCACTCATCCTCCCTTCTGACACTTTTTTCCCCCTCTTTGCCTCCCTCTCCATCAAAAATCTGCTTTACATGTATGAGGTGTGCACAGTGTTCACTGTGATGAAAGAGGCAGAAATATATAGCAGAGGGACATGAGCCTTGAGCACACCTATGTTGCCACTGGATTATTCCCATAATTCAACACGCCACCCCATTCCCCAACACCCACTCCACCCCCTGTGCTCTGCAACATGGTGCTTCAGACATAATGCGGCGACAATAGCGGGAGATGGTTTATTTCATGTGCCATTTCCAAAGGCAGAGCAGTAATGAGGAACAACATTAACATTTTGCTGACACGTGTTTCTTCCCCCCTCCCTCGTCGGACATTAGCTTCCAGTTTGCTGCGTGGTGCTATTGGTGTGCTGTATTTCATTGTGCTATAAGTCAAGAATTACACACCCAATGCACCCGATTTCCTCATGGCAGGAGAATGTCCTGCAATAGTAAGATAAGTATATGATATGAAAAATGTATGACCCAACATTTAGATTTAACGCTGCAACTATTGATTATTTGCATCATCTTTGAATCTTTAATATGTATGCATATATGTTTCAATGAATCAATAAATGATTTCAAATCTAATTAAAAAGTGAATCTTTGCATTTGAGAGCGGGGAGTTTTTGATAAGTGGCTGAAATGATGAAAAAAAATTGGTTATTAAAATGTTTTCTCATTGGTGTACTTGTGATGAGGAGTAATAGTGTGTCTGTGATAACAGCTTATGCAATGTTTTTTTGTTTTCCGTCCATCATAAAACATTTACAGAGATGATTTCTAAAGAATTTTATACTTTACAGCCATGTTTGCTTGCTAGCAGTCCTTTTCTTCCTTGCCTTTGTTGTTAGTACATTGTTACATTTGTTGGCACCTCACCACCACTAAGTGTCAATCAGTGGAACAGCTTGAAACCATCTGCATGCATTGCATCACCACTTTGTGGACAGAGACCAACTCTTAACGTTACTCTGCAGCACTGCTAGTTGTCAAAAACTTCACAGCTTACCTTTAACCCAAACTGAGGTTTAAGTATATGTCTGACAGAATGCAAACGCCAAGACACACTTTACTTGGCAAGAAGGGTCTCACAAAAGATGTTATCAATTTGCATTATACGAAGTGTGGCTATCTTTTTAGCTTCAAGCCAAAAGTCTAAAAATCTGCACTCAGTATTTTGTATCGAATTCATGTTTGCTCCTTTTCAAAGCAACATGAGAAAAAGATCCACCAGCACTCCCTAGCAGGAAGGAAAGGTAAGTCTTGGTAATATCATCGCCATGCTCAACAGGACCAGAGTAGTGTTATTATTATTATTACCAGTCTCATGAAAAGTGGCACTCTTGATTCTAAGCCAGGCCGCCTCTGAATGGATGGTTTGGGAGAACGACAGGGGAGCTTTGGTATGAGAAAGCCCCTCCATGCCGTACCTCCCATAAAAAATAGATGAAACCAGGCAATCTTTGAAGGAGTAATTGGTTCCCTGGTGACTGTCTTGCACCACTTCAAATTCCACCAAAAATCAAGCCAAGCTGACACCATAGAAGCCTTGTAGGGCACAGAGGAGAGAAAGGAGAGTGTATGTGAAAAGGCAGCCTCTTTTAGGTGGTGGTAGGTGGTAAAGCTTTCTCCTTTTTTTTCATGCTTTCACACATTTGAGAAGATTTTCTTGTCTTTGTCCGAGATTTCAACAATCCATCAGCTCAAGAGCTGCTAATGGCTCAACAGTGTGACAGCCCCCTGACTGGTTTCAGAGCAGCTGATTGTGTGTGTGTGATTGTGTGTGTGTGTGTGTGTGTGTGTGTGTGTGTGTGTGTGTGTTGACTGCCCACATGTGAGCTTTACTGATGTCACTGTGAATTCCATTTGAGCCATTTTCTCCACAAAAAAGGTTAAAGAAATCAATCAGGTGCTCCACCTCTCGTTGTGGTTTAATTACTCTGACAGACAGCGGTGCAAATCAGCAACGTGCTCACTGAAATGCACACGCCTGCATTCTGACAAATGGCATCAAGCGTAATTGGCTCCAAATGAGCAAATTAATGGACACAAGCATCAATATCTATGCTGGAGAAATGTCAGGCGAAATATGGAGGATGTGTTTGCTGTGAGTGTTTGTGAGGGTGAGATAATGTCACCAAACAAATATTTGGTCATTAAACTGCACAAGTCCACTGGTGCTGAACAACGTGAGCAAAAATCCAATAATCTTCCATTAGATGGAGATTTATTAAAAAGCTAACTATGATTATTTTTCTTTTTAATCATTCCTCCTTCCTCTAGACAGCCTGACAACACATTAAGCTTTTTATTTGATGCCCCTGATTCCTACAAGGGTCCATTAGCCCTTCCGTCAGGTCTTTCATTATCAGACCCTGGTGGATTTGTCCTAATGGACATCGCCCTCAGGCTGCTTTATTTGACAAATCCATAAACACATATCCTGCAGGCAGGAAATAAAACACTGTCAAGGATAATCGGAAAAAAGGTGAAGATGGTCATTAAAGAGGCCATCCCTTAACCCTTAGCGTACACTGTTGACCGGGGCAACAGACATCATGGACATTAACACATACATCTCTTATGTCCTTCAGCAAGTCATTCTACCCGTATTTTATTGAAGTTATTGAATGCTGCCACCACTTCAATACAGCTGAGGTTATTGGATGTTTGGTGGCACTCACAGCATTGAACAATGACATCAAGTTTCAACAAATTCCATTTCCAGAAACACTGTTAACAGATCATTGAGGAACTACTTTGGATTGATGAAGTAACCCCTGAACCCCATCAACAGAAATCCAGTTGAAATTTCAGACACACATCCCAAAAACCTGAAGAAATGTAACTGAAACTACAATTTCTGCATTGATAAATGCCTTTACTTTATTACTTTTCTATTTTAACCAAACCTGGTTCAGGTTAGCTTAAAAAAGATTTTAAATGTCTGATAGGATCCATTTAGTAAACAAAACTTTTAAGCCCTTTTCATTCCTTTACGGTAATCGATTTTTTTCTCCTCCTTGGTTTCAGTATACAACACACACCCATCATAGCCTTTTACTGTAACTACTATACAAATGCTGCAATGTTTCTCACTCATGCCAGAGGAGGGAGAGAGCAAGTCAGAAACTGCCTCAGGAACACTGTTCGTATTTCTGCTGACAGAGCAAATATTGTCGCTTTAGGAATAATGTCCAGATTGACAGTCATTGATCTCAGCACCAGCTTGTAGGTGGCTGTGAGATGGAGGGGTTGGTCTCTATGCTGCAATCTTTGTTTTGTCCTTGAGAGGACAGTCTGAGGGTACAACTGGAAATGGGAGTGAAGTATAAAGTGCTGTGTAATGATTCTGTCCATTCCCATTTCCATCCAGGCCAACAATGCCACTGCGTCCACTACACAGAGCCCACCAGTTTCCCTGCCCCTCTACTGTGCAACACCCAGTTGGTGGTCAACTGGGTCTTGTCTGAAGAGGTGTGCAGGACAACATCAGGTCCCATATTTGCAGACATAAATATTGTCCGTCCGTATAAAGGTCAGTGGTGTTAGATCCTGGATGTCTCAGACTTGCCCAGAAGGAAGTAGGAAGCAGGAAGGCAGCAAAGCCCAATCAGCATGAGAGTCTGCAGCGTAAGCTAAAGCACGAAGCCAGCTGTGCCATGTCCCGGCTACGGCTGACAAACATGTCAGGTCATTAGGGCAGTTTCATGCTTAATCAGGAAGAACACCAGAAGTACACCAGCAGTAATACATTACATCTTATAGGGCATGTTGAGGATGTTTTAACATCATCTGCACATTTTCCTCTTTCATTCAGTCGGACAAACAGAAAACACCTCACATTTTTGTTAATATGATCGTCATACAGACACAGATTCTTCTGTTTGATTTTGATGAGATGATCAAGTGAGTACTGTAAGCATTCTTTCCTTTAAGGAGCAATCAGACAGGGAGCAGTCGCCACTGCGACGCAGCAGTGACAAGGTTCTGTATTTTGCATCAGCGCCGGCAGGATGAAACTCTGCCGATCATGTGCCTGTGGCGTACAGGCTGCTGCTATCCAACATGTATAATGTCATCACACAGATAAAGAGAGGATGGAGAGAGCTGTCAAAAATACGATGCAATTTATATAGCAAGTTTTGCTAACTAGTGGTGTGTGCATTGTTCCTTGTCCCAAGACAGACAGATTAATGGACATATGGATGATTTATTGTCCTCTATAGAGGAAATATGTTGACACAGCCTGTACACACATAACATCAATCAACACAACAACAAAAAAAAAACATAGCTACAAAGAACAAAGTAGAGTCAACAAGAAAATGAGTCTGTTAGTGTAATTGCTAGTTTGTTGAGGGCAGTGATGGCAGAGGGTACAAAGCTCTTACTGCAGTGTGCCTTTTTACAGATCTGAGATCAATACGGCCGGATGGGAGAAGACTGAAACATAAGTTCAGGGGGAGGCCGGGGTCATGTGCCATGGTGAGTGTACAGTGTCAGTAAGGACTGGGAGGTTGATGATGGGGAGACCAATGATTTAAGAGATGATGTGTGTGATTATGGGGGGTTTGTTTCTGTTGGTGACAGTGAGCATGGTGTAGCGTTTATTGATGTCAGATGTGTGATTATCAAAGCTGAGTTTATTGTGAAGGGTGATTCCCAGGTACATGAAGCTCTCCACCGTTTCAACTGGCTAACAGCTGATGGAGCTGTGGCAGCGGGGGGTACTGGGTTTATTGCAGGTTTCACAAAGAAGTTTAAAAATGATGTTGCTACAATCCTGTTTTGGCCTTATTGATCTGTCTCTTCTCTGCTGGTGAATCAAGTGTATCATTCAGGCACTGAAATGCAGTAAATTCAGCTCCTGTATTGTTTTCCTCACTTTCTGTGGTTGCTGTCGTTCACACTGAAAACAGCTTGCTGTCTGAAATCACCTTTACTGTTACTTTCTACGATTGCCTTGTAGGGTCCCTCTTATTTATTTTTTTTACCAACCCTGCCTTTGCTTTTCATGCGCACAAACTGAATGTTGACATAGGTGTAATATACGTATTAACATTCATTTTGGCACTCTATAATCTATATTCAATTCATGAATATATATATTCATCAGTTTAATTTGCTATATGTAAACACTTCTCATATAATATATATATATATATATATATATATATATATATATATATATATATATATATATATATATATATATATATATATATATATATAATTTAAGAAACAAAATTTGTGTGTTAGGTATAAGAAACCTTAATTTTAACTCCTCAGTTGCTGTTTTAAATTGATCAGTCAGTTCAGTCAGTTGTTGCACTGGACTGGACATTGATATTTTGACCTCTGTGCTGTGAATCACAAAAAGCTAATTGCTCTCCTCTGTACTGTGTGTAGACTATTCTTTAAAATGATCTGAACTAACTCTAAGCCATCAGCAGCATGTGTAGTCATATGCAGTCCTGTCAGTCAGTTTGGTGGTGGTAGTGAAGTAATGTCATGTAGCTCTGCCTCTGCAACAGAGTGACATGGCAGCACATACGATGGATGACTGATTATGTTTTATAGCACATTTGCAAATGTTTTTTGGAGCTTCTGACTATATAAACAGGTAATTTGTCTACGCGTGTAGTGTTCCATTAAACTAGTGTTTCTCTGTATACTCACAACCTTTTAACACAATGCATGTTCAGCTCATTTAAGGACTGGAATATACTGCAGTGTTCTTATATCAGCTGATATGCATCACAAGCTATTAGAAGCATAATCACTATTACTGTTATTATTTATTTATTTATGTTGTTAGGAGAATGATGAGCCACCTGCTGTTCTGAATTAAGTTCTCCATTAGCTCCATGCAATCATCCACCGTCACTCAAACTTCATCAACAGAAAGACCATTGAAGAAGACGTCACAGTCTTGCCCACGCAGTTTGATTGACACAACATGATGAAAAGAGTTTGTTTCAAAAGTTGGATTGGAGACTTGTTTCTCTTTTTATCATCCCACCCAGATCTTAGAGAATACAGAAAGTGTTGCAAAAATGCATGATCTCCCCAACGGATGATCTACGGATGATTCTAGCAATGATTTTTGATGATTTTCCCAGAGGAGTGTATACTCTAGATTGGACCATGTTGGAAGTTTGCCTCTGGCAGCCTCTCCATTGCATCTCCTGTTGACTGACAGAAAACAACTGGTGATGATTAGATTATGATGGATACCGTGACGCATCCAGAGCCGGCAGACTGCTATCTGAAATTATTTAAGGCTCTCTGCTCTCAGGGGGAGGATGAGGAAGATCGAATAAAGCAGCTCTGGAGGAACAAGAATTGCATGCCCTTCATCTATTTGAATGACCCTCCCACATACTTTTTTGACTTAATCTGATAGCTAATCCATTTTGACTCCACTTGCCTGTACAGAGGAAAAGATCAATAACCACAGCAAAATGGGAAAATAATTCGGCCGCTCAGCATCAGTTATGATCAATTCACCTTGGGACAACATGACAGGCTGGCAGAGACGAGACTGTGCTGGCTTAGAGAAAACAATGCAGTGAGAAATAGAAGTGACATCTGTGATCAACAAAAGCGCCCTCTCAGGAGTAACTGTACAGCAAGGCAAATGTCTGAGTCACCGCTTCTGAAGCAGGAAATACTCTGCTGACATTTAAGTAGTCCAACATTTTTTCAATTCGAACAAAAAAAGTGATTATTCAGCCTCGACCAAAGTGGTGAACTGACCAACCAAAAGACACTTCTATCTTGAGATCCATAATGCTACCTTTGCTTAAAGATTATTGAGAACACATCAATGAGCCACCCCATTCTGGGTGAAATGCTCATTTTTTGCCAGCAACAGACAGACAAGTTTATCAAGTCAGTCCTAGAAACACTTGGGTGCTGTAAATACTCAATAATACAGTAAACATGTATTTCTGCAGCTTAAAATAGTTCCCAACAAATACACTACATCCTTGTTTAAGAAATGTTTGCTGAAAACTATGATACACTCCTATTCTGCAGACCTTAGACCAGTGTTGCAGTGAAGTATTTGTGTTCAACGTAACCGCTATGAAACAAACTTCTTATTCCACTGTTTCACCGGCTTTCTTGATATCGGTGCTCCCGCTCTCTCATTCACTATCTATGTCACTCAACCCCAACACTGTCTGTTTCAAAACATGAGACTCAAGCCAAAGGAAATTTCTTAAAAGGTAACTTTTCGCAACATAGACTGCGAGACAGACACAGATGTAATGTTTGTACATAAACCAAGCCAGAACATAACAGGTAGAGTATCAATACAATACAGTGTTTTACTTGTAAAGTATTGTGTGTGTTTGTGTACTTTTATGTATCATTACTCTTCTTGTGAACGGTCATAAAATTTAATAGGTTCCCTCCTCCTTAATTAGGTTGGTTGTACAATAAGAGTCAGACATGATGTCAGCGGGTTATATTAAAAGAATGAATGATGATGTCATTATTAGAGTGGAAACAAAATTACAATTTCGCTTAAAAACTCAATTAAAAATACAGTTTTAAATGGTGCTCCAGATGTTTTATAAGACTTTTAAATTGCCCTCATATCTTAGTTAACTAGGTCATAACTTGTGCTATCTGGATTTTGTCAACAGTCATGAAGCACAACACTAATACACATAGTACACACAGTCCGAAACTATCATTTTCATTTTTAGCCAAAGTCATTGTGAATAAAAGTAAACATCCTCATATGGATAGTGAATTCCTGAAAAAAACAGACAACTGATTTCAGCTTTGTACATCTTGTCATAACACCAAAGCCAAAAATATGTCTGCTGAGTGTAACGCAGGCTATACTTCAGTATGACGAGGGAAATTGCTTTCAGTGCTGCATGAAGGAATGTAATGGGATAGCTCTGCTGTTCACATGGATATGGAACAATAATAAGCCATCAAACAACGCATAGTGGATACAACACTGAACAGACTATGCAGAATAAATAGGAAAAAGGTGGATGATGAGGAGGTAATATAAACAGCCAGTATTAAGCTGAACAAGAGCGGTAATACACTGAGGTGCTGTGCAAGGTGAGAATGAACTGACACTGCTGCTGGATCCGGTTCAATAACTGGCTCATACCCAAATTATGACAAAGCTGTCCAAGGCTGTGACACATGTAAACAACTCATCTTGTTTACCAGATCGGGATCTCAGACCTTTTTCCATTATCAAAATGAACACTTAAGCCTCTGACTTGAGACAGAGAAAAATAACCTACATCATCAGTACACATCATATCTCTCTTACGTCCAATCAGATGTGGCAGCCTCATCTTCTGTTTCTAAGCAATGAAAATGAAGGAAGTAGTTGTTTAGAATTGTTTCCACGCAACCTGCTTGCTGTGGCACAACAGCAAAGAATTGTAAGTTAAGTTCTTATGTAGTTAACAGCACAGATGATGTAATCTTTTCGTATGCAATGTGGGCTGAGCAGCCAACAGACACTTCCATCCCTAGACCTATAACATTACTGTCAATGAGCCACACCGTTCCAGGTGAAATGTCCATTTTTGCCACCAATTATTTTGAGTCAGTCCTAGAAACACTTAGTGGGTGCTATAAATACTCACTAATGCAGGAAACATGTATTTCTGCAGCTAAAAATAGTTTCCTACAAATGCAATATATCCTCATGTTTACGAAATGTTTTCTGAAAACTACTGCTGTTAAATTACTGAGCATTTTAGAAATCTTAAACAGCACATTTCTGAGGTGGGCTGACCTCATTCAGGGTGTGTTTATTTGTGCTAAAAGTAACTGCTATGAAACCTCTTATTGTACTTCAACTTATTGTTTGGTATCGATGCTCCCTCTCATTCATTCACTGTCTATGTCACTTGACCAAGCTCTGTGATTTTGTTGTTGCTACAATCACTAATCGAAGAAATAAAGAAATACTAATTGTTTACACAAATTCTAATAATTTATTGATTTACAACAACGGTTAACTGTAGCCTCCTTTCCTAACACTTATGGCCTTTCTACTAAATGTCATATTCGGTGCACTTCTGTTAGTGCAGTCTACTTTGTCCAGCCAATTTCATTAGTCTAACTTCACACAACGAATCTGTGAGATTTGAGATGGCACTAACAGAAGGAGTAACATTATGGTAGAACTGTCACTGAAAAGAGCATGCTTAAGTTATGATGACATTAAGTAGTGAGACATAAAAAACACCTGTCAGCCAACCTCTGTATATTCAGACTACTAAGTGAAGTTTTGTAACTAACATAGCTCTAGCTTGGCTCCTCACTGAAAGCTGCATTCATAGAGACAGCCATGAGAGCTAAAGAGCAGTGTTTTCAGACCAACTAACCAAGACTGATCTAAAGACAGACCTGTAAGGAGAACAGCTCTATATATCACTCAAATTAAACTGCAGGAAAAACTACTCAAGTTTCACTGCACAGACCATTACACTTTTTAATCCAACAGCAGTCAGATAGAAAACTGTGAGCAGCTTCTTCACATGATGCTGCATAACTGTCAAAATACAAGAAGACAGTACTTAAACGAAAGTAAAGCTTCCTTATTCACCATTCACTCTTGTCTTATTGCCATGCAGGTAACTTATTGGCAATTAATTGTATCATGCAGGCATGAATCCAAGGTCGCTGTGGCTGTGACATGAATGAGAATCTCACTGTGAGCCAGCGAAAAGGAAAATGTGGAGGTAGACATGTTCAGGGAGCAGGTAGACAGGCTGTTAAGAGTGTGATAGAGCGGGGCAGGAAGGGGCAAGGTGAAGTGAGAGCTAGCAGCTGTGACAGCCAAGAGAAAAGAGAGAAAACTAAAAAAAAAAAAAAGAAAAAAACACTTCAAAGTTTGGGTTTTTTTGCGCAGCTGAAAGTCCTTCAACTACTTTTTAGCAAACATCTAAAGCTGTGTTTTTTGTAACTACTAACTACCTACCTTAAAATAACAGATTTCAAATCATGTTCATGCTACACTGATCAGGTGAATGGTATCTCCGTCACTCGTATGCCACTCGTAATGTTAACTCAGTCTGTTAGCTGGGCTGCCCAGACTGTGATCTCAGAGCCATACACACAGTTAAAAAAAATTTTTTAGCCCAGATTTTACCTACATCTTTGCAACTTAATGAGCCGTTGTCATCAAGAGCTCAAGTCTCCATGACAACTGAGCTAATTTAATCAGCTGATTTGAAGTTGATAACAACGTAATTGAAAGCACAGGAAAAGTGGACCTTGAGTGAAGATTATTTTATCCATTAAAAAAAAAAAAAGACCAGACAGACTAAAAAAGAATTGTTTAAAAAAAGTACATTCGATTATGAAGAATTAATTTTCTTGCATGTTCACACAAACAAAATCAGAACATTTTTATCTTTACCTGTTCTCTCCGTTCCCGTCTCACACACTCTCTCTCTCTCACTCACTCACTCACACACACACACACACACACACACACACACACACACATACACTGAAGGACAAAGGCATGATTTCCTGTGGTACACACTCCCCCTCCCCCTGTGCCCTCTGTCTGCTCTTCTCCCCAGCTAATCAGCTATGAGCCCATAAACACTCATCCATCCGCAGCAGCACACCTGCTGCAATCTGTTGACTTTGAGCGAGATCTCTCACCTGTCGCTCGCGGCCAAGAGAGCGCTGTGAGCCAGTCGGTTTGGAAATCCAACAGTTCTGCCTGGTTAGGTTTCATTGTGTGCCCAAATGTGACCAGCCAGGATTAGCTGACACCTTTGAGAGCCATCACAGCAGAGGTGATAAATGTTGGGATGTAGCAGTGGCTTGTAGGTGTGGATCCTTTTCTCTGGATGGTTATTACACTTCTGTTGCAATGTTACTTCACCTTCAATTTGGGGAAATTCTAATTTTACCTTTTATCTGTCAGGAGTTAGCTGTCCCTGTGGTATCTAATGGAAGGTGACATGTAGGAGGATACTGCCTAAGTCCCTCTAATCTTTTTGGTTTACATGCACACAACATTTTCACAATATTAATCTAACATTATTCTGGATGCTATTCATCCAACTTTGTTGAATGTTATTCTTCATCTCCTGTCAACTCTCTTCTTCTGTCCAATAATAACTGATCAATCATTAAAGGTCTAGCAAAGAGCATTGTTTATTTTCCAACATGAAAATGTCACGTTTTAATAACTAAATTTATGTAAAATGTTTTTTATCTTGTATGATTATGTTAAAAAACTAAACTCACTGATTCGTTATCAGACTATTAAACTCTCATGTTGATTTTTATATCAAATATCCAGTATAAGTTGGGCTCTGATAGTCAAAAAATATAAAATGAATGTATTAATCCATCATTAAAATAAATGTATAGCTGCAGCCTTGTTTATAATGTTATAACTTAATTTCATTGGAATGTTCAAGAACTGGAAAACTGCAAGACGCTTGAAAAATCAATAAGGAGGACTTGAGTACTGTGAGTCTTTACTGGGTAAACAGAAGACATCCACAAAGAACAGCCAGTCAATACACATCAATACCTTCAACTGCCAGGTGAACACATTATCTAAACACACATGCAGCGGTGATGATGAAATCAGTGGCAATCTCCGTGTACCGCTGTCATTTTTCCTGCATAATTGCCAATTACAGCAAACAGATGCAATCCTGTGAACAAACACCATCAGAGGCCAGTGATCAGATTTTAAAGCTGTTACAGTGCTGCACTCCATTGGTAATCAATGGAGGCTTAGAGGCATCCACTGATCTGCATGCAGATGTCCTCATCACGTGGTGACGATCTAAAGCCGGTAGACATGCGAACACTACAGCATTCAATGGTGCTGGTCAACACCACAGAGGTGACCCAGTGTGATCGATAGCATGTTGTACAGCACCTTGGCTCAGCGGGGTTTGTTCTGAAGTGAATCAAGAAGCTTTGGATGCAATTACTTTAAAACATGCTGCAAACCGAAAACCCATTTTCCGGATCTGCTTCCTTCTATGAGCAGTGTGGTCGTCCATGAACAGACGCTGTTCGGTTATTTCACATGTTCTCTCTCATCGGTTTGTGAGGGTGGGGCTCCAGTGGAAAAAACGATCAGAATGTGAGGTTGTTTGCTGATGTTACCACTGCCGGTTAAATCTGATCAAATCACAACCGCACAGCAGCGATTTAACTTAGACTTAAAGTTCTGACTAATATTGTTGCTTATTTAGTCATGAATATTCAGTATTGTAAAGAAATACTGAAGATTTGTCACAGAGCTTTCAGGGGCTGAAACAACCAAGAATCTTCACAGGCACAAACAGGGCGTGCAGGTGTGCTCAGGTGTCACAGTCTACCCAGAATCCTCCGTGGATGAGAGAGCCGTGATGGACGAGACTGAGCTGAGGACCCTTCAGGAGCGCAGTTTTCCATTAGCCAGGCTGTGATGTACTGCTGGTTCCTACTCAATACACTCACACAGACACACACACTGGCGCTTTCTGAAACCACCTCGTATACCGGCTGTTGAGGAGCACGATGTACCTCTTCATTTGGCTTCTACGCACATGTTCATGTCGACAAATGCGACAATTACTCACCAAGCCAACGGAGAAAACATGTACATTTTTGCCTGATTAATTCTCGTGTATTTTGTCAAAATGCTGGTTAGATTTGTCTTCCGACAGTTTTATATTAGAATTTTCTATTTGCATCACCTTATTCTGAAATTAAATCTTTTAATTCTGCTGCAGGCACATGAAGTGTTATAATTTTTATTTCATACAATCATGTTTATACTCCCTCCACTGCCAGCAGCTGGAGTCCAGAGTCGTCCTTGAACACAACTGACCTCGCACATCTTCATTGTTCACAGGCAGCAAATCACAGAGGACGATCTTCGACTAAAGTGCCCCTTCATACAGGAGACAGAGAGAGAGGGAGAATTCTCCCAGGCAAAATATAATCATCAATTCACTTATTCTCCAAGGACGGCCAAAGAAGCAGATAAGCTTTGTTGGTGTGAGGTGGTTGTTGGCTGCAGTTGGGGATGCAGCACACGCTTTTGTCTTCATGCACATTGCTACCAACATGAGTTTAGGCCTGAGGGAACGAGTCTGAGAATGAATAAGAAGAGAGGGAGAAAAGTGAGTGTCAGAAGCAGAAACAGAAAGAGGATAAGGGATGATGAAAGTGTGACAGAAGAGATGGATGCTGACTTGGAGGCACGGAGAGAATAAGTGGAGGAGACTGAAAAACAACCAAAGTGAAGAGGAGAAAGTCAAGGAGAGAGAGGCTTTGATGCCATCGCCATTACGACACCTCACAACCTTCTGATGACAGACTAACTGGCTTCCACTCATGGAAGCAACGCTTTGGAGAAACCACATTGCATTGACATTCACAGAATGAATCAACAGCTCTGGTTAGCAGCCAAGTACAGCGAAAGAAAAACAGCTAGGTTTTGTTTATTATTCACCAATATGAGCCACTGCCTCAATTAATCAAGAGCAGTCTGCTAAAAGCAGATCAGGTCTGTCTGTTTGGTCCGAGTTCATTCAGCCAATAATCGACTCAGTATGTATACTCTCTTTCACCAGTCTGTTTTGTATTCATGCTGTTACTCACGGTTATAACCGCTGCCTGATACAAATTAACTCCGCTGAAGTGGTTGCAGGGTTTGGTGCCTTGCTGAAGGGCAGCTGGATAAAGGCTGAAGAGGGAGGGTAGAATGTGAGTCATGTAAATTCAGCTTTTTCCAGCTACTGATGCTCCAGTCACAAGCATCCAAACGGGTCACTCAAAAAATAGGCTAGCAAGTGAACTAAAATATACCAGACAACCAAGACGACCAGAGACCATCCTTTAAGTGAGACAGTTAGGGTGGAGGAGAGACGGGCTACATCCCAGGGATGTAGCGTGAGGTGCACAGGTGTAAGTAAAAATCAATATCAACCTTCTTCTAAGACCTTGGAGGGGATGAAACAATAATGATGATGATGTTACAGCCTTTTCCTCTCAAATATACAACCACCTGTTTTTACAGCTCTAACTCTTGAAAGCTAGTAAAGGGACGTATTTCTTGATTTTTCTCTGAGGTGCAGATGTTCAGGCATCTATTTTAAATAGAAGAATCATCTGAAAGAGTTTCTAAAAACTAGAACCATGATTGTAATTATGTCTTTACAAGACATGCAAACAAGTTTTTAAATTTAGTGACTTTTTTCACAACTGCTCAAAACACAGCTGTAGATAATTCACACGAAATCCTTGACAGACAGTCAAACTGCAAAACTAAACTCCATTCTATTGTCTGGCCAGTGACTAGTGTATGTTTTAGTTTAACTGCAATCAACTGTATGCATTACACTGATTATTAGCACTGTGTTAATCACAATCTAGATGATGAAATAAAACACCTCAAACAGTACGTGTGGACTCTGAAGAAACCTTTTAATTTATATACTGTACTAACCACATCACTCTCATAATCACTGTACAGCTGATCACCCAGGGGGTTGTAAAGCTTTAATGATGCGCTTCGATCCAGGATCAAGGAGACGCAAAGCATCTTCCTTTGTAGTGTCCTGGTAGAAGGCCAACATATGGGTACAGAGGGATAACATGGTTTAAAAGAATGCATCTGACTTGCAGAAGGAGGGAGAGAGACTGAAGAAGGAAGGGAAATACACAAAGAGACAAAGAACAGCAGACACGCCAGAAGAAAAACAAAGCCAATTAAAAAAAGGAAGGCTTTGGAGACAAAAAGGGTCGGGGAGAGATGAGAAGGTTATTGAGACTGACAGAGAGAAAGAGGCAGAGCATGAGGAACCAGGCAGAGACAGAAGGAAAAGGAGAAAAAACGGGGAAAAACAAGACAGACAGATGCAACGAGAGAAAGAATAAAGGCTGAAGACAAAAAATGCAGAAGCTGAATGTAAAATTAAACAGAGGTTCAAACGTAGAAAACCGAATCACAGAGGGGAGAGTGAATCAGACAGTCACTGGAGGGGGGCAGTCGCTTTTTAAACCAGACAGTTTAAGGCAGTGACACTCCAACTGGTCTTTACTGGGCAGCTCCCAGTGGCTAGAAGTAAAAGACTGATTGTACTGGGCAGATCCTAGTGTGAATGCGTGATATGATGTGAATGTGGAGTAGGGCATCGCTGCAGTGCTCAGTGGACTTTTCTCAAACTCAGTAACTCACATTTATATAGAAAAGGATGCAAACTGAAACAAAGATAAGACTATAAAGAGGACGGATGGATGTTAAAGCAGAGAGCCAGATGCTGCAGGAGTGGTGACAGCTGACTGTTTCCAGCTTGCGTCCAGACAAACCAAACTGGCTGTAGTTTGGAAGCGATCCAAAAGGAAGGTGAGGCGATAATGAGATAGTCCTCGTTTCCTTTGTCCAGACTGACCAGCCAGAGGATGATGGGAGGAGGAGACGGACAGGAAGTAAGGAAGGCTGCGGGGTCAGAATTGTCCAGCCAACACTGGAGCAGACAGGAGGGGAAGCGTCTGAGCAAGCAGCTGCGATGGAAAACGCCTGCAGCAAGGAAACCGAGGAGCACAGCGACATATTGTATTGTCTACAGCGAAATGACCATTCAGGCTTTTGTAGACAGCAGCAGAAGGCGGTTCCAGCCTGTGGCTGTCTCACTGCTTTTCTCCATATAATATTCATACTTGAACAGCCAGCTCGGGTTAATTAACAGCCACCAACATAAGGTGTTGTTTTAGATTAACTTTGCTGCTCAGAAAAGGGGTTCAAAGCTGGTGGTTTTCCCTGATGTGAACACAAAGAGCAACGCTTGTATGATTTCAAGCACTAAAGCATGTTAATGGAACTATTACATCTAACCTGAACTGCAGAGAACAATGGAAAAAGCATGCAGGCAAACAATGCCATCCCAGTCCTGGTAAACTGCGGAAGATTAGAGCTGTGATGATAAACCACACGACCAACATCACCCATTATCACTGCAATTCTTTTGGGTGGTTTAATCTCATGTTATCAAAGTGTTTGAGTCTGCGTGTCGAATGCGTATGAATGGTTAGCTCCTAAAACTGATGAGCTTGCAAGCAGCCAATGCAATCAGTGTATGAATGTGTGTGAATGGGTGAATGTATTGTAAAAATGCTTTGAGTGGTCGGAAGACTAGAAAGACGCTATATTTAAGTACAGTAGAGAGTGTGTGCATACACTGTTCTAAGGTGTTTTCTAACCTGTTGTTTAGACCGGCTGAATCAGACTTTGATTTGTCCCCCTTCATGCGATCCGTTTGGGCAGATGTTAACACTGCAATCATACTGGTGTGCAGACCAAAGTCACCCATGTCTTGTGGGACCAATGTCAGTCTGGTCGCAAACTAATTCTGGAGTTTGTTTGCGGTGGTAATGTGAGCCGGCCTCAATCTGACACGTGGTGCTCTGCAGGTCGGGGCTGAACGGCTCTGTTCAGTTTCCATGAAGAAAAACAAAGTGAAATGAGCCACGTTCAGTCTGCTGGCTCTGTTCTAAACAGATTACTGGCTTTGCCAAACAGGACAGGTGAAACCTGACAAGCCAATCGACATTTATCAAAAGGAAAGTGTCTACTCGACTACACAGATGGAAAATATAACAATTAATGAGTGTATTTTTATGGACACATTCCATGAGAGAGAAAAAAATGATGAATATAGAAAGAAAAAAGTAAAAGTAGAGACATGAAAAATCCTCATCTGGCTCAGCATCTCGAATACTCAATAACAGGCAAATATCTGCAAACAGGTTCTAAAATATAATGTATGGTTACTATGAAAATGCAGACGCTGGTGAAAGAAGACAAAAGTTTGACATTCAGGAGGGAAACTGGGCTGATTTGTCTGATCAGACACCATTGTGTTGCAGGAGGAGGAAGGGAGGCTGAGGCTGGTGCACTGCATCTGCAGGCAAGCAGTGTTCATGCTTGACTGGAGAACTTGGATGACTTCACCATTTCCTCACATATTCTCCAGTAGGTGCATGCACACAGGGAAGCATCCACCCCCACACACACATGCACACACACTAGTCATGCATCGACTGTACACAGCCTCTATGTGAGGAAGGGTGACTTCACTTCTGCATCAAGCAGTGTGACTTCATAGACTTTGTCTATCTCCCATATTTTGCTCCCCCAAGCCATTCACTCACATGCTTTGGTTTTAAACTGGTTTAAACTTGGTACTGACACGCCAATGTGTACATCCATTGAAAGGGTGATTTATTGGGTACTGGCCACACTACCAGTGAAATCACTTCTGTGAGGTGTGAAGCTTAGATGAGGTCAACTAGTCAACTTGAGGTACCATGTTTTTAGGATGAAATGCCCTCTTTGTCACGGCTCTGCAAAGAAACCAACCACAGGGCAACAGAAACAATGCAGGACTTTGGTATCGATATGAATGTTACATGCAACTGAAATGGAAGATTCACAGTGGTTGGTTAGTTTGAACTTTGTAATGCTTTTCATTCAGAATAAGAACTGTGGACACCAAAATTGCTTTAAAACAAGATTTCTTCAGTCCTGTGTGGACAGGAGGAACAATTACAGACATGAATACTATGTGAGTATTGATTTAGGACAGACTAGGAAAAATGTGAGATCTTCATTAATGCTTTACTGACCTCTTGTATCAATATTTGTGGGAAGTGTCCCAGAATCACTCCTCAGGCTAAATTCAGGCCTAAGATTGACCTTGGTATATTATTTCTTCTATACTTATATATCACAAGAATAAAGATTTTATTCTTGTTATAGTATTATAAATAGTAATTAAAATAAAACATAAGTAACAATAATGTGAGATCTTTGATTAGATGGTATCTGTTAATGAAGTTGGGATTTCCTTAATGACTTAATAGGGAGGCAGGTGACATGCAGACATGATTATGTCTACTATATTCAAAGTTTTCACCCCTCACCATGGATTCAGAGGTGAGGGTTTCTGTGGGTCACCTCCCAACCTGTACTGTGTTTTTCACATGGATCGCAGTTATTGTCCTTCAGTCACATTTTATTCAGTGTTGCTGGTTTCTTATACAGTCATGATTCAAGACTTTTTCCTCTGGCCACAGGATGTTACAGTAACACTGCAGTATTTGCAACTAATTCCACAGACAACAATGTTGTCAACAGATCCTATGAAGTTCAATTTAAAGTCCACTACATTATCTTTGTAAGTCTATTGTCAAGGTAACAATTTGACTCCCTCTTAAACACTTTTCTAAATTGTTGTGTGTGTTATTTTGGCCACCTCCAGCTCTGTGTACAGTATTAATATATATACACTGGTAGGTGGTAAGATACTCTACATAATACTCTACATAAGACTTGGTGAATCATCATTTTGTGCTCTTGCTATTCCTAAAATACTTTGGTTCTCATGAGGATTAAAACAATAGTGGACAGAGCTGAGCGAGAACAGGCTGCTGGTTATTAACTCACAATTCAGATAAGCAGAGATCACTGCCTGTGCTGCTGCTGCTGCTGCCAGCCGCGCTGAGAGGCAAAACACCAACACCTTGCCCATGAGATAAGGGAATTAGAGGGGACAAAGGCGACAGTTTTAGCACAGTTTGCCAACATGAGCATATTGGAGCCGTGCGTGTGTCCCATTCAGGCTGTTCTGTTTCCCCCTCTGCACCACAACAAGGTTTGAATGCAGGAAGCAATAAAAAGGAAAGGAGAACAAGAGACAAAACATGAAGCCCTGTGCACGCTCCAGCCTCCTCAATAAAACTTGTCTATTTCTCCAAGGGTGTGACATTTGAGCCAGTAGTCCCTTGTGGAGCCAAAGCAACCGTACTCACAGCATTTCTGCATCAGCAAGGCAGGATTTCATGTTCACCTCGCTGCGTAGCGGTGAACACAGGGCTCACTTAATTAGACACAGGAACATAATGATGAGACTTGGGAGCACATGTGCATCCACAAAGGTATGGATAGGAAGAGGTCTCAGTAGTGTTGAGTCATATGCATAGATAAAGATGAGATCACACAAATTATGTTATAGTGGAAAACTCTGCTATCTGGCTCTTCAGTGCTTTGAGGCAGAATTTCGACAATTGAAAGACAATATTTTAGCCATGCTTGTGTTGCGGATCCAAGGATGGATATATAAGTCTATTGGTCGGTCCGTCAGTTTGGCTTTCAGTGAAGTATCTTCACAGCCATTGGTTGGATTGGCAATAAATTCAGTACAGAATACAAGGTGCCCAAAGAATGGCTAATGATTTGGTGATCTCTTTAGTTTTCCACAAGAGCTACCAGCAGGTCAGGCTTCTCAAACAGAAACGTTGAATGTTGGAGTTTTCTGAAATACATTACATTTTTTTTTGGCTACTTGAGGCAAGTAAATCATTCTGCTAACATCACAGCTGTCACATGTTGATATGCATTGACATGATGAATGTAGGGCTTCCCACCAACTCATGAGGGAACTATCAGGCTCTTAAGCTTTTCCATTATGAACTGTTGGTCGTCAACTATCTGTTTGCTGTTTGGTGCTGGGTAGCATCGGCTTACAGTATATCAGAGGCAATTCCTGAATACAGCTTTTGTTGCTGAAAATGACACTAAAGAGAGCAGTGAGACTGAATCACTGAAACCAAAACAACGAGCTGAAAGAAGCTAAGCACATAAAAATATGCTCTGGAGCAACTTTAATGCAATTGCTTGAATTTCGGGATCAATAAAGTATCTATCTATGTGTAACCTGGAGTGTATAACCCAGTAAGTTAGACAGTTAGATAATGTATGTGTGTGGTATGTTGTTCAGACCTTATCTGATCTGGGTGTGACTCTTCACAAAGATGAGGAAGATGGAGGATTGTGCATCCTCTTCGACTCCGTCTCGCCTCAGACGGGAACCCCTGGTCAATATCAACACTGTCCGAATTGATCTGGATCCAGCAAAAAAAAAACAATCTGCATAGCAGAATATAAAGTTATCAATCAATTTCTGTTCAGAATTATATTTCTTGTATCTGTCCTACTGAAATGCAACCTATAAACAACTGTATTATCAGATATAGACCTCAAGTCACCATTAATATGAGTCTTTTACAGTATTAAGTAAACAAATGATCTCTTATCTGTGTCAGTTTCCATGTCTCAACCATATCAAAATGAACTTAACGCAGTGTTCACATTAGAAAGTTAGGGAAAACCCTGTAAGCATACAGCGAACCCTCGTTTATCGCGGGAGTTACGTTCCACAAATAACCCGCGATAGCTGAAATCCGCGAAGTAGCGAACGCGGTCTTCCTTATGGATTCCGAGCCGAGCCAACACGAGAACAAAATCTAGAGTGGGGGGGGGGGGGGGGGGGGGTATACGCTATACGCGTATATGATCATGTCTTTGAAAAATCCGCGACGCACTGAGGGCGCGAAAGGTGAAGCGCGAAGTAGCGAGGGATCACTGTACATATCATAAGCCTTGGCGCACAATTTACACTCATCAACCTTGAACATGGCGTCCAAAAATGGCGGTGGTCATGTGAACAATTACATTTACAACTCAACTCAGCATACTAACTCATTGAAACATTCTTTGCAGCATTTAAGGTCAATCTCCGTTTGTTTTTGTTTGTTTGTTTGTAACATAAGAACGTTCAATATTAGCATTCATAATGACTGAAAAGGTGCTTCTCAATTAGCATATTAGCACGTAGCATACAAACAGAAAACTCACCGGAGTCGGTAAAGAAAACAAATCATAGAAATTTCTCTGGTCACAGCCGTCCCGGAACTTTCATAAGGACTCGGAAATCCATACATCTCGTGTCAATGAAAATAAAACAACATTGCTCCCATAAACGTTAATAATCTCGCTCATAACAGATAGCTAGGGCATCAGTGTCGAGCTTGACTAGCGCGTCTAGCTCCCAGCATGCAAAGCACACCCTCGCTGAATTTCCCGTATCGACTGTACATGAAGTGCCCCCTTGTGGCTACACAAAGCAACTACACATCTCTCTTAATGAACTCACACTTAATGAAAATGAATGCACATGAAACTAACACTAAAATACATAAATAAACCCAACTGTAATTTTCATGGGGTTACATGTCTGTCTGTCTGTCAGCAAACTATCACTGATATTGTTCTCCCTTTTAGTCAAGAGCGACTATAGAAAACTTCCATGTGCGGTGGGATTAACCATGAGGAAAATAAAGACAAGTTTTAGCATGTTCAATGCAACTGAATTGTTGAAGTAATACTCATAAAAAAACTAGACCTGCATTGTTTCAAGGTGCAGGCTAGATATAAAAACTAAATCCAAAAAAATTCTTGGAAGCTATATGTGGAATGTCAAAATTTGTAAAAAAAAAAATTATCTTTCAGATTCTTTATTACTTCTTGACCCTCAAGCTCAGCGTCCATAATTTGCTGTTGAAATGACCCAGTTTCCCCTCAGGGATCAATAAAATACATCTTATCTCATCGCGTGAAATTTCTCATCTCACAAGTATTGCACTACAATGTCAAATAGCTGGAGGCATCTCAGCAGACGTTATCACATCCCAGGCGCTTGCACGGCGTCAGCGCGCCTGGTGTCCCTGCACCTCCCTCGTAAAAAACATGAGACTCTGCATTGTTTGACCTCTGCACCTGCCTCAAGGGGGACGCCTGCTTGATTTGTTGTGGGGGTTGGTCGGCCAAGATTCCCCAAAGAAGACAAAGTAATAAATTGAAGGTGTGATGACAACGGTGGTGATGGTGGTGGTGGTATGGAGGAAGTGAGAGGATAAAAAGAAAAAAAAGAGATGGTCCCTTAAGAATATCAGGGTCAGAGTATCGGAGGAGTTGAGGCACTGTATAAATGGGAAAGAAATCTAGACATTGCAACCTTTCATAAGAACCCACATGCAGACGCACAAATATGTCTATCAGCAGTCCCTTTTGGTTCTGGGTCAAGTCTCTCTGTCTGGGTCCTACTGGCTTCACACTCACCCTGGAGGCCTGATGTCCAATTAGATCATACTGTACAGTGCAGCAGTAAGCAAGCTTCTACTGTGGAACGGGGGCTATAGGTGTAGGAAAGAAAAAGAAACAAAAGGTCTTATTCCTCCAAGAATACAGTGAAGCAGTTTGTCAGAAATTAACAAATCCAGAACTACAGCTGATGAACCTTGTATAAAACAAATTCAAGAATTCAAGCTTAAACAAGATCAAAATTGAATTCAATCCAATGGAGAGTAAAGACACAAGGCTGACAGATTATTGTTTATCATGCACATACACACTTGTAGTCTAAAATTGTGCAGGTTCCAACAGCCCACGTGCACAATGTAATGCTGCATTCACAGGAATGTCTGTGGACTCCTGCAGATGAGGAAATGAGCAGAGATTTAACATGGAGATGTATTCAGCAGTATTTCAGGAGGGAAGATATGAAGAAGAGAGGAATACAGACTACTTAACAAAGGAAGTTTCAGACCTACATCACTGCCGATACATTTTACTGACGCCGCGCAACAAGAGGATAAGTGGAATGCATCTGGGATGTCCCAGTGCATCTGCGGGCTTTCACTGCTATTGATCTACCTGTACAGCTGATGTTGTAACACAAATCCAACCAAGCCATATATATTTTCAGATGTAATTTACTTGAAAAAAATAGGGCCAAACTCAGTCACAGTTTGAGATGTTGAAATGAAAATATTAGGAAACTCTTACTTACACGTCTTGTGTATAATATGATGACAATTAGTCATTGCCAATGAAACCTAGATGTAATATATAGTTTTACATAAACTCTGTTTCTTTTTTTGACAAAACAGTCTCATCACAAGGTCCATTTAGTAGCTGTTGTCTTGCTTTCAGTCATTGCTTTATTTGGTCTCACTTTGAGCAATATAAACAAGTTCAACAGTGAGCAATAAATACATCTGAGAGGCTGAAAAACAACTTTACCCCTGTCTAAAATTCTTATTTATGTCAGTGATTCATAACTCTTTTCTCTCATGAACCCATTCAATAAAACAACATCTACTTGTGATCACTCCTCACAGGTTACCTATATCGAAATCTGCAAGCAGTTTAGAGGGTTTCTACCTAGAAAATATGCAATATTTTGCAAAAAGATGAGAGGATATGTTTAGCAATGCTTTCTTTCCCCTCTGGGGTTTCTTCACGTTGGAAACCACTGACAAACTGTCAGGTCAAATAATGAGTAAAGAGGGTTACAAAACTGAGCGAGCATTGGATTCCAGTCTACAGTACATGACAGATCCCTATGCCATGGTTCAGTCAGGACCAAAATTTTGTTCTGTCTAGTGCTTGGTATCAGACCGAAACAAATGCAACCCCATTGCAGATAATCTCAAAACAAGGGTTTCATAAGTGCTGGTATGAAACCATGTTTCCCACAAAACCCTGTTTATTATGAAATTCCTGTCCACAAGGTCTTTTCAGTCATGAGGTTTTTCTCTTAGGATGTTTTGGAATCCATTAATTCCTGCTATTTGCAACTGGCAAACTCTAAATACTGAATGTGAATAACTGAATTGTCTAATAGCATAAAAGGATCCAGCACATCAAATCTGACCATTGCACACAAGATAAACTTAACCATAAGAGGCTGCCAGTCTTCTTATTGAAGGTCCTGGTAGTTCAGGGTAATTTATAGTGTACCTAAATTATTCTGGTCATACTCTGCTGACGTTAAAAGCCACATATAGAACTTTTAACTCATTAGGAACCTTTGTGTAATGTAAAGTAACATATCTTCTAAAGGCTAAACACTTAGATCCCAGTAGATACTATCCACTCTATTAACACTGCTGGTGCTCAGTATCATAGATCATTTAGCACAATCACCAGCAAACACCTCAATAGCCTTGGGTGGTCTGCTAAGTGCTCCACATCCAGCTGATACTCTCCCTGAGCATTTGTATTCAAAATGCACTACGTGTGTTCACTTCCTTCTTATCTCTAGCATTGTCCGACAGCTTCATGCATATTGCATGTGCCGGCATCAGCCCTCTGCTGCAAGGGGGCTCATCCTTTGCAAACAACAAAAGGACCATCAGAAGAGCAACATCCCTGTACAGTACATCAAACCAAAGTGAATACAATACCTGAAGCTGCACCAGTCACAGAGCAAGACGCCGCTTATTGATTCCAACTGACCTACGGTGAAGAGAAGGCATCTCAATTTGTAAACTCTGAGCTTCAAAAAAGGACAAGAGGAGGCAGACCGACCGAAGAACTGACCACAGAATATCCATGAAATCAACAGGAATGTTGGAAATTTGGTGGAAAATAAACATGTTCACTTTGTTTATGCATGAGACTTACAATCTACACTGTGTGATTTGAAAGTGATCTGACTATGTAGCACACAATTTGCAAAATAAAAATGTGTTATGATTTAGTGTAAGTATTTGCCTTTTAACAGAAACATTTTAGTCATTTACGTTTTGCATCATCTAGCATACATATATCTAAAATATAACGTACGATCCAAGCCACAGGAGAGGCCATCAACATAACTGCTGTATACTCAATTTCACATTGCACCTGACCTTAGTGCCACAGGGCTGCAGGTTGATGAAGTAACATGTAAGTGCCTAGCTTTTTAGAAAGAGCTATAGAAGGACTGAGTACATTAGGTGAGAAAGTTCACTTGAAAAGGATCATTCATTTTTTTCAGACAGGGATTCGGTTGTCCAAATCAAGTTTAGTAAATCATTCCACCACAGAGGGACCACACAGGAAAAGAGTTTGGACTGAGATTTCCTTTCTCACAACATGTGAAGATAATAAGGCAAGGCAGTTTTATTTATTGAGAATATTTCGTAAACTGAGGTATACAAATTATCCACAGATTTGTCATGTTGTGCAGTTGTATAAGGAAAGATAATTCAAAGACAAAACAACACAGTTCAGAGATTGAATAACAATTCAAGGATAAAATAACACAATTCAAATATAAAATAACACAATTCAAAGAGAAAATAAGACATAAAATTAAGATTTAAAAATGATAAGAGGGAAAAGGATAGAAAATTTCTTTATAAATGTATTTTGTTCATTTAACAAACAGTACAAAATGCAATCTGCTGCTTATTAGTGCACTGAGTTAGGCACAGTAACATATGATTCATGCAAATTGAATAAGATAATGCATTAAAATATTTAGCTCACTTTGTTTTTTACATTGTCAGTTTTTAGTTATTTTTGTTGTTGACAGAAGTGAATACATGTTGAATACAAAGTGGGTGGCTGCTGCCCCTCCAGTAGCTTCAAGCAGCAGTTGGAGCTGCAGCAGGTTTTTTTTATAAGGCTATCTTGTTTTTCTATCTTAATTTCAGAGATTTAAGAGAGTTTAAAAGCAAGTATGTTTTTTAAGAGACAGTGAGCTCAAATAGTCATTTTTCCTCCGGCCTTTTATTTAAATGACTGATCTTCAGCACCCAAGAACACAGTCAAAAATGTTTTTGCTGTAACACAGGCTGGGGTTTTGAATGTACATTGACCACTGAGGTATCTGATCATGCACTGAGTGACAATACAATACAGTGCAACATATTCCTACGCACATAGTCATTGTATTCATTTACAACACAAGTACCTACAACACAAGTACAACACAAGTGATCACAATACACCCATGCACAAATGTATGCACACTTTGACACACATGGATGCATATACACAAGGCCAATCTAAACGACACACTTGATTTATTCGTCAATAACAAACAAAAGTGTTTGACATTTGTCAATAAATCAACCCAAGGATTCATATCTTGCCCAAGCTGCCAAAGCACCTGATGTTTACGAGCTGATTATAGCAATAAGCACAGCTGCTTCGAATAAATCCGAGTGGTGCAGTAAAAGGAGGCCACAAACTGAGCTTTTTCACTGGATGTAAATTCAAACAGAAGCCTCTCAAATTTAAACTTCGCCTTTTAAATCACTGACAATGAAGCTGGCAATGAAATGAAACGGTGCCAGCCTAATGACAACAGCATGTAAAATCACAGAAACCATTCATTTCCAGCTTTCTCTCTGAAGTGTTTGCTCTGAGGCAAAAGACGCAGGAAGAAATATAGGACCTGTTGAACATTCTCACAAAGCAAATCAAGTGTTAGAAGGGCTGCGGTTTGCTCTGAGCACGCAAATATTACTGTAGGGTATACATATCTGAGACATGCATTCAAGTAGAGATTCTTCTTCTATTTGTCATTAACAAATTTCAAGATAATATAAGATAATACAGTTTGCAACTTGCAAATAAATCATTGGTACTTCAGAAAAAAAGATAGTGACTTTCAGATTTACAAATGTGCAGTCTTGAAAAAGAATACACAGAACACACATAGCAAAGGTCTGTCCTCTTTCAGTACTACTGTAGGTTAGCATTCAAACATAGACGTGCTGACAGAGTAAGTTCTGCCCTTGGAGCGTTTCCGAGCTCTTTGCTTGAAACAGAGACCAGAAAGCAATTTAAAGTCTTTGGATCGGTGGGAAAAAAACAACAACAAAATCGAAAAAAATAAAGATCAAAGTTGCAGAGTTGTGGTCGGTCTCAGAACTGACCACAAATGGAATAGGAGAAGTCAAATCGAGACGTGCCAAATGATGAAGTCAGCCATTCCGGGATGTTGGCAGGAAAATGACCAATTAGAAGGCGAGGAGCCGTCATCGCTCTGCCCGACAGCGAATCACACAATAAAGAGGGAAGGAACTGCGCGGCTTTGATGAGCAGGTGACGAGAGATTGTTGCCGTTACTGGTCAGGAGACTAAACTAGTGGAGGCAGGTTGGAGCAACGTGAACTCTTGACTTCACACAATGAAAAACCGCTGCAGTCCCAGATGGAAACTGAACTCCTCTGAAGAGATCTTAAAGTAGCTCCTCTCACTTTAGGAAAGCAGTTATTTTTTTCTCCACAGCATCCACTTATTTTTACAGACTTGCATCATTTAATGACTTTATTGTTGTTAGCTTTACTAGATATGGACAGGGTCTTTTTGACTGTTAATGCTCATTAATTGTTGGTTGACCCCATTTTGGATTCTGAATCATCAGGTCTCTCTTTTAACAGGTCTCTCTAAATTAAAATCACACACATGCTGTTTGGATCCATCTTAGATCTGGTTTGAAATTAATATAAATACATAAATAAATGGATGAATGAATGTTACTTCAAAACAATATGTCTTTAAATTAAAACTAAAAAACTACACTAAAAGTCTACAGGTAAACTATGTGAAGTTGTACTTAAAGCAGGCTATGCTATGTTAGGCTAAATGCTAATGTAAGCTAACATGCTTACAATGCTAAAATGCTTATGTTCAGTAAGTATAATGTTTACAATGTTCAGTGTATTAGGTTTGTACTGGACAAATTCATATAAGAATCACCAAAGTTATTTCAATTAATTTTGAGGGAGATTGAGGGTAATCTAATTAATACATGTTGAGATATGTCAGTCTGGACCAAAGTGGTGGACCAACCAACTGACAGTAGTAGTAATGCATCCATCACTTCCACAGATAAACAGAAGATCTAAGAAAAGGCTGGTCCATCAATTATAAAGATGGCTGGCCTACTTCAGAGAGCTCAAAGTACTCACTATAATCTACTATGATTCTGTGCAATCACCTGTCTGAATAGAAACAACACCCACAACAACAACACTGTTAAGCATTTCCGAGATCTTCCCCTTTTAAAGTAATCACCTAGACACAGAGAGGCACAAAAAAGGTCCATGATGAATGAGTGTGTGGTGCAGTTAGAGTGCAAGCAGCTGTTTTTGCCTATACAGGATGTAGGAAGTCACAGTAACAAACAGGCAGTGACAGACATGGCAGACATGATGAATGGATATCCATGAGCAGAATCTCTCAGCAACTCCTAAAGGCAGCACGTGAACTTTAAATACATCGCCTCGCAGCACACTGTTAGCAACATGGGGGCATGGATGTAGCCACTGTGTGAGTCCTACTTTATATTGTCTGCTTACTTAAAAAAAAAAACTACTGGAGTTCATTCTCAAGAGGAATAGTCAGGAAACAATTTAGCTCTCTTCTGAGCTGTCTGACAGTGTAAGGGATGGACTGTAAAGTAGCCAGCTAAGGGAAACCCCAAGTTTTGATCCACAATGTCTATTTATAGAGTTTGATTGGGTGGTGTTGTTGTCTGCAGGAATAATGTGAGGCAAATACAAAGTGCAAAGACCACTTCTTGTGCTTCAGTGGAGTATTGAGTCAGCTGAATCGCAAATATTAAGGAATTATAAGTGATTGTTGGGTTTTGTGCCACAGGGGGTACATTAAATAATAGATCATCTTACAACATAATGTAATATAATACAGCAGCCCTGCACTGCAGAACATGAAGGTTCATTTTTGACCTTGGAAATAATCTTAACTAAGTGGTCAAACCCCTAATGCGACTGGGATATTGGAATATATAGTCTAGAAGTGACAAAGAGTCAGCATTTACCACAAACCATTCAACACCTCATAAGTCATGCCACCACTTTGCCTACAGATGTAAATATCCTGACATTTAATGACTGACTTGACTATTTGATGGATTACAATGCATTTGAGATACCAATGAATGAATGAAAGAAATGAACAGATGGCACACTGCTGGGGAGCAGTCTATATTTTAAGGGCTAATAAATTAGATGATATCAGACTGGTGCATAGACTTAGAACATACCATGTCTATGTGTCTTGCACAGACACATAGACATGGTATGTTCACTACTGGTATCAACCCTAATCCTAACCTTCATGGTCCCCAGTGGATGAATACTAATGGCTTTTCATTTAATGCCATCGATACTAAGAACACATAAAACTAACATTCTCTGAACTGTATTTATGGTTAATTTGATAATGCCTTAAACTAATGGTGAACACAACCTGCTAATTATCAGCAATGTTACTATGAGCATATTCATGAGCAAGTTCAATCACACAGGGTTTTTACACTTCTTTTGCCTGATGACTGTGTGAACATGTACAAACTGTCTTTGACTGACAGCCTCACAAAACTAGTGATTCTTTTATTATGTTTCTGTGTTCTCTGGTTATTGTTGTTATAGTCGTTTTATGTTGCCTCATCATTTGTCCAACCTATCTATGCATCTTACAACAATCTGTATTGTTTGTGAATCCAAATTGCAATTAATGGCTACTATAATAAAATATATTTTTTGAAAAGTAAAATCAATAAATGGGATTTAATTTCAACAATCTGCTTATCTGTCTGTCAGACTGGATTAGACACATCCTGTACTGGTGAGTGAGATGTCCATTGGGTTGACGGAAATGTATTCCCTCCTGCTGGTCTACAATCGGAGTCTGGGCCGATCTACAGAGTTGTTTACTAAAAGCCAGAGCCAATCACTCAGCTGTTGGTGACAGTCATTGGAAGTCTCGCAAGCTTCCTCCAATCAAGTTTAATTCTGGTCCCTTAAAACATTCTTGTTTGTGGGTAATTTATCTGCTGGGGCTCAGAGTGAAAGTATAATCCATAGAAATGCTACTACCCACTTTGTTTTACAATAGGTGATTTCCCTCTTCAGCACCGCTGATGTTGGAACAGTGTCTGATCACACATTTTGATTGATCTGAAACTAAAAAGCTTTCAAATGTTTAGCTTCAGCTGCATTGCAGTCCAATTGAAAATGGGATCAGCTTCTCAGAGTAAGATTAATTCATAAATCTAAACTGGTCCACCACTGGACACCACTGTCTGTATTTGGATTAAACACTCACAGTTTGCTATTTTTTTTATTATTAGTTATCTTTAGGGACCTTTAGAGCTCTTTATGATTTCCATAATGCCTTGTTTGCATTTACTTAATATGCATTATCTCTGTTTTTATTGCTTTACTGCTTATGTGTAAATGAGAGTTGCTAATTCTCACTTGACCACACGGTATAAACAAAGGGTTAGAGGAAGGCCACACACAACCTCACAACACCCCCACCACCACAGGTAAACCACAGCCGGATGGACCACCACAGAATAATCACCTGCAGTGAGGGGAAATCACTGTTGCTATGGAAACACCATTTAGGAATCCCATGATCCCAAGCGCGCATGCTGCCTTCAGCCTAATTTTCCCAAATTCATACTGGTCCATCCTCAGGTTTGGTTATGAGAGCTGAAAACATTAACGTTAATTAACACTCAGTGTGCTGCCATTTGAATAAGTAGGATTATTATACTGAAGTGGGCTGTACCATCATTCATGTTGGCCCATGTGGTGATTTTAGTTACCACAATAAATGACTGCAGAATACAGATTGCAGAATACAGACTGCAGAATACAGACTGCAGAATACAGACTAGGCATTATTACTAATTAACATTTCATTTGTATTATCTGATGAACCAAAACACTGATTAGACAAAACATTAAAATAGAGTCAGAGCAATTACACGCTGCAGTCATAAAAATTAGCAAAATAATCAGGATTATTGCTCAAAGGAGATTCCTTCTCCTGTGAGAATTGAACACCTTGGATTCAAAAAGGGTTGTCAATAGATCATAAGACATACTGGTGCACACTCCATCGGTAAAATGTCCAACAAGTCATCCACAGCCGCCTCATTGCATGTAAAAGAATAGTTTGACATTTTGGATAATGTGCTTATTTGCTTCCTTATAGAAGGTTTGATAGAAAGGTACCACTGTGCGGGAGCTTTTGAGGTATAACAAAGTCAGACAAGCTCAGCTAACTGTGTCCTAGCTGTAAATTCAGATCAACCTTCTCAGCTTACTCTCAGTGAGGAAACAAATAAGTTTATTTCCTAAACTGGAGATGTCGCAAGCTCAGATCAGTTACACAAGGCATGCCATTTTTACTAAAGCTGCACTAAACAATATTCTTTTTTAACAAAAAAATCAATCAATCAATCAATCAATCAATCAATCAATTAATCAATCATATTAACAAAGGATAAAATGGCTTTGTGTAATGTAATGTAATGTAATGTATGCATCTTATACTGTTTTTCAGCCCATTTTTTTGGGGTTTGAGAGCACGCAGCTTAACTATTTGACTTTTAAGGCTCTCATAAATCTTGTTTCCAGCAACAACAGTCAGCTATTTTTATCAAATAAAAATCAGATACCTCCAATCATCGATGAGGACTAAACTAAAGCTAGATTATGAATGAAATTTGGGCTCAGATTTGTGATGACTCAAAATGAAATGCTTGATATCAACTGGATGTGTAAATAGGCAATGTTTTGTTAGCATATTCACCAGGCAATAAGATGGCAACTGTGTGTTAACATGTTGTTCCACTGCTTCCAAATACCAAAAAAAAAAAAGAGTTGCTATGTCAGTATTAGTTCCAAATTTGTGCTATAGGCTATAACATCTCATCTAAACAAATTAATATTAAGATAACATCAAACAGGTGATTTGTTCAAAATGGAAAGATTTCTCTGCAGCTCTAAAACTGCCCAGAATCTAGTCAGGAAACATCAACTTCATCAGCTCAAATGTTTGCTTCTTTCCCATATAACAGACCATAAGCTCTGAGAAACACAGGAGTCGTGACAAACCGGGTAATACAAACAGCATAGCATTTTGTCAGCTTGCCAATTTGGTCTGAAAGCAAACATTGCAATTTTTGGCCATTGTTTCATAAAGCCCAAGCACACACAGAGAAAGAGAAAAAAAATCACATGCTGCAGTCATTAATTCATCATCTGTCATCAGTCCAATAAGCTGCAGCCCTATGAACTGCTTTCCTCTAAGGTCGCCTAAGGATCTGGCTTCCATAAAAAAAAAAGTCTTCCGCCTCCATGACAGAGGAACCAACCCTCACTATATTGTCAGCTCATGCATCCTGTAGTATGTAAACAATTATCTTGCTCTGCAATTATTGCAGCACTGGCAGTGTTGTGGAAATGTGGATTACAAAGACAAGAAAAAGCAAAAAAGCAGCCTTAATGAACAACTGGGATTGCTGAGTACACCACTCAGAGTTTCATGGGGTTAAACAATTTGCTAATTAGCCTACTGGATAATCAATTTGGTTGTATGTGTTTATTTGGGGGATGTCAGATGCAAAGACATTTAAAAGCAGTGTGCTGATGCTGTGCTGATTCAGTGTTGTTGTTTCTGTTTGCAGTGATGCTAACACAAGTGCAGCAGCTGGAAAACAGCACTGACGCAATTGTCACAACAGCTGAAGAGCTTGTTTCAAGAAATTGAACACAGAGGATCGTACTCCAGGTTGATGTCTTACAAGGCCAGGCTCATTGCAGGAAAAAGGAAAACTACAAACACAAACTCCTCTTGTACCAAAATTCATCTGCTAGCATCATGATCATTTAAGGCAAGGGAGAGAGAGAAAGATGGGTGTACAAGGGGTGGAGCAAATTTGGTTACATCCAAACTCATGCAATATGGAGGAGATAATCATCACTATGGCAATTTCAGAGTGGGTGCTTTTCAGAACAGCAGGAGAGGAGCGCATTAGTTGTTCATTAGCCAGCAGGCAGGGAGCCATGAGCACATTGATTAGGCCTGTGTGCAGCGCCAGAACCCATGTCTGTGGCCTGTGGACATGAGAGAACCACTGTCTCTCTCACATTGAACTGCCAATAGTGCATGTTCACCTGATTCATCACTAAGGACCCATGAGCCATATTCAATATATTATGAATGTATTATAAGACATTAACGCAATGGCGCGACCAGTGGTTTGAACCAAGAAACTCAAGTGATCAAATTATTTCTCATTCAGCCAGGATAACTTTGTTTAGATGTTTAACAAACTATATAACTACAAAAGTAATTGTGGAGTTAGTTTACTGTGTATTTGGCTCCTCTCTACAGGCTCGTTGCTGTAACACAACCTCTGTTTGATATGCAATATTGTTTTATCCACTGATCAGTCAGAAAGAGGTCTCTTCTTTCACTGCTCCAAAGTGAGCCCTAAACTTAAAAGAAGAACTGGGACTCATTTGTGCCTGCTTAAATTAGCTTCCTTAATTTGCACATCTAATAAGGCAACCCAATAAGCCTCTATGAACTTTAAAAATCTTTGATGATTTTCAACTTTGTTCTTTTGCATTGCATCTAGCTATTGACTCTGTGTGGCCTCAATAAGATCAGACCAAGAAGAAGAAAGTGGCAGCCTTAGGTTTGCACTCTGATTTCCACTTGCGAATTTTGAGACTCTGAGACTGACAATGACACTGAGTAGGAGAATTTGTGCCCAAGGACACTTCAGCTGGGCAGATTTCTCCTGCCCCCAGGCAGTGGACCTCATCACTTATGTGGCCTAAGCTTAATCTACTAGCACTAGTAGCCATGTTGCTGTCTGATAACAGCCCATGGGAAGAGGCAGGCACAACACACCACTACCTCCCTTTACTCCAAACCTCATAAATCGCTCCATTCTCGTACACCCACCCCCACCTTGAACCTCCCCTGGCAGTCACTGTTAGGTCTGGCTTACTGGGACTCCTTTCGCTGACACAGGATGAGATTCACCCTGGCTATCGTCCCTGTAATGCTGTGTCTTCCCACCTACAGTGCTGCTGCTGGGATGGGATATGTGATAATCCTCTAAAGGTAAAAGGCACAATGTGTGGTGAGGACTTTCTCAGTGAGTGGCAATGTAGCCTCAAAGGTGCTCTCTACCAGTTCAACATGTTGGTCACCCTTCTCTGACTCCATATAATCTAAAAAGTTTATTCTTCAAATGAAAAAGCTGTATCCTTTTTCTCTCACAGAATTTACCAAGTGCCAATTCCCTGCTGTTTCCATCTACAGAATAACAAAAATGCTGAACTAGAACAGATCGATGGGTTGGCAGAAACTCTCAAGCTGCAGACTTCACATGTAAACCTTTTTGTCACAGTATGATTTCAATTTGGAAGACCAAAATGTTATATTTGACTATATTGCTGTTGCTGCTAGTAATTTACAATGTATAAAATCATTTCAATTTACAGTAAGCTAGAATTCAACTTTGTCACATAAATCTGCGACTTCCTGATGTGAACAAAACCACAAAATGTATGACCAATGATAATGCCTAAGAGGTTTTTCCTACAGAATTGTAGTGTGTTTCATCATATACACACTGGACCAGAATGGTTTTGTTTCAATGATCAATGTGCTGTTACACCATTCTTGTTAGCCCTGCCTTACCTCTTTGTGGGTTTCAAATAAACCTTGTCTAGATCTGGCACCTCAACATTTGTTTTTTGGAAAACATTGGTAGTGACACTAAAAATTTGACTATGTTGTTGGAAAGTTTGCATTGTACCCCAGTAAATTTGACACAGGTCCAGTTCCCATCTGAGTTTGGCCACATTACATGCAGTCAATCCGATCAGGGTCATCCTATATTGCCACAGACCATAGGTCAGGTCAAAGACACTAGTACACATGTGAGCACACTATCAGCTCTGACCATGTGGTGCATCATCAGTTTCGGGGTCAGTAAAATGAAAAGGACTGGCAATGGTTACAACCACAGCTGCTTGTTAACTGGTTGCCCATCATGCCTCTGCCAGTGTTGGTGTTCTCTCCATTTGGATCTGCTCTGGCTTGACTACACTTTGAGTTGGGTCTAATGATGCTCATATCATTCGGGCAGGGTCTGACTATCCTCTGATCCCTTTCAGATTGAGTTTCTTTTTCTTCTGGTCCAAAATGTTTGACCCATAAAGACCTCTGCAGTAAACAACTCTGTCTGTGCTGCCACTTTCATTCTCTCTCTTGCCTCTACCTATCCCTTTAACAGAGCATTTAGACCAGTACTGGTCCGTGTCCCAGAGGACTCCAATGTTTGTTATCATGGGAGCAACCTTCTCTGTTTTGCTGTTGCTTTGCTGACCTGACCTTCGGCTGTCCATTTGTCTATGTGTGTGTTTGTGAGAGAAGGGCGGTGGCAGAGATTATATGGCCTTCCAGGCAGCTGTAAAAGATAACTTATGGCACCATGGTGTTCCAGATACAACTGTAGCTTCTTCCGATAGTGTCAAGTGGAGGGGGTTTGGCGTTAGGATGAGGGAGTGAATTGATTTGCTCGGAATTGGTGAGAGAAGGAATCCAAAAGAGCGATAGCTGGTTTCTTTTCATGTACTGCAGAGGAGATTAGGGCTTAAGCTCCAGCTAGTCGCATGGAAAAAAATCTCACTGGGCCAAGAAGGGGATTGGTGAGGAGAAAAAAGGCCACTGCGTGAAGCCCTTTTCTCGCTCACTTGTATTCCCCAGTGTGAAAATATGACAATCCAATTAGGGCTGCATTTCAAACAATCCGCGCGAGTGTCAAACCTGAGAGGAAATAGAAGAGGGCAACAAGGACAGGGCCTTGACATTTCTGTTCCAGGCATATAGGCTGGCGTCAGCTGCGCCTGACAATTTAAATGCATGTTGGAGATAAATCAGTGTTATAGGTCCAATCAAATCATCTCCCAATGTATGTGTGCAGTTAAGGAAAAAGGAGAGACACAGTAGAAGCTAATGAAAATCAATTCCTAAAGAACTGTGAGAATTCACCTCACCTCAAGTCAATTGCAGATATAAATTATACAACAGAGAGTGTTGCAAACTTTGTCCACACCAACAGGAGTAATACATACATGCAGGTTTTTCAATAAACCAAATTCAATGTGGTACCCAAGTGTAATGCAACTATTAAATGGTTAGATAGTCAAACTTTTATGGAATAAAAAAGCTACAGGACAGCTCTCGCCAGACACGAACATCAATACCAGATAATACTACAAAACATTGGATTACACCTTTACTGCTGCCCAACTATACATTGGTTCGCCAATATTATTGGCCAATATCGAGCACGACCAGACCTCAACCATGCAACTTCTGACATTCCTATCCATTATGTATTCCATCATGGTGCTAAGGTGGTTTCCCATCAACACGAAAATTGCCTGAAGAAGTAGTGGTCCTTGCAAGTGAAACATAGTGGAAATATGATGATATCACTGGAATGTTTATCCAGCAGGGGGCACTGTGATTTCCAATACTATGGCAAGCAGCATTGTCTGAAGAGCAAAGAAAAAAAAAATTGCCATTTTTGCAACCATATTGGTAACTGATGAATTTTCACCCACTAAAATAAGTATCAGTTAAAAAAAAACATATTGGTAAGGCCAACATTTTTAAAAAATTACAATTTATAGAATATCTGCACATGGAAACTAGAGTATAGTTAAAATTTCATTAATATTTGTTGAATAAAAAACAGCTTCAGCTTGCAGCCTTCAACAGGGTCATTGCTGACACTTCTGGACAACCCAAGACAGTGGTGGTTTTCTGAAAAGAAACAAATGCCTCAATACTTACTTTCCGCCTCACGACATAAAGTGCATACTACAGTGCCTCCTTCCTTGTCACTTAACACTGTCAATGGGACATAAATTATGAGTTGTGGAATCTTCTAGGTTTACCAGTTTATTCCTGAGTAGCCACGTGTCCTCGAGAGAGATACTAAACCATCTTTTAGAACAGCACAGTGAATAAAAACTGAGATTGGATTCCACAGCTTCATGCATAAAATGTAAATGTAATCTCCAGAAAGTCTTTGCTTGTCCACAAACACTTCGTCTCACCCTGGGCTCTAGCATAATCTGTTTAAACCGACACGCACACACAGAGTAACAGGCCAAATTTACAGAGTCCATTTGACAGCTTTTAGCCCCTTTTTCAGCTGCTCACATTATTTTTACATTTTGACAGTCATCTGTGCACAGACTCAAGGGTGTGATGGCTGTGAAGCTACTGTAATCAACAGTTTTCCAGAGAGCTTCAGTGCAATGAGACCAATCTATGAAAGCGCCAGTGTAGTATTGATGTTTCTTGGCAAAACTCCAGCCCTGCTCAAAGTGATCTGACCAAAATATCATGGTGGATAAAGCCAAGCCTCGACAGCATATGTAGCAATGGTTGAGCCAAGAAAGGATTTTGCCGCTTTATCGAACAATCGACGGTTCAGACTGCATTAAATCCCAAGAAAATCCCAAGAACTTTGTCAGACAGCCAGCTGTTTTCTTGTCCATGAAGGGGCTTTGTGGGTAAAAATGTGCATCAATCAATGACAAACAACACATCCTCCTAAGCTCATACTGTGCTACGATAAGGAGATGTCACTCACTTTATTTTATTTGTTATGAGGAGTTTTGCTAATGCTCAACAAAATCTGAAAAACGTGTTGAAACAAAGCCTGCTCTCACTCTCTCTTATCACTCTCAGTACCATCATTTATCCCACAGTTCTTCAACCATGAACAAACCAAGTCTATCTGTCAGGAGAAACATTTCAGGACCTCTTTCTTATCTGAGCTGCTTGTTTGGAGAAGAATCCAATCTCAGTTTGAGCTGGCGGGACATCAGACTCCGCACCGGGCTGACTTTACAGGAGGCAGGCACTGTGGCAGATAAAATCCTCTAACACAGAGCAGTCATTTATGGAACAAACAGTTAAAATGTTAGGGTTAGCTGACCTCTCCTTCTTACTCTCCTTAATCTCTTCTTCATCTATCCATTTTGACCTGATTGTAAAACAACTTGCTGGGATCATCAATTAGCTACTGCCAAATAGTGGCAAAGTGGCAGTTAAGACACCCCCCACAATGCAACTGATGCTGTTAGCCAGTAAACAACATGTCACAAATATTTTCTTCTAAATTATACGTTTCCGATCCAGTCAGGCCATGCTGAGACTAATGAACCACATTCATGTCCACAAATACATGCAAGCACATGAGCGAGTCAGATCAATGCTAATTCCAGCCACAGACTCCAGCAGGAGTCCATCTGATGATCCTGCAATAGGAGGGGGCACACTTCTGTCCTTGTAAGTGTTGACCTCATGGGTGGATCGGAGATGAACATCCAACTGCGTGATATAAGCCATGTGGTTGGAGGTCAGAGGCCAAGACAGGCACCAGAGACACTGCCTGTGGTGTCATGCGGGAAGCATCTTGTAGTGGCGAATGCACCTCACTCGTCAAAGTGCAGGTTCAAGCCCTGGTGGCAGCAAACGTCAGCCCTAATGACAACTCAAAGAGCAAGACACCTACCCACCTTGCCTACCAGTTTTCTGCTCTGTAGCTGAACTCAGCATCAGTGGATGAGGGCAGTTTCATTTAAAAAAAAAAAAAACTGTTTTCACCAGTGCTTATTTGCATCAGCTTAATGATCTTCTTGGAATAAAATTAACATTGTTGTGATGGAGTGCAGGAGACTGTTTCTAATTCAGTTTGTGAACATTTCAGCTGTGATTTAATTTATTTTCAAATTGGAAATTGAGTGGCTGTCGCTGTTTGAGCTGATATTACACAGCATTAGCTCCCATGCCTAATTCTCTAATTGGATGGTTCTAGCATAGATTTCAGGTGATAAAATACTTATTCTTTTGACAATCATGCACAATCATCACATCAAGGCTGTCCTTAGGGGTGATATCTCGTGATGAAAACTCTCTGTGACAAGGAGAGGGATCGAGCTACCATCTACCAGGTTATTTCAACATGACTGCATCATCAACAAATTTTTCCTGCCCACGGTGTGACATCTCCCCTGCTGTTTTCAAATCTAATCACAGATATTAAAAAGCCTAACCAGTGCGAAACTGGGAGTATGCTGTGGAAGAGATGACAGGTCTTCTACCCAATTTAGCCCCTACTTTTTGCACCAGCTGCCAACATCCCAATCACATAAACAACCTCCAACCCCTACATCATACCCTTGCACATTGAAACACAACTCCCTGCCCCTCCACACCCAAACCCTATCCAGTAACTGCCACCATCGGCGTTTGTCTTGCGTGACACGTCTGGCAGTAATGCGGCTATCCGTCAGCGGCAGCATGTCATGGCGTAAATCACTGGCAACGCTCGATGAGCTCCAGACATCACACCCATCGAGCACGGGGAGGAAGATTCAGACAGAAAGTCTGCTTATCCACAAAAGGGGTGGAGAGAAACAGACAGCGAGAAAGAGTTGAAGGTAGAGAGAGGAACAAAAAGATTATGAAGATTGTCAGTAACCATGGTGATTCTGATCCATGTTTTCTGTCCAAAATCCTCCAACTGTTTTAGCATCAAAAAGGGATGGTGTTTGAGATACAAGAAGAAAGATGCAAAACCCAAGCTCATCTGTGGCACAGCACCACTGCTTTTGGTATTTGCCAGAAACACCTTCTGATTACTCAGCTGAAATTCTGATTTGGTTGGTCATTTTCTCATTCTCATTTTGGTTGGTCTTGTTGTACAGCACAGAGGCGTGTCCAAAATCTAATCTTGAGCTCTGACATTTATTAGTGGAACCTACATCCTTGGTCATTGGCTCAGCAGTTTGCATAATAAAGGGCAAAACCACACTGAAGAGGTTTTTTGAAGATGAAAAGAAAAAAAAAAAAAAAAAGAAATCTGCAAATGTGGCCAGCATGGTAAGGGAGCTCTCAGTCTGCATACATCAATCTCCAGAAGGGAACAGGATCGGAGAATGTTCTCCAAGCCTCAGCCGACGGATTTAATAATCGGTTGGGTTCTTGTATGTTTTCCAAGCCTTGCAAACACAGGACAAAACCATTTGCCTTCCAAAGGAGAACATTGGGATGTTAAAAGTGGTCCGTCACATTTCTGTATCTCCTCTTTGATTCACTGCCCATGCTTGAATGGCTTGTTTTAATGGTTTCTTGCATCTCTGAAAAGATTCCATGGATGTGCTTACAAAAAACAATCAAGACTGTGTGAATCTAATTTCTTACTGGATCAGACAAAATTAAACGTCAGCATTATAAAAATAAGAGTTCCTGGTGTGTGTGCTAAGAGAACAATTATTTTACTTGCATCTGAACTACACAGTGTCTGGCCTAATTCTCCAGTCAATTGTCCCCAGACTGAGTGAACAAATGTGTGTCATTTTAAGGACAGCTCTCCACTGAAGGCCAGTAGCTCTGGGACAATATGTACATGTCAGCTCCACAAATAGGCAGATTCTCTCACTGCAGGCATGACATGTCTCCCTTATAATCCCCAGCTTGTCTGACTGTCTGTCTTTCTGCCTGTCTATCTGCTCTACTACAGCATGTGTTATGATGAATGAGCCTACTCCAATGGCAGGGGAGACGCCCTTGTTCAAAGTCACAGCCTTGAGCAAGTTATCACACTTTGGAGGGCTGCCCTCTCATCCCTCTGGGGCAAGACAGGGCACACCTGTGCATTGTACTTGAACATATCCTCACTTGCACATATACTTGAACAGATAAGCTAGCAGTAGACTCAAGCCATACATACAGACTTACAGACATAAATGTGTTCTCATACACAGAGCAGACAGGCATTATTAGCAGGCAGTGGCCAGCCTTCAGGGCTCTTGGCAGGCAGGCGGCAAACAGAGACGCACGTGTGTGTGTGTGTGTGTGTGTGTGTGTGTGTGTGTGTGTGTGTGTGTGTGTGTGTACGTGTTTTTGCTCCAACCTCCCATAAGCACAAAGCCTGCATGGATTTTCAGAGGCATTGTAAGTATGCAGGCTGATATGGTTTGATCTCTATTGTGCTTTTGTAAGGAAATCTGAGGGTGAGGCCAAGAGGATTTCCTGCATTATGTATTATCTACATATATGTAAGAAATCTAAAAAAAATACTTAATAAGAAATCAGAGATAAGGAAGGAAATCAATGAAGAGCTCATTTATGACTCCCTGAAACAGAACACCAGGTCACAGCTAAATGATAATGTCTTCTTACTGTATAACTAAACGTTTCACTTTGATCAGTGGATTTTATGTCAGTGTGCGGGCTGATGCGGTACATTATCGACACACAAGCCTCCAATCTCAGCAGAAGCATGCTGAGAAATCCATTAAAAGCTCCTCTATGGCCGTGGACATTAGTAATACGTTCAATGGAAAGCCCGCAGAGGACTGCAAACATCCTTGGGGGAAAAACAGTAAGAGAACAACAGAAAATGGAGTGAAGAAAACCTGATTCTCATTCGCTTTTGATGGCTGCCATACAATGCGTCACACTTCAAGATTGGCATGGATGTTTAGCAAATAATTGGTAGTTCTTATATAGCTTGAATAAAGAAAGGTGCCGCTCTCTTTTGACTTGACAACTGCAGATGCAGCTCACCAAAACTGGAACTGATGAGACCAGACAAGAGGAATTTATGGGGGGAAGAAAAGGCTTTGAACAGTCTGTGGATTCGTCAATTACAGGGAAGTGTGACAGTGGTAATAATTAGGTAGACTTTTTTTTTTTTTTAAAAAAAGAAACATCTCAGAAAGTCCTCTGAGAAAAAGAAGACAAGTTTGACTGAAAAAGAGACAAACTATACCGCTGCTGCTTTATTTAGATCAGAGCTAAACAATCCGCAAATACCTGACACAAATTGCTACAGGATGCTTTAACAAAGATGATATTGTTAATGGGTCAAAATGTGTGTAATTTTATGTTCCATCCTTCAGAGTGACAAATAATTCAACAAGTAACATGGCTCACATCCCAGTTAAGATAAATTTCCCATGGGGATCCACAGGAGGAAATTAGTTGATCACAGCTGCAAATAGAAACAGAATGAAGTCTGACGGAAACTGAAAATGTAGTGCATAAAAAATATATCACTGCAATATTAATCTTTTTTGTTATGCAGATCACACTTAATGCAATTACAGGGTATTAATTCTTACTGCTGAAGCACTGGCACACAATATCATTGCTAAGTGATTCACATTACTCATAATCCTATGACATGTCTGGAGCATGACGAGGTAACAAGCTCTGCGGCTGTGATGTCATCCTCCACAGTATGCAGACCGTGATACCACCAGGCTGCTTCTGCACTCGCTGCCTCCCTCATCCAAGCATTTTATTTCATCAGGAAAAGTGCTAAGGCTGAATAAAGGCAAAAATTAACATCATAATCACAGTGCTGAAAATGTCAGCTTTTTACCAGTTATTAAATAAAATGATTTTTAAAAAAATAATCTGTAGAAACAAATTCCCCACAGCTTTAGCGTATATGCACATATGTTAGAATTGAATGATAATTAATTAAATGATAATAATAATACAAAAAAGTAATGTAATTGTATTACATATTGTATTATAAATAATCAGTTGTGCTTTTCCGTAAGAAAACTGACATTGAGTGTTTTTACTTGAGCCAGACAGATGTGTAAAAATTTTAAAGAAAAAAAAAACAGAAAAGAATGTGCTTCAAAGTGAGGTAAACACAATTATGAAGCAAAGGAAGGATGTGCATGTGTTATGGAGACTTCACAGTTTGGACTGCTACCACGTGTTCATTACAGACACTAGTGACTATCACCGGGTCAGCTCTGATACCATGGTAGGAGGGTGATCAGTAAACAATAAGGCTTGTTTTGACAATATAAAATCACAATGAGTCATGCTGCTAATATTCTTGCCTCTCCTGTGAATCGCTTGAGAAAGGCGGACCCTGCCAGTAACAATAAAAAACTACTGCAGTGTCTATAGAAAGGAAATTACTGAATGCGAACACATTGAATGGCTAATGCTGAAAAATGCTTACAAGCAGTCAAAATTGGACATGACTGTATGAAAAATATCTTCAAAGCAGAGCTCAAGAGAAGACTAAAAGTGCTTAGATGAAGGGATCAATACAACTATCATATCTAATGCTGGAGATGGTTAGCTTTTAGCCCAAAGATAAAAGAAACTGCCCACCAGTATATTTAAAGCTCAATAATTAACACAATCTATCTCATTTGTATTATTCACACACACAGCAAAGTGTAAAAACAATATGTGGCTTTGTGTGCATGTTAAAATGGTATGCTTTAACAAAACAACATACATGTATACAGCCTTGTTAATACTTAATAATACTACTAGGTTATTTCACTCAGTTTAGTCCCCTTGCTTCCAGTCTTTAGGGTAAGCTAAGCTAAATGGTCCTGGTTGTAGATTAATATTTAGTGTATGAATATGAGAGTTGTATTGACCTCCAGAACAATGCAATCAAGAATCTTTCCCAAAATGTCACTATTATGTCATTTCTACTATTCTGTAAAAGGGTTTGTCTCTGATGGTGGTTCCAAACTATGAGGTCACTCCATTACAGGATCACTACCTTTGCTTGGCAGTTTCTCAGTCTCAATTTAAGCGACTATATTTATATGTCTGTCTGGCTCAGGAAAATGCACTCAGGGTCAATTTTCTTCTAGGAAAGCCCATTTTCATGGAGCTCTCTTCAACCTTCTCATTAATCTATGTGTGTAGAAATCTTCAGAAACATAAAATGAGTGTAACCACTTTCTCACTGGCATGCGCACTTCACGCTTTTCTAAGGAGAGTCATGAGTGAATTCACCATCAGCCAAGGACACCCAAGCAGTGTTTTTCTCTATGTGCCATCAGTGTTTCCAGCCAACTCTCACAATCCATTCCAAAATGATAGAGATGAAGTCATTCTTATTGCAAATTACTCACTAGTAGTGATTACATCACTGTGTTTCATAGCAACCTTCAGACGTTCAAAAACCTTACCTTAGGGCTAAGGAGAACCACACTCGCTCTCTCTCTCTCCCTTTCTCAAACACACACCATTTCTTTTCCTCATTATCATTTCATGACATGAGTAAATCCACACACACCTTTCTCCCTGCCAGGTGTGAAAATCCACTTGAATGCAAACCCTGTTGCTTTCCACATGGACCTCAAGGTTACACTTAGCAGATGTTGGAAATGAAAAAGGAAGAACATTGCACCAAGACAAACAGATAATAAACCAAAGAAGGGGGTGAAAGATAATGCCTTGCCATGTGGCCTTGGATTTGCTGATGGACTTTTTCTCCTCTGTCAACAGTTTTATATTAATGAGCTGCAAAATAAAAAAAGAGGCCTGCAGCAAGAAACTGGCCACATACAGCTCCCCTGTGCCATGTGGTGGATGCCTTCATCCAAAGTGCCTTACTGTGCCATGATTGCATTTTTTTCCTGATGGGAGGAATGGAAAGATAATTGGACAGTGTTGGGTAGAGCCAACACACCCACTGAGCTATGTGAGGCATGGTATACTGTACATACTGTATACGTGGACATTGATAAAATGTGTCTCATCTCTTCCACTTGAAATTATGTCATCAAAAACTATTGTTTTAGCAGACTGAGGCAACCCACATCACATATTATTACCCTGTAAAGCTGATTTGGCATACATGTTAGCAAGCATTTGCCTATTTACATGTCTAACATGCAACATTAGCATTTATTGGCCAGATGATGAATGTCCAACATTTACTCTCCTCTTACCTCTGTTTTGTTATCCACCAGCTTTTCGAGGAAATCTCCTTAGTTGCTAAAAGCTTTGCCATGTTCACTGCCTAGTTGTTTTGTCTGGCTAATGTGTGGCTTAGAGCATACAGAGAGGTTGTCAGAGATTTTTTTGCTAAAAACCCCATGAGAGCGCAGTGGCTAAACCAAAACAGTAAGGTTGTCAGACAGATCACCAAAACAATGAGCTAAAAGGCACAAACACGCTTTGTAAAGCTGAGGGGAACTTTAGAGTTGGGCAATACTTCTCTGTGGGTTTGTCATTAGAAGCAACACCTTGCACATTAAACACAGTCATTTAATCCATTATTAATATCAAAATATTGATTGGTGCAGCTTTAATTTATCTATTATAGAAGAATGAACAACACTGGAATGTTAAGTGAAGGATTAAAGAGTCACCCGTGAAATTAGGGGCCATACTCAAGACAGATTTCATTTTCTTATATTATTCTTTTCATTCTTTTCAAATCTAATTGGTAGAGGAAAAGACATCATGACTCTTATAGTCATGGGGATTGGGGTTCAAAATCATTGGAGCCGACATGTCCCATAAATCCAATCAAGACATTAGCCAGATGGTCATTCAGAGGAACCAAGCTAATTCACTTCAATATTGTGTTCAAATACAGAACCATCTTATCAAATGTTGAAAACAGTGTCAGCTGTCAAGACCTTGAAGTTGTTAAACAATTATAATATGATGCGTGTACTTGGCACCACCTTTAAGCCAAACTGTTGGAGCTGCTCAGTGACCAGCAGATCAGACTGTGGACAGCAGGTGTAACTTTGTGAATGTGATCAGGGTGTTCCTGTAAGAGAGAAACTCACCTGACTAAATGAAATAAATGTAACACAATCTTCACAATCTACATTGAAAATCAATCTCAATTTTCAATGTATGTTTTTTATTTGTTTGTTTGTATATGGGTGTGTGTACAATCAATATAGTAAAAGAAAGCTCACCCAGAAGACACTGTACAACTGGTTACACGGGCTGAGTAGTACTAATCAAGACTAGTGAGCTGACTAGTGAGCTTGTGTAAGCAAGCAACTAGAATACAAAAGAACAGTGGAGTGTGCATATTCAAGCTACAAAGCTAACTGTGTATCCTATTTCCAATTCCAATTTGAATTCATTGTCTTTAACTGCAAACAAACTGCCCACAGGGGCTATCTGGATACACACAACTAATGAAATTCTCAGAAAAACCCAGTGAGTACGCCTTAAATAACATGCATTGTTTTTCCCAGGTTAGGCAATTTAAAAAAATCCTACAAATACACTGCTATAAAGCATGTGATCCCGATGTGTTTGTAATAACTTGTTGGCCAAATTTTTCTTTACCAGCAGCACACAAATTGACAGGAAAAATATACTCTTGATGTGGCAGGTGTTTCCAGCCCTATAAAAGAGTGAAAAGTTCAATCATTCCACAAGACACAGAACTGTGAAAACCACAAAATGAGCCACAGTGTGACTGACAGGTGATAATGTCATCATTACTCACGTTTCACTGGAAAATCGGTGCACATTGGCTGCGGAAGCTTTACGATGTTTCCTACAACTTTGACGCACTTCAGGGGGAGAGAGCACATATTGAACCAGTCAGTTCTAATACACGAGGGGGCCACTTTTAAGCAGCAAAAATGTAGCCAGTACTGCCCAAGCTCTCTGAGGGGTATTAGCATTAAAAACAAAGCTCTTAAGACTCTGTTAGTGGAACAGTACCTATTTGAATCCCACTTTGGCCTTGCAATGATGCCTCAAGAGAGGAGTGGTCTTGGACATTAAGGTTAAGAGCAAAGCTGCCACTTTGGACCACTCTGATGCCTAGGCCTTAGGTCGGACTGGCTATTCAGAGGGGGTGACTGCTGTCCACATTTTTCCAGTGTGGAAAAAAAGTGAGATGACGGAAAACAGGACAAATTGCCTTCATCCCTCAACCCCATGATGCCAAAGACCCCCTACAAACATCACAATAACAGGGCTGACTTAAAAATAGTGTTCATAGATGGCTGATGAGTGCTTTGAGGCCATCTTTACAAACATCCTGTCACATATGCTCAGCCAAACATGCCAGCTACATACTGTGGCTGGGCAAATATGGCTGCAGACCTGGGGTCAGGACAAATTGCCTTGCTGGGTGTCTTTGCCAGATGAGGGCCGTGGCTATAAACAGCAAAGATGTACAATGCTGCATCAAAATCTCAAAAACAATCGGTAAAATATTCAGAAGATGGACCATTTCTGGACAAACTGATTAGCAAAATAATGCTTGTATGCATTCACCACCTTACTGAGATACTGAGAGCACATTAATCAGACATCAGCCTACAATTTTATTTTGTCCTGTTATCAGCTTACACACAGAATTATCACTAATCACTAATTAGCTACTGTCTACATCATTCATTTCAGCAGACAAAACCTACAGTGAGTGCCAACTTAGAATCAGTTCAGCTTCAGAATCAGTAGCTCAGTGAATCTGGGTATTTTGCCAACATCCACAATGAGACTGCTGGAACCCAACTCTAGGTTTTGCCATTCTATTATCAGCTGGGGTAGACACTTGAGATTTCTTATGAACAAAAGACTCATTTTCATTTGATTATGCAGCATAAAGGCACAGAAAGTTTAAAGAAATGGCCCCATTAAGAAATGGCCCCATTAGGTAGAAAATCACTTCAAATTCCCTACTGAATTGCACATCAGGATATCGTAAAGGGTACAGACACCATCTTACAACTAAAAGGTCACAGATCTGAAAGCAGCAACAGCCTCTATCTTATGAACAACCTTATTAATTAACTGCACCCCCATCAGCTCACTCTCTCTTCAGATAAGAGCATCCGTTAAATGGCATTAATTAAAAATTAAAAAGCACATGAAAGCTGGACAAGAAGGCTACTGCTAACCTGAGTGACAGCTGCGCTGATACATTATGCATCAAAGAAGTGCCAATAGGCCCGTTGTTCTTCCACTGTGTTCAACAGGAGGTTAAAGAACAAGCGATGTCCTGACAAGGCCTGCAGGGTCAGTGATCAGAATCTTTACATCGTTTAGGCACAGCAGCTTGACCTGCAAGCTCCACCTTTTTCCAAAATGATGTCAGCTCACAGGTGCACATACAAATCAACAATAATATAGTATCCAGCTTGGCTGGAGCCTTCAACATAAGAATAGAAGAGAAAAGATAAAAGACTAAGCAATGGGTTGTAGAAACAGAGGAGAGCTGAAGGTAAAAGTAGAACAGTGAGTTAGCATCCTTGTAGATAGATCAGACATCACACCACAGATCCATGTGATGATGAGTCATCAAAAAGAGGAATGTCCGGGCAAATGTTGGGTCAGATATTCTACACCTCTGGCAAAGCATTAAACTTTGGCATTGGTAAAATGCATAAACACTGCAATTACATGGTTACTGCAAATGCAGTTTTCCAGGATAATTAGCAATCCACCATATCAAAATGAAAGGGTTTCCTAAAGGATGATCCACGTACAGTATGTTATTTCTACAGTGAGTGCTACTTCCAAAAATATTCTGGAACACAAACAAGTACTTTCCAAAGATGGTACAACCCATTACTGTATATCCCCAGGCTACAAGTAAATATTACATACTAAGGCTATTGCGTCTTTGTTGGCATCTAAAAAGAAAATGAATTCAAATATATTGACTGAGAAGTTTTTAAATGGTCAGTTCACCTAAATGTATTTTCTGTATTTTCTCATTTTCTTTTCTCTGTCATGGGCTGCAGCTGTTTAATTTGTGCTGCTAAAAGAACTGAAAAGTTACATTTCAAAAGAAAAGAAGGCAACGTGTCTTTCCAGAAAGAATGTCCTGGTAATCCATACATGTCACTGTGGACAGTTTTCAATGGGACCATTTCTGCAGCAGAAAATAGTTCCAATAAAAACTGTAACAGAAACTCTGGAAGGACACAATGATATAATTGCGGTAATTTTTTTAGCACCACAAATTAAATTAAATTCCGTTCACCTTCACTGAAGTGGTATAATCTCAGTGGAAGATATTTTAAAACTCTGAGCAAGCAAGATCATATCAACAAGATTGATTGATTGATTTTGGTGAACTGACCGTTTAAAACAATATGATGGAAAACATTCTTTAAATGAGAGATCCCGCAAGCAAATTCTGATGGTCAGTTTAAGGGTCATTCTAGGCTTGTTTTAATAAATCATTATTGATCAAATAAAATCAAAATCTGATCCATTCTTTAGTGTACTCTGATGTGATTGCCCACCCCAGCCTGCAGCACTATTCTCCTTTACCACAGCATTATGCATGCATGCCAGTGAAATCAAAGCATTTGTACTTTCATTCAGTCACACTGGTGATTGACTCAGTCTGTACACACAGATGGGCAAAATAACATGGAAACTCAAATTTTCTCGTTAGCAGAGATAAGAGTACAAAACATTCAGGGAGCAATTTCTCATTTTTAGTTAGTGCTGACTGTCAACAGCTGTTGCCAGTGGCATGTGGTATGAGCTTTCACCAATTAATGCTAATTTCACGAGTAACTTAAAGGCAGGCTAAAATGTAACTGCTACATCGGGTTTCAGAGAGCACTTTAACCACAGAGCAAAGATTATTAGTGAGGGAAGAACCTTCACCTTGACAAGTGTTTTTGAAGTTCCCATGTGTAACTAGTGGAGTGATTAGAGCAGGCAAAAACATTTCAAACATTTCATTCGAGTCTTAAGAATTTCAGAAGGGTCCTGTAGTGCATTTGTCAACTTGCTTTATTTGGAGCTGTATGAGAGGGCCCTCTCTCTCTCTCTCTCTCTCTCTCTCTCTCCCTATTTGGAGCTGTATGAGAGCCCCCCCCCCCTCTCTCTCTCTCTCTCTTTCTCTCTCTCTCTCTCTCTCTCTCTCTCTCTCTCTCTCTCTCTCTCTCTCTCTAGATTTTATATATAGAATGCAACAGGTTTTACAGAACATCCTAGACAGAATTCTGCAAAAGTACATATGAAGTTGATTTCTTTACATACACTTCAATGCACAGGTTACAAGTAAACAAATGTATATTTCTAAAATGAAATACTATGTGTGTAAGGGACATGCAGAAAGAATCCATGACCTCACATCTATTTTGCCCGTGCTATTGCATCTTTTTTGGCATTTGTTGATTCTTTCTGGTTCATCCTTGCGTGTGTTTTAGCATGGGGAAAAAATCTGCCTGGCATCAAAAATTGCTCTGTGTGGTGACAGACTACTGTAATGGAAAGCATCTCACTCAACCACCCGGCCTCAACAGCATGAAAAAAAGAAAAGACAGGACTAAGAGGCGAGTGAGTGATTTCCAAAAACCACTAAAGACAGAACCACAGAGGCCTGCAGAGCCAATAGGAGCTAAATGACATCAGCAACCAGCAGCAAAAAGAGCTTTCATTGTTACATTTACATTTTTATGTTTACACGGTCTGCATGACTCACAGCATGAGACGATTCAGTTGTCACCTGATCGTCAGTCACATTCCTCTCAGTTGCATGCGAAAAATGTCATCACTGAAATATCTAATATTAGGTTCCAGCCACTGTGTCTAACCAGTGCTTGCAGTGGTAATGGATTGATCTGTGCGTTCAATAAATTCAACCATCCGTGCAAGTGTGTTTGGTCGTACACTGAAAGAATAACACTGGAGAGAGATGTAGAGGAAGAAACAGAAAGAGCAGAGAACATTTGTAGGAGTCAGTAGTTTCTATTGGGTTTAGTTTGGCTTAGGGCTTTTGGTGCATATACAGTAAAAGCACACAGAAAAGTCTGTGGTATAATCCATGTCACAGATTCAACAGGAGCGGGACAACAGCAGTCATGTTAGGCTTTTAGTTGTTAGCAAAAAAATATTCACATAGATGCAACAGGAGAAAATGTCAGACAAAAAATAGCAAAAATGCCCCCAAAATGTCATAAATGTTTTACATTTTTTAAAGGAAGTTTGACATTTGATGAACTATACTCACTGTCCTGTTGCTACAAGGAGGAGATGATTAGCTTGTCTTAGCTTGGTGAAGAGCAGAACAGATGTGTTATATTCCTAATTCCAGAATTATTGGAACAGGAAGGAATGTAACTCTCCCACAAACCACAGCTTGACGTTTCAACTATAATATAATTTGACAAATGAAAACTAATTTGCCTCCATTGTATTGAAATGGAGACAGAAAACAGTGAACTTAAAAGCCAAGCAAGTAAGATCATATCAACAGTAATGGATTAAATTGGTGAACTGACTGTTTAAAGCAAAGAAAGTCAGTTTTCAACAATATAATGGAAAACATTTTTTAAATTAGAGAGGTCCCGAGCCAATCCCGATGATTGCTATCAATATGTTGATCCATATTGACATATTTTAATGGATCTGTGTCAGCTGATCAAAATTGTCAGGTCATATAAACTGCCACTAATCAATGTCATTTCGAGTAACTTAATGGCAGGCCAAAGTTAAACTGGGGTATTGTGGATTTGTGCAATCAATCTATAATTTAAGCTTATAAACTTCATAGTTTTGAATTAGAACCTTCAGTATTTGGATAGTAGTAGCTTCTGTAAGATAAAGTGAAATTTAGGAGGATACAACTGTTATTTCATTGTCAGATATTTATTTAAATGTTAATTAAACGTACAAATATCAGATCAGATTGGATTGGATTGGGACCACACTTTCATACAGCTATAAGATTGGTCACTCAAAATGACCCAAAATGCGATTGCTATTTGCTGCTGACTATTCTTTCCGTTTGTTCGACCAACAGTTCAAACCCCAAATTCAGTTTACAGTAGAAGAAGAACATAAGAAACATAAAAAAACACAAGAAATAGCAGCAAAGTCCTCAAACTTAGGAGATTTTGGCTTGTTTAACTCTTCATTAAAACACTAATCATGATTCCTACATCATCATTATTACACAAAAGCAGTGCAGCAGTCAGTCCATCTGGATTTCTAGAGGCCATCACATGACCAGTATTCCTAGATTGAGGCTGATGCACCTGAAGCTGCTGAACAAGTCTTGCCTTCATTTCAGTCCTATCAGCAGGAGATGATACTCTATCTTAGAAGCAAATATCAAGCTGATATATTTAACGAGGTCACCAGATACAGTTTCTCTAACCAGGTCAGTGTCCTGACAAATAGGACATAAGTAAAAGGAAGAAGTAGAGAGCGAGACAGAGAGAGTGAGAAAGGATTTTATCACTGTTGGAGGTCTGCTCCATTGTTTATTAACTCCCTGACCAAAGACGTGTATCAAGAGGCCAGATTTTTAAGTGCTGGCATGTGCCCACTTGGCAGAGGTTTCCTCTACATCATGCCCCATCTCCTTCACTCTGCTCTCTCTCTGCTGCCCTCAGTTAATGTGCAGTGGTATGCTGGTTTACAGGAAAACCACGGTGTGTTAGGAAACCAAACAGCACATAATTGCTTCATTATCTATTGTTAGAGGCAATTATAATGATGGAGTCAATCTAAAGATTTCAAAAAGGAAGCAAACTAATACTCTGAGTGGAAGAGATAGTTAGGCACTCACATCTGAGGCTACAAGTTTATGAAAAAGTTTTTAATCAAGCTTACACATAATGTAACACACCTTCTAGGTCCTCAACTTTTAGAGGACAATTCCTGAAGACAGCCTTCACTCCCATTTATGTCTTAGCTTTCCACTAGATATCTGGACATCTTAGTATATTGGTTTTGGCAAATCTCAAAAGGCTCTGCATTTGCAGCATCTTCCAACAGACCAACTATTGTAATATTATAAAGTCCTACATTGTGAGTCATAGTAGCCTATCTAATTCTAATGGAAAATTTTGGTGACATTGAAAACTTCTTGTCATCTTCCTTTTTATAGAGCAAACACCATGAGAGAATATCCCATGCATTTCATGACTGTGTTTTATGATTCATTGTTTATCCTGAAAATATGATTTCTGATACAAACACATTTCTGTGTAAAAAGACCTACTCATCACTCACAAAGAATACAGATATATTTAAACCAAGGGCTTCTGCAAACTACTATCCTTAAAATCCAATGTACATGTGACAGTCCAGGAACCAAATGGTGCACATTGATCATGTCGTGTTCTTAACTCATTACACAGAGATCAATGACTGACTACCAGTCTGTAAGGCCATGGCATGGAATGCATGGCAATTCCAATATAATAACCTCAAACCACATCAGGCAGCCAGTGAGTGCAAAATCCGCCCATCCAAAGTCATTTCATATACATGGCCTGTCAATCAAATCGCTAACAAAGCAGGGGAGCCTAATTGCAATAAGTAATAAATCTTCTGACGAGCACAGTGTCTGGAACAATAATTGATGCTGAATCATGGATTGGACGAGCTGCTCTGTTTGTGATATGTGCACGTGTGTGTGTATGTGTGTGTGTGTGTGTGTGTGTACGTGTGTGTGTGCACATCAGTCAGAGATTAAAGGGTTTACGGTGTCATCTAGACCCAGAGGACATTAGAAGCAACACTACTGAAATGAGAAGGGAAATGATAAACAAACTAGAATTCATTCTGTATGCATGAGTTTCTGCCCTTGGGCCTCAGAAATGCTGCATTTGTGCCATTTTCACTTAACCTTTGAACAAAAACTGCCACATTAACCATGTGGACAGTTACACACAGTTTTTGATGGACACTGATAACTAATGTCATTGAAAGATATGCCCGTACATTTGCTGCTTTCTGTAAAGCAGCTGTAAGAAAGTTATTTGCATACAGCATGCAACGAAAGTCAGTTACTTTGGAAAGCCTTTTTTTAAAATTTCATACAGAATTTAGTACACATCTGTGGTTCTGTATTGTGGACAAATTTTGGACATTATATAATTTTTCAAACATTAATATGATACAGTGTGACGTTTGAACAATCATCTAACATCCTTTGCTGTCTGATGTAATGTCACCTCTCCTTGTCCCTTGAGCTCAGTAAGCGTGATTTTATATCTCATAAAAATGTAACTCCGTCTGATGTTAATGGAGACAGTCTTCATTTCAGATGTTGTGGTGCACCTCCACCATAAAGACACCACAGGATCCTGTTGACCTTAGTTGACTACAAACAAAACTCATCTTTCCTTTGACAGTCTAATGTTACTGAATATGCATAATGCAGCCTGTTCATAGAGTGCCTCACAAAAAATAAGGCCATTTTCCCATCAATCCTTGTCCCATGGGTGACAGTCTACATTTCATCTAACTCCATTTACTCTGCACTGAAACAAATGTAGCCTTCTTTAATGCCACTGTAGAATATACTACATTACACACTATCTCACACTAGCAGTGAGACTACATGCACTGTGATCAGTGATTTTCCATATAGCCTCAAGCTGTTAAATTCCTTACACAGATCCAGAGGTCTGCATCCTCTGGCACCTTCACCGCAGCTTACACTTTGAAATGTACGTTGAAGTATTAACATGTGGCGTTGCTAACCTAAAGTGAACTCACATAACCCCTCGAAACCTCATGATTCATGCAAGCCACGTTCAGTTTACCCGCAGCTAACCCCAAGCGCTAACCCACCACTGCTTTGATGGTACGATTGATGCCATGCTGATTGTTGTATGAGGAGAAAAAGCGGTTGCCTTCCCTTTGTGTCAGCAACATTCCCTGGCCGAAGCTGAAGCCAAATCTTCCCCAAGACACGCATGCACACATACACCACTACCGGTTGTGCAAGCAGAATCACACACACACACAGCCAGCTCAATATAAGTGAATCCAAACACTAATTTTATATACAAACTTGCACGTACAAACAATACTGAACACAATCCCAAAGTCTGAGCTCTGAGCATTCCTCAGGGGCACAGAGAGGATTTAATACTTTCATAATGACATGTTGCATTGTGCAACAGACAAATGCACTGAGAGCAGATTAGTGCTTCCCGAAGTCTCCAGGCTTTGCTACCTTCACATACTGACAAAGATAGACAGCACAAGAAGACATCTAGGTTAATGAAATGTGTTCATGGGCCTTTGAATGCCACAAACAACCAAGTTAAAGATCCAAATAGAGATGTAATTCTAATTAGGACTGAAGCTCCTAGCCGATGTGAGATAAGAGCCTGTGATGTGGGGTAGTTGTGCCAGGAGAGAAAGAGACATGGGGCTTGCGGAAACAAAAGGGGCCCTGTAAAATGTAAATTAGCCCCCTTAATTTCCGAGAATAGGTGTATGTAGATGTATAAGTGTGTTAAAGAACAAGCAGATAGTGACAAACCCTAAGGGAGACACAGCGAACATGCCAAATTCTGCTGCTGGTACATGCTCGTAATAAAAAGATGTAGTCACAAGGAAAGGTTTGGCTTGTTTTTGTTATGTGGGCGTAGTGGGGATACCTTTATCAGTCCCCTTTACTCCACAGATCATTCCTCTAATTGAGGCTTTTCATGTGAATGCTGCAGAGTCCTGGCAGAAGTCTATCTTCATCTCCCTGCAGTTAGCATGTAATGTGCCTGCTTCAGCACTTGCCTTTCCGCTACAAGATCATTAAACCACCATGTCATTCATCATTTCTGATTTGCTCCAAAGAAGGAGCAAAAAAAAGAGAGAAAAAAAACCCCTTTACAATGCACACCCAAGTCTCCTTTCTCCACGTTTAATACACACCCATTTCAATGTGAAACCCTCCCTGAGTAGGGAGATGAATGAGGCTGATGTAAATAAGAACCAAGAGTGGATATTTCTCCTTAGCCTGCCACATTCAAACTGACTGGTTATCAATCTTAGAGCAAATGACATAAAAATGCAGATTCATTTGTGTGGTGCATAGCAGCAGTGTTTCATATTAACACATTAGCAGGAGTCAAGGCTGAAAAAGGTCCATTTAGCCGACTGATACACTTGGTAGCAAGTGGCTGGCTATGTTGTTTCTTCCTGTACAGCTTCAAGTCTATTTTCATCTTCTTTTTCCTGTAGCCATTGATCTATAGCCTGCTCCTGCCACATCACTGGCATTTTGGGCATCAAACTAAAGATCCTGCTGTCAGTCCTGTCAATCAGAAGGAATGTAACGCTCCTGTAGTCAGCACTCCTTAACACCACTAATGTATTACATCAGTTCGGTTTGGATCAAAACCACAGTTTGCCAGAGAGTGATGGAAGCGTTTAGAGCATTTAATTGACACAATGACACTCTAAACCCAAACATAACTAAAGCCTAAAGTTACTGCTGTGGCTGCTAGCCACAGAAGACCAAACTCACACTCGACTTTTCTTGATTTTAACTGTATTTAAGCAAAAAGCATCATAGCACTGTGGTGGACAAAAAATCTGTTTAAATGCCCGAATTGCCTGAGAAATGAAGTTGAAATAAAGAATCTTCCACTCTCCCTCCCCTCAAATACCCTTGCAGAGCTAACCAAAGGATGTTTGTGCTCAACAGCTCCACATTCAGCAGACTGTCAATGTGTGGGATTGTGTGAATCTGAAGTGGGATGTTGTTGGCAAAGAAAATACACACTCTGTTGGTTTTCTCTGGACCAGTAAAGGTTAATAAGCCGAATAAATGGCTGATGGAGGCTGTGGCAGGGAAAGTAAGACTATTTCAGGTGTCGATAAGGTGCTGGTGAAATAGTAGGTTGTTGGAGAAGCTGTAAGAAAGGTGAGTATCCACAAACAAGCAGACTGGACTATTATACATTCATCTCTATCTGAAATCCTTAACACTAAACATCTATTCCAGTCTCAGTCAGTGTCTCTCAACATACCTTTTTCACATTGATGTCCCTACCTACTCAAGAACATATCTAACCACACAAATCCTCCTATAATGGGATGCTTATTGTAATCTATGTTGGGCCTTTGATATTTAAAATGTGAGAACTATTATAAACACTATTTTCCCTGATGCCAATTTCTTATTTTCCAGCAGATTTTAGAGAATGTCCCCAAAAAATACAATCTGTGCATATCCACTCATTTAGCGAAGTAAGTAAAAAGACCAAGCCTATTGGTGCTTTGAGCTAAATCATTGTACCACCTTTTTTTAGCCTGTTAGTATGCAAACATTTGCATGGAATTACAGCTTGCAATAGAATGCAATAAGTTTTGCTGGAATCTGATCACAAACTATTGGACAAATTAAAGTGGTGAGCTGGTGATGGCACTTGATGAAGAGTCAAACAATGAGTTGAGTCGGTACAATTCATCCTGAAGGGACCGTCAAGATATTTCACTCAAAACGATAAATGTCAAACTCATGGGGGCATTAGAGGAAACATCGGATCAGAAACTCATTAGTATACATCCTCTGGGGAGAATGAATGTCTGCAATAAATGTCATGGCAATCTATCTAATAGTTGCTGAAATATTTCAGCCTGGGTGGTGGACCAATCAAACAGCAATGCATCCCTAGAGCCATGCTGCCAACATAATGGCCTAAATTTTCCAATATGCAGACAGTGTCAAAATATTTTTTGTTTCTATTTGCAAGACTCATTGTGTTCAGTTTTTAGCAATTGTTCGCCCAAACGTCTGGTACTTGCACTAGAAATTGACAGCTTACTATCTTATGTCCCTGCACATCTCAAAAAACATTGCTGATTTTCTGCTTCAGAAAGACATTTCAGAAAAAGGTTCGTGGAACACAGAGGCAAAACACAATCGAGCAACCGACTAAACAAAGCTCTACCTTTCCTTTTGCACTATTAGCACAAAACCAAAAAATAAGCCTTCACATTCACCTGGAACAAACTGTGTGCTTAGCATGAGTAGTGACAGACACAGCAGCAATCCTGCCAGCATACTTTGACTTAAAATGTCATCATGTGATTGTAATTTGATCCACTAGAATATAAATCCCAAAAGCACACCAGTCGAAACTTAGAGAACAACATCAGGAGTTTAATTTGAATCAGCCACCTATTCCTATTCTCGTCCATTGTGGCCTCATCTGCCGGAGGATCCGGTGAAAGTTCTAATTTCAAGAAATCTAAATCTTCATTTTCCAGACCAATTTTACAATCTCTCATTGTAACTGGAGATTTTATCCACAGCTCCTGGCTGCACAGGGACGCAGTGCGCTATCTGTCATGACAAGTTCATTCAGCATCTCCAAAGAGCAGCTTCACGGGCCATCAGTGTCATGAAGCTCTCTGCTCTGAACACTCAGTGGTGACAAATAATTCCCCTCCCACCCTCTCTTTGTGTCTCTCATTATTTCTTATTCTCTCTCTGGAGACACAAGCCCCTCTCCAGAAAACAGCCATTTCTTTCCTGTGCTCTCATCTCTTTGCATTGATTACACATAACTTTTGTATTCTATAATTTAGACTTTTGATGGTGACAAAAAAACTTTGCAGTCAACTCTTTGAGCATCCACGAGTACTGGGCCAACAGAACACACTTTTATGGGTTAGCCCATAATCACGGAGACAATACTGCATGGTGTGGCAGAGGAATGTTCAGTTATTGATTAGTCAGTTTTAAGATAAACTAATTATTAATCAAAGAGAGCATCAGTTTGTGTCCCTCCACGTACTACTTAGGGTCCAATTAATCAAACAAGGTTTGCCCCTAAAATGACAATAGAGCTAATGGATGCTGATAGAAGAGCATGTCGCTGCTTTCTATCTGGCCATTAAACCTGTGTCTGTGGAGGTTCGTCCTAATTTAATCTGACACATTAAATGAAATGTCTTCAGTCGTCATTGATCTCGGTGAAATGCTGCCCCCATGATCCAACACAGACACGACCCAAGGGCACCAAAAGAAGTTGTAAAATGAAAGCTGTGACATGAAAGAGAAGGAAGGATGGGAAATGAGGAGAGATGGGAGAGGAGAAAGAAAGTTGTTAACGTCGAACATATCCATGTGACGAAGAATGTACAGAGAGGAAAGAGTAAGAGTACAAGAACAGAGAAGATGACAGATTTAATGAGGGAAAAAGAAAAGGGGAGAGAGACAGGAGTAGAGATTGAATCGAAGTAAAATCAAAGTAGTCCAGAAGAGTTGAAGGGGCAGACGATGGGTGAGACAGTGATAATGGAGGGACCAAAGCTGGAAAGGGGGGCGAGTCCCTCAAGGTTTACTGCCGCCCATGTTGGATTCATGCACCACAGCCGACTGCCCGCAATCGACCTCAATGAACTATCCAAACCTAACACATACTTGCTCTACCTCTTATCGCCTCAAAGTCCATGCCAAGTAACCAAGAAAATTGCATAGCCAGAGAAAATCTTTTTTATTCATGTCAAAATTTTACAGAAAGAAAATTGTCTCTTACCTTAACTTAATTGGGCATTTAATGCCAACATTTGGTACTCTGACCTACAGTCGAGACCAAAGAAAGTGTAATCTCAGTGCTTGGATGGAAACATCTAAAAACTACTCGGTTAAAACAGAAAGCAGAAAAATTGACAAAATGTCAAAGATTAAAAGCCAAAGGCCAGTGCAATAGAGAAGATGATCAGCTCTGATTAAATTCGACAAGCAGCTCCACTGGATTTCAACGCCAAGACCTCATCTAAACAGGTTGAGACAAAGTCAATACAGTAACCAGAGCAAATAAAACATGATACAAAACCAACAAAGACCAAAGAAAGACTTTAAGCCAGACCAAAAACTAAAACCTCTTCAGCTAACAAAAGAGTGTAGGGAAAATTTGAATTTGCTTTATGTCTGAATTTTAAATTCAATGCAGGCCTGTACAGTATGCGTGTTTTCTCTTGTATAGTTCAACAACATAGGAAAAGTTAAGTTAAGGTAGTTCGAACTTGCAAAAAGTGTGAATTGTTACTTGCTTTTCAGTTTGCCAACTAACAGAAAATTATTCAGAAACTATTTTGATAACTTGTTGTTTCATTTTTCTGGAAAAATGTGGCAAATGTTCTCTATTTTCAGCTTCTCAAATGTGGATTTGCTGCTTTTCTTTGCCGTATGTGACAGAGAAATATCTATAATAATGTTTGGATAGAAAAAATGCAATAGGCCATATTTTTTTTTTTTTTCACAACTGTTAAACATTTTATAGACTAAATCAGTTATTCTGTAAAATAATTAGCATTGGCATCCATTAAATATGGTGCTGAAACAAAATAGAAAGGAAGAACAGGTGCAGAGAAAATAGTTGTAAGGAGAAAAGATTTGCATCATCATGAAATTAGCAAAGGCCAAATCAATTCCAGACACACTGGACCCCAAATACTACAGTCCTGTTAAAAAGGAAACAGGCCTGACTTGGCAGGCAAACAGCCTACCTGCTGATCTTCAGAGCAGCATTCACTACAGTTAATGACTTCTTGTGGGCTAATCAAAGTGCTTACTTAAGCAGCTTCATTCATCCTACCAGACTATATCTACTCCCAACATGACTGCAGAGTCCTGGCACACTATCATGCCTGCCTACTGGGTTGATAGTGAGCAAGGCTTAGAAAAACCTCTCTGGTAAGGTTATTAGTATTCCCTGGGGATGAAATCCTGAGCCCTCTCAATTCTGTTGTTTCTGGTTGAATGAATGAGGGGGTTAACACTATCATTGGGCTCACAGCCAACTATGGCCTCACACTGGTCCTGTGGGATGGAGCACCAGATGCCGCAGCATCTCACTTGTTACACAATCAAGGAAATAATTGGTGCGTCTGACTTGGGCGTGTAATTCAATTAGGGCATTCAAGAAACTGTTATTATTCTCTGCTGTTTCTTGCAACCTGTAAAATCAAAAGAAGCTTAAGAAGGATGGCCAATTGGCAAGAAAGAAAATTTGAATGTAATCTAATCTATAATTTCTGAAAACATTTCACTTAATTTAGAGTGACTGATTTAGATTTTTGACACTGTTTTATGGCATCACCATATATGTATGGGGGCTTGGATTTGCTATAATATTCACATGCAATCCATTTCAGAATTTACTGTATGATTACTATGGATTTTTTGGTTTCATAACATTTGGCTTCATTGGTTTCTTATCAGACGACTCTTCACAGTCCCATACAGACAAAAATCGATGCTGCAAGCCAGTGAATGTATTCAGCCATCTATTATTAAAAATGTTCCTGCCATTCATGAACAGGCTGTGAGTGATAGTAAATAGATTAGGATAAGCCCTAATCCACATCTGTGTCTCATAAAAAACAAACAAAAAAAAAAACAAAAAAAAACAGGCCACTGAAACAGCTTCCCCAAGGTAATATTTCTATAACATAAGTGGTCAAACCTGTAGGAGCATCTTCAGCCTAGAGGCATCCTCCATACATTAGAAAGGGAGCAGAGGGCAGTGTCATGGAGAAAGCTGGAAGTCTGCAGCTTCTCATAAAGTTTGTCCTTATGAAAGGATAGCACTCCAGAGATGGAGCCAGCTGGAGGGTTAAATCCTCTTTGACTCTAGTTTAGCTCTTTTAATGGTGATTCAGACAGTTTCAATAAAAGCACATATCTCAGGTAAGCAGCGCAAATTGATAAAAGTGATATGAAAGGCATAAATCTGTCTGTGCAGTCCCGGCTTTATTGTTTTTACTCAACTGCTTCACTTACTGAGAACTATCAGTGAAGATTCATTCAAGCGTGCTTTCATTAATAATAGTCATTTTCCCGTGCATCACTCGCGCGCCTTGTTGATCTGACAGCACCTTGCAGAAGTGCTTTGTATATTCAAACCCAACAATCAGCCACACTCATTTGGAGCAGGTGCAGTCTATCTGGAACAATCCATATTGTGCATTATCTTTTGTTCATTCCCACAAGCCAGTCTGTGCGCTCCAGATAGCACCAAAATACTAAGTGGCAAAATCGCACGTTTCTCTTCGCAAATTGATGGCAAATTGTCTTACCTGGTATCTGGCAGCTGAGGAGGGGAGGCTCTCTCTCTCTCCTTACCGCAGCTCTTTATTCACCCAAGCAGACCAAGGCGGCTTTTAGAGCAAGCACAGCGTCGGGAAAAGCAATTCTGGGTGTCCTTTAAGATGTTCCTTGAGAGCGGAGAGGAAGGCTGTCATGCCGGGTATCTGCGGGAGAAATGAGGCTGTGTTCAGGCTGAGAGAAAGCGGCGGCTGCCTGCAGACCTCGGAGCGCCAAGCCCGTCTGAGCGCTCAGCGGGGGAGTGCAGCTGCCCGGCCGGACACGAGGTGGCGGTGTAGCACACCAAATCCCTGACACTGGTGAGCTGTGGAGGGTGCTCTGTGCACTGTGGAGTCTGGGGAACGGTTAAAGTTGGTCACAAGGGTCTTTGAGAGGTGCCCTACCCAGCAAAATGAAGACTGACCACAATAACATGTGTGAGTGAAGGGTGAAAAACTCCCAAGACAGTCCAAAGTTCCTCATACAATGTTCAGGACATTACATAGAGATGCCCCACTTCCATTGTGAAATGAAATGCCATGATTGCTAGAAAAGGAAGTAGCTTTACAGAATCTGCTGTATGAGAGTAATGCAGAGCAAAATAGGACAATATACAATTTTTAAAAAAAAATATCAGATGTAGCTGGAGGAGTCCAACTGACTTTGGGTGAGAGGCATACACCCTGGACAAGTTCATAGTACAGCGAGAACCCACTCAGGCATGGGAAGAACATGCACTGTATAAATATATTACAAATAAAATGCATGTATTCAAATCCCACTTATTTACAGAAGTATCATCAGCAACATGTACTTACATCAACATTACATATCTTGTCTACTATTAAATAGCATATAAAATCAGTTGAATGGTATCTCTGTCATTCTCACTCTGCACATTCTCTTGTACAATTGTACAATGTAATATTGTGCTCTGGGTACAAGCACCCTTGAAGTACGTAATGCTTTATGGCCCTAAGTCACACACCACCAACTATTTTATTGATTTTGGTGAAACTGGATCATACTTTGTGGAGAAAATGTTTTCTGCTTTTCCCTCTGCTGTCCTCTAGCTATTCCACATTAACTCTGTGATTTACAGAGTTTCCTGATAGACAGAAAGAAAACTGCTGTGAAGTGTAGCTGCTCTTAGTAAATGTTAGCTCGCTAAGTTAGTTGCACTCCACCAGAGGTTGACCTGTGAGGTCCAAACAATGGGAAAGTTAGTGATGGTACTACATATGTTTTTGACCACCAGGAAGAGGTTTTCAGGCCTGGGTCAGGGTAGCTCATGTTTAGTCGTTGGCGAGAGCTTTGTGCAAAAAAAAAAATAAATAAAAAAATGAGAAAAACTTCTTTTGTGTAGCAAAAAGGGACTACAACTTTAGTTTTGTTGTGGAGCCCTGTGATGGAGCATGACAAATTAATCTTGAACTTTTTCTATGTTACATTAATTGCTGGCGTTGGTACCCAGGACACAGTGAAGTACGAGGTTGCAATTGCAGCTTATGGAGGTAAGAGTAGTGGCAAATTCATTTCATTTGAGCATTTTCATGCTCCAGTTATCATTTTCAAAATCCATACACACCATTGTCCTACTTCATCCTAGTGCTGGTCATGGTCAAATAACTAAAGAATAGGAGGAAGTACTGCACACAGCACTCCAGAGAAAGATGTAATGCTTATACCAACCTCAAGGTGGTGGTCTAAGGAAAGGACTGGAAATGGCTGGAATGACGGTGCTTCATCTTTTTCTGTGGTACTAATTTCGCTCTCTGTACTTATTTTGCCATTTTCTTTAAAGCGATGCTGCATTCACTCGTAAATAAAGATAAAATGATTGTTATATAAATCACAGCACAGCACACCTGACTAATCACTAAAGATATCACTCTGCCATCTCCACATTGTCACGTCCTGAAATATATAACATGTAAACAAATAAGTCTAATGGAAGTCAACTTTAATAAAGAAATACATCTGAATTTACAAGCTCAGACAAATTATTTTTAAAGACTAAAGGTGGACTAATATGGACTAAAGAGGAATAATATAAAACATGTTAATTTTGATTACATCGATCTTTGTTCAATATATTTTGAGTTTTGGACTTTACAAAGTTGTGGAGTTTCTGGAAATGTTTGGATCGTTCTCCATCAGCTGTGCCTATTGTGTAATATTGCTTAATTAAATTTCTTTGACCTGTTAATTCCTTTCAACTATTCAGGGATGCAGAAGGTCTAGAGTTTAGATCACAACACTTCTTGTACTACAGAAGACTCAGCTATTCTGCCCACTTGAAAGTCATTCATTCATAGACTATTGGAAGCATACTGTATATAGAAAATATAAAGCCTTTAGCATAGTACAATTTCTGCAAAGAAATGTGTCATATGATCAAGACTTCCAGGTCTAGGTGACAATACATATACAGTTGTCAGCAACAATAGGTATGACAAACACTCCATTACATAATCTAATACAGTGCATTTACAAGGAAGTAATATTCAGCTGTTTGTATTAGTTATCTGAAGCAGCTGCAGTGGCAATGACCATATTTAAATTTAAAATAATTTAAATAAATAAGAGTCCTGAGTTTGTTATGGTTAGAGTTTGTAAATCAACAAAGAATACTTCAGTCTTGTTTGTATTGTTTCATGTTTAATGGTATGTCACTAACTGTGTTAGGTGAATGCCATAGAGGAACCCTGAATACAGCATGGTTCTGCTGATTGTTTAGTAGAGTAAAGGCCTTGCTTAGTTTACTTAGTAACTTAGTACTTAGTACTTAGTAACATCAAATTCAAACTAATCACTGCTACATGCTTTAAAGAGGAGATTTTACTGTATTGAGTGCACAGTTATTCAATATAACTTCAGCCAGGGTCAATAAATCAATTGACATTCAAAGAATCAAATTAACCAAGGCATGTTAGCCTGGATTAGGTAAGCCTTGTTTAAAGAAGAGGGTCCAGGTCACCACAGATAAGCTGCATATTGTCTAGAGCCTTCATGATTTTATTATTATTATTATTATTGAAAAAGACGGGATAAGTACAAACACTCATCCTAAGTCACCTGAAAACTGTACGAGGGTACAATATTGGTTTTATCTGGGGTGCTCTTTTTTGTATCAGACTCATGCTCAGAGTCACTTTTATTGTCCAGAACAGTGTAAAAATACAAGGAATTTAACTGTGGTTTCACATTGCTCTGATTGTAAATTTGCACGTCAAGAAACAACCCCATATAACGATTATATCACTGATTGATACGTTCAGTGAAAATTCTATTCTAATATTTAAACATATAAATGGGCCCAATAAATACAAAGTTTCTCTTCCTCTGTCACAATTTAACCTGTTTAAAATGATCTTTTTTCTGCACAACTGCTTTCATTATCATTTATTAACATAGAAGGAAATAAAGAGCAATAATTTTACATTCTTATTAGTGTTGCACATTGAGGCTGATTCATTTCAGACAGAGTTACAATGAATTATAAGTGCCAATTAAGTATCAGTAATTTCTTCCAGCATTATTTTTCACTATTATCAAAGTAATAGCCTCTCATAACAATGAGATGAATGAATAGCTTTTACATAGGGAAAAAATGCAAATTATTCACTGACTGTGTACTGTACACTGAAGAATCTGAAGAAAGGAAAGAACATTAGAGAGATGACAGCCAAAACACCACTGAGAGAGATTCCTGTCTCTGGAAGAAATTAAATCTTCATGACAAGGGATTGTGCACTGAGCACCTGCTACAGGTAGCATTAGTGTGTGCACCTCATGAGCAAGCCAGAGTTGGTCACAACCCAAAGTTGGTGCAGGTCATAGGACACGTGGCGGACTCTTGAAGACATTGAGACCTGCCTCCATGCTGTGCCCATTCGGCGAGAACTGCTGATACCCACTCTGTTGAGAAAGAAGCCGGAGAAATCCATGAGCAGGGACGACATAATTATTTTAACTTTTCTGTTTTGATCCTTATTTTGTTAATGTACAGCAAATACATTCATAAATACATGTATTAAATAAGTGTTGTAAAAAATTTCAGCATTTCAGAAAATCACCCTTTATAAGATAATGGATTTTAGCATTTCACTCTCAACATTACGCTAACTGAAAGAGGAAAATGTAAAACTTTTGAAGTTTGTGAGTGCACATGCAAGATATAATGCCTGAAATAAATCATCTCTTAAATGTGGTTGTCTTACCTTTCGTAGAGCAAGCCAGTTGTGGACACTGCAAAAACATTTCCATAAGTCCCCACTTCAACCATTCTCATCGTTGGCCCTGACACATATGCCCACCTAGCAGTGGCACAGGAGGCTGGGTTCATTCCCTGTCATAAGAAGGAGCTGTAGAGCTGTCATGACTGTTGACAGGTGAGAGAGTATGCTTCATGTGAAAGTAATTCAAACACCACTAAATAATGACATGAGATTTCACTGGAACTGGAGTATCCAACCTGTGTGACCATGACGCGATAGCTTGAGTCGACTCCCCAGCATCCGTAATATAGGCCACAGCTGTAGTACCTCAAAACCCTTGACAGGTAAGACCAGCTCAGAGTGCCCACTCCATAATAGGACGAGGCCCGGGACTTTGTCAGACAGTAGGCATGGATGTTGCTAGCAACTCCCACAACCTGATCATCACCTCCAGCATCCAACTGCATCATACTCAGACCTGTGCAACACAGAGGCATGGCTCATTTAATCAGCCAACAGTGACTGCTTTATGTGTGTACAATAATAATAATAATAATAATAATAATAATAATAATAATAATAATAACAACAACAACAACAACAACAACAACAACAACAATAATAATAATAATAATAATAATTACCATTAGCTGGTCGAAGTTGGCCACCTATGGATTTGTAGACCCTGTTGCCGGTACTAGCTGCCCACAGTCCTGCAGGTCCGACTGTGGCATGCCTGAATCTGAGTGTGCTCATTCTGTACCAACGTGATCCCATCAGGAAATACATGTAGTAGCTCCTGTCTATTGCGACCACTTTTCCCTGCCCAGCATCAATCTGCAAGGCATTATACAGCCGTGGAGCCTCATTGCAGTTCCAGGCTGTAAAGACAAAATCATGATTGATATGAATGAAAAATAAATATCCATTTTTAAGAAAAGCAATCAAATCTAATTGATCTGAAACTTAAAGCCTTCAATATTTTGTGATAAAACAATGAACAGTGACCTACCATGATTGATGGCCAGGTAACACAGCACCAGAAAGAAGGCTGCAACAGTTTTCATCTTGTCTCTGTGTTTGTGGGTCTGTAGTCACCAGTGACTCTCTGGATGTGCCTCTGTATCTGCGTGGAGCTGCTGTCCTACTGTACATCTGATCTGGTCTGTCTTGCTTTTATACTCTAGACCCATGGGTTTGACCCATGTGCCTAACCTTGACAAAGCTGGTTGTGCAACTTGTTTGGGGAATGAGGAAGTTTCTGTTTGTATTTATTTATTGAAAGGTGCCACTTCAAATACGCAGATGGTTTTGTCAGGAAAAGCCTCCCTCCCATTTTGATAGGTGGTGACTTCTGAGATGAAAAGCTCAGAGTGCCCACTCCATAATAGGACGAGGCTCGGGCCTTGTCAGACAGTAGGCATGGATGTTGCTAGCAACTCCCACAACCTGATCATCACCTCCAGCATCCAACTGCATCATACTCAGACCTGTGCAACACAGAGGCATGGCTCATTTAATCAGCCAACAGTGACTGCTTTATGTTTGAATAATAATAAAAAAAAATGAATACATAAAAAAATAATAATAATAATAATAATGCCTAACCTTGACAAAGCTGGTTGTGCAACTTGTTCGGGGAATGAGGAAATCTCTGTCTGTATATATTTACTGTAAGGTGTCACTTCAAATATGCAACTGGTTTTGTCAGGAAAAGCCTCCCTCCCATTTTGAGAGGTGGCGACCTCTGAGATGAAAAGCACAGATGATGGAAGGACAGAAACGACACATTATGTTTGTCTTATTAGTTATCTTTTAGATTGATAATTTACATAAAAATAACAGATAAAAACAAATATGAAATTACTTTTGTTATGTTTTTTCATAGTTATGTTATTATTCATGAGATTATATGTGTGTGTGTAATTGTTCTGGGGAGGGTTTTTCAAGCTTTATTTGGACAGATACACCTGAAGGTTGACAGGAAAGTGGGGAGTGAGTGAGGCAGAATGACGTGCAGCAAAGGGCCACATGTCAGGCTGCTGCAGAAGGGACTGAGCCTTTTGTACATGGGGTGGATGCTCTAACTACTGAGCTAACCACTGCCCTCAATATGCCCTCAATAGTTTATGTTTTAAGTCAGAAGTTTTGATGTGGAATGGCTTCAGACGTAAATGTTCTAACAAATACAAAAAATAAACTCATCCTCCCATTATCTGTGCTTTCCATCTCAGAATGCACCACCTCTCAAAATGGGAGGGAGGCTTTACCTGACAAAACCAGGTGCATATTTGAAGTGACATGTTACAGTAAATAAATTCAAGAACAAATTTCCTCATTCCCCAAATAGGTGGCACAACCACCATGGACATGTAAAACTTCATATTTAAATCTTATAACTAATAACATAACTAATTTAATATTAGTTTTTATTGGTGATTTTATATGTAAATTATCAATCTAAAAGATAACTAGTAAGACTAGCCTAGCTTCAGGTATCACTCTTTGCCAGTAACAACATACAGTAAAGTAATAATCATGTAAAACACAAATAGCATAAATTGCACAATACTTGAACAAATGTACACAAAACCAGTCACCATACCCATGCCTGTGTGACTGCGCGAGTGTGTGTTTGTGTGTGTGTGTGTGTGCTCATATTTCAGTAAAAGATGTGTTCTGTACAAATGACACATCTATCATTCACAAAGTTTGGTGTCGTAGTTCATTTACTTAAAAGTAGATAGCTGTTGCTAGCTAAGACCTGAAGCTAAAACTACCTCAGTATGATTAAGTTTATGAGATTGTGGTTGATTGCAGTGACTGTAATACATTATCTGTGCGAACAGCAGCTCACCCAGCAGTGGTATCTTTAACAATTACAAATTTGACTGAAATGCATTATAGAAGAAACTAAGAAATAAAAAAAGGATCCATGTGGAATTTTTGGTCAACACAACAAGCATCACCAAACTCATGTTTGGTTTTAACCCCTCAAAAATCAGAATTAACTTGAAGTTGGTTTCACTCCATATTGTTCACCTGATTGCACAAACCTCACCCCCATCCCCTGCAAAATGACCCGCCAACTACTTTGATAACTACTGGGTCAAGTGCTGAGAAGGTATTACATAACAGTGTATTTTGAGTGGAAACTCCTCAAATTACAGCCTAAATGAGAAAGAAGGACCATACTGGAAACATAGATCAAACAGAAATTGAAGCAAACAAGGAAGGAAATACAAATTCCCCAAATGCAGCAAAATAAAAGTCCTCACACGAATCAAGCCATGGAAACCATTGTGCATGAATAAAACATGACAAAAGTCAGATTGAACTGCTTTCATTACAATTTATTAACACAGAAGAAAGTTTGACAACTATCAGAGAGGTTATACTTGGCTGAGATTCTTAAAAGTGATTCATTAGGTTCCTGTTAGACTGCTAATTTGTTATAGACATGTATTCTTAATGTTTTACAGTCCAATACATTTGAATATAAGAAAATCTCCATGTTGCAGTTTACAGTATTTCTTAATCTTTACCACTGTGCCTGTTTTTACAGCACATATATCTGTAATGAGGCATTTAATCATTAAGCAATATTTTTGCATTCTCATTGATTAGTGATGTACATTGATGCTGAATCTTTATAACAGAGTTACATTGAATCCAAGAAAATATCTTCTTCCAGCATTAATTTTCAGTATTATCAAAGTAATAGTCTAACAATGAGATGAATGAATAGCTTTTACAGAGAAAAAACTGCCAATTATTCATTGATTGTGTACTGTACACTGAAGAATCTGAAGAAAGGAAAGAACATTAGAGAGATGACAGCCAAAACACCACTGAGAGAGATTCCTGTCTCTGAAAGAAATTAAATCTTCATGACAAGGGATTGTGCACTGAGCACATGCTACAGGTAGCATTAGTGTGTGCACCTCATGAGCAAGCCAGAGTTGGTCACAACCCAAAGTTGGCGCAGGTCATAGGACACGTGGCGGACTTTGGAACACATTGAGACCTGCCTCCATGCTGTGCCCATTCGGCGAGAACTGCTGATACCCACTCTGTTGAGAAAAAAGCCGGAGAAATCCATCAGCTGGGATGACATAATTATTTTAGCTTTTCTGCTTTGATCCTTATTTTGTTAATGTACAGCACATACATTCATAAATGTATGTATTAAATGTATGTATTAATGTATTAAATAAATGTTGTAAAAACATTTCAGCATTTCACTCTCAACATGATGCTAAGTGAAGGAGGTGGAATATTCGGAAGTCAAAATGTAAAACTTCTTAAGTTTGCGAGTGCACATGCAAGATATAATGCCTGAAATAAATCATCTCGTGCGTTGTCTGGTTCTCTTACCTTTCGTAGAGCAAGCCAGCTGTGGACACTGCAAAAACATTTCCATAAGTCCCCACTTCAACCATTCTCATCGTTGGCCCTGACACATATGACCAACCACTGGTGCCACAGGAGGTTGGGTTAATTACCTGTCATAAGAAGGATAGAGCTATCATGACTGTTGTCATGGTGAGAGAGTATGGTTCATGTGAAAGTAATTCAAGCACCACTAAATAATGACATGAGATTTCACTGGAACTGGAGTATCCAACCTGTGTGACCATGACCCGATAGCTTGAGTCGACTCCCCAGCATCCGTAATATAGGCCACAGCTGTAGTACCTCAAAACCCTTGACAGGTAAGACCAGCTCAGAGTGCCCACTCCATAATAGGACGAGGCCCGGGACTTTGTCAGACAGTAAGCACGGATGTTGCTAGCAACTCCCACAACCTGATCATCACCTCCAGCATCCAACTGCATCATACTCAGACCTGTGCAACACAGAGGCATGGCTCATTTAATCAGCCAACAGTGACTGCTTTATGTGTGTACAATAATAATAATAATAATAATAATAATAATAATAATTACCATTAGCTAGTCGAAGTTGGCCACCTACGGATTTGTAGACCCTGTTACCGGTACTAGTTGCCCACAGTCCTGCAGGTCCGACTGTGGCATGCCTGAATCTGAGTGTGCTCATTCTGTACCAAGATGATCCCATCAGGAAATACATGTAGTAGTTCCTGTCTATTGCGACCACTTTTCCCTGCCCAGCATCAATCTGCAAGGCATTGTACAGCCGTGGAGCCTCATTGCAGTTCCAGGCTGTAAAGACAAAATCATGATTGATATGAATGAAAAATAAATATCAATTTTTAAGAAAAGCAATCAAATCTAATTTGCTCTGAAACTTAAAGCCTTCAATATTTTGTGACCAATGAAACAATCAAACAGTGACCTACCATGATTGATGGCCAGGTTACACAGCACCAGAAAGAAGGCTGCAACAGCTTTCATCTTGTCTCTGTGTTTGTGGGTCTGTAGTCACCAGTGACTCTCTGGATGTGCCTCTGTATCTGCGTGGAGCTGCTGTCCTACATCTGATCTGGTCTGTCTTGCTTTTATACTCTAGACCCATGGGTTTGACCCATGTGCCTAACCTTGACAAAGCTGGTTGTGCAACTTGTTCGGGGAACGAGGAAATCTCTGTCTGTATATATTTACTGTAAGGTGTCACTTCAAATATGCAGCTGGTTTTGTCAGGAAAAGCCTCCCTCCCATTTTGAGAGGTAGCAACCTCTGAGATGAAAAGCACAGATAATGGAAGGACATGCTTCTTTTTGTTTTTTTTTTAGTTAAAACATTTACTTGATGATGCCTTTACATCACAAAACATGCATAGTCAAACTTTGTCAGATTCTGCAAAATATTTCAGTGACAGAAACTGCACCTTATGTTTGTCTTAATAGTTATCTTTTATATTGATAATTTACATAAAAACAACAGATAAAAACAAATATGAAATTAGTTATGTTATTATTCATCTTTCATTAACTCTCCTCTAGTTTTAGGTTGCTTGCCCTTCCTCATGTGTCACCAGTCCGTTTGTTTTCTCTGATTCCTGATTGTGTCCACCTGATTGTGTCCCCATTACCCTCATGTGTTCTATGGTCTGTGTTTCCTCTTGTCTTGTGCCACAGTGTCTTGTTCATGCCATGCACCCCAGCCAGGCATCATAGTCCATGTCACTTTTTCTCAGCGTAAGCCTGTATTCTTTGCCTCATTTATTTTCTTTTCGTTTGTACATTTCGTATTTTATTGTTAATTTAATTTAATGTTAATGTATTTTAATGTTATTGTTGTTTTTTTGTTCTAGTTTAAGTTTCATAGTCTAGAAGAACCAGATTTAGGAGTGTGTTACAGTTTAGTTTGAGTTCATAATTCATAGCCTTTTGTTTTCCTCCTCCAGAGATTCTCTGTTGATTTATTTTCTCTCTGATTAGTGATTTTTTTTTGTTCATTAATAGTCTTCCGTTTTGTTTTTTCCTTAGAATTCATAGACACATTTTTTATAGCCTGTTTGTGCCTCTGTCTGAGAGGTTGGAGAATTTATATAAAGTCTGCCTGAACTATTATCACTCTGCATCTGAGTCCTCTTTGAGTCCAGGTCTGACAATTAGTCTTAATTACTTTAATTAAGCAAAGTGTGGTTGCCCAAGCGGGGAATGAGGAAACCTTGAAGCGTCACTGCGGCACCTGGTTTTATCAGGTACAGCCTCCCTTCCATTTAGGATGTGTGTGTTGCTGGAGCTGAAGCCATTTCTTATCAAAACTCCTAGACTTTCAATCCATGACCATGTAATGTGCTTAATTACAGTCAGTGCTGTAATTAAGTCACTTTTGTGGTTGCCTTAAAATATGCATCAGATAGAGCCGACCTCCCATTTCAAAGTGTGGTGACCTCTGAGATGAAAAGTACAGCTGATGGGGAGGATGTGCCTATTTTCTGTGTTGGTTAGAACATAGAAGTCATTACACATCAAAACTTTCAAGCATGCACTTCTAAAACACCACACTTAGATTTTCTCATAATTAATAACCTAATGAATCTAATATTAATCTTTAAGTATGTACAACAGGTATCCTAAAAAGCACTAAGACTATTTCACAATGCTATGATGTAAAAATGCTCTACAAGTCCTGCAGTCCATATACTGTACGACATGCAAATAATGCATGCATTAATTAATTAAATGCAGAAGTGCAAAACGTACTTAATGGATCAATCTGCAGAAGGTTTTAACTACTGTATGTTCAGTTAGATAGTTTAGTTAGGACTTTGACCCCCTCCAAAAAAACAGAAGAAAAATGTAGGTTTGTGAGATGGTTCATGAGAAAGAAGAGAGTCATAAATCAATTAGTTCTGAATTTAGAAGGTAAGTAGTAACTAACTGCAAGATAAACGTAATGTACAATTTCTGTCTCAGTATTACGAGTAATACTCATAGAAAGTACAAATACTATAAACTGCGCAGTACTTTGGGTAAGTGCCCACAAAGGCGTGCACCATGCACATGCCTGTGTGACTGTGTGTGTGTAGGTGTGTGCTTGTGTTTCAGTAAAAGGTGTGTAATGTGCAGGTGACACATGCGTCATTCATTTATTATTATAAAATATTTTTGTCCACCATAACAAGTGGCCAACTTATTTCAAGAAAGAAGTCAGAAGATTTTTTTTCAAAGAGCCACATGTGGTTATATTGATTTGGGGCAAAACATAAAAACAAGCAAATCTTGGAGCTGAACAAACATATCAGATTGAAAAACGATAGTCATCATGTCAACAGAAATATGAAAACTGTGGAGAACAGTAATGAGAGGAAAAATCTAACTTTACATATAAACAAAGCAGTGACTATACTGCTGACACATGCCATACACTTGGAATACACGTTTCTGTGTTGGTTTGTGGAGGATTAACACCGTCAGAGTAAATATTTGAAAAGTCACCTCTCTTGTTCATGTGAAATTTAGTGAACCACCACATCTGCAGTTGATTACTCACATGACAATATATCAGAAAAGTTTTGGCAGAAAATGTATCTTAAGCAGTGCAAATGCTCAGTAGCAGACATTGTTTTTTTGTATATTTTTGTAGATATTCACCCAATTGCACGTACTGTATTGTAAATTGAAACATATTTTATTGAAATAAATTTGTTAATTTGTTAAGCACTATATATATATATATATATATATATATGTGTGTGTGTGTGTGTGTGTGTGTGTGTGTGTGTGTGTGTGTATAGAGAGAGACACCAGCAACATATTCGTATTAGAACGGCATTTCCTTTCCAAGTCTACAAAGCACATGTAGACCGGTCAAACTTCCCTCGACCCCCTCAGCACCCCTATAAAGGTAAAGAGCTGGTCCGGTGTTCCATGGCCAGGATGAAATCTGCATTGCTCCTCCTGAATTTAGGGTCGGTCGTTTCCAGCACCTTGGAATACACTTTCTGGGGTGGCTGAACACTGTAATACCCCGATAACTGGAGCACATGCTTCCATCACCTTATTTGAAAATGGGGTCCACCACCCTTGTCTACCTGTCCTCCATGTTACATTGAAAAGGCGTGTCCTGGTGCCTCGCCAACAAAGAGCTTTCTAACTACCCCTGGAGTTCCTCAAAGTGTGCCTTCCACTACCCAACAATATTCCAGCTCTGTGTCAGCAGTACAGTCCACCTCGTTTTGGCCTGGGACAAGCCCTGCTTCCCCTTCCTGAGTTGTTAAATGGTTTGCCAGAACTTTCTTGAGGTCAACCAAAAGTTTTTGTTCAGATTTCATGTCTTCATGAGCATCCCGCATCCCAGGATGCACAACAAGTTCTTCCAGAACTTGCGGACAGAGGCCTCTGATGTTCCCAGTTCACCCTCACTAGAGGTTTGAGTTTACTGGGCCTGTCTGGCATTGTCCCCTGCCAACTCACCAACAGGTGGTGATCAGTTGACAGCTGCTTCCAAGTGTCCGAGACATATGGCTACAGATCTGATAACACAATCACAAGGTTGATCTCATGCTTATGATCTTATGGTCACTTATGCTCGAACATGGTGTTCATTATGGTTAATCCACGACTAGCACAGAAGTCAAATAACAAAGCACCGCTCAGGTTCAGATCTGCAGGCTGTTCCTCCCAATCACTCCTCTCCAGGTTACTCTGTTGTCATGCATGTGAGTGTTGAAATCCCCAGCTGAACTATGGAGTCACCAGGTGAAATCCCTTCCACGACCCCACCTAGAGACTCCAAGAAGGCCAGTTAATATGAACTACTGTTCAGTGTATAAGCACAAACAACAGCCAGAACCTTTCCCTCAGTGACTTGCAGTTACATGGAGGTGACCCTCTTGTTCTCTAAGGAGAGAACTCCAACACTGCAGTGCAGCCAGTGTAGCCAAGGGCTTGTGAGTATCCCCACACCCGCCTGGTGCCTCTCACCCTGAAAACTCTGGAAAAGGAGAGTCTAGTCACTCTCCATGATTTGGTTTTGGAACCATTGCTGTGCATACAGGTGAGCCCAACTACAGTCATGGACCAAAGTATTGGCACCCCTGGAATTTTTCCACAAAATGCACCATTTCTCCCAGAAATGTGTTCCAATTCCAAATGTTTTGGTATACACGTGTTTATTTCCTTTAAGTGCATTGGAACAACACAAAAAAGCAGAAGAAAATTTGCATGTGATGTTTGTTTAAACTCACCTATGGCAAGTAACAGGTGCTGGCAATATAGAAATAAAACCTGAAGCCAGTTAGAGTGTATAAAAGTTGATTCAACCTTTGTATTGTGTGCCTATGTGTGCCACACCAAGCATAGGGAGAAGAGAAGACACGAAAGAATGCAACGCAGGATAGTTCGAATGGCCTCAGTCTACTTCCACATAAATTCGACTGAATGAGATAAAGTGCTATGGCAGGAGACCGAGGAGAATCCCACCTCTGACACAGAGACATAAAAAAGCCAGAATGCAGTTTGCAAAAATGTACCTGAGTAAGCCTCAATCCTTCTGGAAGAACGTTTATGGAGAGATGAGACTAAGGTAGCTAAGCTTTAGCAAATCATGTTATTCTACTGCTTACAGAATGGAATGAGGCCTACAAAGAAAAGTGACACGTGAGTAGAATATGTGTAGAATAATTTGTGTAGAATATTGTCAATTATTTCCCTTTTTTTTTTTTTTATTTCCCCTTGTTTTTTTGTGTAGTTCCAATGCACTTGAAGGCAAAAAATGTGTTTACCAAAACACTTTTCTGGGAGAAATGGTGCATTTTCTGGAAAAATTCCAGCGGTGCCAATACTTTCATCCATGACTGTATATCCAGCTGGTAATGTTCCACCTCTTGAAACAGTTCCGGTTCCTTCCCTGCCAGGGACGTGACATTTCAAATCTTGTGGACTGCCTTTGCCTTCCGCCTGGGCCGAGTGGGTGCCCGCCTCAATCTCAGCAGCACTTACTGCAAGATATGGCAACACAGATATTTCTTCTTTCTGTGGGTGCTGAGTTGTCAGCCTGGTATTAACAAATATAAGACTTAAAAATTATATAACTTTCTGAACAGTTCTGAACAATTCTCACACTAAACGAGTTGTGGAAACCATCATGTGTGAATGAAACATGACAAAAGCCAGACGTAATTGCTTTCATTATGATTTAATAACACAGAAGAAAATTTGGCAACCTTCAAATAGAGGTTATACATGCCTGAGTCTCTTAAAAGTGATCCATTAGGTTACTGTTTACTGCTTATTTGTTACAGACATTTATTCTCAATGTTTCACAGTCCAAGTCTTTGAATATAAGAAAACTTGCCTCATAATTTACAGTATTTTTGTAATGTATACCACTGTCCTTATTGTAATGTGCATTCATCTCCAGTGAGACATGTATTCATACAAGCAATATTTTTACATTCTCATTAATGGGTGTTGTACATTGATTCTGAATCATTTATCACAGTGTTACATTGAATCCAAGAAAATAATTTCTTAAAATAGATTTTCTTTCTGGAATTAATTTTCACTACTACTAGTATTAGTAGCAGTAGCAGTCTAATAACAATGAGATGAATGAATAGTTTTTACATAAAGAAAAAAATGCTAAATATTCATTGATTTTGTACTGTACACTGAAGAATCTGAAGAAAGGAAAGAACATTAGAGAGATGACAGCCAAAACACCACTGAGAGAGATTCCTGTCTCTGGAAGAAATTAAATCTTCAAGACAAGGGATTGTGCACTGAGCACCTGCTACAGGTAGCATTAGTGTGTGCACCTCATGAGCAAGCCAGAGTTGGTCACAACCCAAAGTTGGCGCAGGTCATAGGACACGTGGCGGACTTTGGAACACATTGAGACCTGCCTCCATGCTGTGCCCCTTCGGTTAGAACTGCTGATACCCACTCTGTTGAGAAAGAAGCCGAAGAAATCCATCAGCAGGGACGACATAATTAGTTCCGTTTTTTTTTTTTTTTTTTTTTTGACAAAAAATTTTTTATTCCTTATTTTGTTAATTTACAGCACATACCTTTATGAATAGATATAATAAATTAGTGCTGTAATTAGAGGTCAACCTTAAACTCACCTTTTATATGACACGTGGGAGTGGTAAAGTGGGATCATAGAGAGATAATACATTTTAGCATTGCACTCTAAACATATATAGAGAGAGAGATGTGGATGCTTGAGGTTGTACCCCTGTTGTATCGAGCTACAGTTAAAACAATATATCATTCCCTCAAATGTGGTTGTCTGGTTGTCTTACCTTTCATAGAGTAAGCCAGCTGTGGACACTGCAAAAACCCTTCCATAAGTCCCCACTTTAATCATTCTCATCCTTGGCCCTGACACGTATGACCAACCACTGGTGGCACAGGAGGCTGGGTTCATTCCCTGTCATAAAGCTGGTTGTGCAACTTGTTCGGGGAACGAGGAAATCTCTGTCTGTATATATTTACTGTACCGTGTCACTTCAAATATGCAACTGGTTTTGTCAGGAAAAGCCTCCCTTCCATTTTGAGAGGTGGCAACCTCTGAGATGAAAAGCACAGATAATGGAGGACATGCTTCTTTTTGTTTTTTTGTTAGTTAGAACATTTACTTGATGATGTCATTACACCACAAAACATGCATAGTCAAACTTTGTCAGATTCTGCAAAATATTTCAGTGACAGAAACTGCACATTATGTTTGTCTTAATAGTTATCTTTTATATTGATAATTTACATAAAAATAACAGATAAAATCAAATATTAAATTAGTTTTGTTATGTTTTTTCATAGTTATGTTATTATTTATGAGATTATATTATTTATTTGGACAGATACACCTGAAGGTTGACAGGAAAGTGGGGAGTGAGTGAGGCAGAATGACGTGCAGCAAAGGGCCACATGTCAGGCTGCTGCAGAAGGGACTGAGCCTTTTGTACATGGGGTGGATGCTCTAACTACTGAGCTAACCGCTGCCCTCAATATGCCCTCAGTAGTTTATGTTTTAAGTCAGAAGTTTTGATGTGGAATGGCTTCAGACGTAAATGTTCTAACCTATACAAAAAATAAACTCATCCTCCCATTATCTGTGCTTTCCATCTCAGAATGCACCACCTCTCAAAATGGGAGGGAGGCTTTACCTGACAAAACCAGGTGCATATTTGAAGTGACATGTTACAGTAAATAAATTCAAGAACAAATTTCCTCATTCCCCAAATAGGTGGCACAACCACCATGGACATGTAAAACTTCATATTTAAATCTTATAACTAATAACATAACTAATTTAATATTAGTTTTTATTGGTGATTTTATACGTAAATTATCAATCTAAAAGATAACTAGTAAGACTAGCCTAGCTTCAGGTATCACTCTTTGCCAGTAACAACATACAGTAAAGTAATAATCATGTAAAACACAAATAGCATAAATTGCACAATACTTGAACAAATGTACACAAAACCAGTCACCATACCCATGCCTGTGTGACTGCGCGAGTGTGTGTTTGTGTGTGTGCGTGTGTGCTCATGTTTTAGTAAAAGATGTGTTCTGTACAAATGACACATCTATCATTCACAAAGTTTGGTGTCGTAGTTCATTTACTTAAAAGTAGATAGCTGTTGCTAGCTAAGACCTGAAGCTAAAACTACCTCAGTATGATTAAGTTTATGAGATTGTGGTTGATTGCAGTGACTGTAATACATTATCTGTGCGAACAGCAGCTCACCCAGCAGTGGTATCTTTAACAATTACAAATTTGACTGAAATGCATTATAGAAGAAACTAAGAAATAAAAAAAGGATCCATGTGGAATTTTTGGTCAACACAACAAGCATCACCAAACTCATGTTTGGTTTTAACCCCTCAAAAATCAGAATTAACTTGAAGTTGGTTTCACTCCATATTGTTCACCTGATTGCACAAACCTCACCCCCATCCCCTGCAAAATGACCCGCCAACTACTTTGATAACTACTGGGTCAAGTGCTGAGAAGGTATTACATAACAGTGTATTTTGAGTGGAAACTCCTCAAATTACAGCCTAAATGAGAAAGAAGGACCATACTGGAAACATAGATCAAACAGAAATTGAAGCAAACAAGGAAGGAAATACAAATTCCCCAAATGCAGCAAAATAAAAGTCCTCACACGAATCAAGCCATGGAAACCATTGTGCATGAATAAAACATGACAAAAGTCAGATTGAACTGCTTTCATTACAATTTATTAACACAGAAGAAAGTTTGACAACTATCAGAGAGGTTATACTTGGCTGAGATTCTTAAAAGTGATTCATTAGGTTCCTGTTAGACTGCTAATTTGTTATAGACATGTATTCTTAATGTTTTACAGTCCAATACATTTGAATATAAGAAAATCTCCATGTTGCAGTTTACAGTATTTCTTAATCTTTACCACTGTGCCTGTTTTTACAGCACATATATCTGTAATGAGGCATTTAATCATTAAGCAATATTTTTGCATTCTCATTGATTAGTGGTGTACATTGATGCTGAATCTTTATAACAGAGTTACATTGAACCCAAGAAAATGACTTCTTCCAGCATTAATTTTCAGTATTATCAAAGTAATAGTCTAACAATGAGATGAATGAATAGCTTTTACAGAGAAAAAACTGCCAATTGTTCATTGATTGTGTACTGTACACTGAAGAATCTGAAGAAAGGAAAGAACATTAGAGAGATGACAGCCAAAACACCACTGAGAGAGATTCCTGTCTCTGAAAGAAATTAAATCTTCATGACAAGGGATTGTGCACTGAGCACCTGCTACAGGTAGCATTAGTGTGTGCACCTCATGAGCAAGCCAGAGTTGGTCACAACCCAAAGTTGGCGCAGGTCATAGGACACGTGGCGGACTTTGGAACACATTGAGACCTGCCTCCATGCTGTGCCCATTCGGCGAGAACTGCTGATACCCACTCTGTTGAGAAAAAAGCCGGAGAAATCCATCAGCTGGGACGACATAATTATTTTAGCTTTTCTGTTTTGATCCTTATTTTGTTAATGTACAGCACATACATTCATAAATACATGTATTAAATAAGTGTTGTAAAACATTTCAGCATTTCACTCTAAACATGATGCTAAGTGAAGGAGGTGGAATATTCGGAAGTCAAAATGTAAAACTTCTTAAGTTTGCGAGTGCACATGCAAGATATAATGCCTGAAATAAATCATCTCGTGCGTTGTCTGGTTCTCTTACCTTTCGTAGAGCAAGCCAGCTGTGGACACTGCAAAAACATTTCCATAAGTCCCCACTTCAACCATTCTCATCGTTGGCCCTGACACATATGCCCAACCACTGGTGCCACAGGAGGTTGGGTTCATTACCTGTCATAAGAAGGATAGAGCTGTCATGACTGTTGTCATGGTGAGAGAGTATGGTTCATGTGAAAGTAATTCAAGCACCACTAAATAATGACATGAGATTTCACTGGAACTGGAGTATCCAACCTGTGTGACCATGACCCGATAGCTTGAGTCGACTCCCCAGCATCCGTAATATAGGCCACAGCTGTAGTACCTCAAAACCCTTGACAGGTAAGACCAGCTCAGAGTGCCCACTCCATAATAGGACGAGGCCCGGGACTTTGTCAGACAGTAAGCACGGATGTTGCTAGCAACTCCCACAACCTGGTCATCACCTCCAGCATCCAACTGCATCATACTCAGACCTGTGCAACACAGAGGCATGGCTCATTTAATCAGCCAACAGTGACTGCTTTATGTGTGTACAATAAAAAAAAAAAAAAAAAAAAAAAAAAAAAAAAAAAATAATAATAATAATTACCATTAGCTAGTCGAAGTTGGCCACCTACGGATTTGTAGACCCTGTTGCCGGTACTAGTTGCCCACAGTCCTGCAGGTCCGACTGTGGCATGCCTGAATCTGAGTGTGCTCATTCTGTACCAAGATGATCCCATCAGGAAATACATGTAGTAGCTCCTGTCTATTGCGACCACTTTTCCCTGCCCAGCATCAATCTGCAAGGCATTATTCAGCCGTGGAGCCTCATTACAGTTCCAGGCTGTAAGACAAAATCATGATTGATATGAATGAAAAATAAATATCCATTTTTAAGAAAAGCAATCAAATCTAATTGATCTGAAACTTAAAGCCTTCAATATTTTGTGATAAAACAATGAACAGTGACCTACCATGATTGATGGCCAGGTTACACAGCACCAGAAAGAAGGCTGCGACAGCTTTCATCTTGTCTCTGTGTTTGTGGGTCTGTAGTCACCAGTGACTCTCTGGATGTGCCTCTGTATCTGCGTGGAGCTGCTGTCCTACATCTGATCTGGTCTGTCTTGCTTTTATACTCTAGACCCATGGGTTTGACCCATGTGCCTAACCTTGACAAAGCTGGTTGTGCAACTTGTTTGGGGAACGAGGAAATCTCTGTCTGTATATATTTACTGTAAGGTGTCACTTCAAATATGCAGCTGGTTTTGTCAGGAAAAGCCTCCCTCCCATTTTGAGAGGTAGCAACCTCTGAGATCAAAAGCACAGATGATGGAAGGACATGCTTCTTTTTGTTTTTTTTTAGTTAAAACATATACTTGATGATGCCTTTACACCACAAAACATGCATAGTCAAACTTTGTCAGATTCTGCAAAATATTTCAGTGAGAGAAACTGCACATTATGTTTGTCTTAATAGTTATCTTTTAGTTAGATAATTTACATAAAAACAACAGATAAAAACAAATATGAAATTAGTTATGTTATTATTCATCTTTCATTAACTCTCCTCTAGTTTTAGGTTGCTTGCCCTTCCTCATGTGTCACCAGTCCGTTTGTTTTCTCTGATTCCTGATTGTGTCCACCTGATTGTGTCCCCATTACCCTCATGTGTTCTATGGTCTGTGTTTCCTCTTGTCTTGTGCCACAGTGTCTTGTTCATGCCATGCACCCCAGCCAGGCATCATAGTCCATGTCACTTTTTCTCAGCGTAAGCCTGTATTCTTTGCCTCATTGATTTTTTTTTTTTCATTTGTACATTTCGTATTTTATTATTATTGTTATTATTGTTAATATTTTTTGTTCCAGTTTAAGTTTCATAGTCTAGAAGAACCGGATTTAGGAGTGTGTTACAGTTTAGTTTGAGTTCATAATTCATAGCCTTTTGTTTTCCTCCTCCAGAGATTCTCTGTTGATTTATTTTCTCTCTGATTAGTGATTTTTTTTTTGTTCATTAATAGTCTTCCGTTTTGTTTTTTCCTCAAAATTCATAGACAATTTTTTATAGCCTGTTTGTTACTCTGTCTGAGAGGTTGGAGAATTTATATAAAGTCTGCCTGAACTATTATCACTCTGCATCTGAGTCCTCTTTGAGTCCAGGTCTGACAATTAGTCTTAATTACTTTAATTAAGCAAAGTGTGGTTGCCCAAGCGGGGAATGAGGAAACCTTGAAGCGTCACTGCGGCACCTGGTTTTATCAGGTACAGCCTCCCTTCCATTTAGGATGTGTGTGTTGCTGGAGCTGAAGCCATTTCTTATCAAAACTCCTAGACTGTCACTCCATGACCATGTAATGTGCTTAATTACAGTCAGTGCTGTAATTAAGTCACTTTTGTGGCCTTAAAATATGCATCAGATAGAGCCGACCTCCCATTTCAAAGGGTGGTGACCTCTGAGATGAAAAGTACAGCTGATGGGGAGCATGTGCCTATTTTCTGTGTTGGTTAGAACATAGAAGTCATTACACATCAAAACTTTCAAGCATGCACTTCTAAAACACCACACTTAGATTTTCTCATAATTAATAACCTAATGAATCTAATATTAATCTTTAAGTATGTACAACAGGTATTCTAAAAAGCACTAAGATTATTTCACAATGCTACGATGTAAAAATGCTCTATAAGTCCTGCATTCCATATACTGTACGACATGCAAATAATGCATGCATTAATTAATTAAATGCAGAAGTGCAAAATGTACTTAATGGATCAATCTGCAGAAGGTTTTAACTACTGTATGTTCAGTTAGATAGTTTAGTTAGGACTTTGACCCCCTCCAAAAGAACAGAAGAAAAATGTAGGGTTGCGAAATGGTTCATGAGAAAGAAGAGAGTCATAAGTCAATTAGTTATGAATTTAGAAGGTAAGTAGTAACTAACTGCAAGATAAACGTAATGTACAATTCTGTCTCTAAAAAGTTTTGCAGTATTACGAGTAATACTCATAGAAAGTACAAATACTATAAACTGCGCAGTACTTTGGGTAAATGTCCACAAAGGCGTGCACCATGCACATGCCTGTGTGACTGTGTGTGTGTAGGTGTGTGCTTGTTTTTCAGTAAAAGGTGTGTAATTTACAGGTGACACATGCGTCATTCATTTATTATAAAATGTTTTTGTCCACCATAAAGAGTTGCCAACTTATTTCAAGAAAGAAATCAGAAGATTTTTTCAAATTTTTTTCTGTGTTGGTTTGTGGAGGATTAACACCGTCAGAGTAAATATTTGAAAAGTCACCTCTCTTGTTCATGTGAAATTTAGTGAACCACCACATCTGCAGTTGATTACTCACATGACAATATATCAGAAAAGTTTTGGCAGAAAATGTATCTTAAGCAGTGCAAATGCTCAGTAGCAGACATTGTTTTTTTGTATATTTTTGTAGATATTCACCCAATTGCATGTACTGTATTGTAAACTGTAGCGGTGGGTCTCGGTGGCCCTCCAGACACCACCAACATATTCGTATTGGAATAGCAGACAATCATGGCCTCAGACTTGGAGGTACTGACCCTTATTCACACTCATCCCACTTCACACTCTTTAGGTCACCTTATTTGAGAATGGAGACCACCACCCTTGTCTACCCGTCCTCCATGTTACATTGAAAAGGTGTGTCAGCCGAGATAGCCCAACAATGTACAAAACCTTCAGCATTTCAGGGTGAATCTCATCCACACCTGGCACATTGCCAACAAAGAGCTTTCTAACTACCCCTGGAGTTCCTCAAAGTGTGCCTTCCACTACCCAATAATATTCCAGCTCCGTGTCAGCAGTTAAGTCCACCTTATTTTGGCCTGGGACAAGCCCTGCTTCCCCTACCTGAGATGTCAAATGGTTTGCCAGAACTTTCTTGAGATCAACCAAAATTTTTTGTTCAGATTTCATGTCTTCATGAGCATCCCCCAGGATGCACACCATCCCCAGGATGCACAACAAGTTCTTCCAGAACTTGAGGAACTTGCGGACAGAGGCCTCTGATGTTCCCAGTTCACCCTCACTAGAGGTTTGAGTTTACTGGGTCTGTCTGGCATTGTCCCCTGCCAACTCACCAACAGGTGGTGGTCAGTTGACAGCTGCTTCCAAGTGTCCGAGACATATGGCCACAGATCTGATAACACAATCACAAGGTTGATCTCATGCTTATGATCTTATGGTCTCTTATGCTTGAACATGGTGTTCATTATGGTTAATCCATGACTAGCACAGAAGTCAAATAACAAAGCACCGCTCAGGTTCAGATCTGGCAGGCTGTTCCTCCCAATCACTCCTCTCCAGGTTACTCTGTTGTCATGCATGTGAGTGTTGAAGTCCCCCAGCAGAACTATGGAGTCACCAGGTGAAATCCCTTCCACAACCCCACCTAGAGACTCCAAGAAGGCCAGTTAATATGAACTACTGTTCAGTGTATAAGCACAAACAACAACCAGAACCTTTCCCTCAGTGACTTGCAGTTACATGGAAGTGACCCTCTTGTTCTCTAAGGAGAGAACTCCAACACTGCAGTGCTTAGCCAAGGGCTTGTGAGTATCCTCACACCCGCCTGGTGCCTCTAACCCTGAAAACTCTGGAAAAGGAGAGTCTAGTCACTCTCCATGATTTGGTTCTGGAACCAGTGCTGTGCATGGAGGTGAGCCCAACTACAGTCATGGACGAAAGTATTGGCACCCCTGGAATTCTTCCAGAAAATCCACCATTTCTCCCAGAAAAGTGTTCCAATTCCAAATGTTTTGGTATACACGTGTTTATTTCCTTTAAGTGCATTGGAACAACACAAAAAAGCAGAAGAAAATTTGCATGTGATGTCTGCAGAGACATAAAAAAGCCAGAATGCAGATTGCAAAAATGTACCTGTACCTGTAAGCGTCAATCCTTCTGGAAGAACTTTTAAGGTAGCTAAGCTTTAGCAAATCATGATTATTATACTGTTTACAGAATGGAATGAGGCCTAGAAAGAAAAGAACACGTGAGTAGAATATGTGTAGAATAATTTGTGTAGAATAATGTCAATTATTTCCCTTTTCTTCTGTTTTTTTGTGTAGTTCCAATGCACTTAAAGGAAATATGTGTGTTTACCAAAACACTTTTCTGGGAGAAATGGTGCATTTTCTGGAAAAATTCCAGGGGTGCCAATACTTTCATCCATGACTGTATATCTAGCTGGTAATGTTCCACCTCTCGAAACAGTTCCGGTTCCTTCCCTGCCAGGGACGTGACATTTCAAATCTCGTGGACTGCCTTTGCCTTCCGCCTGGGCCAAGTGGGTGCCACGAGACACTCACCGGTGAGCTAACTTCTCAGGTCTGGTCAGTATGTAAACGAGTTTGATGTGATAAGAATATGTGTGAGGAAAGTTATGTTATGTTTCGTGACTTTTCCATGGCTTTTCCAAGTAGGGCTGTGGAAGCTTGAAAAAAAAGAGGCGGAACTTGTCTTGACATGTGTAATTAAGACTTTATTCAAAGAAACATGTGAGTTTGGGATGCACCCCCTGATCGGATCCCTTTTGAATCTCCATGCCGAATTGCCCAGCCAAATTCTTGTCCCCTCTTCTCCCGGGCTAGGTAGATATACACAGAAAACACGAATAAACATTCTGAAAATGTCCTTATAAGAAAATACACCACAATGTCCTCAACGGCCCCTCATATTTCTGCGTCCAGCTATTGATAAAAATGTAATCTATCTACAATTCAAAACTTTGGATTTTCAGAATTTTAATACAGACAAATTAATCGAGAGACCTTCAAGACCTGCCTCAATCTCAGCAGCACTCACTGCAAGATATGGCAACACGGATATTTCTTCTTTCTGTGAGTGTGGAGTTGTCAGCCTGGTATTACCAAATATAAGACTTAACTAAAAATTATATAACTTTCTGAACAGTTCTGAACAATTCTCACACTAAATGAGAAACCATCATGTGTGAATGAAACATGACAAAAGCCAGACGTAACTGCTTTCATTATGATTTAATAACACAGAAGAAAGTTTGGTCAACCGTCAAATAGAGGTTATACATGCCTGGGTCTCTTAAAAGTGATCCATTAGGTTACTGTTTACTGCTTATTTGTTATAGACATTTATTCTCAATGTTTCACAGTCCAAGTCTTTGAATATGAAATAAGAAAACTTGCCTAATAATTTACAGTATTTTTGTAATGTATACCACTGTCCTTATTGTAATGTGCATTCATCTCCAGTGAGACATTTATTCATACAAGCAATATTTTTACATTCTCATTAATGGGTGTTGTACATTGATTCTGAATCATTTATCACAGTGTTACATTGAATCCAAGAAAATAATTTCTTAAAATGGATTTTCTTTCTGGAATTAATTTTCACTACTACTAATAATAGTAGCAGTAGCAGTCTAATAACAATGAGATGAATGAATAGCTTTTACATAGATTTTACATACATAAAAAAATGCTAAATATTCATTGAATTTGTACTGTACACTGAAGAACCTGAAGAAAGAAAAGAACATTAGAGAGATGACAGCCAAAACACCACTGAGAGAGATTCCTGTCTCTGGAAGAAATTAAATCTTCATGACAAGGGATTTTGCTCTGTGCACCTGCTACAGGTAGCATTAGGGCGTGCACCTCATGAGAAAGCCAGAGTTGGTCACAACCCAAAGTTGGCGCAGGTCATAGGACACGTGGCGGACTTTGGAACACATTGAGACCTGCCTCCATGCTGTGCCCCTTCGGTTAGAACTGCTGATACCCACTCTGTTGAGAAAGAAGCCAGAGAAATCCATCAGCAGGGACGACATAATTAGTTTAGTTTTTTTTTTTTTTTGACAAAAAAATTTTTATTCCTTATTTCATTAATTTACAGCACATACCTTTATGAATAGATATAATAAATTAGTGGTGTAATTAGAGGTCAACCTTAAACTCACCTTTTATATGACACGTGGGAGTGGTAAAGTGGGATCATAGAGAGATAATACATTTTAGCATTGCACTCTAAACATTACATATATATATATATATATATATATATATATATATATATATATATATATATATATATATATAGAGAGAGAGAGAGAGAGAGAGAGAGACAGAGAGAGAGACAGAGAGACAGAGAGAGAGAGAGAGAGATGTGGATGCTTGAGGTTGTACCCCTGTTGTATCGAGCTACAGTTAAAACAATATATCATTCCCTCAAATGTGGTTGTCCGATTGTCTTACCTTTCATAGAGTAAGCCAGCTGTGGACACTGCAAAAACCCTTCCATAAGTCCCCACTTCAATCATTCTCATCCTTGGCCCTGACACGTATGACCAACCACTGGTGGCACAGGAGGCTGGGTTCATTCCCTGTCATAAAGAAGGATAGAGCTATAGAGTCACAGTAATTAATTCAAACACCACTAAATAAGGACCCGAGATTTCACTGGAACTGGAGTATCCAACCTGTGTGACCATGACCCGATAGCTTGAGTCGACTCCCCAGCATCCGTAATATAGGCCACAACTGTAGTACCTCAAAACCCTTGACAGGTAAGACCAGCTCAGAGTGCCCACTCCATAATAGGACGAGGCCCGGGACCTTGTCAGACAGTAGGCATGGATGTGACTAGTGACTCCCACAACCTGGTCATCACCTCCAGCATCCAACTGCATCATACTCAGACCTGTGCAACACAGAGGCATGGCTCATTTAATCAGCCAACAGTGACTGCTTTATGTGTGTACAATAATAATAACAACAACAACAACAACAACAACAACAACAATAACAATAATAATAATAATTACCATTAGCTGGTCGAAGTTGGCCACCTACGGATTTGTAGACCCTGTTACCGGTACTAGTTGCCCACATTCCTGCAGGTCCAACTGTGGCATGCCTGAATCTGAGTGTGCTCATTCTGTACCAAGATGATCCTATCAGGAAATACATGTAGTAGCTCCTGTCTATTGCGACCACTTTTCCCTGCCCAGCATCAATCTGCAAGGCATTGTACAGCCGTGGAGCCTCATTGCAGTTCCAGGCTGTAAAGACAAAATCATGATTGATATGAATGAAAAATAAATATCCATTTTTAAGAAAAGCAAACAAATCTAATTGATCTGAAACTTAAAGCCTTCAATATTTTGTGATAAACCAATGAAACAATCAAACAGTGACCTACCATGATTGATGGCCAGGTAACACAGCACCAGAAAGAAGGCTGCGACAGTTTTCATGTTGTCTCTGTGTTTGTGGGTCTGTAGTCAGCAGTGACTCTCTGGATGTGCCTCTGTATCTGTATGGAGCTGCTGTCCTACTGTACATCTGATCTGATCTGTCTTTTATACTCTAGACCCATGGGTTTGACCCATCAACTTAATTACAGTCAGTGCTGTAATTAGACCAATTGTGCTTGCCTCTGCAGGGGACAGGGGACTAGAGGTGCGGTTGAGGCGTAGCCCTGCTCCCGTACCTAAGGTAACCAATTAACTTAATTTCAGTAGCAAGGACTATGCCAAGAAAACATTTCATTAAAAAAAAGAAAAATTAGTTTTACGTTGCGCTGAGTTAGGTGTGGCCTTAAGATCATTAAGGTTGTTACTAATGTAGTAGCAATATGCCTGATGTTTACAGCAGTCAGGGACCTGGATAGTTTTGTCAAAAGTGCCTTGTGTGGCTGCTATGGATGCTGTACTGACACAGAAGGAATAGTGTTCTGAAGATATGCTTGAGATATAGTGGACTTTGTAGAAATAGTGGGTGTTGCAGTGATACTTTCTTAGTGATACCTGTAGCAGAAATATTTGGTCAGCGGCTCATATGTGCTGAGATAGGACTGGAGTCAGCTAATGTAGATGGGGGAGGAAACTCCCAGCTGATCTGTTTTGCTCATGTTAGAGCTTCAACATGAGACAGAAGTGTGGATTGCATTCTGTTTGTGTAAGTTCTAAAAAGTTTCCCAGCTAAGGAGCCAGTTTAATCTTGTGGCTAAAATAGTGGGACTGATATGGAATGAATATCCAATTCTAGGGCAAGCATCTGAATCTCTGGAATGAGAAACCAGATAATGAATGTGTGATGCTGTTTTGGTATCCATGAACAAGAGCTGCCTATAAGATCAACTGGTTGTGCAGAAACTACATGATGGTCGAACAACAAGTTATCTTTGTTCAGAATCTTTACAACTGCTGTATTCTCATAGTGAATGAGTATGGACTTTCTCAACCATGCATGGCCCCAAAGAATGGAAGCTATGGCAATGATGAAGCAGAACAGGTCTTGGAGTTCAGAGATTTGAACTCTTGGGGTCAAGCCTTCTGCTTGAAAATTCTGAAAAAAAAGTTTTTGTCAAAGTAGAAAGCCAGTGGTGTGGAGATGAGGATAGTGGAGTGATGACCAGAATATGTAATATGTAAGAGACAACAAGTAGTTGCTAATCAGGATCCAGCACATGACATCTGAAAGAGAACAGAAGATCTTGGGATTTATTTTGCAACCAAATAAGGTGATCCAAGTAGCCTATTTTCCAACTCAGAAGAAACAAGTCTGGATAAATGGGCAAGACTTTGAGTGCATTGGTGATTACTACTACTTTAAAAAGTCATGGTGTGCCAAATTGAAGGGTGACATTGTGGTTGATGGCTTCGTATTGCATAAAGAAATCTGGACTAGGAATGACACCTTGTTGATGCTCAAGGTCTGAAGATGGGTATATTAGGCTCTTTTTTTTCTGGAATATGTGACCAGAATGAGTTGTTGTGACCTTCTCTGACCTCTTTAGTCAATAGTTTGTTTACAGTAAGACACTGTGAGGTTGTGGCAGGTGTGACAAGTCTCAGGAAGCACTTTTGTCCCTTAATGGAAACCATGTGTGAAGTCACTGATTAGGAATTCAACAAACTGTTCCTTTGTATGACACTGGCAAAGACCTTTATTTTAACAGCTGTTCCGAGTTGCTGTGCTTGTCAGCCTGTAAGTTTTGGTTAGACTGAGGAGGCAGGTTTCACGAAATAATCATGGTAGCTATCCTCTGAAATATAGGGCCATGTCTAGCACAATCGCAGTTAAGTGGGAGACACTTTATATGTAGACCACATCTATAGAACATTATAGGGGCATTCATAGTAAATAATAATACATTGATGCTTTATACAATTAACTACACTCAAAAATCAAATAATACTTTCTGATGCAGTATATCAACAGTCAGAAAACATTATAGTTGTGACTTATTAATTGATTAATTTAATTAATTTAATTAAAGTGTCATGTGGATGCTCTTCACTAGTTATAAACTTTACTTCACTTCACTTACTTACACTTACTTCATTACTTAGCATAATGATAAATTATGACACCGCATGGACTGCTGGAATATGAGTTCTTACTATAGTTGATTGTTGAGTATGTGTATGTGTAGGTAAGAATGGGTAGTCATGTATTATAAGCCCTATGATTCAACCTCTAGTTTATAACTAGTCAAGAGCATCCACAAAACACTACAAAGTTTTAATTCATTATAAGTTACATCTACTTGACAGTTACAGGTACATCAGAAAGCATTATATATATAGGGCATCATTATTGGGTTATAATTCACTATAGACTATAGACTATGGATGTAGTCTACATAATCTTGATCATGATCTACAGGATGACAGATTTGTGCTGAACCAAGACTGAACTGCACTGAATCACCAGCTTGATTAATCTGTTGTTTAATGGGGCTTTTAAGCATCGTTTACAGTAAATCCCAGACTAACAGGTTTGACACTGAACCTTTCGTGAAGTGTACTGTTCTCGTTAACCACCTGAATTCCTTATCACATTGTTGATGCAGTGAAACTCACACCTGAACCTGAACCTGTGATTTTCTGAAATGCAGCAAAACAAAGTTCTCACATATAGTGTGCAAAGCATTAAACTAGTGTTCTTTTACATCAGCAGGCATGATTTGACAAAGATATTTCAAGGCCTTAGTTTTTTTGTGCCATTGTATGCCTTCATTACAAACAGTAGGGAGATGACAGGAAGTTAGAGAGATGGATACAACAAAAGTCTCCTGCCAGACCCAAAGTGGGCATGCTGCAGTACATAGTCAGTGGGTAGGGTCAAATAGTCAAAAATTAGCTCCCAAGTCCTTTCTTAAGCACTTTCCTTGATCGCAATTAAAAATGTCACAAGGTCAAGGAAAGATGCGAAGGAAAGTCCGTAAGAAGTAAGGAGAAGACGACCACAGAGATCAGAGAATCTGACTGCACTTACACGAGACTACGTCATTATGCGACAGCGAATGTTACTGACTGATCTGTGGATGGACTAAAAACATGCACCTGGGATACTCACTAGATATTCCCCTTATGTTTTTACTGTGTTTTTAATGCAGGAAATATAAACATGGACAATGTGGTGAAAGATATGACTTCATTATCAACATCACAATTAAAATAATAAATGAATATTGTCCACCTGTCACAGAAGTCAAATTAAAGTCAAAGTTTGTTACGCTGGTCTGACAAAGATATGTGATTAATCAGCAATGGTAACTTTTTTTTAGTCCACAGTCGACAACAGAACTTCATGATCTCTTTATATCTTGTCAACACATCTGTTCATATTCACACATGTTCTCTCTGCTGCAGTCTGCATCACACTGTTTAAATACACTGATGTTATTTTTATGTCTGGTTGGAACACTGTTACAAGGAATTGTGGGACGGCATTACCTCCTTTCCCAAAAACCATACCCATGTCAGGTTGGCTTTGCCTTGTTCTGAGGTTATTGTCTGAAAGGATTTTTTTTCAAAGTGGCCACCTCACTTAAATAAATGACAGCTGACTCACACATGTTGCCATTCCTGTGGCTGCATTTGAAACATCTTGTTAGACCAGTAATTCCAACAATGGTTATCAAAACACCTTAGTTATTGTTTCAATGTGGTTTCGTGTTAAAGTGGACACTATGAGAACCAGCAAAAAGTGGTTTGCTGAGAATTGTGTGTTTAGAAAATCCTTAACCAACTCAGGTAACAAACTCCTCAGCCAAGACACAGAGGACTGTTCCTGGTGTGTATTTCCAGGAGTTATAAACACACACTTTCTATGAAAAATACGTCTGCTTGGTCCAAAAAGTCATACTGTCATGGTTTACTGCCAGGCTTAGAGCTATAGTGGTACTAAACAAGATTTCGTCTGTGGCCCCAAAACATACCTAGTCCTGTCAACAAATTGCGCACACTGCAGATCCTGCAATATAGATTGACTAATTGATAACTGTCAACTTAAGTGAAGAGCAAGTGATGTGTTTAATGTACATAACTCACGTTTAAATCGCATCAGTAAGTTTTGCATTGGAAGCCTGGCAGGGATTTTCAAGATGATGCAGCTTGTGTTGGACTTGTTGGTTGTTTAGTTGTATGGACAGAGTAATCACCTTTTCTACTTCCTCTTACTCCTTAACTGCCTCTTTGGCATTACCACAGCATGCAGTATCAAGACAACTTGTGTGTAAAATGGAAACGCCACATCATACCTACCTTGGGTAAGAACTGAGCAAGTCTCCATGATTTGGTGGTAGGTCCAGCTTACTTTTAAAACTGTTTTGTTTCACAATGAATTATATATTTGAACAAGGTTCAATGTCCACACAAAGGTGAAGGTATTTCATCACTCAACATTTTTTTTTTACGGGTTCTACAAAGAACATACAAGTTTCATTCTACTGTCTCCATCCTTTAATTTATACCCTATCCGCTCTGTTTTTCCTTGACCTTTCTGTCTATTGGTAAATAGAGTCACTTTTATACAGAATGATGAGCAGGTATGAGGCCTCAGGTGTAAACTAGTAAATCTAAAAAAATCTATGACAAATGTTTGCTTTCCTGTTCTCTCCATTCATCAGTTGTTTGAATGTTTGTTTTATATACACACTATAACCTTGCTGGTTTAATTGAATAAGAGGATAGTGCTTTCTATCAGGAGGAGCTGTCAACCCATTTGGAAAATAGGCACGTTTTGAAACCTGTATCCCTGCCCCTTTATCTTTCATCTTCCATTATCATTCCATCAAGCTAACACTTAAATAATTCCTCTTTTACAGCCCTCTCCAAGACTGATGATCCAAGGTTGCCCACATGTCTTGTATATTTTGTATTCTGTAGTCCCCAGAGGATGCCACTGTCCTGGGATACAGACTCTGACACAGGTGCATGCATAACTTCAGGCATCATAAAGCCGCAGGGACTGCAGGGATCCATCTAACCCACCCCACCAAACCCTCAAAGGCCCAGAGACCCATGGTCCAATCTGCGCTCTAATGTTTGAGGTAATTTATGACAGGAACAGAGGTCTAATTGTGCCAAAGTATTTACACATTCAGTGTTCTTTTCAGAACACTGTGTGCCCCTCTAACTTTGTATCTCACTCTACATGTGTAACCTTATCATCAAAATAAGGAATGAATGTAGGCTTACCAAGGCTAGCGTAAGCTAACTAACTAACTAGCTACTACTAAATCCCGATCTGTGTGGCCGTTTCCTGCATGTCATTCCCCATCTCCATCCTCACGTTTCCTGTCACTCTTCAGCTGTCTCTATCAAGAATAAAGCCAAAAAAAAAAAAGACTGAAATGTATCTTGTTGATGGTGCAGCGCAATTAATTAAAAGTTCTGGAATGCCAGAACATTGTGTTACAGTTTATCAAAATGTCCATGAAGGGCAGTGCCTATGACAATAAAACACCCACACATTTACTTAGAACAAGGAAACAGATAATTCATAAACACTATAATCACCTTTGTTATAATCAGTCATTAGACCTGAGGACAATGTAATTGTTTAATTGCCTTCTCATCAGTGAACATGTGAATAGCAGCAGGTTACATGGTGTGTGACAGCAACACCTTAGATTGGCATATTTGGTGGCAGCAAATTCTTTCAACTTGTAAAGTTGGTGCACAACACTCTCTAGGTGTCACACCGCGGTGAGGTCAAGTTGAGGTTTTGTCTTGTCTTGTCACTTCCTGTTTTATTTTGAAAGTTAACTCTCCTCTCGTTTCAGGTCACTTGCCCTTCCTCATGTGTCACCGGTCTGATTGTCTTCCCCGCCCTGATTGTTTCCACCTGTTCCCTATTACCTGGTGTATATATTGTCTGCGCCTCCCTTTGTCTTGTGCCGAAGTGTTTCGTCTTATGTAGCGTGCACCCAAGCCATCTCTTCACAGCTCATGTATCATAGCTTTTGTGCTCTTTGTTTTCCCTTCCTCGTAAGAGTGATTTTGTGTTGTAATTTTGTAGTCTAGCTTTTGTTTCTTTCTGAATATCATAGTGTTTTATTTTCAGCCTCGTTGGAGCGCCTTATGTTAAAGTTTCATAGCCTTTTGTTTTTCCTCCTTGAGAGTGATTTTGAGTTCGTTAATCTTATATAGAGAAGTTTAGTGTTTTTTCCTCCTTAGGAATGATTTTCTGTTTTTCTTAGTTTAGGCCTTTTTATAGCCTCACTCAAGCGAGGATTTTTTGTGAACTAATAAAACCGCTCTCCGGTCAACTCTGCATCTGAGTCCTCTTTGAGTCCAGGCCTGACACTAGGTTTTCCAAATGTCATTATGCTAAATGAAAGTAAAACTATTCTGAGCACTTTTGGGAGATCTGCAGAGTGTGTAATTAGTCTACTCTATTTACAGAATAACTTAAGAACTTAAAGTTATTCTTAAAGAATAACATAACTATTTAATCATCTGAAAATAAGGTGTGGGTTCTGTTCCACAGAGCCTGCAATGTCAAGCCCACATGTTTCAACAGGAGCCCAGAACAGACAAACTAAACACATTATAAAAGACAAGATGTGGTAGTTACACACCAACAACCAAGAATTTAGCACAATAAAATGCAACTAACGCATATTTTATTGGGAGGTTTCACTTAACAGAACTATACTGAAAGGTATGAAGAATCTCTGGGAACCAGTGGTCCATATGGTTGGTACCCTGTGCCTCAATCCTGATAGTGACAAATGATATTCAACAGCAGTCAGCGTCACATATTTACAGCTTTAAAACAGCACTTTTGGAAACCTATGGGTGAAGTCACTCAGGCTCTGTTCATTCTTTATACTGTCATTGATTCTGACACAGTGTGACATGGAGCTCTGCAGCCAGTTCACTACCTGCAGCAATAGTAGAAAGTAGAAGAAACACTATTTTATTCATTTCTTTAGAAAACCAATTACTTCAGTTTGATCCGTCCATATCTTTTATCATTTATCAGAGAAATGTGCTTTGTTGTTATTAAAACAAAATATATAATTAAAAAATACTTGAATAATACACTATTTTAACAGCGGCAGTTAAGTAATATTTCAGTGATGAAGAGCTTTTCAGTACTCTTACCACAACTGTATGTTTGTTGTAACTCAACTAACTCAACTAACTCAACTAAGATGTGGATGTAAAATGGGCCCTTCAGCATGCAGGAAAAGTAAATACGTTTTTCATAAAACCTTTATAAAAGAACATGACATATTAATCTAATACCCAGCATTTCATTTCAACATTTATAATCCATGCCATATCTCTCACTTTCCCTTTTCATTTATGGATCATATATATAAGACTAAGAACTATTAAAATATTCATTATACTAATAATACCCAATAATAAATAATAATAATAATAATAATAATAATAATAATAATAATAGCAGAAAAAAATAACAGAAAACTTCTGTCACTTTGCATAGATGACAATAACCTGCAATGGCTGAGTATTCATTATACTTGCATTCAAAGCATAGTTAAACACCTGCACAATAAACAATGGAGAGTATTATGCTGTGGGTTATTCTGCAGGTTTGACCAGTCTGCCATCAAAGCCATTCATTTCGTCACCAATTAACAGGATTAATAAGTACAGGTTGTTCAATCATTTAAGGAGTGGTTTACTGTAAAACAGAAACTATGGTTTGTCTTGAAAACACGTGGTTGATTTGGGTGTTTTTTTGTTTTGGTTTGGGGGTTTTTCAAACACTGGAAGATGATTTCTGATCCTGATCAAGAGCAGTGAAAACTCTAAATGTGTTTGTGGAGAATACAGCAAAGCCCTTTTCCTTGCCTTGCTGTCCTCTCCTCGGTTTTAGTCTCAACCTGTGGTTAAATAAGCAGTGTTATTTAATCACTACCTTTCATCTCACCTTCATCATGTTGGTGTTAATCTTTACAATCAATTCAGCTATTCTTCCGATAATGCCACGCCTCTGTCTGACAAAACAAACTAACCCTGCAACCTTACAGCATTCCTGACCCAGTTTTGTTTTTCTGCCCTCAGGATATATCTGTATGTCTTACGTGACACCAGGTCTTAAGTGTAGAACAATAATCATTTGTGATATAGCTTTGACTGATTTGAACCAGCTACATTCCCACCATGTGTTTTATAAAGCTGCTTCTTCCTCACCCAGGCTTGGACTGGCAGTGTGGCATTTTTAGCAAATAGATGGGCCACAAAGTGGGCTGCAATGCCATGACCAGCAACTTTGTTATAATAATAATCTTTTCACATTGTACTGCCACACATAGGCTCCATTAAAAAAAAGCACCAGAGACAAATCTTATTCCCAGTCCAACCTTTTCTACACCAACACAAGTGACCACTGTGACTCCAAAATAATGCCAGTGCTGCACAGCCTACCACAGCCTATCTCATGGTTAAATTTTCACTATTAAAAAGCAAAACAAAATAAAGTGAATGCTTAAGCAATTGGCCTGGTCGCAGCAGGATTTAAAAGAGCAAGATCAGTTCTTTCCAATAGAAATGCTGCAAAGGCAGTAAATTAATGCACACAAATGTTCAGTGTAGAGTTTAACATTGGTAACTTTCTCTTCATACATCCATGATCCATATATGGCTTAATGCTGCTGCTGCTGTGCCTGGCAGTTGTGTGTTTGAGGTTATTGGGAATTTCGACGCTATGTGTTGACATGCCATTTTTACACATTCAGTACATATTCATTTTCATTCATCAAAGGATTTGGGGAAGAACACCTTGTCTGTAGCAACGCTAACCTCTACTTTGGCACAACAGCACTTTGAGGTAAATGCTAAAATCAGTGCATCCAGTAGTTGAACAGATATTTCAATCTTGCGTGGTAGACTGGCCAAATGACTAACAATGCCATCCATTGAACTCTGTGGTCCTAAAAGCTACCATTGACAAGGTTGAAGATGTACTGAAGATGTACCAGGACTTGAAGTTTTCAGACAAATAATGGGGAACATAGCATGATGTATAACATACAATAGCAGTGTCAAACCAGGATTCACTGCAGCAGCTGCTGGTATCTGGTATTTAGTATGGAGACCCTGTGCACTGAGCTCAGCCTCCTGCAGGCTTTCAGTTCTCTCCATCACCCATACACCAGCCAAATTACGCCAAATTGTTTTCATCTTGTTGGGAGAATCAAATCACAGTAACAATGTGGAGGAATTATTATTCACAGAAAGAGAATTTGAGGACACCTCTCAGACATAAACAGGTTTATTTTCTATCTGTATTTATCTGTGATAAATCATATTGTGTAATAAATAATTTCTGATCCAGCCTCTGGCCTTCTGGTGTTTACATTTTTAAAAAGAAATATGGATTTATATATAATAATTCATACCAGGGGCTCAACTGATGTATATTGTGGACATGTGCAAGTTTGTACAGTATGTGCTTCCATGTGTCATAGGTCTTCATAACATTATTGGCTCAAGGGCGCCCTCTCTTTGTTGGTAAAGGCCAATGTTCATTATGAACCTAAACTTGTAAAGCAATGCTTTGGCTTAAGCATATCTAGATTTCATTGTCGATTAATATTCCTGTCATTATTCAAATCATGACTTATTTCCTATCCTTTGTACTTTGACTATCATGCTACCAATCTTTTTTGCATACATTTAATGTTTGTCATAATACATCTTCAAAATTCACTAAGGACCAGCACTACATGGTATAAATGACCTGGTCATCAGAATACTTAAACTACCAGTTGTCCTGTTTTACAGCCATTCAGTTTTGACACCATTGTCTGATAAACATACTAGAAAACTAAACTAAACATCAGAATCAGAATCAAAATCACTTTATTGGCCGGGTGTGTGTAGACATACGAGACATTTGACTTCAGTTCACTGTGCCCTCAATTGTACATACAGGTATGGACATGCAGTTTAACAAAGAACATGACAAGTAGACGCTTATAAACATAGAACAGAAATAACTATATGGGGAGGGGGGGCGCTGGAGAGCAGCAGCATGTAAACACACTTTTTCCGTGAGCTCTGCATGAAACTAACAATTTTCATTAAATTTCAGCCTCTAAAACAATTCAACAACTGACAAAAGTATACTCTCACACTTGACCATGCTCACAGAAGCCTGCTGCCAAAACCGACCGTTGTTAAGTTTCACTCCTTTCAAGAAAAGATGAACGTCTTGAGAAAAGCATCAAGCCAGCACCCCATTCTGCATAAAATCAAACTGATCTTCATTTTTGCAGACTACACCACTGCCTTCAAAGAAGCAAGAGAGCTGCTGAGACACTGGCCTAACACATGGTTTGGCCACCCGTTTTTTTGTTCCCCGCAACATTGAAAATCACTGCCCCGAATGGAGAACGGAGATCATTCAACTGTCCTGCTGAAGCTAAGCAGGACAGCAAAGTACATTATCAAATTATTACCGAGGATACAGGTAACTGAGAGACTGTAAACCTCACACTCACATACTTATTAAACATGTAATTCCATAAAATGCCATGTACAGCCAGTTTACCAGAGTACAATGGCCAATAATTAATGTGCAGATAAACAGTTCAACTCTTCACCGCTTTCCATTGCCACATTAATTTTATTTTCTTTAAATTAATTTTATATATTTTATTCATTTACCTTCTTTGATTTATGAAACATACAAACCTCACGCAGAGTAGACTGATAGTCATTAATCTACTTTTTCCTTGTAAAGGAGTATATTTGTCATGTCTAGTTGTTGGTTGTGCTAGGAGAGAAGAGAGAAGGTATTATCTGAAGAGCTGGCTCTTCAGGAGAGGGATGCTCCTGCTCTGGTAGGAACTGGTACTGCGTTCCACCAACGGGGAGCAGGTGGGAGAACCAGACGTCATTCATTGGAAGACCACAACAGTCATGAGGTAACATATGCCTGTATAAGGGTGTTCAAGTAGATAGGTACTTTCTCTGCGATGTATCAGTCACTAGAGTTTACCTGGAGGTCACCTGGAAAACAGCCCTAATATCTGAAGTGAGGACATCAGGACAGAAGGGGAGAGGGTTAATGTTGTGGGACATAAATGTGTCTGTATGAAAAGGGAAACCTTGGTGTGTGCTAATTGTTCTGGCTCCTGTTACAGCATCTACAGAGGCATAACCTCAAGGTGTTGATGATTTGACAGGTCAATAATATATACAGGGTTTTAAAGTCTGAACAAATAACCACTGGTATCATTTTTCTTCTCAAAACAGTGCATACAAAGAGGTAAAGACTGTTGTCTTGTGTCATTCTAACCAAATTGCCACACCTGAAGGCGGAGCTATAACCCTGCCATCACACAGAGAGGTTTGAAATGAATGCAAACAGCATATCATCCCAACTTTCTCTCTCTCTCTCTACTTTCCTGTTCCACAGCTACTAGCATGACTATATGGGAGTTTTCATTGAGAAGACCTTTTTCTTTAAATCAAGTTTGGGAATTTTTATTGTCTTTTGGAAAACAGGAACAGATTGGTGGGTGCTGAGATCACCAATAGTCTAGTATCACAAGACCCCAAGGTAAGCTATCGGGGTGCCCCATTGACAAGATCTAAGATATACTGTCACTCCAGGACTTGATTTTAATGAGGAACATAGTATGATACATAACATAAAATCACCCAAGCGAAACCAGGCTTCAATACAGCAGTTGCTAGTATTTGGTAATCAGTATGGAGAGCCTGTTAAGTAAATGTGTTAAGAAATTAGACTCTCGACTGATGATTCATTTCAGTGCAGCGTTCACTGAGCTCAGGATCCTGCAGGCTTTCAGTTCTCATCACCCATACATCACACATGTGAACCCTGGCAACCAGCTGGCTGGCCAACTCAACAACAAATTGCACCAAATTGTTTTCATCTTGTTTGAGGAATCAAATCACATCATGCTGTGGTGGAAAATCTGTTATTATTATTCATAATAATGACAATTTGATAGAGGACATCTCTTATTTTCTATCCATTTATATATGTGATAAATCTTGTGTAATGTATGACCTCTGATTCAGCCTCTAACTTTTTTAATTTTTACAAAAAAATATGAATTTCAAAATAATAACTAACCTCAACTGATGTGTATTGTGAATAGTCTTGTCTAACCAAGTTTGTACAGTATGTGCTTTTATGTGTCATAGGTCTTTATGAAATTATTGGCTCAAGAGTGCCCTCTCTCAGTAGATTAATGCCAATGTTCATTGTGAACCTAAACTTGCAAAGCAACATATTGCCCTGAGCAGTGAGTTTTCACTGTCAGTGCATATATCTGCCATTCAAATAATGACTGAGAGAATGGCCATGGTATTTAATTTCCTTGCATATCACAAGCAAACGTGTTTCCTATCCTCTTTACTTCTGACTGTTATAATATTAATCTTTTGCCATAAATTTAATGTCATAATCTTCATCATACTATGAGGACATATTCATTCATCACTAAGACCCAAAAAAAACTTTTACAACAACAACAACAATTAAAAACACTTCAGCGCTGATCAGTAAGATTAACTAGTCTCTTGCAGCAGTAACAGGTACTGTCCTGTTAGGTGAGGGGAACTGTATCAGTATTTGGAAATCAATGGGAAATGATACATATATTTTAATTTTGAACTCCATACTTAAAGTATGAACACAGTAACAACATAATTAAATCTATCAAAACATAGGAAATTGGTTTTATAGTTTTTTTTTCTCATTTATTAATGCAACAGAAAGTACAGCAGGTAGATGTCACATGTGTTAACATGCTTCATTCTAAAGGTTTTTTTTCTAATTATAGAGTTTTGTGCATCACTGCTTAATCATCAAGAGAGAATCATTAGAATCAACTTATTTCCGAACCTGATTTTTTACTGTTGTCGGAGTAAGGAGTAAGAAGACCCACATTAGAACAAGTTAATTATTTTTTCATTGTGTCATGCAATCATCTGAAAGAGAAAAGATTACAGTGAGGACAGCAGACACATTAGTGAGTGCACTGCATGACAATGCCACCGGTGCTCACGACCCAAAGACGGCGCCGGTCGTAGGACAGATGGCGGATGGGCAAACACATTTTGATGTGGATCCATCTTGTGCCTTGTGGACGATGCCTGGAAATGCCAGCTCTGTTGAGAAGGAGATGGATATAGAAACCATGAAACCATCAACCTGATTCCCTTTTAATGAGCATTTTTAAAACTCTCCTGTCTTTGACATTGTTTACCCTTAAATAAGATTTTCCTTCAAGTTTTGTACAGTAGCAGCTCAAACCTTTTTGGTCATACACATTATTTTAGACAACTGGTTTTATCCTTAACTGTGATTTCTATTCTTCTTTATGGTTTAAACTGTAGCTGAAATATAGCTAAAGTGTTGCATCATCAATGGAATTTTACACCTTACCTTTGATAGACCTGGCCGCCTCGATTCACTACAAAGACGGTTCCATCAGTCCCCACTTCAACCATCCTTGCAGACCCTCCAACATGTCTCCAGCCACTGATGCCACAACTGGTTGGTACAATTCTCTGTCATAAAGAAGAATACATAATGAGATGTCATGATAAATGAGTGTATGGGTTTAATATTCCTTAAGAAGGAACACCAACATAGAGGAATTTATTGTTGTTGCAGTATCCAACCTGTGTGAACCAGATCCGATAGCGTCTGTCGATTGCCCAGCATCCGTATCGTAGGCCACAGCTGTAGTACCTCAAACCAATTGAACTATAACTCCAGCTCAGGGAGCCTGCTCCATTAAAGGCAGAAGCAAGGTAACTTCTCAGACAGTAGCCCAGTAAGTTGTAAGTAGTTCCCACAATCTGACCATCACCTCCAGCATCCACCTGCTGCATATAAATACCTGTCCAACACAGTGTTATGGGTCATTTAATCAACAAGCAGTGACTGTTTACTGTATGCACTTTAAATGTTAACAACAATACGTACCACCAGCTACGCGAAATTGTCCATTTACATATTTGTAGACCCTGTTTGAAGTGTCAGCTCCCCAGATTCCCGCAGGCCCTACTGTGACATGCTTGAGTCTAGGTGAGCCCAGTTTGAACCAAGTCGTTCCACACAGCATATACACAAAGTAGCTTGCATCTCTTGCAACCACTTTTCCTTGTCCAGCATCAATCTGCACTATAGTAGGCAGCTGTGGGGCTGCTCTACATTTCCAGGCTGTGAAGACAAAATCATTAGTGATGTGAGTGGTAAATGTAGATACATTTGAAGAATAAAAAAACTTTAATTGCATCAACAACTGTATCATTGAAATGTTTTGAAAAACTGGACCTACCATGACTGACGGCCAGGTGACACATCACCAGCAAGAGGACTGCGACAGCTTTCATGTTGTCTCTGTGTTTCTGGGTCTGTGTTCAGCAGTGAAACTGTTGATGTATCTCTATATCTCTTTTGAGCTACTGCCCTATGACACATCACTTTGTCTGACTTTTATAGTATGGACCCATGGGTTTGACACAGTATCAGTTACGACCACAACTGGTTTTTCAGGCAGTTCAGGGAAGCCAAAAGAAATATTGAGTATTTACACGCTGATGTAGGCCACTGATGTTATGACAGAAAAGGTAACATGAGAAAAAGATACACTGTAAAGTTGATTTGAAGAGAACAACACTGCATGATGATGATCTGAATAATAAAAACTATTTTGCTCTCTATTTGAAAATTGTTATACGCCTCATGCCTGCTAAAATCCATCTTTAGCTCATTTTAATACACGATTTATTTGTTGGGTTCTTATGTGGTGACGTCTGACCTGCAAATTTTAAGATGGACGACTGCTATTATGTGGCTGGAGTCCAACAAAATGCAAATATGTCACAAATACTTGGGATGTCACAGGTTGGTCTCCGTCCCTTGGTTTTTATTTAAAATGTTACTTTAGCTGAGGTGGAACAGTTGGTGTATCAATAAAAGCAAACTGCAACAAAGTGTAATGGAAAGAGACACATTCTCCGACTGGAGAACTGACTCCATCACCTGTTTGTCCTAACAATCAGAACAGTACTCCACTTTTTTGCAACTGAGATAAGATAGAATATCAGTGAACTATTGTGAACTATCAGTGAACTATTGTGACATTTAAAACATGCTATAGCAGAAAACCTTAAAAGTACGTCTTAAGCAGGAACATTATTGAATGGCAAACAGCATTGTTGTTTCTGAATTTTGAGCCCTGTGTATTATTTGTATTGATAGTAGATACAGGTTTACTGTGCTTACTCTGGGATGTTTACACATGCGAATTGTACATTTGCTTTTCATGGTTTTGAGTCTGATATGTCCTGGACACCTCAACAGAATCCTGTTCACATGACGCAAACGATATCCACATTTCTGATCAGCTGTGTGCAAATGGCTGTCTAAACTTTAGTTAGATTTAGCTTCTCCACCTGCACAGGTGCAATAATACAATTTATGATATGCACTTGTACTTTCCCTGTATTTCAGCTTATTGATCATTATTATTGTATTTCTTCTTTTACTAAATATCATGCAACTTGAGTCGATGACAAACATAACACCATGACAGAATAATCAGAAACTGTGCCACAGTATCCTGGTTTCTATCAGGATAGCATATCCAGATATTTCAATACCTAGATGTGCAAATGTGCTCATGCACAAGCAAGTGCGTATGTTTTTGAAAAAAATGTAAATTGTACATGTGTCACCTTTGTAGGAAAACTACAGATAAAAACGCGTACATGCTCCAAGACTGATGGTCTGGACAGGGTTTGTGTCCACCACAAACTGCTGTTGGGGGACAGGAACTGTGGGAACAGGTGTGGTTGTAAACCTTTCTTTGAGGCCTTGGAAGGCTTTCTCAGCCTCAGAGGTCCAAAGAAAAGGTACCTTTGAGGAGATGAGAGCATGCAAAGGGGCAGCAACAGAACTGAAATTGCGAATGAATTTTCCGTAAAAGTTGGCAAATCCCAGGAACTGCTGTACCTTCTTCTGACCTTCATTGGGTCCATCTGTATTTTGTTGGCTGTGACAATGTAGCCCAGGAAGCTGACAGTGGCTGCATGAAACTCACATTTCTCTGCTTCGATGTACTGTTGATTTTCTAACAGCCTCTGCAGGACCAGTCAAACATGAATTTCTTGAGTGTCCTCATGTGGTGAGAAAATCTGAATGAAACACATTCAAAAACTCTCTCAAAATGTCATTAACAAATGTCTGAAAGACTGCCGGAGTATTACAAAGTCTGAGGTGGCTGTAGTCAATACATGGTCTCAGAGAACCAGAATCAGAGAACTTCTAATTTACAAAGAAGAAGCTTGCACCACAGAGGAGGATGGATTATTCCAGCCTTGAGCAAGATGGTGATGTATTCATCCGTGGCCGCTCTCTCTGGCCCAGAGAAGGAGTAGAGGTGCCACTTGGGAATGGTTGTGCCGGGGAGCAGGTCAATGGCACAGTCAAATGTCAAATGGTCGGTGAAGAGGGAGTGGCATGGCTTTTGTTTTGTTAAATACTTCTTTTAGGTCATGATAACATGAAGGTACTTTACAACTCAGGGTAGTTGGAGTCATTGTCAATGCTTAGTTCAGTCCTTAGCTGTGGCTCGAATATGTTATTCGCTTTATATGAGTTCATATGAGTGTTCACAGCCCTCTTAATTTTGCCTGAGCACCAATCAATGTGAGGATTATGCTTCTTAAGCCATGGAAACCCCAAAATCAGTGAATGCTGTGCTAAATCAAATAAATGAAATTGCATGCTCTGTGTGGTCGTCTTCTATCATTACCTGTATGGGTTCAGTACAATGAGTAACAATAAACGACCATCCAAGCTGCTAGCCATCCATCCAAACCACTAGCATTAACATGATTTGACAGAGGAACAGTCTTAATCTGGTTCTGTCGGGCTATATTCCGGTCCATGAGGCTCTCGTCTGCCCCGGAATCAATTAAAACTCCCTGAGTTATAGTCTGATATAGGCGAGTTGATGGCCCTGCTGTCGAAGCAGAGCAGTAGAAGCAGCAGCACTCCTGTAGATGACGCTGTCTGTCTTAAGGAGATCTTGGTCCTCCCCAGCTGCATCGGCTCCTCTGATCCACGTGGTGGCGCTGCATTCCCTGAACCTGTTGACATGGGGAACAAAGAGATCTTCTAAATCATGGAGTAGCTCCAAGGGTGCTAAATGATCTTTTATGGGTTCGGCAAATCCATTCATAAAAGCGTCTATTAGAGCTGGTGTGTTCCACCTGCTATCTGCGCCTACTGTGCGAGACTCAATGGCGTAGTCTATGACTCTCTCTGTGAGGTCCTTCACGCCATGGCCAATTGTGCTGAGCTGTGCCTCGTGCTGGTAGATCTTGGTGACTTGTGCAGAGAGGGCAGTTTGAAGCTTCTTGGAGTCGGCTGGGTCCATACTTGGTCAGTTTGTTCTGTCACGACCTGTGTCACAGTTCTAATGGACTCAAATGCACACTCCGAAGACAAGGTAATCCAACAAAAAGGATTTAGCGCTCTCATGGAGGATACAAAAAACAAACAAAAGATGTTCTCAAAAGAGGATGCAAAAAACAAATGAGGCGCTCTCAAGGAGGATCACGATAACAAATCAAACTAGGCTTGGAACACAAGAAAGCCTGATGGATAGGAAGTCACGCTTGACATACTGTAACTGAACAAGATTAACTGACAAGGACAAAGGGAGGCAAGGACTATTTATACAAGAGTGAGAACAAGTGAAACCAATCAGGGGCGGCGCAGACAATTACAAAGGTGGGAAAATAACAGAAAGGGAGGAAGTCTGGGTCTGAAATGAGAGCGAAAAGGTAAGTACAAAAATAAAACATGAAGTGCTTGAACACAAAACACTAAACATGAATATGACTAAATTCAACATGATGAGACATAATACATAATCTCAACATGGTGATTATTTGACAGGCTAATGATAAACACAGGGTTTTATGTCTGAACAAATAACCACTGGCATCATTTTTCTTCTCAAAGAAGTGCATACAAAGAGGCAAAGACTGTCGGCTGCACCTGAAGGCAGAGCTATAACCCTGCCATCACACAGAGGGGTTTGACATGAACACAAACATCTTGTCATCTCATCTTTCCCTCTTTTCCACCATGTCCCTGTTTGTGTACAGCTGCTCTTATCTAATGAAAGCCCAAAAAAATAATCTTCAAAAAATTAAGAAATAATCATAGAACAAAGGTCTAATAAAGGCTGATAACTGAAACTGAGTTTTGTGTCTTCTAGTTACAACAGAAAGGAGGAGGAGGACAAATAAAATATTAATTCTTTTGTTGTTGAAAGTTTACAAATGTTCATCTTCTCAAAACTGTCATCAAGTCACATCTGCATCAGGTAGGTGTTATATCTTCAAACTGACTGGCTAACAGACTATTTTTTTGCCCTCCACAAGCTACTTTTAGGTTGTACTCTTTCAGGGTTCAAATGAAAAAATGTCAGTAAAGTTTATTCTTTAGCAATGATCTTTAGAGGAAAAATTGTTAAGGGAAGTTAAGGGAAGTGCTGAGGAAATAAATTCCTCCAAACATATAGAAAATAATCTCTGCACAGGTGGCTGTGTGGAAGGTGCATTTTGATGTACCTGATCTGATACACAGAGCATCTGTGCTCTCATGGGTTCTCATGGATCGTGGCTGATGCTGTGGTCCTGCACGATGTCCACTACATATATTATTACTATCATTATTGCTACCATATCTCCATAACAGTTTATAGTTACTTATTGCTTTGCTGCTGCTGTGCATCTGTGTCTCTCTATCTCTCTCTATCGCTCTCTGTTTATCTATCTCTGTATCTGCTGTGACAGAGGCGATCAGCTGCGCTGTTGAGCAGATGCAACGGTGCCATTAATAGTTAATAGGCAACACAAGAGGCATACCATCAAAACAATATACAATAACATCAAATTATATAGATTAATAAATGTTTATATGTACTCTTACAATGTATAAATTATGTATAATAATAGAAATGTATATCACCTGGTTGAACTCAAACCTTACATATACAGTAATATTAGCTTTTTTCTCTAGCTTGCTGTCTGACATCATGGTCAGGTTGATCTGGGCCCAGCTTTCATACGTAGTTTATCCAGCAAAGTTCTCCTCTGGAACGGATGCTGAAGGAGTGATTTTACCATCGTGATGGTTGGGTCTTACCATTATATACGCCATTGTCTTGTAGAATAGCGCTTTTACGTAGCTGACTTTAGCCGTAGCTGGCTTGGGGCAATAAAATAATCGCCCTTTCTGGAGGACACTGATTGGCTAAATTGCACGTCAAACGGTCAAACCTTATATTAGCGATTGGTTTAACTGTTTCATAGACCCGCCTCCTCGGGGCGATTTCTCCAGCGCTCCAGAGCAGCTGAGACATGGGCAGTGGATTTTCTGCACATATTTTTGGACATATTAATGGTTGTATTCCATTATTTAGACACACAAATATTGAAAATATGAATGATTTAATATGATATGATTATTTTTTCATTTTATTGTTGTGGCTCAGGCAGGGCGGCACCCCACCGCCCTCTATTGGCCAGCCGCCACTGGTAATGAACACTTTTTTCTAATCCTGTCTATGGAAGTTTTTAATACAATTTATAAAATTTGTTTGATAAAGATGTCTATTTTTCAGGTTATTGTGACCAAAAGCACATCTGTGTTAACAAGGCAAGTGGCTTTTGTATGCTAAATTCTGAATAATGCAACAAATTTATAAATGAGTGTTTCACAAGCAGGACTCAAACTTGCTTCAGTGTTGATCAGCAAGATTAACTTGTCTCTTGCAGCAGTAACAGGTACTGTCCTGTGAGGAGAGGGGTACTGTTTCTCCTTGTATCAGTATTTGTCAGTTAATGGGAAATGATACATATATTTTAAGTTTTGGCTTCCATTTCCTTAAAGTATGAACACAGTAACATCATTATCTATAATCATCTATCAACAAACAGGAAATTGGTTTTATTGTTTTTTTATTCTCATTTATTAATGCAACAGAGAGTACAGCAGGTAGATGTCACATGTGTTACCATGCTTCATTCTAAATTAGTGTTTTTAATTATAGAGATTTGTGCATCATTGCTGAATCAAGAAAGAATCATTTAAGAAACAATGTATTTCCGAACCTGATTTTTGATTGTTGTCAAGATAAGGAGGAAAGGTTAAAGAAGACCAAGATGATTATTTTTTCATTGTGTCATGCAATCATCTGAAAGAGAAAAGATTACACTGAGGACAGCAGACACATTAGCGAGTGCACTGCATGACAATGCCACCGGTGCTCACGACCCAAAGACGGCGCCGGTCGTAGGACAGATGGCGGATGGGCAAACACATTTTGATGTGGATCCATCTTGTGCCTTGTGGACGATGCCTGGAAATGCCAGCTCTGTTGAGAAGGAGATGGATGTAGAAAACCATGAAACCATCAACCTGATTCCCTTTTAATGAGCATTTTTAAAACTCTCCTGTCTTTGACATTGTTTACCCTTAAATAAGATTTTCCTTCAAGTTTTGTACAGTAAGCAGCTCAAACCTTTTTGGTCATACACATTATTTTAGACAACTGGTTTTATCCTTAACTGTAATTTCTATTCTTCTTTATGGTTTAAACTGTAGCTGAAATATAGCTAAAGTGTTGCATCATCAATGGAATTTTACACCTTACCTTTGATAGACCTGGCCGCCTCGATTCACTACAAAGACGGTTCCATCAGTCCCCACTTCAACCATCCTTGCAGACCCTCCAACATGTCTCCAGCCACTGATGCCACAACTGGTTGGTACAATTCTCTGTCATAAAGAAGAATACATAATGAGATGTCATGATAAATTAGTGTATGGGTTTAATATTCCTTAAGAAGGAACACCAACATAGAGGAATTTATTGTTGTTGCAGTATCCAACCTGTGTGAACCAGATCCGATAGCGTCTGTCGATTGCCCAGCATCCGTATCGTAGGCCACAGCTGTAGTACCTCAAACCAATTGAACTATAACTCCAGCTCAGGGAGCCTGCTCCATTGAAGGCAGAAGCAAGGTAACTTCTCAGACAGTAGCCCAGTAAGTTGTAAGTAGTTCCCACAATCTGACCATCACCTCCAGCATCCACCTGCTGCATATAAATACCTGTCCAACACAGTGTTATGGGTCATTTAATCAACAAGCAGTGACTGTTTACTGTATGCACTTTAAATGTTAACAACAATACGTACCACCAGCTACGCGAAATTGCCCATTTACATATTTGTAGACCCTGTTTGAAGTGTCAGCTCCCCAGATTCCCGCAGGCCCTACTGTGACATGCTTGAGTCTAGGTGAGCCCAGTTTGAACCAAGTCGTTCCACACAGCATATACACAAAGTAGCTTGCATCTCTTGCAACTACTTTTCCTTGTCCAGCATCAATCTGCACTATAGTAGGCAGCTGTGGGGCTGCTCTACATTTCCAGGCTGTGAAGACAAAATCATTAGTGATGTGAGTGGTAAATGTAGATACATTTGAAGAATAAAAAAACTTTAATTGTATCAACAACAATTGTCATCATTGAAATGTTTTGAAAAACTGGACCTACCATGACTGACGGCCAGGTGACACATCACCAGCAAGAGGACTGCGACAGCTTTCATGTTGTCTCTGTGTTTCTGGGTCTGTGTTCAGCAGTGAAACTGTTGATGTATCTCTATATCTCTTTTGAGCTACTGCCCTATGACACATCACTTTGTCTGACTTTTATAGTATGGACCCATGGGTTTGACACAGGATCAGTTACGACCACAACTGTTTTTTTCAGGCAGTTCAGAGAAGCCAAAAGAAATATTGAGTATTTACACACTGATGTAGGCCACTGATGTTATGACAGAAAAGGTAACATGAGAAAAAGATACACTGCACAGGTGAAGCTGTGTTTGTAGTAGATGTTGATTTGAAGTTGATTTGAAGAGAACAACACTACATGATGATGATCTAATAAAAACTATTTTGCTTTCTATTTGAAAATTGTCATACGCCTCTATCAGCCAACTCCAACAAGAGTTAAACCACAAGATGGACGATTGCTGTTTTGTGGCTGAAGTTCAACAAAACCCAAATGCATCACAAATACTTTGCATGTTGCTGGTTGGTCTCCATCCCTCAGTTTTTATTTAGGGGTTGAACAGTTGGTGTATGAATAAAAGCAAACTGCAACAAAGTGCAGTGGAAAGACCTTAAAAACACATAAAAGGAAATCTGAAGCAGAAACATTACTGAACGGAAAACGGAACTGTTCATTTTGAATTTTGAGCTCCTTTATTATTGGTATTATGGCGACATAAGGGTTATTACTAAGTTATGTATCAGAAGGTCTTTGCTTTTTTTTAACCAACAACGTCTCCTTGGGTTAAGGACCAAGAACTTGTACTAAAAATCAATTATCAACTCTTACAAAAGGACGCGTTCACTCAGCGAGGGCAGGAGACAGAGTTCAGTGATCAGATACATAATTTTATTGTTTAAATAAGCACAAGGCCTGGCACAAAAAATAGCCCACCTGGAGATATATCTTCTACTCATCCTTTCCACAATGCTCTCCATATTTTCAGAGAATAAAATATGTATCTTCCCTACAAGTACTCAGCTCTAATGGACAGAACTGTCATCAGACTGACATATTAACACATTCAGTATGTTTATGTAAAAAACAATAATACAATGATGACCTTATCTGTCACAGCTGACAGAACAAAGACAGAAAGATGCTAAAGGTCTGAGCAATGGATTGAAACAAATCCATGATAAAACATTCAAGTGTAAAGTTGTTACAGTCATATGACACACTGCCAGTGAAAAGTGGAGTGAAGTTAAAGAGTGAATTGATTTGTGGCTCCATTTGTTAGTTAGAAAATATCACAAAACTATTTCTATGCAATATTCATGAGGAAAATATGTTTTACACACAGATATTTATCAGCACCATGCATCATGCACAAGCAAGAAGGAAACAAGACAAATGAAGGCACACAAAACTTGCAAGGTAGCTGGACTCACAAGATCATGACATGAGAATACATCTTGCCAGGCTTAAAGTTATGTGTTTGTGTCCAGACCATGGATGTATGAAGAGAACAGGACAGAGCATTGGGCTTTGTTGATTCTTCTGGAAGCTGCTTACTGATGTAATAACCCAAAAGTGTTAGATTTCTGAGTACAATTACCGTAGAGCAAACACACTAGAAACTGACTGGCCAACCATGAATGAACTGCTAATTTCTTGTTTACCTGTCTGCTAATAAGAATGAGGATAGCGTTATTCAGCTGCTTCTTTCAACATGTAAGCTCATGTGGAAAAATCTTTTTGGTCCCCTGTGCATCACATGTGCCATTTTCTTTGCTGCTGTGTGTTGGGGAAGCATTCTCAGAGCCAGTGACACTAACAGACTGGATAACATCATCAGAAAGGCTGGCTCTGTGCTAGGTCTCAGGTTGGAGTCGTTTGCGACCTTGGTGGAGAGGAGGACGCTAAATAAACTGATCCATCATTGACAACCAACAGCACCCTCTCCATCACACAGTGGCCAGACAGCAGAGCACCTTCTCCCACAGGCTGCTCCAGCTCTGCTCTCGAAGGGACAGATACAGGAAATCTGCCACATGCCATCACATTATACAATGAAAGCTAAACTCTAGTTATTACTTATTATCTTATTATTTTATTATTATATTATTATACTTATTATATTAGTTACCTATGGGTGAAATGCTGTTGCTGCAATGCAATTTCCCAGTTAGCGATTTATGAAGTATTTCTAATCTAATCTAATCTAATCTAATCTAATCTAATCTAATCTAATCTAATCTAATCTAAATCTAATGACCACAGTTTGGCCACTATATCAAAATGAGTGCAAATCCCATCTTGTGGGCTTGATCATTTTTCAGTAACACGTTTGATCTAATGCTTATCTATACATTTCAGTTGGTGGGTCCCTTGTTTTTAAGTTTGTGTCACTTTCATTCATTTCACCACTCTCTCCCCTCCCTGTCCTCTCTATCTATAAATGAGTGCTCTGTTTTCCTTTTGTCTCAGTACCTTGACCCTTAACAGCATGATAAAGTGTTACATCCTGTTTATTGGTAAGCAGCCTCACTTTTTACACACTGTTTAGCAGGTATGAAGGATCAGGTGCAAACTCATAAATCCTTTAAGATGGTGCCTGCATTTTAATGAGATCATAAGTTATTAGAAAGTGTGCTGTGGAGCTTCAGTGCAGAATTATAAGCTACCCAAACCATATTAGCTGAACCTTTGTCTCCTCTGTCCATGAAGCAAGTAGTTGAATCATCTGACTTTAAGACTGATGGCTGTGAGCAGGCACCTCTAGCGTCGTCAGGCCACAAAGGATGCCACAACCCAGGGGGAGAGAAGCTGATGGAGGTGCCTACGTGACCCACAAAGGCTCTGGGATAGCATATATACCTCTATACACCCTGTTCATCCATGGGCCTGGAGACTGATGACTCCACCCGATCTATGATGTCAGAGGCCATCTATCACAGCAACGGAGGTCTAACTGTGTTAAGTGTGTAACTATGCCCACACACAACACTACACTACAGTGTGTGGTCCTTAATGCCTCCATGTGTAGAAAGAAGGAAGTTATTTTTAGTTCTTTTTACAATGAATGAATGGCCCACACAGTTACGATGAAACAAATAAATCTGTATGTGTGTTAACATACAGTTTACACTCGCATTAACCATACAAAGGAGCTCTCATCATTTTTTATGTGCAGTATGGAACCTACAGGAAATGGTGTAGTGCCCTCAAATTTGCAAAGCATTTTAGCATCTTTCACCTCATTGTCTTGGTTTAATGGTCCACATCTTCACTGTTCTGATTTATTCACGCTCTCATTAGCACTGTTTCCACTAGCGGTCAGCTGTTTTGTAAAGAGAAGCTAAGATAAAGCCATCATATTCTATCCACTGAGCAACAAATAGCAGGTGAAGACAGTGCAGCATTTAGCAGCTAAAGATCCAGATATTTCCCTCATGAGTTGATGGAGACCAAACCAGAGCTAAAAGGAGAATTAATGTTAATTAGCCATAGAGAGATTTTTCTATTCTAGCACGTCACTTTTGGGCATTACACAGGGTACCGCATATGTCTTGAGGTCACCGCAGAGGTACTGCTTAGGTTGTTCTGAGGAAAGCATTCTGATTATTACTATGGTAACCAATGTCAGAGGATAAGGCTGTCTCACTACCTAGACACAACAGATAGGTAAATAACATTTAAGCCTCAACAGAGTTGGATAACAATGTTGGACCACTAAGGGTGGTAGTTGTGTCACTGTCTTGAGGTCATATAGTTGAGTAATTGAGGACAGCTTCTTCAGAACTCTTGGACTCCTGTGCACTCCCTCTCCACTCACATAAGAGCCATAAATGCTCTAAATTAATGCCAATATTGGTCCAATTGGCACACAATAGCCATTAGTTAACTAGTGTATCCTTACACCCATGAACCCTTTAAAGCAATAAAAGAGTCCTTTCTGTATAATTCTGTCAGTGCTGGGATACATTTTAAGATCAATTTAATTGTTTCCATTGTTGACATATTTTTATATTGCATAGTGTATAATTATAGAGAAAGAAAGAGTTTGCCTGTACAGCAGCACAAAATGAAGATCTAAACCTCCGATCTGTTATCTGTCTATTAATAATAAAGGAAAATTCATATTTTCACTATGATCTGTTATTTATGTCCTAATGTATTTTGCTTGCATGGAGAGAGGGGAGGCATAGGTACCAGATCTGCCTGTGGTCCTGCATTTACAGATGAAGTAACACAGTATAATTGACTGTACTGCCCAGTATATACGTCTGCTGTTGAGTCTCTCAATACGGTTTTGTTTAGTTATTAATGCTAGCTTAGCACAGAAAAAGATTTACTTTCAAAAAAATTAAATAATAAAATAATGCATTGTAACATGTTTTTTTTCTTGAGCTGTTCATGGAGGTAGCTAACGAGTGAGACAATACATTTCCGTCAGGAGTTGCACATGTGCAGTACAGATCGGGCAGCACAAACACAATGGCGCTTAGTTTTTATCTATCTGCCATTTATCTGCTCTGAACCACATAGAGTACATCATCCTATATTTAAGGGAGTTCATGTTTCCTCTGAATGTTTAAATGCAGGACACAAACTGGAATAATCACTTTTAGGCTCCCAAATCTACTTTCTCTGATAGAACCTATTATCATTTAATAGACTGTAAGCTGCTTATTCAAGCCTGTATCTTATCTCCTCTGCTCTCTGTGGGATATATCACAGAGTAACTCTTATGGCATGCTGAGAGGTCACCTGGAAAACAGCCCTCATGTCTTTCTAAAGACATCCAGAAAGAAAGGGAAAGAGCTCATCAAACCATGCATGTGTTGTGTCTCAGGTAATGTTGTGTGTCATCAGTGTGTCAGTATGAAAATGTGAACTCAGGTGTGAATGCTCGCTACCTGTCCAACTCTCTTCTCTGACAACATGCCCAAGATGTTTTTGCAGCAGCACAGCGATGTTGTGCTAGTGGTGCTGGTTCCTGTCACAGTGTCTACAGAGGCATAACCACAAGACACTGTTTGACAAGCCAATGGTAAACACAGGATTACCACCAGAGCGGTGAGATGTGATAATCACACACAAACCTCACGTGAAGCTGAAGCGCTCAATGCACCACCACTCCTAAACTCATAAATATTAGCAAATATTCTTTTAACACTGGTGACATGGATAGGCTAAATAATATTACACTTTCACCTCATTGTCAAAAAGGGAAAATATCCAACAAAAGTCAACTGTTGCTGATCAAAAGAAACGGTTATGTTGAGGATGACATACAATAGTCGAAAGACAAACAGTGAACTTAAGGTCATATCTGCATCACGTGTCATGTCTTCAAACTAAATATTATTCACAAGTTGAAATAAACAATGTAACTTTTCAATAAACTCATGTTCATGTTGCTCAATTTCAGTTCAGTCCAATTCTGATCTGAGTAAAGGGAAATAAAAAAAACAATCAGGTTCAAGTAACCACATATCTCGAGGAGGATAAGAGAGCCCTCCAGTGGTGACTCAGCTGCAGAGACTTTACTGGGGAGGTGCTTTTCCACAACAAAACATTTCTGCATGTAGTTCAAACAGATGCAGCACGTGACAGAGTTAAGTGCATGCAAAAATATGGGCAAAAATATGAAGGTGGTCACAAAGAGACACAAAACAAAAAAAGTATAGCATTTTTAGAGAACATCTTGCTTACTTTATGAGATTGAACTGGCGGTGGCTTCTTAAGTCTGTCAACACACTTTGTCCATGGATTCAAATGTTGCTCAGTGAAACGTGCACAGATTTCCCTCCTCTCTTTTCATCTAGCACTATAACCAAATGAAAAATTTCATATGTCTGATACAATGGTTTATGACCAGGTGACGTTCACCATTAGCCACAGCGCCACTCTGTGTTTGGTCATACCCTTGAGGTTTATGTTGGTCACAACCTCTAAAACAGCATGCAGTCCTGGCTCATGTTAATTCTCATCAACATCTGAGCAAAGCTGTTGGTCAGTTAAGACAGCTGGGTGAAGAATTCTTTACCACTGAGAATCAGAACTCCAATTGAGCAATCAGATCTGTTATGACTGAGAAAAGAGAGAAAAGCATGTTCATTTCTTGTACTCAAATTGCAGTATACTATGAAGACATGCTATAAACAATTAGTATGTATGGAATTGGAATACAGCATACACCTGCATGATAGCATGTTGACGTTAGCCTTAGAGCCTAGCAGGGCTGCAGACTCTTGTTTTGTATACCTGTAAAAAATACATACATACATACATACATACATACATGAGTGTGGGTGGAGTTGAGACGGGATGAGTGAAGCCTGAGCAATCAAGTCCCCTGTCCCCTGTGATGGTACCCAACTGTCAATCAAAGTGACCAAACTCTGCATAATTTTAAGCCTTAATATAATTTGAACAGGTGAGTTCTATATAAATTCACCCTCAGTACAGTTGTCATGAACGGGGAAATTAGCTATAGAGACCAAAACTGTTTTTTGTACCAGGCTGTAAACATGTTTATTTCTGCTGTGAAGTTACATTACACTTTTAAGTGCATGTTTTAAATCCTTGCTTTGAACATAATTGAAAGGATTGGGTTTTGCACTTCACGGGCTGCTGATGTTGCCATTGCTCCTGCAGCTGTGTAATGTCTACATGCTTAAGGAGTATAAATTGTAATCTGTTTAAGATTAAAAAGTCTGGTTGGCATGCTTCAATTAACTTCAGCAGGAGATCTTTCACTGTAGCTGCAGTGCTTGTGTAGATACATGTACTTCTGCTGTAACAACATCAGATGAAAGCATTAACATTTTTGTGTGAAGGGCTCTAGATTAATATTTCTGCTCTGTAGTACACATAATATCTCACCTATTTTTACCAAATCAGCCTTGAGCCTTAAATGTGGGCTGCTGAAAAAGCAAAAAACACTGAATGTTGTTCTCAGATCATTTTACACAGAGATGCTGAAATCCAACAAGTGATTCCTGTGAGTCGATTTTGGTCATTGACACAGTGTGGGTGAAGGAATAAGAAAAGTAGTCTTTGTTTTTGTTTTTTTATTTCTCTGGAGCACAGAAAGAAGATTTGATTGAATGACTTTTACAGTGTGATTCAGGATTCTGGTCTGATCAGCCAGTGTCTGCTGTCAGCACAGTGATACAAGGGGAGGAGGAAGGAAGGTCAAGCTGGGCTCTGGAAGTTATTTAAGAAGTCCTCTCACACCAGATCAGCACTGGAGAAAGACAACATTAAAAACTGCCAACTTCCATCCCCATGAACATGATCAGAATGTGAATCCCTATCAAAATCCACAAGTCAGGTCAAACCCAATATTTGATGTGTTTGGGAAAGTGAAAACATGGCAACTTATAATTCAAGGCTGCTTTACTTTCTCTTGATTCTGGAGTCAGATATGTTGACAGGTAAATTACCAGGGGACAGACACATTTTCATGCATTCGATTTTCTGAACAGTTTGCCTGGAATTCATATTGGATGGTTATGGTAATGTGGAAAAAAGCACTCAAACATGAGACATATATTAATATATATACATGAATAGACTGAAAACCAGTGGTGGAAAGTAACTAAGTAAAATGTTGACATACTTTTAATTACGTGCTTTTATTTCACACTTTTTTATACTTAAATAAATTAAGTAAACTGAATGTATTTTTCTTTTTATCTGACAGTTCCTACATTACATTATTACTTTTTGACTTAAGAATTTAAACATACATTTTAAATGTATGTAGGTTGTAGGTTTTGTGTTTTCAGCTTATAAAGGCTCAAGCAGCTCAAACTTTAGCTTGACACACATCTGTGATACAAATTAATAGGAAGTGTGTACAATATAAAACCTACCAAGCAAAGCCAGACTACACTGCAGCTGCTGCTGCTATTTGGTATTCAGTATGGAGACCCTGTTGAGTAAATGTGTTGAGAAATGGGACCCTCAGCTGATGATCCATTTCAGTGCAGCATTCACCAAGCTCAGCCTCCTGCAGGCTTTTCACCTCTCTCCATTACCCATACATCACACATGTGAACCCTAACAAGCAGCTGGCTGCATGACTCCGTGCCAAATTGGACGAAATTGTTTTCTTCTGATATTGTTTGCGTCCTGCTTGGCAGGTGAAATCAAATCACATCACATCGCAGATGAGAATCTGAAACATTATCTTTCCCATTCAGACTGCGGGGGAGCATGTGATAGAGAACACCTCTCCCAATATAAACAGGTTGATTTTCTACCCGTAGTATTTATCTGTGAGGATTCATATTGCAGCATCGCCTCAGTAATCCAGCCTGGTGGCCTCCTTGTGTTTACATCTTTACAAAGAACAATAGATTTGAAAATGCATCCAAGGTGGTAATGACCTGTGGGCTTTAAAAACTAACCTGTTACATTACAGGATTATTGTCATTTTATATTACAATGAGAAAAATACTTTTAGCATGCCAAGCAAATGAAGGCTTCTCTGCAATTCCTTGTGCATGTTGCTTATATTGTCCAGAGTCTACTGTTTTTGAAATTGAGATTTCACTGTGATGTTCCTGTGTGAGTACTTCCACAACCTAAAGGCTGTCCTCTTTGTCATCTCACTAGCTGAGCTACACATCAGTCAGGTTCGATTCCTTCCACTACTATGCAGCTCTCCACCAAAAAGTAGGAAAGAAACAAGAGTGCAACTCCACTGGAGATGATCTCTTTTTTCTCTATTTTTTGTGGCAAGAAAAGGTACAGAGAAATCAAATGAAACCAATGAGGAAGTGCCGAAAACTGCACTCCCTCAAATGTCCACTAAAGGCTAGATGGCTGGCTTCAGAGTCAACCTCCGTAAGTACCCGTGTTAAAATGTCCAACTTCACAGCAGAAATGTTTTCAGCCTGGTAGAAAAAACAGTTTTGGCCTCTGTAGCTAATTTTCTCTGTTCATGACAACTGTGCTAAGGGTGAATGTTTATAGAACACACAGAGAGGCAGGACTGTCAAGATGATGGCAGCCAGTGCTACCACATTCATTCTTGAGAAGCGTGTGGGTGCAGATACAATAATGATGTTTTATACAGTCTGTTGGTTACAGCACTTCTAATTTGAGTCTGTAGCATGCTACTTTTTTATTTTTGCAGCATAGGCAATAACGGTAACATTTTTGGCCACTTTTGGATACGACAGACGCCTGAATATGAATGCTATCAAGATAGGTATGCATCAGCAGGCCGTGGACCAATGAGCATGTACAGTCACCCACATTTCTACAAATGAAGCTAAAGTTGTGGCGTTATTTTTCTACAGTTATAGTGTGGTTGAATGTAATGACTTTTTGATATCTGATTTACAACAAATCAACAACAAATGAGGGATTTTCATGGCAGATAAATCATCTCAATCACTTCACTCTTTATTATTTATTCTAGTACAGCAATGAATTATTTAATCAAGTAATTGTTTGCTGGGTTCATCTTATGTACACAGCATCGGCAGTGTAGAGAAATCCTGACAGAGTCAGAGATGAAATAATCCATTGTTGAAAATGTCCCCTGTTCATGGTTGAAATTACAAAATATTGACTGAAAACAGATGAAATGACCTCTGTTTGAATCACATCTCTGTTTTACAACATCTACAATATCTTTATCCATTCCTTTTTCCAGTAGGGAGACACTGTAATGTATTGACACTGCACCACCCTCGTATCAATACTAATCTCTTGCGTTAGCATAAACATTTGTTAACTAATTAACAGGGCTAATCTATAGATTTACATTTAGCATCAGGTGATCAATTTTCATTTAGTTTTAAGTGTTTATTTGTCAATAAGACGTTTCAGGTGTCAGAAAGAGGGAAAAGTTATATTTTTTATGCATAGTCATGTTTCAGTACAGAGAAAGACAGGGTCTTTTAACCTTTATCAGATTTATATAGTAAGCATTAATGTTTTATACAAAGTTAATCCAGATTATTTACAGTTCGGAACTGAACACTTGAACTTTATTTTTTCTGAGATATTGTGGGAAGGGAATTACAGTATTTTTCAAAATCAAGGAGAGGTTCTAAAAGAGCTAGATAACCATGAGGAGAGCTTTGCATTAAAAAGATAAATAAATATGATCTTCACCTCCACTCCCCATCACAATAATTTCCATACCGTCCTTAAGTCAACCTGCATCATAGTCTGGCCAACAACGGCAGAGAAAGGCTGAAGGCAAAACTTAACTGTCTGTAAGAAATGTTGATATCTTGGCAGTTTGACTGTAATTCATGAATTTTATGTTTGATAATGGCAGCTTTTTAATTAGCTAATGATTAGATAGCTTACATTAATTGGTTGGCAAACTTCCCATTTTACTTAATCAATTCTCCATGACAGCAAAAGCTATAGCTGCTAATAGAATTGGTGTAAATTCAGACCTCTATTGTTTTGGCTAATGAAAATGTCAAAGTCTTCGAGAGGGTTCATTTGATTTCACTGCATTTCAGTTTAAACTTTGACTTTGTTTGGTTGGCTGCTATGATACTGCTTGACACTGAAATTGATGAAGTATCTGCTATGTCTGCCACAGGAGCAGATGCTATTCAAACAAGTCACAAAACTATCACAGAATGATGATGAAGCCCATCTGACACGAACCCGCTTGGAGACTGCTCGGGCACCATTTGACCTGACACTGGAGATGATCCATCTTGGATCGTGGCATAACTCAGCACGTTTAAACTGGTTATGGAAGCACGAATCAGTGGGCCATTTTTTACCTTTTACTGGAGACTAAAAGAGTTACACCGAGAAGGAGGGAAAAAAGGGAAGGAAGGGGGGTGGAAGAAGAGATGTAAAAGATGTTATCCAAATGTCTACCTTCATGTAATCGAAATAAGAAGACATCAAAACCCCATCAGACTTCTAAGTGCTATTGATTGCCTGCCTGCTTTATGAGATGCTTTGGAAAAGGAAGTGAGTGCAAATGGGCAGAGGAGTCAGGAGAGGCGACCTGTAAAGTGTGCCATTAATCAAGACAAGGCCTCTGGGTAATAAGGGCTTTCAGCACTCACTTGCCCACCTTCCTGTTTTAGCTGGATGGTTAAATGTGATTCCTATTAAAGTAAATCAAACTGTTCTGTTTCAGAGGAAAAGTGATGCTCTGTTCATGAAGGTACATTACAACAACCTTTGACCTTGAAAAATCATAATGTAGTTAAAGCTGTTAACCTTTGAGGAGAAGCGTGGTATTTTAACTTCCACGCTCCATGCTTATCCCAACAGGGGTAATAAGTTAGCTATAACCCATGACCTAAAAACACAATTTGTTCATAATATTTCTGAGAAACTGAGTGTATTGGTGCACCTGTAGTAAGTTAATGGAATCCGAGCAAGTAATGACTGTACAAGCAACATTTTTCATTTTACAGATTTTACAGGTGCTCAAATCCTTTAATTTTGCTGAAGTAACACTGAAAGGAATCTTCTATTGAATAAATAGAGGTCTTGAAACAGGTTTATTTCAAGACATTTTTCATATTTACAGGCTTTTACCAGAAGGTTTTTTCAACATAATAGATCAATACTGTGACAGATTGGTTTCTTAGGACTCCCAAAACTCTTAACTGGCCAATCAGAGTTGAGCTTTGGAGACCAGTGAAGGAGGTGCAGGAGGGGGGAGGAGAAGAATCACTTCTGGCTGTTGGGACTCAAAACAGCTTCAGCTGACTCTCTGACAACTTGATAGGGGCAAGTCACAACGTGTCCAGCTAAGATCACAGCACAAGGACAGCACTAGAGCTGACAGGAAACAATCAACAGCAACAGCTTGGCTAATCAATAAAACTCTTCAGTCATTTATAAACCCTAAGTGGCAAAAATAATAAGAATGTGGACAGGAACACTGAGCGTGGCACTACTGAGTCAGATTGAACTGATTTATTTTTTTGAAAGGCTGCTGGGCTTTTAGCCAATATGGTTGACATTATTCCACATTTGATGGGTCAACAGTGCAGTGCTGCTAAGCTGCTCAAAATAACACTTGATTTAAGATTACCAATGATATTCACGAAAATGCGTTTTAAAGAATTGGTGGAAAATGCAATATTTATTAACCCTTGCAAAGATTGAAAGAACCATCATGTACATTTCTTTGGAGAACCTTCAATATTACAATACCATGGCCACACGCCTATGACTAATAACAGATGCTAAGTGTGCTTGCTGCTACACATCCAGGTTCTGCTTTTAGAGAGCTGCTCATGAGTTTTGCACCATCTAGATGGTGATTAACACAGAAGGGCACAGTATTTTTTGGGGAAAGTTAATGATAACAGAGGGGATACCATCCCCTGAGAGGACACCTGTAAGGCAAATCTAATGATGGTTAGAGTCCTGCTAAGAGTCTTTATACCTGTTATAGGCAGATATAGCATATATTATTGTGACTTTTAAAAGAAGATTCGGTGAAATGAGGAGTCATTTCAACAAGAAAATCTGACAGGAAAGTGCAATGATTCACTGTGCTAGAGGGCAGGCCACACCTGGGAAAGTAACTTAATATAGCGTCTGAAGCCTTTACTAAATGCCAGTGTCAGATGTAAGACATTTCAGATGTTGTAAAATGTCTGCACTGAGCTCAGTGTGAATCGTAACCATTTTCCAGGGGAGCAGTTTGTGGAAAGGTCAGTCTAAAACACAGAGAAACAAAGACTAGAGAAACTACAACATCCATAAAAAGTTTGGAGGGACGTGAAAAGGGCACGGAAAGAGAGAGAAGTGGTGAGAATGCAAACGCATTAAAGGGGTTTTCACCCTTTACTGAACTGATTATAGTAATATTAATCTGATGATTGATGCAGTCCCAAAATTTGCTTTGACTCAATTCACATGACAGAACTGAAAAAAACTGACTCCAAAATCTCACAAAGCACACACACATAGTAATAGTTTACAATTATCTCACTCAATACATTAACCAGGGCATCATAATCAAAATAATAACAATAAGTAGTCTTATTGTGTTATATTATTGTTTTGTGTCTGTTTCATTTAGATATTCTTTGAATTCATTTGTTTATTTTGCACTCTATTTTTAAATTGTGCTTACAGGTTATTTTTGGTAGGCAGCATGGTGGTGCAGTGGTTAGCACTGTCACCTCACACAAAGAAGTCCAAAGGCATGCAGGTTAATTTGTGAATGGTTGTTTGTCTATGTGTCAGCCCTGTGATTAACTGGCAACCTGTCCAGGTTGTACCCCACCTGTTGCCCTAAGTCAGCTGGGATAGGATCCAGCCCCACCATGACCCTGACGAGGACAAGCCATTACTGAAATTGATGAATTTGTTTTGTCATTCATGTTACTGTCGTTTTTTGTTACCTCTATTTTAGTTACTTAGTTTCTATAAAATACTCAATACATTTTACACTATGTTTGAAACATGTGGCAGACAACATAGTTATATTACAATGCTGCTTGACAAATTATATTTGGACGACTACTTGCAGACAGATGTTGCATTGATTCAGTGTGCTGTGTTAAATACAGCCATATTTACCAAGTTTCAGTGCAGTGCTGTTTGATTACTCTGTATAACAAACAAATCTGTTAACACTTCACTCGACGAAGAGTTCTCCTCATTTTGGCTGTTAAACCTCTTGATGTGGTTAGTTCAGGGTCCCAGTCAGACTCAGACAAAGAATGTCATTTGATTGGCTAATGAGGGGTGAAATTACGTAACGCTTTGTGAGGTTTGATGTAGAAAATCAAACACAACACAACTTCTATTGCAGCTAACATGCATCTATAATAATACTCACACAGACAATATTACCTCTATTAACATTGCTCTGATCAGTGTTGCAGGTGTTGACAGATACAGCTCCCATCTGCACAACCACAAGTTAACATTCCCGATGCACACCACAGTTTAGTTTGATTTGATGCTCAAATAATTACTGCAAGGTTTATACAACAAAGCTGAATATCGACAAGTAAGAACATAGAAAATGATTAGAGTGATGCAACTAATGACGGTCTGTAACCAAGTTAGGACACAGTTGGACTAAATATGAGTGTCACTAGTTTGTACTGCCAGATTTGGAGAGGGTTTAGGCAGTTGAGCTGGGTTGAATTGGACTGGATATTATAACATAGTGCCAGTTAGCAGCACGTAGGTCAGTATCTGTACCTGGAATTGGCCCAGTTTTGGTATTATAATCTCAAGTCTGGCATGAGTCGCGAACCCAGTGTGGTGAATATGGCTTCTGTTGGGATAAGTAATTTCTTAGTCACAACATGGACTTCAAAAAAAGAAAATCTGATCACTCAAAGTTAGAAAGTGTGATGACTTCAGTTTAAAAAAAAAAGAACAACCCCCCTACACAAAATTCCTGAATAGCCCTGAGAGATTTGTTTGAGAATAACAAAGAAACAATAACCATATGCAAATTGTTTCACAGACGCCTAGGGGGATTTTTCTTTCTCGGACTGTTTTATTTCAAGTCAAGAACTTTTCATAAACTTTTTGTTTATACATATGCCTTTGGTCACCTTGTGTCCCCTCAGATCTTTTCTTGAAACCCCTTCATGGGCCCCAGTCACCAAGTTTGAATCTGCATTGTCATTAAGACTTTATAACTATAACTTGAAAAAGAAGGGATCTGCTTTAATGTTCTAATATGTTTATCATAGTTATTTTGGTCTGATAACTATGTAATCTTTCTAAAACAAATCAGAGATTTGCAGTACTTCAGATGAATTTCCCTCCTTCTTCACTGGCCCAGATTTGAATAGAGTTTGGCGGCAGAGTTTGTGTATTGAGGGCATTATGTAAGCAGTGAGGGGCACGTCCTCAGACACCCTGTTTGCATGCAGGGCGGGATTCAACCCTGTCTGCTAAAAAGTTAGCTCTCTCTCCCTCCCTCTTTCCCCCACCACAACTTTTTCGCGCTGTGTCACAGGTATTATTAGCGCCACTAGTATCGCACCCCGCCTCCCCCTCTCCCTCCCCCCAGCCTCCCATCTGTCTGTTTCAGCCGCAGAGCTAATTACAGCCAGCCGCAGAGACAAAAGCCTGGATGATTAAGTTAAAGGTATTAATAGCGGGTTTCTAGGTGCGAGGCTTTACTACTTGACGCTGGTGTCACTGCGGGAGAAGAAGTAGTGGAGAAGCCAAATCGCTCAGCTGAAGGTCAAAGATAGGTTATGACGACGACGTGTCACTCAGTCATTAAAAAAAACTAAGAAAAAAAACTTAAGAAAAACAGATGTTAAACATGTTATTAATCTGTTAAATGATGTTCAGTTTGTGTACCTGTTGGTGTCTGACAACACTGGACATAGCTTTTACACCTTTTACACCTTAATTCTCGCACTACACTGGAAAGGGGTTGAGTTAAGTTGTTTTTTTCGTTTAATGCAAATTTTGAAGCGCGATTCCTGCCTGATATTGTCTCGGCGCTTACAGTATTGTACATTTCTCATTCTGCCTCTGAATTTACCAGTGGTCCTCCTTCATACGTTGATTGACAATATGACATGGCCATTTTTGCTGCGGTATCCCGAAATAGTCGCAGAGTGAGACCTCAGTCATTTCCCCTTCAGGCTTGGACAGAGCGCGCCTGTTGCCCCGCCAACACAACTGTGGGGGGCGTGGTCTTTACCCACTTCTATTGGTGGGAGCTGAGGCGCGTACTCGGGCACAACAACGCTGACTGGCCGGAGCTGAATGACGCTGCGAGTCTCCTGGGTGCTGATTGGCTGGAGTGAGCCCGATTGCTGAGAGCGCCAGAAAACAAGCTTGAGCGGGTGAGGCTGGAGGAGTCTCCACGGGACAGTGCAGAGTTTCCGTAGTGCGAAAGGGGTTCAGATCACTGGGGGTACAGGCTGAAGAGGACTGCCCGCTTATTTTGACGAGGGAAACTATTTGCTATGTTGGTCTGAAGAAACTACGCGCTGACAACTCTGTAAAACCGGACACTGGGCAACGTTGGAGTATTTCATTCATTCAATAGCAGAGAAAGGTGAGATGTGATGTTTTCCCTCCACTGGTTTCCTGCTTGCTGTTACACTAAGTTATGATATGCGCGTCAGCTGAGCTAGTAATGTTAGCCGAGTAGCTAGTTACAGCCAAATTAGCCTTTATGACCACATGAAAAGTTACAGTAACAGTCCTTCTCCTTTAACAGGTTCTGCCACACCTAAATATATGGACTCATTTGGGTGTATCTTTACTAAGTTAATAACGCTAACATTACCTCTTATTAGAATCAACGTAATTAATTAACGTCATGTAATAATTCATGTCCTCTCAACTTTGCTGCATCAGCTGCAATTGAGCATTTTTAAATGTACGTTTTGTTAGCATTAAACCAAAGTGTTAGCTCAGTAGGAAAATGGAGCGTTGAAGTTAAAGCCGCTAGCCTGCTAAAGGCTAATTAGCCGCTGTTCTTTGCGCCAAATTCAGCTGACCACTCGTCAGAGTTTTCTGTACTGCCTCAATGTTTCAACTCAAACTTCACCACTCCTGCCTAACATATTAGTCCTTTATCTATTTCTCATTTTTGAGTTTACACAAATCTTGTGACTTTTTTGTAGACTGCAGTTTACCCAGATGGAAGTTGAATGTCTAGCACTGAAAGACCTCACAAGTCCCAGGAAAAGTTTCACTGTGGATCCGGAGGAGGAGGAGGAGGAGGATGGGGGTCACAGTGAACAAAAGGTAAGACGGTGGGTCACTGCTTGATCTTAGGTGTGGTCAAGCAGTGTGGCAGGTTTGATATGATGCAGCTGATGAAGGAGACCTGAAGAGTCAGGCTAATCAGAGACAGATGTTGAGAGCAAAATGGTGGCATCTGAAGAGTGAGATAAGGTATTAAGATATGGACAATGCTAGGGAGGTTTTTGACTTTAAACAGTCAAGTGTCCACAAGAGAGAAAGCGAAGAGAATAGTTTGATGGATGAATGTGTATTGGGGGAAACTTGCCAAACAAGAGCTTTAAGTGCTTAGAAATAGTACTATGTTTCTTATTTGAATATGACACACAGATTCATCAGCATGCCTTACTTTTCTATTTTAGTGTCAGCATTGATATTGACAGCAGCAGATTTAAGATGGATGGATTTCAGCAGCATTCTGCGTAGTAATAGTGTAATGTCACATTTTGCTCCAGTGTTTATAAGCAAATGTTTGCTTGTCTCCGTCACAGGAAAACATCTGCACAGAGAGAAGAAGATCCACGCCGCTCAAATCGGCGGAGGCAACCATCCCCACTTTGCTGATGAACAGAAAAGGTGCCACCTCCGACCTGGCCCACATCACCCCCATCAAACACACAACCTTGGTCGAGCCCTGGACACCCACGGCCAATCTGAAAATGCTGATCAGCGCTGCCAGCCCAGACATCCGGGACAGAGAGATGAAAAAGGTTCTGTTCAGACCCATAGAGAATGAGAAGGACAAGCCAGCGAGCCCAGATCCTGTGATGGAGGATACAGAGGTGGAAGACTCTTGTCAGGTACATGAAATCATTTGAAACTGTCTCGGAAATAATCAGTAATGTATTAAATGCTACGATTAGTTCTTGAAGTCCACTGGGCAGAAATCATTTAGAAAGAAGTTCTTGTTTATTAGTTTGGTCAGGAAAATGTTCTCAGGGCAACTCAGAATTTCCACAGTCTTAAAAGTCCAGAGAGTAAACACTTTTATTCACATTAGCAGCTGATTTCTCAAGATAGTTTGTTTTCAGAAGCACAGATGCTCACTTTTGTCTAATAAATTGAGTATTATCTGTCTGTCCAGTTTGAAGCTGCAGAGGAGGAGGACGACGCTGACAAAAAGCCGAGCAGGAAGCAGAAGAGTCTGGGTCTGCTGTGTCAGAAGTTCCTCGCCCTCTACCCTGATTACCCACCGCCACATAGCCCGATCTGGATCTCACTGGATGAGGTGGCGACCAATCTTGGTAAGAGCTGGTGATAGAGGCTAAAAGACAGATTGGAGAGCTGACTTGCCACCGCTTGTGCTGTTAGTGTCAATACATCATAAGAGGGAGATTTCACAAGCATTATAACAGTTTTTAGAAACCCTTAGAGGCAGTTGCTATGGAGACACCCACAGAGGGTATTGCTCAGTATTTAATGGAAGGGTTTTGGAGCAGGGCTCTTTAGTGCTATAACTTTTATTAAATTGAATGAAATGCTGACCGTTTTTATTTTTTAATTGTTGAAATTTGAGCATATATTTTTAAGAGCAGGCGGATAAAATTTCCGCTCTCGCATTCAAATCTTCAGGGGTGGAGCGGCGACGTATCTACGACATCGTCAACGTGCTGGAGTCTCTTATGATCGTGGGTCGGATAGCCAAGAACAGCTACACCTGGTACGGTCGCCAACGTCTGGAGGCCACGCTGGAGGATTTGCAGCGGAGGGGGCGGCAGCAGGGATACCACCTTCAGATGGAAGTGGCCTCCGAGGCGAGGGAGGTTGGACCAGGTCGCGACGATGACAGCACGGAAGGAGACGCTGGCAGTGGTAATGACCTGACTTTTTCCACCAGCTTCTCTCCTGCTGGCACCTTTGCATGTCTCTATCTTGGTGGCGGTAAAGGAGCTGGAGTTTATTGTTGCTCTTACAGGATTACACCATCAATTTAATGCCACATGTGTCAAAAAATTAAGTGTAGGTTTCATCTCAGGAGCAGCTGCCACCAAATTAACACTGCAGCTACACACACACACTGGATTAAATACAGGCCTGGTTTCCATAGTGATGCCACCTACTCATACATCCACGCAGCCTTTCATTAAGAGGGTGTGTGTGTGTGTGTTGATTCTTCAGTGTGACTAGGTAATAATAGCACTCGTGACAAGGTAGTTTGCAAAGTTAACGCCTGGTGACAGATTTGATATCCAATAAGTGCTGTTATTATTATTATTATTATTATTGTGGCTGGTTGAATGTGATGACTTGAGGCCATACGAAAACATAAGAGCCATCATCATGACAACAAAACGCCTACAGCTGAAATGATTTCATTAAGGCAGCAGCAGCAGCAGCACGTTTAAGCTGCTGTAATGTCACAGTTAAGGGCTCATGGGATTACTTTGTAACAAGTTAACCACATTTGACTGTCATCCAGTATGTGCAACACCAAAGACGATAAATTACAAGGGTACTGCAAACATGGTAGATTAGAGCAGGGGTGTCAAACTGTTCAACAAAGGGACGGTGTGGCTGCAGGTTTTCTTTCCAACCAAGCAGCAGCACACCAGACTTGACTCATTTAATCAACTGATCTCAGTCTTCAGACAGTTGATTGGTCAAACTGTGTGCTCTTGGTTGGTTGGAAGAAAAACCTGCAGCCACACCGGCCCTTTTGTGGAACTTGTGGAACAGTTTGACACCTGTGTATTAGAGGATTTTGTGCACATTTTAGATGTTAATGTTAATTTAACCTTTTTAAAAAGGTAAACTTTATTGACACCATATTTAAAATCAGCTTATTATAGTCCACTATCAAAAATGTGTTGTAAATAATAATGTTATGCAATGGCACGATTTCTTTTTACATACGTGCACGTTTCTCTTGTTATTTGTAGCTGGCGGCAACAGGAAAGACAAATCTCTGCGCATCATGAGTCAGAAGTTTGTCATGCTGTTCCTGGTGTCCAAAACGCAGACCGTCACTCTGGATGCAGCAGCCAAGATCCTCATCGAGGAGAGTCAGGACTCATCGAGCCACAGCAAATATAAAAGTGAGACGATGAATGAATTACAATCCAGCGATACAGATCCCCTTTCTTCTCTTTTTTTCTAAACTAAACACCACCCCAATGTTTCTGCAGCTAAGGTGCGGCGACTGTACGACATTGCAAACGTGCTGACAAGTCTTGGCCTCATAAAGAAGGTGCACGTCCGCGAGGAGAGAGGCAGGAAGCCGGCCTTCAAGTGGCTCGGCCCTGTTGAATTCAGCAACTCTGGAAATGCTGGTAAGACTTAAAGACAAGATTGAAGACACACCTGAAACATCTGGAAGATCTTTTTAAAAGAAAAGTGGCAGATTTATTGACAATTTCTGCATTTGTCATCATTGCTGTCAAGCTAACTCTGTTCTTAACCATCTCTCTGTCATCATCTGCAGGAAATACTGTGAATGTAGCAGCTTTCACTCCACCTGGAGCCACACAACCAACGGCAAGCCAGGACCCCAGAAAGGTCAAGATGGCGCGCCATGCCTCTTTCAACATCACGCCAACCTCAGTGGCCATACAGCGGCAAGTCAGCTCTGCGCCCAGCAGTCCACGGCGAGAACCTACAGGTATGGGTCACTCAGTCCAGTCCCTCTTTTGTCAAACAGCACTGTTTATTACAGCAGAACTTTTTTATATATATATTGTTGTCTGATAAATAGTTTTCTTTGCTCACGCTGCAGGTCTGCTAAATCAGCCCGTGGATTATTCCAGAAGGACCATGAGCAACAATGCAGTGTGTCGGCTGCAGTTTGGAAACATCACTGAGTGAGTTCATGCTAAGACACACACACACACCTCTCAGCCTCTTGGTTTAGATTTATCTGCAATGATCCTCCACAGAATCACAGCGAAACCGTTTAGAACATTAGTTAAACATTAAACATTAGTACAGAGAATCCATATCAGCCCTGTAATGAAGCTAAAGAGTCCAGCAGCACTTTCAGATCTAAGCTACACGATTTCATCCAAATGAATAATGGCATTAAAAAGCTTCTGAAGGTGAAGCTCCTCGCCCCCTGAAGGGGTTTTAAATCTCAGTCTCTCACATAATATTTCACACTCACTGCCAGTGTTTACACTGGCTCATGTGTTTAGCTTTAGTCTACATGTAACATGAGCTGACTGCTGCGGATTGGAATAGTTTGCATTTGCTCCATGGATACAGTACACAGGAGTTCATGTTATTTCTATGGTCTATAGAAATGGCTATTGGCCAAACCACGGCTGTGGCTGTTAAGTGTTTTAGGAAGGGGAAGAGATAATAGGTCATAGAAGTGTGTGTTTAAAAGGGTGTATTTTAGACACAAAGCTGACCCCAGAGGCAACAGCAGACCACGGGAGAAGAGTTGGAGGTTTTTGTCAGTGAGAGAGGCTTTCAGGAGCCATACTGCATTTCAACCAGTGGAAGTCAGGAATTAAGTTTCTGTGCTACAGTAACAGGTCCACAGAATGTTGCTGATGGACATTTCAAATCCTGTAGCTGCCTTGTTTTGTGTACAGCTTCAATCACACAATAAGAAAGCAATGGGTGCTGCCAGTGTCCTCAGGCAAGAGTTGGGCATTTTTCGTAATGAGCATAAGCCAACAAAAGGGAGGGAACTAGACAAGTGCAATGAGAGAACAAAGTGGAAGCAAAACCAAATTTAATTTGTTGACTGTTTCATCAGCTACGCACTAAAGCAGAAAGGAACAAAACACTCAATGGTGGCCGAAGCCTGCGGGGTCAGGTTCAGGTTGAAACAGAATTCATTCTAACTAACAATATCTTGCTATGTTCCGGTTTCCCTGTAGTAACCGTCCCAGTGCAACACTGCAGACGCCCACCCCCAGCAACAGCAGCAACCCTCTGCCTCCCACCACCAGCCGTCCCACCCTACTGGCACCTTCCCTCCACCCAGAGCACCTCTTCGCACCTTCCTCCTCCCCCCATTGCTTGGCCTACCTGCCCAGCCTGTCGCAGCCCTCAGTGGTCATGCTGTACAGGGCGCCGGACAAGGTTGACCAGACGGCCGAAGGTCAGAGATCGCCCAGATTGGAGTCTGAGGAGGGGAAGAAGAGGAAGAGGGAAGAAAAGGAAGTGGAGACGATGGTGGTGAAGAAGAAGGGAGCATCCGGGCTAGAGGAATGCATCATGGTAAGCATTGTTTGATATAAAATAACTGATTAGTGTCATTTCACCATTATTTTGATTCGGTATGGTAACATGATTATATGACATCAGTTTTTTTTAATGTTTTTCCACAATCACAAGATGCTGTTAGTGATTCTGGATAGTGCACGTTAAATTAAAAATATGAAATACACTCCCTCATGAGGATAACTGATTCCTGGTGTAATTAAAGACCTATCATATTAGTTATGGATAGGATAACTGATCACTGATTATTCAGGCCAGACACAAGGTAATTGGAAAAATTCTGTTTTTCTTGATAAGATGGTCTCTTAGAAAGGTAGATTAAGAAAATGACTTGGCAGAAGTTAATGAGTGCAGTGCTTTTAGTTGCTGAGTCACACACATTGTGATATAAAATGTTAATTAAGCATGGGATTGTAGCCATCTTGGTCACACAGATACAACAATAAACATGCGTTTACTGTATGATTCAGGTTTATTAATTGCCAGTGTTTGTTTTTCCTTCCAGACGAGAGTTGAGGCGAGCAGCAGGACTTCACCCAGTCAGCCTGCAGGCCTCTTCAGAGAGCAGGCGTCCAATGACAGCAGCAGTGAGCCTGCCCAGCCTTCACACTATCTCTACGTACCCAACAATGCAGGTAAATATGCAAGGATGTGTCTTAACTGTTCACGAGAACCCGTTTTTGTGCAGCTACATTTAGCAAGACGGGTTTCCAATGTTAAAATTCACAGCACCTCTCTTTCTCCTGCTCTGTCCCCTCCAGGTCTGAACAACCTCAACTTCCTCCTCTCTGCCAGCCAGCCACCAGCCGGTCTAGCACTACCCCCCAGCAGCATCCCCACCCTAGCGTTGCCCTACGTCCTGCTGCCCTCCGCGGCCCTCTCCCACTATCCCCTGGTGGCCAGCGGTCTACCACAGCAAGGCTCTGATGCCCACAACAAACTGAGCTTCAGCCTGCCCGCCGTGATGTCACCCGCTCACTTCATGGTGGGGGCGGCGCCATATGGGATGGCAGCCGCATCGGAGATCAGCAGGTCGCCGGCGCAGACGCCGTCCACTCCCGAACATAGCAGAATGTACGGGCCAGGGGCAGGCACGCCACATTCTCCATCAGGGCTACGTCAAGCTGTCAGCATCAACACACCAGAACCACTGGTAAGAACTGCTGTAGCCCTCCACACACACACACACAGAGCTCTAAAAGCGTATTAACTTGGACATAATTTGCCATCATAATGACACACGACCTTTCAGCTATCAGGCAAAATGTCACAACACAGCTTGACATGAGACCAAGTGCAGCATCTGTTATGTGGAAGTTTTCCCCTCATTTACTCATCCAGGCACTTGTGTGTGCCACAGCGGTTCACGTTGATTAATCTCCAAGTTATTTAATAGGGATTAATGTTCTTCTCTGCAAAGCCTAACACAGTCTGCCGGCAATGGTGTTCTAAGTGCCGTATGGCAAATGAACACAGATTTAAAAACAGTGTGACGAGTCAATGAGTGTGTTGTCCTGACACTAATCACAAGTGTCCTCTGTTTCACACCTGCTGTCACTGGTAATATGGGTGGAGTGACACCTTCATGAAAAGGTTCAGGTCCTTGCAGATTGAAATAGGTGAAGAAAATACTACTGGCTAGCTCACATGTTGAACAGCAACCATTTTCAAACACAATACAACAAAAAAAGCCAAATGTACACCTTGAAGTTCACCTTGAGTACCTCCAGAGAAATGCTCCCTGCTCCATAAATCCTGCAGTCACATGTTCTAACTGTGACTCTCTCTCTACCTTCACAGACTCCAAATACTCCAAAGGAAACCACACCGTCTGCTTCTAAAGCTTTCTTCCAGACCCCAGGCACACTGGGAAGTGTAGTCAGTGCTGTGCCAACCGCCCGAAAAAGAGGCTCCGCACAGAGGAGACTAGACGTCGGCCACCCTCCAACAAGTTAAGACGCGCAAGGAGATGGACCGTGCTGTTTTAACACTCAGGTGTTGATTCTAAAAGTGAAGAATATGGTTACAAACCATCGGTGCTCTGTTAGTTGATTAATAAATAAAATAAGGGATACCTTACAAAATGTAAGAATAGGATTTTTAGCAAAAACTGTCTCACACTTTTGCTAATGACTGTCAATTTTTAGCTAAACGGTGGGCGTCTCATTTACAAATCCTCCCATGTCGGTCGTCATGTTAACAGTTCAAGTGTGCCTCATGGTTCAATTGTAGGACAGCATTTCAGCGAGTGAATGAGTAAAGCAGTATTGCCAATGTGACAGTGCCCTCCTGTGGTGGGAATGGGCCACTGCTGTATTTTTGTATTTCTAGCCTTAATTTTCCCTCCCAGACATGATCTAGCTACCTAATTCCCCATCATTTGTGTAATATAGCCCAGTTTTTATTTATATATTTTAGATAATATATGTTGATTACAGGGACTGTAATGGAACATTAACTCTTTAAAGCACTAAGTATTTGACGAATGTATGTCTGATATTGAAGTGATTGTCTTTAGTTAGCCCCGTCAGCTTTTGTTACATTATCAAGGTATAATAGGAAATCTGTTAGCTGCTGCTCACTGGTTCACATCGACGGCAGCAGACGATCCTCTCTCGGATCATTTCAGACATCACTGTGAAGAGCAAAATCACTAAAGCCTTAAATGTTTACAGCCAGCCGAGTATCTCAAGGCGCTGTCGGTGGAATTGATTTACTCATCAGAAAGACGAATGTTACTGGTGCTGTGTACGTTTTCACAGAGTATCTGCAACCATAGTGCTTAATAGTTAAACACCAAACCCTTTAGCTCTGTCCCTGACAACTAAAGGTCAATGTGACGATGCTCTCAGGTACTTGAATACTTGTCATTTTACTAGAAGTGGATTCAGGAGAGATATCAGAGTACTGTAAGATTTTTTTTATCCTTAATTTATCTAAGGAGAGAAGACTGAGCTTATATGCTGTCTTTTTCTAGCAGCACTGTTCCATATTTACGCAGTCTGGAGACTCCCAATATGACTGCAGTGATGCAGTTGGGTGGTTCAGTGCCTTGCTTAAAGGCACCTTGCTAAGAATACAGTGTTGTTGCCAGAAGCCCACAAAACTTGCCTCCAGACAACCCAGCCAAAATATGTACGGTGCTTTGTATGTGAATCATTCAGGAGAGCTTAACTACGTCACACCAAAGGGTGCGCAAATACACTTTGCCACTCTGACAGTGGATATGTAGTCATTAATGTACAGTCATATATAGTGTCATTTATACCTCCACATGCAGAATGTTCAGTGCTGCTTTAATGTTTTTAAAATAATGATTATTGCACTGCAAGTTTTAGTAGTTGTGTCAGCCGATCTAACTTTTACAATCTCTGAGCTGTTTGTTCACTGTAGCTCTGCTCTCTTTCTATCACAAACTTTCATTAAAAATGTACAAGACTGACTGCCTGGTCATGTGTGTGCTTTAATTTGAAGGAATTTGTGATTGTGAACATACTTTTTTCTCACTAAAGGTTGATTAATATGATAATCTTTTTGTCCCAAGTGGAAATTAAAAAACTAAACATTTTAGTATTAAAAATTTGTTCAATTTTACTCTGTGATGCCACTACGGAGGCACTCCAATTGCTCCAATTGACAGATTTACAAATGGCAGGTTTATTGATTTACAAATGTACAAATGTCACCATTAATTTCAGTCCAATTCTGAACAGCTGAGCACATGAAAAGCATGCCATGCTAATGTGTTCAGATCAGACACGCTTCATCTTGGAACAAACATTGCTGTGTACAGATAAAACGAACAGAAATAAGAAAGAAGGATTGTGAGACACTTAAAAAACACGTACCATCTGTCCAGAGACATCAACATGTGATCAAAGCTTTTATATCGGCATTAAAACAGAGCCGTGGGAGCTGCCAATATATGCGGTGGGCCCCTGCGAGGCATTTATGACACTAAACCTCAACAGATGGGACAATTATCTTGAGTCTGAGTAATCGGTGCTCTAACTAAACGAAACACTGCCCTGACGATTTGGCGGTTCAGGTTTAAACGGCCGTGATGCTGGCAATTGAGCCCCTCCGATTGGCGGTGCGTGATAGCATTACACAAGACTGATATGTCAGGACAGTCGACTACAGAGGCTCAGTGGAGCCGTATGTTGCTAGCGGGCATCCGGTGCGCATGCGCACAAAAGACTGGTTACATTACGCTTTTATAAGGCTCTAAGCGTGAGAGGCTCTCACTCAGGGGGCAGGACAACTTTTTAGGCTGGTACCACATTCATACTCTCGTGCGTCTTAAGCCCTCTCACGAAAACCACGTCTCAGGTTATAAGATGCCTTATTTTTTTAGTTAAAGCGCTTTAAAACCTGTGAAGTTGCCCCGTGGGATCATGGGTAACCCTAATGCGCCTGCGCCCGTCCCGCTACGTCATAACCGCCCGCTCTTTGCCTTTGGTGTACCGCCATTAACCGACTAAATGTTGGATGGAGCGCTTTTCTGACATGCATTGAAAATAACCATGAGTTGCAGTCAGCCTCCCACACGCCAAGCACACATACGCGGGTTTGTGGTGAGCACGACCCATATTCTTATGGGTTTAAGTAAACGAGAAAGAAAAACGCTCACTCGCAGTCAGCCTCCCACATGCCAAGGACACATGCGCGTTTTTTTTTTGTTTGTTTGTTTTTTCTGGGGAGCACGACCCACGGTCTTAGGGGTTTAAGAAAACGAGAAAGGAAAAAGCTCACCACCTAAACTCATACCATCAATAACGAAACAGATCAGTAACAGCACGCCTAATCTAATGAAACTAACAGACATGTTCCACGTGTGCTCTAACTGAACTAAAACCTGCCCAGTCCCACTAGGTAAAACCAAACAAGCCTCCACAAACACGTTAACGTCCACTAAAGGTGTAACTACTTCCTTTACCAGTGAACTGAATGATGCTGCAAGCGAAAGGAGCGTATGCATGTCACGGCGTGTCTCGCTGGACTCGAACTCGCGACCAGCGGACCTGTAGGGCTGCGCGCATGCGTACGGGGGCTTGTTTTGAAACGGCGTTCTGGGCGCCAGCCGTTTGGTTGTTCAAAGTGTTAAAGCGAGCTTTCTAACAAAGTCACAAAGTGTCCCGTTACACGTGTAATGAGTAAAAGGTAGCGAGAGCACAGCGCTGGCGCTGGCACCGTGTACTGCGTCTGATTGGTCCACAGCAGCTGAGTGGAGCCGTGTGTTTGCGCTGGGCATTGAGCGCGCGCGAGCAAAAGGGAAATGTCCGTACGGTATTTAAAGGCCTCCGTGGCGGAGAGGCTTTCACTCAGGGTGCGGGGGAACTTTTTTGTCTGTTACCACGCTGACACGGTAGCACACGTTAAGTCTAGTGACGAGAAACAAGTTTCAGGTTTTAAGATGCCCTACTTTTTGAGTTAAAGCGCTTTAAAACCTGTGAAGTTGCCCCGTGGGATCATGGGTAACCCTAATGCGCCTGCGCCCGTCCCGCTACGTCATAACCGCCCGCTCCTCGCCCGGAAACGGTGCTGGGAGATGCGCTGCAGTACCCTTTTCAGCCGCAACGTGGAGTCAAAGGGGCTGGCGGAGGCGCTGTTTCGACATTTAGGCTTGCGCTGCTAGCGAGGAAGAAAGATGCTGTCCATTCAGCACCCCGCCCGTGTCTCCGCAAAGACAGCGTTGTGTGGCCCCGAAACGGGAACGGGCCGAGCAATTTGAAGTCTCTTGTTAGTCTCCTGTACATGCAGCGTTACGTTTGAATTCAGTGTACCGCCATTAACCGACTAAATGTTGGATAGAGCGCTTTTCTGACATGCATTGAAAATAACCATGAGTTGCAGTCAGCCTCCCACATGCCAAGGACACATACGCGGGTTTGTGGTGAGCACGACACATATTCTTATGGGTTTAAGAAAACGAGAAGGGGAAAAAGCTCACTTGCAGTCAGCCTCCCACATGCCAAGTCAGCCTCCAACATGCCAAGGACACATACGTGTTTTTTTCTGGTGAACACGACCCATGGTCCTGTAGGGTTTAAGAAAACGAGAAAGGAAAAAGCTCACCACCTAAACTCATACCATCAATAACGAAACAGATCAATAACAGCACGCCTAATCTAATGAAACTAACAGACATGTTCCACGTGTGCTCTAACTGAACTAAAACCTGCCCAGTCCCACAAGGTAAAATCAAACAAGCCTCCACAAACACGTTAACGTCCACTAAAGGTGTAACTACTCCCTTTACCAGTGAACTGAATGATGCTGCAAGCGAAAGGAGCGTATGCATGTCACGGCGTGTCTCGCTGGACTCGAACTCGCGACCAGCGGCCCTGTAGGGCTGCGCGCATGCGTACGGGGGCTTGTTTTGAAACGGCGTTCTGGGCGCCAGCCGTTTGGTTGTTCAAAGTGTTAAAGCGAGCTTTCTAACAAAGTCACAAAGTGCCCCGTTACACGTGTAATGAGTAAAAGGTAGCGAGAGCACAGCGCTGGCGCTGGAAGCGTGTACTGCGGCTGATTGGTCCACAGCAGCTGAGTGGAGCCGTGTGTTTGCGCTGGGCATTGAGCGCGCGCGAGCAAAAGGGAAATGTCCGTACGGTATTTAAAGGCCTCCGTGGCGGAGAGGCTTTCACTCAGGGTGCGGGTGAACTTTTTTGTCTGTTACCACGCTGACACGGTAGCACACATTAAGTCTAGTGAGGAGAAACAAGTTTCAGGTTTTAAGATGCCCTACTTTTTGAGTTAAAGCGCTTTAAAACCTGTGAAGTTGCCCCGTGGGATCATGGGTAACCCTAATGCGCCTGCGCCCATCCCGCTACGTCATAACCGCCCGCTCCTCGCCCGGAAACGGTGCTGGGAGATGCGCTGCAGTACCTTTTTCAGCCGCAACGTGGAGTCAAAGGGGCTGGCGGAGGCGCTGTTTCGACATTTAGGCTTGCGCTGCTGGCGAGGAAGAAAGATGCCGTCCATTCAGCACCCCGCCCGTGTCTCCGCAAAGACAGCGTTGTGTGGCCCCGAAACGGGAACGGGCCGAGCAATTTGAAGTCTCCTGTTAGAATCCACTTTATTTACGTGCATGCAGCTTTACGTTTGACTTTGGTGTACCGCCATTAACCGACTAAATGTTGGATGGAGCGCTTTTCTGACATGCATTGAAAATAACCTTGAGTTGCAGTCAACCTCCCACACGCCAAGCACACATACGCGGGTTTGTGGTGAGCACGACCCATATTCTTATGGGTTTAAGTAAACGAGAAAGGAAAACGCTCACTCGCAGTCAGCCTCCCACATGCCAAGAACACATGCGCGTTTGTTTTTTTTCCTTTTTTTCTGGGGAGCACGACCCACGGTCTTAGGGGTTTAAGAAAACGAGAAAGGAAAAAGCTCACTATCTAAACTCATACCATCAATAACGAAACAGTTTAATAACAGTACGCCTAATCTAATGAAACTAACAGACATGTTCCACGTGTGCTCTAACTGAACTAAAACCTGCCCAGTCCCACTAGGTAAAACCAAACGAGCCTCCACAAACACGTTAACGTCCACTAAAGGTGTAACTACTTCCTTTACCAGTGAACTGAATGATGCTGCAAGCGAAAGGAGCGTATGCATGTCACGGCGTGTCTCGCTGGACTCGAACTCGCGACCAGCGGACCTGTAGGGCTGCGCGCATGCGTACGGGGGCTTGTTTTGAAACGGCGTTCTGGGCGCCAGCCGTTTGGTTGTTCAAAGTGTTAAAGCGAGCTTTCTAACAAAGTCACAAAGTGCCCCGTTACACGTGTAATGAGTAAAAAGTAGCGAGAGCACAGCGCTGGCGCTGGCAGCGTGTACTGCGTCTGATTGGTCCACAGCAGCTGAGTGGAGCCGTGTGTTTGCGCTGGGCATTGAGCGCGCGCGAGCAAAAGGGAAATGTCCGTACGGTATTTAAAGGCCTCCGTGGCGGAGAGGCTTTCACTCAGGGTGCGGGGGAACTTTTTTGTCTGTTACCACGCTGACACGGTAGCACACGTTAAGTCTAGTGACGAGAAACAAGTTTCAGGTTTTAAGATGCCCTACTTGTTGAGTTAAAGCGGTTTAAAACCTGTGAAGTTGCCCCGTGGGATCATGGGTAACCCTAATGCGCCTGCGCCCGTCCCGCTACGTCATAACCGCCCGCTCCTCGCCCGGAAACGGTGCTGGGAGATGCGCTGCAGTACCCTTTTCAGCCGCAACGTGGAGTCAAAGGGGCTGGCGGAGGCGCTGTTTCGACATTTAGGCTTGCGCTGCTAGCGAGGAAGAAAGATGCTGTCCATTCAGCACCCCGCCCGTGTCTCCGCAAAGACAGCGTTGTGTGGCCCCGAAACGGGAACGGGCCGAGCAATTTGAAGTCTCTTGTTAGTCTCCTGTACATGCAGCGTTACGTTTGAATTCAGTGTACCGCCATTAACCGACTAAATGTTGGATAGAGCGCTTTTCTGACATGCATTGAAAATAACCATGAGTTGCAGTCAGCCTCCCACATGCCAAGGACACATACGCGGGTTTGTGGTGAGCACGACACATATTCTTATGGGTTTAAGAAAACGAGAAGGGGAAAAAGCTCACTTGCAGTCAGCCTCCCACATGCCAAGTCAGCCTCCAACATGCCAAGGACACATACGTGTTTTTTTCTGGTGAACACGACCCATGGTCCTGTAGGGTTTAAGAAAACGAGAAAGGAAAAAGCTCACCACCTAAACTCATACCATCAATAACGAAACAGATCAATAACAGCACGCCTAATCTAATGAAACTAACAGACATGTTCCACGTGTGCTCTAACTGAACTAAAACCTGCCCAGTCCCACAAGGTAAAATCAAACAAGCCTCCACAAACACGTTAACGTCCACTAAAGGTGTAACTACTCCCTTTACCAGTGAACTGAATGATGCTGCAAGCGAAAGGAGCGTATGCATGTCACGGCGTGTCTCGCTGGACTCGAACTCGCGACCAGCGGCCCTGTAGGGCTGCGCGCATGCGTACGGGGGCTTGTTTTGAAACGGCGTTCTGGGCGCCAGCCGTTTGGTTGTTCAAAGTGTTAAAGCGAGCTTTCTAACAAAGTCACAAAGTGCCCCGTTACACGTGTAATGAGTAAAAGGTAGCGAGAGCACAGCGCTGGCGCTGGCAGCGTGTACTGCGGCTGATTGGTCCACAGCAGCTGAGTGGAGCCGTGTGTTTGCGCTGGGCATTTAGCGCGCGCGAGCAAAAGGGAAATGTCCGTACGGTATTTAAAGGCCTCCGTGGCGGAGAGGCTTTCACTCAGGGTGCGGGGGAACTTTTTTGTCTGTTACCACGCTGACACGGTAGCACACATTAAGTCTAGTGACGAGAAACAAGTTTCAGGTTTTAAGATGCCCTACTTTTTGAGTTAAAGCGGTTTAAAACCTGTGAAGTTGCCCCGTGGGATCATGGGTAACCCTAATGCGCCTGCGCCCATCCCGCTACGTCATAACCGCCCGCTCCTCGCCCGGAAACGGTGCTGGGAGATGCGCTGCAGTACCTTTTTCAGCCGCAACGTGGAGTCAAAGGGGCTGGCGGAGGCGCTGTTTCGACATTTAGGCTTGCGCTGCTGGCGAGGAAGAAAGATGCTGTCCATTCAGCACCCCGCCCGTGTCTCCGCAAAGACAGCGTTGTGTGGCCCCGAAACGGGAACGGGCCGAGCAATTTGAAGTCTCCTGTTAGAATCCACTTTATTTACGTGCATGCAGCTTTACGTTTGACTTTGGTGTACCGCCATTAACCGACTAAATGTTGGATGGAGCGCTTTTCTGACATGCATTGAAAATAACCATGAGTTGCAGTCAGCCTCCCACACGCCAAGCACACATACGCGGGTTTGTGGTGAGCACGACCCATATTCTTATGGGTTTAAGTAAACGAGAAAGGAAAACGCTCACTCGCAGTCAGCCTCCCACATGCCAAGGACACATGCGCGTTTTTTTTTTGTTTTTTTTTTCTGGGGAGCACGACCCACGGTCTTAGGGGTTTAAGAAAACGAGAAAGGAAAAAGCTCACCACCTAAACTCATACCATCAATAACGAAACAGATCAATAACAGCACGCCTAATCTAATGAAACTAACAGACATGTTCCACGTGTGCTCTAACTGAACTAAAACCTGCCCAGTCCCACAAGGTAAAATCAAACAAGCCTCCACAAACACGTTAACGTCCACTAAAGGTGTAACTACTTCCTTTACCAGTGAACTGAATGATGCTGCAAGCGAAAGGAGCGTATGCATGTCACGGCGTGTCTCGCTGGACTCGAACTCGCGACCAGCGGACCTGTAGGGCTGCGCGCATGCGTACGGGGGCTTGTTTTGAAACGGCGTTCTGGGCGCCAGCCGTTTGGTTGTTCAAAGTGTTAAAGCGAGTTTTCTAACAAAGTCACAAAGTGCCCCGCTACACGTGTAATGAGTAAAAAGTAGCGAGAGCACAGCGCTGGCGCTGGCAGCGTGTACTGCGTCTGATTGGTCCACAGCAGCTGAGTGGAGCCGTGTGTTTGCGCTGGGCATTGAGCGCGCGCGAGCAAAAGGGAAATGTCCGTTCGGTATTTAAAGGCCTCCGTGGCGGAGAGGCTTTCACTCAGGGTGCGGGGGAACTTTTTTGTCTGTTACCACGCTGACACGGTAGCACACGTTAAGTCTAGTGACGAGAAACAAGTTTCAGGTTTTAAGATGCCCTACTTGTTGAGTTAAAGCGGTTTAAAACCTGTGAAGTTGCCCCGTGGGATCATGGGTAACCCTAATGCGCCTGCGCCCGTCCCGCTACGTCATAACCGCCCGCTCCTCGCCCGGAAACGGTGCTGGGAGATGCGCTGCAGTACCCTTTTCAGCCGCAACGTGGAGTCAAAGGGGCTGGCGGAGGCGCTGTTTCGACATTTAGGCTTGCGCTGCTAGCGAGGAAGAAAGATGCTGTCCATTCAGCACCCCGCCCGTGTCTCCGCAAAGACAGCGTTGTGTGGCCCCGAAACGGGAACGGGCCGAGCAATTTGAAGTCTCTTGTTAGTCTCCTGTACATGCAGCGTTACGTTTGAATTCAGTGTACCGCCATTAACCGACTAAATGTTGGATAGAGCGCTTTTCTGACATGCATTGAAAATAACCATGAGTTGCAGTCAGCCTCCCACATGCCAAGGACACATACGCGGGTTTGTGGTGAGCACGACACATATTCTTATGGGTTTAAGAAAACGAGAAGGGGAAAAAGCTCACTTGCAGTCAGCCTCCCACATGCCAAGTCAGCCTCCAACATGCCAAGGACACATACGTGTTTTTTTCTGGTGAACACGACCCATGGTCCTGTAGGGTTTAAGAAAACGAGAAAGGAAAAAGCTCACCACCTAAACTCATACCATCAATAACGAAACAGATCAATAACAGCACGCCTAATCTAATGAAACTAACAGACATGTTCCACGTGTGCTCTAACTGAACTAAAACCTGCCCAGTCCCACAAGGTAAAATCAAACAAGCCTCCACAAACACGTTAACGTCCACTAAAGGTGTAACTACTCCCTTTACCAGTGAACTGAATGATGCTGCAAGCGAAAGGAGCGTATGCATGTCACGGCGTGTCTCGCTGGACTCGAACTCGCGACCAGCGGCCCTGTAGGGCTGCGCGCATGCGTACGGGGGCTTGTTTTGAAACGGCGTTCTGGGCGCCAGCCGTTTGGTTGTTCAAAGTGTTAAAGCGAGCTTTCTAACAAAGTCACAAAGTGCCCCGTTACACGTGTAATGAGTAAAAGGTAGCGAGAGCACAGCGCTGGCGCTGGCAGCGTGTACTGCGGCTGATTGGTCCACAGCAGCTGAGTGGAGCCGTGTGTTTGCGCTGGGCATTTAGCGCGCGCGAGCAAAAGGGAAATGTCCGTACGGTATTTAAAGGCCTCCGTGGCGGAGAGGCTTTCACTCAGGGTGCGGGGGAACTTTTTTGTCTGTTACCACGCTGACACGGTAGCACACATTAAGTCTAGTGACGAGAAACAAGTTTCAGGTTTTAAGATGCCCTACTTTTTGAGTTAAAGCGGTTTAAAACCTGTGAAGTTGCCCCGTGGGATCATGGGTAACCCTAATGCGCCTGCGCCCATCCCGCTACGTCATAACCGCCCGCTCCTCGCCCGGAAACGGTGCTGGGAGATGCGCTGCAGTACCTTTTTCAGCCGCAACGTGGAGTCAAAGGGGCTGGCGGAGGCGCTGTTTCGACATTTAGGCTTGCGCTGCTGGCGAGGAAGAAAGATGCTGTCCATTCAGCACCCCGCCCGTGTCTCCGCAAAGACAGCGTTGTGTGGCCCCGAAACGGGAACGGGCCGAGCAATTTGAAGTCTCCTGTTAGAATCCACTTTATTTACGTGCATGCAGCTTTACGTTTGACTTTGGTGTACCGCCATTAACCGACTAAATGTTGGATGGAGCGCTTTTCTGACATGCATTGAAAATAACCATGAGTTGCAGTCAGCCTCCCACACGCCAAGCACACATACGCGGGTTTGTGGTGAGCACGACCCATATTCTTATGGGTTTAAGTAAACGAGAAAGGAAAACGCTCACTCGCAGTCAGCCTCCCACATGCCAAGGACACATGCGCGTTTTTTTTTTGTTTTTTTTTTCTGGGGAGCACGACCCACGGTCTTAGGGGTTTAAGAAAACGAGAAAGGAAAAAGCTCACCACCTAAACTCATACCATCAATAACGAAACAGATCAATAACAGCACGCCTAATCTAATGAAACTAACAGACATGTTCCACGTGTGCTCTAACTGAACTAAAACCTGCCCAGTCCCACAAGGTAAAATCAAACAAGCCTCCACAAACACGTTAACGTCCACTAAAGGTGTAACTACTTCCTTTACCAGTGAACTGAATGATGCTGCAAGCGAAAGGAGCGTATGCATGTCACGGCGTGTCTCGCTGGACTCGAACTCGCGACCAGCGGACCTGTAGGGCTGCGCGCATGCGTACGGGGGCTTGTTTTGAAACGGCGTTCTGGGCGCCAGCCGTTTGGTTGTTCAAAGTGTTAAAGCGAGTTTTCTAACAAAGTCACAAAGTGCCCCGCTACACGTGTAATGAGTAAAAAGTAGCGAGAGCACAGCGCTGGCGCTGGCAGCGTGTACTGCGTCTGATTGGTCCACAGCAGCTGAGTGGAGCCGTGTGTTTGCGCTGGGCATTGAGCGCGCGCGAGCAAAAGGGAAATGTCCGTTCGGTATTTAAAGGCCTCCGTGGCGGAGAGGCTTTCACTCAGGGTGCGGGGGAACTTTTTTGTCTGTTACCACGCTGACACGGTAGCACACGTTAAGTCTAGTGACGAGAAACAAGTTTCAGGTTTTAAGATGCCCTACTTGTTGAGTTAAAGCGGTTTAAAACCTGTGAAGTTGCCCCGTGGGATCATGGGTAACCCTAATGCGCCTGCGCCCGTCCCGCTACGTCATAACCGCCCGCTCCTCGCCCGGAAACGGTGCTGGGAGATGCGCTGCAGTACCCTTTTCAGCCGCAACGTGGAGTCAAAGGGGCTGGCGGAGGCGCTGTTTCGACATTTAGGCTTGCGCTGCTAGCGAGGAAGAAAGATGCTGTCCATTCAGCACCCCGCCCGTGTCTCCGCAAAGACAGCGTTGTGTGGCCCCGAAACGGGAACGGGCCGAGCAATTTGAAGTCTCTTGTTAGTCTCCTGTACATGCAGCGTTACGTTTGAATTCAGTGTACCGCCATTAACCGACTAAATGTTGGATAGAGCGCTTTTCTGACATGCATTGAAAATAACCATGAGTTGCAGTCAGCCTCCCACATGCCAAGGACACATACGCGGGTTTGTGGTGAGCACGACACATATTCTTATGGGTTTAAGAAAACGAGAAGGGGAAAAAGCTCACTTGCAGTCAGCCTCCCACATGCCAAGTCAGCCTCCAACATGCCAAGGACACATACGTGTTTTTTTCTGGTGAACACGACCCATGGTCCTGTAGGGTTTAAGAAAACGAGAAAGGAAAAAGCTCACCACCTAAACTCATACCATCAATAACGAAACAGATCAATAACAGCACGCCTAATCTAATGAAACTAACAGACATGTTCCACGTGTGCTCTAACTGAACTAAAACCTGCCCAGTCCCACAAGGTAAAATCAAACAAGCCTCCACAAACACGTTAACGTCCACTAAAGGTGTAACTACTCCCTTTACCAGTGAACTGAATGATGCTGCAAGCGAAAGGAGCGTATGCATGTCACGCTGGACTCGAACTCGCGACCAGCGGCCCTGTAGGGCTGCGCGCATGCGTACGGGGGCTTGTTTTGAAACGGCGTTCTGGGCGCTAGCCGTTTGGTTGTTCAAAGTGTTAAAGCGAGCTTTCTAACAAAGTCACAAAGTGCCCCGTTACACGTGTAATGAGTAAAAGGTAGCGAGAGCACAGCGCTGGCGCTGGCAGCGTGTACTGCGGCTGATTGGTCCACAGCAGCTGAGTGGAGCCGTGTGTTTGCGCTGGGCATTGAGCGCGCGCGAGCAAAAGGGAAATGTCCGTTCGGTATTTAAAGGCCTCCGTGGCGGAGAGGCTTTCACTCAGGGTGCGGGGGAACTTTTTTGTCTGTTACCACGCTGACACGGTAGCACACATTAAGTCTAGTGAGGAGAAACAAGTTTCAGGTTTTAAGATGCCCTACTTTTTGAGTTAAAGCGCTTTAAAACCTGTGAAGTTGCCCCGTGGGATCATGGGTAACCCTAATGCGCCTGCGCCCATCCCGCTACGTCATAACCGCCCGCTCCTCGCCCGGAAACGGTGCTGGGAGATGCGCTGCAGTACCTTTTTCAGCCGCAACGTGGAGTCAAAGGGGCTGGCGGAGGCGCTGTTTCGACATTTAGGCTTGCGCTGCTGGCGAGGAAGAAAGATGCTGTCCATTCAGCACCCCGCCCGTGTCTCCGCAAAGACAGCGTTGTGTGGCCCCGAAACGGGAACGGGCCGAGCAATTTGAAGTCTCCTGTTAGAATCCACTTTATTTACGTGCATGCAGCTTTACGTTTGACTTTGGTGTACCGCCATTAACCGACTAAATGTTGGATGGAGCTCTTTTCTGACATGCATTGAAAATAACCATGAGTTGCAGTCAGCCTCCCACACGCCAAGCACACATACGCGGGTTTGTGGTGAGCACGACCCATATTCTTATGGGTTTAAGTAAACGAGAAAGAAAAACGCTCACTCGCAGTCAGCCTCCCACATGCCAAGGACACATGCGCGTTTTTTTTTTGTTTTTTTTTTTCTGGGGAGCACGACCCACGGTCTTAGGGGTTTAAGAAAACGAGAAAGGAAAAAGCTCACCACCTAAACTCATACCATCAATAACGAAACAGATCAATAACAGCACGCCTAATCTAATGAAACTAACAGACATGTTCCACGTGTGCTCTAACTGAACTAAAACCTGCCCAGTCCCACAAGGTAAAATCAAACAAGCCTCCACAAACACGTTAACGTCCACTAAAGGTGTAACTACTTCCTTTACCAGTGAACTGAATGATGCTGCAAGCGAAAGGAGCGTATGCATGTCACGGCGTGTCTCGCTGGACTCGAACTCGCGACCAGCGGACCTGTAGGGCTGCGCGCATGCGTACGGGGGCTTGTTTTGAAACGGCGTTCTGGGCGCCAGCCGTTTGGTTGTTCAAAGTGTTAAAGCGAGCTTTCTAACAAAGTCACAAAGTGCCCCGTTACACGTGTAATGAGTAAAAGGTAGCGAGAGCACAGCGCTGGCGCTGGCAGCGTGTACTGCGGCTGATTGGTCCACAGCAGCTGAGTGGAGCCGTGTGTTTGCGCTGTGCATTGAGCGCGCGCGAGCAAAAGGGAAATGTCCGTTCGGTATTTAAAGGCCTCCGTGGCGGAGAGGCTTTCACTCAGGGTGCGGGGGAACTTTTTTGTCTGTTACCACGCTGACACGGTAGCACACGTTAAGTCTAGTGACGAGAAACAAGTTTCAGGTTTTAAGATGCCCTACTTGTTGAGTTAAAGCGGTTTAAAACCTGTGAAGTTGCCCCGTGGGATCATGGGTAACCCTAATGCGCCTGCGCCCGTCCCGCTACGTCATAACCGCCCGCTCCTCGCCCGGAAACGGTGCTGGGAGATGCGCTGCAGTACCCTTTTCAGCCGCAACGTGGAGTCAAAGGGGCTGGCGGAGGCGCTGTTTCGACATTTAGGCTTGCGCTGCTAGCGAGGAAGAAAGATGCTGTCCATTCAGCACCCCGCCCGTGTCTCCGCAAAGACAGCGTTGTGTGGCCCCGAAACGGGAACGGGCCGAGCAATTTGAAGTCTCTTGTTAGTCTCCTGTACATGCAGCGTTACGTTTGAATTCAGTGTACCGCCATTAACCGACTAAATGTTGGATAGAGCGCTTTTCTGACATGCATTGAAAATAACCATGAGTTGCAGTCAGCCTCCCACATGCCAAGGACACATACGCGGGTTTGTGGTGAGCACGACACATATTCTTATGGGTTTAAGAAAACGAGAAGGGGAAAAAGCTCACTTGCAGTCAGCCTCCCACATGCCAAGTCAGCCTCCAACATGCCAAGGACACATACGTGTTTTTTTCTGGTGAACACGACCCATGGTCCTGTAGGGTTTAAGAAAACGAGAAAGGAAAAAGCTCACCACCTAAACTCATACCATCAATAACGAAACAGATCAATAACAGCACGCCTAATCTAATGAAACTAACAGACATGTTCCACGTGTGCTCTAACTGAACTAAAACCTGCCCAGTCCCACAAGGTAAAATCAAACAAGCCTCCACAAACACGTTAACGTCCACTAAAGGTGTAACTACTCCCTTTACCAGTGAACTGAATGATGCTGCAAGCGAAAGGAGCGTATGCATGTCACGGCGTGTCTCGCTGGACTCGAACTCGCGACCAGCGGCCCTGTAGGGCTGCGCGCATGCGTACGGGGGCTTGTTTTGAAACGGCGTTCTGGGCGCCAGCCGTTTGGTTGTTCAAAGTGTTAAAGCGAGCTTTCTAACAAAGTCACAAAGTGCCCTGTTACACGTGTAATGAGTAAAAGGTAGCGAGAGCACAGCGCTGGCGCTGGCAGCGTGTACTGCGGCTGATTGGTCCACAGCAGCTGAGTGGAGCCGTGTGTTTGCGCTGGGCATTGAGCGCGCGCGAGCAAAAGGGAAATGTCCGTTCGGTATTTAAAGGCCTCCGTGGCGGAGAGGCTTTCACTCAGGGTGCGGGGGAACTTTTTTGTCTGTTACCACGCTGACACGGTAGCACACATTAAGTCTAGTGAGGAGAAACAAGTTTCAGGTTTTAAGATGCCCTACTTTTTGAGTTAAAGCGGTTTAAAACCTGTGAAGTTGCCCCGTGGGATCATGGGTAACCCTAATGCGCCTGCGCCCATCCCGCTACGTCATAACCGCCCGCTCCTCGCCCGGAAACGGTGCTGGGAGATGCGCTGCAGTACCTTTTTCAGCCGCAACGTGGAGTCAAAGGGGCTGGCGGAGGCGCTGTTTCGACATTTAGGCTTGCGCTGCTGGCGAGGAAGAAAGATGCTGTCCATTCAGCACCCCGCCCGTGTCTCCGCAAAGACAGCGTTGTGTGGCCCCGAAACGGGAACGGGCCGAGCAATTTGAAGTCTCCTGTTAGAATCCACTTTATTTACGTGCATGCAGCTTTACGTTTGACTTTGGTGTACCGCCATTAACCGACTAAATGTTGGATGGAGCTCTTTTCTGACATGCATTGAAAATAACCATGAGTTGCAGTCAGCCTCCCACACGCCAAGCACACATACGCGGGTTTGTGGTGAGCACGACCCATATTCTTATGGGTTTAAGTAAACGAGAAAGAAAAACGCTCACTCGCAGTCAGCCTCCCACATGCCAAGGACACATGCGCGTTTTTTTTTTGTTTTTTTTTTTCTGGGGAGCACGACCCACGGTCTTAGGGGTTTAAGAAAACGAGAAAGGAAAAAGCTCACCACCTAAACTCATACCATCAATAACGAAACAGATCAATAACAGCACGCCTAATCTAATGAAACTAACAGACATGTTCCACGTGTGCTCTAACTGAACTAAAACCTGCCCAGTCCCACAAGGTAAAATCAAACAAGCCTCCACAAACACGTTAACGTCCACTAAAGGTGTAACTACTTCCTTTACCAGTGAACTGAATGATGCTGCAAGCGAAAGGAGCGTATGCATGTCACGGCGTGTCTCGCTGGACTCGAACTCGCGACCAGCGGACCTGTAGGGCTGCGCGCATGCGTACGGGGGCTTGTTTTGAAACGGCGTTCTGGGCGCCAGCCGTTTGGTTGTTCAAAGTGTTAAAGCGAGCTTTCTAACAAAGTCACAAAGTGCCCCGTTACACGTGTAATGAGTAAAAGGTAGCGAGAGCACAGCGCTGGCGCTGGCAGCGTGTACTGCGGCTGATTGGTCCACAGCAGCTGAGTGGAGCCGTGTGTTTGCGCTGTGCATTGAGCGCGCGCGAGCAAAAAGGAAATGTCCGTTCGGTATTTAAAGGCCTCCGTGGCGGAGAGGCTTTCACTCAGGGTGCGGGGGAACTTTTTTGTCTGTTACCACGCTGACACGGTAGCACACGTTAAGTCTAGTGACGAGAAACAAGTTTCAGGTTTTAAGATGCCCTACTTGTTGAGTTAAAGCGGTTTAAAACCTGTGAAGTTGCCCCGTGGGATCATGGGTAACCCTAATGCGCCTGCGCCCGTCCCGCTACGTCATAACCGCCCGCTCCTCGCCCGGAAACGGTGCTGGGAGATGCGCTGCAGTACCCTTTTCAGCCGCAACGTGGAGTCAAAGGGGCTGGCGGAGGCGCTGTTTCGACATTTAGGCTTGCGCTGCTAGCGAGGAAGAAAGATGCTGTCCATTCAGCACCCCGCCCGTGTCTCCGCAAAGACAGCGTTGTGTGGCCCCGAAACGGGAACGGGCCGAGCAATTTGAAGTCTCTTGTTAGTCTCCTGTACATGCAGCGTTACGTTTGAATTCAGTGTACCGCCATTAACCGACTAAATGTTGGATAGAGCGCTTTTCTGACATGCATTGAAAATAACCATGAGTTGCAGTCAGCCTCCCACATGCCAAGGACACATACGCGGGTTTGTGGTGAGCACGACACATATTCTTATGGGTTTAAGAAAACGAGAAGGGGAAAAAGCTCACTTGCAGTCAGCCTCCCACATGCCAAGTCAGCCTCCAACATGCCAAGGACACATACGTGTTTTTTTCTGGTGAACACGACCCATGGTCCTGTAGGGTTTAAGAAAACGAGAAAGGAAAAAGCTCACCACCTAAACTCATACCATCAATAACGAAACAGATCAATAACAGCACGCCTAATCTAATGAAACTAACAGACATGTTCCACGTGTGCTCTAACTGAACTAAAACCTGCCCAGTCCCACAAGGTAAAATCAAACAAGCCTCCACAAACACGTTAACGTCCACTAAAGGTGTAACTACTTCCTTTACCAGTGAACTGAATGATGCTGCAAGCGAAAGGAGCGTATGCATGTCACGGCGTGTCTCGCTGGACTCGAACTCGCGACCAGCGGACCTGTAGGGCTGCGCGCATGCGTACGGGGGCTTGTTTTGAAACGGCGTTCTGGGCGCTAGCCGTTTGGTTGTTCAAAGTGTTAAAGCGAGCTTTCTAACAAAGTCACAAAGTGCCCCGTTACACGTGTAATGAGTAAAAGGTAGCGAGAGCACAGCGCTGGCGCTGGCAGCGTGTACTGCGGCTGATTGGTCCACAGCAGCTGAGTGGAGCCGTGTGTTTGCGCTGGGCATTGAGCGCGCGCGAGCAAAAGGGAAATGTCCGTTCGGTATTTAAAGGCCTCCGTGGCGGAGAGGCTTTCACTCAGGGTGCGGGGGAACTTTTTTGTCTGTTACCACGCTGACACGGTAGCACACATTAAGTCTAGTGAGGAGAAACAAGTTTCAGGTTTTAAGATGCCCTACTTTTTGAGTTAAAGCGCTTTAAAACCTGTGAAGTTGCCCCGTGGGATCATGGGTAACCCTAATGCGCCTGCGCCCATCCCGCTACGTCATAACCGCCCGCTCCTCGCCCGGAAACGGTGCTGGGAGATGCGCTGCAGTACCTTTTTCAGCCGCAACGTGGAGTCAAAGGGGCTGGCGGAGGCGCTGTTTCGACATTTAGGCTTGCGCTGCTGGCGAGGAAGAAAGATGCTGTCCATTCAGCACCCCGCCCGTGTCTCCGCAAAGACAGCGTTGTGTGGCCCCGAAACGGGAACGGGCCGAGCAATTTGAAGTCTCCTGTTAGAATCCACTTTATTTACGTGCATGCAGCTTTACGTTTGACTTTGGTGTACCGCCATTAACCGACTAAATGTTGGATGGAGCTCTTTTCTGACATGCATTGAAAATAACCATGAGTTGCAGTCAGCCTCCCACACGCCAAGCACACATACGCGGGTTTGTGGTGAGCACGACCCATATTCTTATGGGTTTAAGTAAACGAGAAAGAAAAACGCTCACTCGCAGTCAGCCTCCCACATGCCAAGGACACATGCGCGTTTTTTTTTTGTTTTTTTTTCTGGGGAGCACGACCCACGGTCTTAGGGGTTTAAGAAAACGAGAAAGGAAAAAGCTCACCACCTAAACTCATACCATCAATAACGAAACAGATCAATAACAGCACGCCTAATCTAATGAAACTAACAGACATGTTCCACGTGTGCTCTAACTGAACTAAAACCTGCCCAGTCCCACAAGGTAAAACCAAACAAGCCTCCACAAACACGTTAACGTCCACTAAAGGTGTAACTACTTCCTTTACCAGTGAACTGAATGATGCTGCAAGCGAAAGGAGCGTATGCATGTCACGGCGTGTCTCGCTGGACTCGAACTCGCGACCAGCGGACCTGTAGGGCTGCGCGCATGCGTACGGGGGCTTGTTTTGAAACGGCGTTCTGGGCGCCAGCCGTTTGGTTGTTCAAAGTGTTAAAGCGAGCTTTCTAACAAAGTCACAAAGTGCCCCGCTACACGTGTAATGAGTAAAAAGTAGCGAGAGCACAGCGCTGGCGCTGGCAGCGTGTACTGCGTCTGATTGGTCCACAGCAGCTGAGTGGAGCCGTGTGTTTGCGCTGGGCATTGAGCGCGCGCGAGCAAAAGGGAAATGTCCGTTCGGTATTTAAAGGCCTCCGTGGCGGAGAGGCTTTCACTCAGGGTGCGGGGGAACTTTTTTGTCTGTTACCACGCTGACACGGTAGCACACGTTAAGTCTAGTGACGAGAAACAAGTTTCAGGTTTTAAGATGCCCTACTTGTTGAGTTAAAGCGGTTTAAAACCTGTGAAGTTGCCCCGTGGGATCATGGGTAACCCTAATGCGCCTGCGCCCGTCCCGCTACGTCATAACCGCCCGCTCCTCGCCCGGAAACGGTGCTGGGAGATGCGCTGCAGTACCCTTTTCAGCCGCAACGTGGAGTCAAAGGGGCTGGCGGAGGCGCTGTTTCGACATTTAGGCTTGCGCTGCTAGCGAGGAAGAAAGATGCTGTCCATTCAGCACCCCGCCCGTGTCTCCGCAAAGACAGCGTTGTGTGGCCCCGAAACGGGAACGGGCCGAGCAATTTGAAGTCTCTTGTTAGTCTCCTGTACATGCAGCGTTACGTTTGAATTCAGTGTACCGCCATTAACCGACTAAATGTTGGATAGAGCGCTTTTCTGACATGCATTGAAAATAACCATGAGTTGCAGTCAGCCTCCCACATGCCAAGGACACATACGCGGGTTTGTGGTGAGCACGACACATATTCTTATGGGTTTAAGAAAACGAGAAGGGGAAAAAGCTCACTTGCAGTCAGCCTCCCACATGCCAAGTCAGCCTCCAACATGCCAAGGACACATACGTGTTTTTTTCTGGTGAACACGACCCATGGTCCTGTAGGGTTTAAGAAAACGAGAAAGGAAAAAGCTCACCACCTAAACTCATACCATCAATAACGAAACAGATCAATAACAGCACGCCTAATCTAATGAAACTAACAGACATGTTCCACGTGTGCTCTAACTGAACTAAAACCTGCCCAGTCCCACAAGGTAAAATCAAACAAGCCTCCACAAACACGTTAACGTCCACTAAAGGTGTAACTACTCCCTTTACCAGTGAACTGAATGATGCTGCAAGCGAAAGGAGCGTATGCATGTCACGGCGTGTCTCGCTGGACTCGAACTCGCGACCAGCGGCCCTGTAGGGCTGCGCGCATGCGTACGGGGGCTTGTTTTGAAACGGCGTTCTGGGCGCCAGCCGTTTGGTTGTTCAAAGTGTTAAAGCGAGCTTTCTAACAAAGTCACAAAGTGCCCCGCTACACGTGTAATGAGTAAAAGGTAGCGAGAGCACAGCGCTGGCGCTGGCAGCGTGTACTGCGGCTGATTGGTCCACAGCAGCTGAGTGGAGCCGTGTGTTTGCGCTGGGCATTGAGCGCGCGCGAGCAAAAGGGAAATGTCCGTTCGGTATTTAAAGGCCTCCGTGGCGGAGAGGCTTTCACTCAGGGTGCGGGGGAACTTTTTTGTCTGTTACCACGCTGACACGGTAGCACACATTAAGTCTAGTGAGGAGAAACAAGTTTCAGGTTTTAAGATGCCCTACTTTTTGAGTTAAAGCGGTTTAAAACCTGTGAAGTTGCCCCGTGGGATCATGGGTAACCCTAATGCGCCTGCGCCCATCCCGCTACGTCATAACCGCCCGCTCCTCGCCCGGAAACGGTGCTGGGAGATGCGCTGCAGTACCTTTTTCAGCCGCAACGTGGAGTCAAAGGGGCTGGCGGAGGCGCTGTTTCGACATTTAGGCTTGCGCTGCTGGCGAGGAAGAAAGATGCTGTCCATTCAGCACCCCGCCCGTGTCTCCGCAAAGACAGCGTTGTGTGGCCCCGAAACGGGAACGGGCCGAGCAATTTGAAGTCTCCTGTTAGAATCCACTTTATTTACGTGCATGCAGCTTTACGTTTGACTTTGGTGTACCGCCATTAACCGACTAAATGTTGGATGGAGCGCTTTTCTGACATGCATTGAAAATAACCATGAGTTGCAGTCAGCCTCCCACACGCCAAGCACACATACGCGGGTTTGTGGTGAGCACGACCCATATTCTTATGGGTTTAAGTAAACGAGAAAGGAAAACGCTCACTCGCAGTCAGCCTCCCACATGCCAAGGACACATGCGCGTTTTTTTTTTGTTTTTTTTTTCTGGGGAGCACGACCCACGGTCTTAGGGGTTTAAGAAAACGAGAAAGGAAAAAGCTCACCACCTAAACTCATACCATCAATAACGAAACAGATCAATAACAGCACGCCTAATCTAATGAAACTAACAGACATGTTCCACGTGTGCTCTAACTGAACTAAAACCTGCCCAGTCCCACTAGGTAAAACCAAACAAGTCTCCACAAACACGTTAACGTCCACTAAAGGTGTAACTACTTCCTTTACCAGTGAACTGAATGATGCTGCAAGCGAAAGGAGCGTATGCATGTCACGGCGTGTCTCTCTGGACTCGAACTCGCGACCAGCGGACCTGTAGGGCTGCGCGCATGCGTACGGGGGCTTGTTTTGAAACGGCGTTCTGGGCGCCAGCCGTTTGGTTGTTCAAAGTGTTAAAGCGAGCTTTCTAACAAAGTCACAAAGTGCCCCGCTACACGTGTAATGAGTAAAAAGTAGCGAGAGCACAGCGCTGGCGCTGGCAGCGTGTACTGCGTCTGATTGGTCCACAGCAGCTGAGTGGAGCCGTGTGTTTGCGCTGGGCATTGAGCGCGCGCGAGCAAAAGGGAAATGTCCGTTCGGTATTTAAAGGCCTCCGTGGCGGAGAGGCTTTCACTCAGGGTGCGGGGGAACTTTTTTGTCTGTTACCACGCTGACACGGTAGCACACGTTAAGTCTAGTGACGAGAAACAAGTTTCAGGTTTTAAGATGCCCTACTTGTTGAGTTAAAGCGGTTTAAAACCTGTGAAGTTGCCCCGTGGGATCATGGGTAACCCTAATGCGCCTGCGCCCGTCCCGCTACGTCATAACCGCCCGCTCCTCGCCCGGAAACGGTGCTGGGAGATGCGCTGCAGTACCCTTTTCAGCCGCAACGTGGAGTCAAAGGGGCTGGCGGAGGCGCTGTTTCGACATTTAGGCTTGCGCTGCTAGCGAGGAAGAAAGATGCTGTCCATTCAACACCCCGCCCGTGTCTCCGCAAAGACAGCGTTGTGTGGCCCCGAAACGGGAACGGGCCGAGCAATTTGAAGTCTCTTGTTAGTCTCCTGTACATGCAGCGTTACGTTTGAATTCAGTGTACCGCCATTAACCGACTAAATGTTGGATAGAGCGCTTTTCTGACATGCATTGAAAATAACCATGAGTTGCAGTCAGCCTCCCACATGCCAAGGACACATACGCGGGTTTGTGGTGAGCACGACACATATTCTTATGGGTTTAAGAAAACGAGAAGGGGAAAAAGCTCACTTGCAGTCAGCCTCCCACATGCCAAGTCAGCCTCCAACATGCCAAGGACACATACGTGTTTTTTTCTGGTGAACACGACCCATGGTCCTGTAGGGTTTAAGAAAACGAGAAAGGAAAAAGCTCACCACCTAAACTCATACCATCAATAACGAAACAGATCAATAACAGCACGCCTAATCTAATGAAACTAACAGACATGTTCCACGTGTGCTCTAACTGAACTAAAACCTGCCCAGTCCCACAAGGTAAAATCAAACAAGCCTCCACAAACACGTTAACGTCCACTAAAGGTGTAACTACTCCCTTTACCAGTGAACTGAATGATGCTGCAAGCGAAAGGAGCGTATGCATGTCACGGCGTGTCTCGCTGGACTCGAACTCGCGACCAGCGGCCCTGTAGGGCTGCGCGCATGCGTACGGGGGCTTGTTTTGAAACGGCGTTCTGGGCGCCAGCCGTTTGGTTGTTCAAAGTGTTAAAGCGAGCTTTCTAACAAAGTCACAAAGTGCCCCGTTACACGTGTAATGAGTAAAAGGTAGCGAGAGCACAGCGCTGGCGCTGGCAGCGTGTACTGCGGCTGATTGGTCCACAGCAGCTGAGTGGAGCCGTGTGTTTGCGCTGTGCATTGAGCGCGCGCGAGCAAAAAGGAAATGTCCGTTCGGTATTTAAAGGCCTCCGTGGCGGAGAGGCTTTCACTCAGGGTGCGGGGGAACTTTTTTGTCTGTTACCACGCTGACACGGTAGCACACGTTAAGTCTAGTGACGAGAAACAAGTTTCAGGTTTTAAGATGCCCTACTTTTTGAGTTAAAGCGCTTTAAAACCTGTGAAGTTGCCCCGTGGGATCATGGGTAACCCTAATGCGCCTGCGCCCGTCCCGCTACGTCATAACCGCCCGCTCCTCGCCCGGAAACGGTGCTGGGAGATGCGCTGCAGTACCTTTTTCAGCCGCAACGTGGAGTCAAAGGGGCTGGCGGAGGCGCTGTTTCGACATTTAGGCTTGCGCTGCTAGCGAGGAAGAAAGATGCTGTCCATTCAGCACCCCGCCCGTGTCTCCGCAAAGACAGCGTTGTGTGGCCCCGAAACGGGAACGGGCCGAGCAATTTGAAGTCTCTTGTTAGTCTCCTGTACATGCAGCGTTACGTTTGAATTCAGTGTACCGCCATTAACCGACTAAATGTTGGATAGAGCGCTTTTCTGACATGCATTGAAAATAACCATGAGTTGCAGTCAGCCTCCCACATGCCAAGGACACATACGCGGGTTTGTGGTGAGCACGACACATATTCTTATGGGTTTAAGAAAACGAGAAGGGGAAAAAGCTCACTTGCAGTCAGCCTCCCACATGCCAAGTCAGCCTCCAACATGCCAAGGACACATACGTGTTTTTTTCTGGTGAACACGACCCATGGTCCTGTAGGGTTTAAGAAAACGAGAAAGGAAAAAGCTCACCACCTAAACTCATACCATCAATAACGAAACAGATCAATAACAGCACGCCTAATCTAATGAAACTAACAGACATGTTCCACGTGTGCTCTAACTGAACTAAAACCTGCCCAGTCCCACAAGGTAAAATCAAACAAGCCTCCACAAACACGTTAACGTCCACTAAAGGTGTAACTACTCCCTTTACCAGTGAACTGAATGATGCTGCAAGCGAAAGGAGCGTATGCATGTCACGGCGTGTCTCGCTGGACTCGAACTCGCGACCAGCGGCCCTGTAGGGCTGCGCGCATGCGTACGGGGGCTTGTTTTGAAACGGCGTTCTGGGCGCCAGCCGTTTGGTTGTTCAAAGTGTTAAAGCGAGCTTTCTAACAAAGTCACAAAGTGCCCCGTTACACGTGTAATGAGTAAAAGGTAGCGAGAGCACAGCGCTGGCGCTGGCAGCGTGTACTGCGGCTGATTGGTCCACAGCAGCTGAGTGGAGCCGTGTGTTTGCGCTGTGCATTGAGCGCGCGCGAGCAAAAGGGAAATGTCCGTTCGGTATTTAAAGGCCTCCGTGGCGGAGAGGCTTTCACTCAGGGTGCGGGGGAACTTTTTTGTCTGTTACCACGCTGACACGGTAGCACACATTAAGTCTAGTGAGGAGAAACAAGTTTCAGGTTTTAAGATGCCCTACTTTTTGAGTTAAAGCGGTTTAAAACCTGTGAAGTTGCCCCGTGGGATCATGGGTAACCCTAATGCGCCTGCGCCCATCCCGCTACGTCATAACCGCCCGCTCCTCGCCCGGAAACGGTGCTGGGAGATGCGCTGCAGTACCTTTTTCAGCCGCAACGTGGAGTCAAAGGGGCTGGCGGAGGCGCTGTTTCGACATTTAGGCTTGCGCTGCTGGCGAGGAAGAAAGATGCTGTCCATTCAGCACCCCGCCCGTGTCTCCGCAAAGACAGCGTTGTGTGGCCCCGAAACGGGAACGGGCCGAGCAATTTGAAGTCTCCTGTTAGAATCCACTTTATTTACGTGCATGCAGCTTTACGTTTGACTTTGGTGTACCGCCATTAACCGACTAAATGTTGGATGGAGCGCTTTTCTGACATGCATTGAAAATAACCATGAGTTGCAGTCAGCCTCCCACACGCCAAGCACACATACGCGGGTTTGTGGTGAGCACGACCCATATTCTTATGGGTTTAAGTAAACGAGAAAGGAAAACGCTCACTCGCAGTCAGCCTCCCACATGCCAAGGACACATGCGCGTTTTTTTTTTGTTTTTTTTTTCTGGGGAGCACGACCCACGGTCTTAGGGGTTTAAGAAAACGAGAAAGGAAAAAGCTCACCACCTAAACTCATACCATCAATAACGAAACAGATCAATAACAGCACGCCTAATCTAATGAAACTAACAGACATGTTCCACGTGTGCTCTAACTGAACTAAAACCTGCCCAGTCCCACTAGGTAAAACCAAACAAGCCTCCACAAACACGTTAACGTCCACTAAAGGTGTAACTACTTCCTTTACCAGTGAACTGAATGATGCTGCAAGCGAAAGGAGCGTATGCATGTCACGGCGTGTCTCGCTGGACTCGAACTCGCGACCAGCGGACCTGTAGGGCTGCGCGCATGCGTACGGGGGCTTGTTTTGAAACGGCGTTCTGGGCGCCAGCCGTTTGGTTGTTCAAAGTGTTAAAGCGAGCTTTCTAACAAAGTCACAAAGTGCCCCGCTACACGTGTAATGAGTAAAAAGTAGCGAGAGCACAGCGCTGGCGCTGGCAGCGTGTACTGCGTCTGATTGGTCCACAGCAGCTGAGTGGAGCCGTGTGTTTGCGCTGGGCATTGAGCGCGCGCGAGCAAAAGGGAAATGTCCGTTCGGTATTTAAAGGCCTCCGTGGCGGAGAGGCTTTCACTCAGGGTGCGGGGGAACTTTTTTGTCTGTTACCACGCTGACACGGTAGCACACGTTAAGTCTAGTGACGAGAAACAAGTTTCAGGTTTTAAGATGCCCTACTTGTTGAGTTAAAGCGGTTTAAAACCTGTGAAGTTGCCCCGTGGGATCATGGGTAACCCTAATGCGCCTGCGCCCGTCCCGCTACGTCATAACCGCCCGCTCCTCGCCCGGAAACGGTGCTGGGAGATGCGCTGCAGTACCCTTTTCAGCCGCAACGTGGAGTCAAAGGGGCTGGCGGAGGCGCTGTTTCGACATTTAGGCTTGCGCTGCTAGCGAGGAAGAAAGATGCTGTCCATTCAGCACCCCGCCCGTGTCTCCGCAAAGACAGCGTTGTGTGGCCCCGAAACGGGAACGGGCCGAGCAATTTGAAGTCTCTTGTTAGTCTCCTGTACATGCAGCGTTACGTTTGAATTCAGTGTACCGCCATTAACCGACTAAATGTTGGATAGAGCGCTTTTCTGACATGCATTGAAAATAACCATGAGTTGCAGTCAGCCTCCCACATGCCAAGGACACATACGCGGGTTTGTGGTGAGCACGACACATATTCTTATGGGTTTAAGAAAACGAGAAGGGGAAAAAGCTCACTTGCAGTCAGCCTCCCACATGCCAAGTCAGCCTCCAACATGCCAAGGACACATACGTGTTTTTTTCTGGTGAACACGACCCATGGTCCTGTAGGGTTTAAGAAAACGAGAAAGGAAAAAGCTCACCACCTAAACTCATACCATCAATAACGAAACAGATCAATAACAGCACGCCTAATCTAATGAAACTAACAGACATGTTCCACGTGTGCTCTAACTGAACTAAAACCTGCCCAGTCCCACAAGGTAAAATCAAACAAGCCTCCACAAACACGTTAACGTCCACTAAAGGTGTAACTACTCCCTTTACCAGTGAACTGAATGATGCTGCAAGCGAAAGGAGCGTATGCATGTCACGCTGGACTCGAACTCGCGACCAGCGGCCCTGTAGGGCTGCGCGCATGCGTACGGGGGCTTGTTTTGAAACGGCGTTCTGGGCGCTAGCCGTTTGGTTGTTCAAAGTGTTAAAGCGAGCTTTCTAACAAAGTCACAAAGTGCCCCGTTACACGTGTAATGAGTAAAAGGTAGCGAGAGCACAGCGCTGGCGCTGGCAGCGTGTACTGCGGCTGATTGGTCCACAGCAGCTGAGTGGAGCCGTGTGTTTGCGCTGGGCATTGAGCGCGCGCGAGCAAAAGGGAAATGTCCGTTCGGTATTTAAAGGCCTCCGTGGCGGAGAGGCTTTCACTCAGGGTGCGGGGGAACTTTTTTGTCTGTTACCACGCTGACACGGTAGCACACATTAAGTCTAGTGAGGAGAAACAAGTTTCAGGTTTTAAGATGCCCTACTTTTTGAGTTAAAGCGCTTTAAAACCTGTGAAGTTGCCCCGTGGGATCATGGGTAACCCTAATGCGCCTGCGCCCATCCCGCTACGTCATAACCGCCCGCTCCTCGCCCGGAAACGGTGCTGGGAGATGCGCTGCAGTACCTTTTTCAGCCGCAACGTGGAGTCAAAGGGGCTGGCGGAGGCGCTGTTTCGACATTTAGGCTTGCGCTGCTGGCGAGGAAGAAAGATGCTGTCCATTCAGCACCCCGCCCGTGTCTCCGCAAAGACAGCGTTGTGTGGCCCCGAAACGGGAACGGGCCGAGCAATTTGAAGTCTCCTGTTAGAATCCACTTTATTTACGTGCATGCAGCTTTACGTTTGACTTTGGTGTACCGCCATTAACCGACTAAATGTTGGATGGAGCTCTTTTCTGACATGCATTGAAAATAACCATGAGTTGCAGTCAGCCTCCCACACGCCAAGCACACATACGCGGGTTTGTGGTGAGCACGACCCATATTCTTATGGGTTTAAGTAAACGAGAAAGAAAAACGCTCACTCGCAGTCAGCCTCCCACATGCCAAGGACACATGCGCGTTTTTTTTTTGTTTTTTTTTTTCTGGGGAGCACGACCCACGGTCTTAGGGGTTTAAGAAAACGAGAAAGGAAAAAGCTCACCACCTAAACTCATACCATCAATAACGAAACAGATCAATAACAGCACGCCTAATCTAATGAAACTAACAGACATGTTCCACGTGTGCTCTAACTGAACTAAAACCTGCCCAGTCCCACAAGGTAAAATCAAACAAGCCTCCACAAACACGTTAACGTCCACTAAAGGTGTAACTACTTCCTTTACCAGTGAACTGAATGATGCTGCAAGCGAAAGGAGCGTATGCATGTCACGGCGTGTCTCGCTGGACTCGAACTCGCGACCAGCGGACCTGTAGGGCTGCGCGCATGCGTACGGGGGCTTGTTTTGAAACGGCGTTCTGGGCGCCAGCCGTTTGGTTGTTCAAAGTGTTAAAGCGAGCTTTCTAACAAAGTCACAAAGTGCCCCGTTACACGTGTAATGAGTAAAAGGTAGCGAGAGCACAGCGCTGGCGCTGGCAGCGTGTACTGCGGCTGATTGGTCCACAGCAGCTGAGTGGAGCCGTGTGTTTGCGCTGTGCATTGAGCGCGCGCGAGCAAAAAGGAAATGTCCGTTCGGTATTTAAAGGCCTCCGTGGCGGAGAGGCTTTCACTCAGGGTGCGGGGGAACTTTTTTGTCTGTTACCACGCTGACACGGTAGCACACGTTAAGTCTAGTGACGAGAAACAAGTTTCAGGTTTTAAGATGCCCTACTTGTTGAGTTAAAGCGGTTTAAAACCTGTGAAGTTGCCCCGTGGGATCATGGGTAACCCTAATGCGCCTGCGCCCGTCCCGCTACGTCATAACCGCCCGCTCCTCGCCCGGAAACGGTGCTGGGAGATGCGCTGCAGTACCCTTTTCAGCCGCAACGTGGAGTCAAAGGGGCTGGCGGAGGCGCTGTTTCGACATTTAGGCTTGCGCTGCTAGCGAGGAAGAAAGATGCTGTCCATTCAGCACCCCGCCCGTGTCTCCGCAAAGACAGCGTTGTGTGGCCCCGAAACGGGAACGGGCCGAGCAATTTGAAGTCTCTTGTTAGTCTCCTGTACATGCAGCGTTACGTTTGAATTCAGTGTACCGCCATTAACCGACTAAATGTTGGATAGAGCGCTTTTCTGACATGCATTGAAAATAACCATGAGTTGCAGTCAGCCTCCCACATGCCAAGGACACATACGCGGGTTTGTGGTGAGCACGACACATATTCTTATGGGTTTAAGAAAACGAGAAGGGGAAAAAGCTCACTTGCAGTCAGCCTCCCACATGCCAAGTCAGCCTCCAACATGCCAAGGACACATACGTGTTTTTTTCTGGTGAACACGACCCATGGTCCTGTAGGGTTTAAGAAAACGAGAAAGGAAAAAGCTCACCACCTAAACTCATACCATCAATAACGAAACAGATCAATAACAGCACGCCTAATCTAATGAAACTAACAGACATGTTCCACGTGTGCTCTAACTGAACTAAAACCTGCCCAGTCCCACAAGGTAAAATCAAACAAGCCTCCACAAACACGTTAACGTCCACTAAAGGTGTAACTACTTCCTTTACCAGTGAACTGAATGATGCTGCAAGCGAAAGGAGCGTATGCATGTCACGGCGTGTCTCGCTGGACTCGAACTCGCGACCAGCGGACCTGTAGGGCTGCGCGCATGCGTACGGGGGCTTGTTTTGAAACGGCGTTCTGGGCGCCAGCCGTTTGGTTGTTCAAAGTGTTAAAGCGAGCTTTCTAACAAAGTCACAAAGTGCCCCGTTACACGTGTAATGAGTAAAAGGTAGCGAGAGCACAGCGCTGGCGCTGGCAGCGTGTACTGCGGCTGATTGGTCCACAGCAGCTGAGTGGAGCCGTGTGTTTGCGCTGTGCATTGAGCGCGCGCGAGCAAAAGGGAAATGTCCGTTCGGTATTTAAAGGCCTCCGTGGCGGAGAGGCTTTCACTCAGGGTGCGGGGGAACTTTTTTGTCTGTTACCACGCTGACACGGTAGCACACGTTAAGTCTAGTGACGAGAAACAAGTTTCAGGTTTTAAGATGCCCTACTTGTTGAGTTAAAGCGGTTTAAAACCTGTGAAGTTGCCCCGTGGGATCATGGGTAACCCTAATGCGCCTGCGCCCGTCCCGCTACGTCATAACCGCCCGCTCCTCGCCCGGAAACGGTGCTGGGAGATGCGCTGCAGTACCCTTTTCAGCCGCAACGTGGAGTCAAAGGGGCTGGCGGAGGCGCTGTTTCGACATTTAGGCTTGCGCTGCTAGCGAGGAAGAAAGATGCTGTCCATTCAGCACCCCGCCCGTGTCTCCGCAAAGACAGCGTTGTGTGGCCCCGAAACGGGAACGGGCCGAGCAATTTGAAGTCTCTTGTTAGTCTCCTGTACATGCAGCGTTACGTTTGAATTCAGTGTACCGCCATTAACCGACTAAATGTTGGATAGAGCGCTTTTCTGACATGCATTGAAAATAACCATGAGTTGCAGTCAGCCTCCCACATGCCAAGGACACATACGCGGGTTTGTGGTGAGCACGACACATATTCTTATGGGTTTAAGAAAACGAGAAGGGGAAAAAGCTCACTTGCAGTCAGCCTCCCACATGCCAAGTCAGCCTCCAACATGCCAAGGACACATACGTGTTTTTTTCTGGTGAACACGACCCATGGTCCTGTAGGGTTTAAGAAAACGAGAAAGGAAAAAGCTCACCACCTAAACTCATACCATCAATAACGAAACAGATCAATAACAGCACGCCTAATCTAATGAAACTAACAGACATGTTCCACGTGTGCTCTAACTGAACTAAAACCTGCCCAGTCCCACAAGGTAAAATCAAACAAGCCTCCACAAACACGTTAACGTCCACTAAAGGTGTAACTACTCCCTTTACCAGTGAACTGAATGATGCTGCAAGCGAAAGGAGCGTATGCATGTCACGGCGTGTCTCGCTGGACTCGAACTCGCGACCAGCGGCCCTGTAGGGCTGCGCGCATGCGTACGGGGGCTTGTTTTGAAACGGCGTTCTGGGCGCCAGCCGTTTGGTTGTTCAAAGTGTTAAAGCGAGCTTTCTAACAAAGTCACAAAGTGCCCTGTTACACGTGTAATGAGTAAAAGGTAGCGAGAGCACAGCGCTGGCGCTGGCAGCGTGTACTGCGGCTGATTGGTCCACAGCAGCTGAGTGGAGCCGTGTGTTTGCGCTGGGCATTGAGCGCGCGCGAGCAAAAGGGAAATGTCCGTTCGGTATTTAAAGGCCTCCGTGGCGGAGAGGCTTTCACTCAGGGTGCGGGGGAACTTTTTTGTCTGTTACCACGCTGACACGGTAGCACACATTAAGTCTAGTGAGGAGAAACAAGTTTCAGGTTTTAAGATGCCCTACTTTTTGAGTTAAAGCGGTTTAAAACCTGTGAAGTTGCCCCGTGGGATCATGGGTAACCCTAATGCGCCTGCGCCCATCCCGCTACGTCATAACCGCCCGCTCCTCGCCCGGAAACGGTGCTGGGAGATGCGCTGCAGTACCTTTTTCAGCCGCAACGTGGAGTCAAAGGGGCTGGCGGAGGCGCTGTTTCGACATTTAGGCTTGCGCTGCTGGCGAGGAAGAAAGATGCTGTCCATTCAGCACCCCGCCCGTGTCTCCGCAAAGACAGCGTTGTGTGGCCCCGAAACGGGAACGGGCCGAGCAATTTGAAGTCTCCTGTTAGAATCCACTTTATTTACGTGCATGCAGCTTTACGTTTGACTTTGGTGTACCGCCATTAACCGACTAAATGTTGGATGGAGCTCTTTTCTGACATGCATTGAAAATAACCATGAGTTGCAGTCAGCCTCCCACACGCCAAGCACACATACGCGGGTTTGTGGTGAGCACGACCCATATTCTTATGGGTTTAAGTAAACGAGAAAGAAAAACGCTCACTCGCAGTCAGCCTCCCACATGCCAAGGACACATGCGCGTTTTTTTTTTGTTTTTTTTTTTCTGGGGAGCACGACCCACGGTCTTAGGGGTTTAAGAAAACGAGAAAGGAAAAAGCTCACCACCTAAACTCATACCATCAATAACGAAACAGATCAATAACAGCACGCCTAATCTAATGAAACTAACAGACATGTTCCACGTGTGCTCTAACTGAACTAAAACCTGCCCAGTCCCACAAGGTAAAATCAAACAAGCCTCCACAAACACGTTAACGTCCACTAAAGGTGTAACTACTTCCTTTACCAGTGAACTGAATGATGCTGCAAGCGAAAGGAGCGTATGCATGTCACGGCGTGTCTCGCTGGACTCGAACTCGCGACCAGCGGACCTGTAGGGCTGCGCGCATGCGTACGGGGGCTTGTTTTGAAACGGCGTTCTGGGCGCCAGCCGTTTGGTTGTTCAAAGTGTTAAAGCGAGCTTTCTAACAAAGTCACAAAGTGCCCCGTTACACGTGTAATGAGTAAAAGGTAGCGAGAGCACAGCGCTGGCGCTGGCAGCGTGTACTGCGGCTGATTGGTCCACAGCAGCTGAGTGGAGCCGTGTGTTTGCGCTGTGCATTGAGCGCGCGCGAGCAAAAAGGAAATGTCCGTTCGGTATTTAAAGGCCTCCGTGGCGGAGAGGCTTTCACTCAGGGTGCGGGGGAACTTTTTTGTCTGTTACCACGCTGACACGGTAGCACACGTTAAGTCTAGTGACGAGAAACAAGTTTCAGGTTTTAAGATGCCCTACTTGTTGAGTTAAAGCGGTTTAAAACCTGTGAAGTTGCCCCGTGGGATCATGGGTAACCCTAATGCGCCTGCGCCCATCCCGCTACGTCATAACCGCCCGCTCCTCGCCCGGAAACGGTGCTGGGAGATGCGCTGCAGTACCCTTTTCAGCCGCAACGTGGAGTCAAAGGGGCTGGCGGAGGCGCTGTTTCGACATTTAGGCTTGCGCTGCTAGCGAGGAAGAAAGATGCTGTCCATTCAGCACCCCGCCCGTGTCTCCGCAAAGACAGCGTTGTGTGGCCCCGAAACGGGAACGGGCCGAGCAATTTGAAGTCTCTTGTTAGTCTCCTGTACATGCAGCGTTACGTTTGAATTCAGTGTACCGCCATTAACCGACTAAATGTTGGATAGAGCGCTTTTCTGACATGCATTGAAAATAACCATGAGTTGCAGTCAGCCTCCCACATGCCAAGGACACATACGCGGGTTTGTGGTGAGCACGACACATATTCTTATGGGTTTAAGAAAACGAGAAGGGGAAAAAGCTCACTTGCAGTCAGCCTCCCACATGCCAAGTCAGCCTCCAACATGCCAAGGACACATACGTGTTTTTTTCTGGTGAACACGACCCATGGTCCTGTAGGGTTTAAGAAAACGAGAAAGGAAAAAGCTCACCACCTAAACTCATACCATCAATAACGAAACAGATCAATAACAGCACGCCTAATCTAATGAAACTAACAGACATGTTCCACGTGTGCTCTAACTGAACTAAAACCTGCCCAGTCCCACAAGGTAAAATCAAACAAGCCTCCACAAACACGTTAACGTCCACTAAAGGTGTAACTACTTCCTTTACCAGTGAACTGAATGATGCTGCAAGCGAAAGGAGCGTATGCATGTCACGGCGTGTCTCGCTGGACTCGAACTCGCGACCAGCGGACCTGTAGGGCTGCGCGCATGCGTACGGGGGCTTGTTTTGAAACGGCGTTCTGGGCGCTAGCCGTTTGGTTGTTCAAAGTGTTAAAGCGAGCTTTCTAACAAAGTCACAAAGTGCCCCGTTACACGTGTAATGAGTAAAAGGTAGCGAGAGCACAGCGCTGGCGCTGGCAGCGTGTACTGCGGCTGATTGGTCCACAGCAGCTGAGTGGAGCCGTGTGTTTGCGCTGGGCATTGAGCGCGCGCGAGCAAAAGGGAAATGTCCGTTCGGTATTTAAAGGCCTCCGTGGCGGAGAGGCTTTCACTCAGGGTGCGGGGGAACTTTTTTGTCTGTTACCACGCTGACACGGTAGCACACATTAAGTCTAGTGAGGAGAAACAAGTTTCAGGTTTTAAGATGCCCTACTTTTTGAGTTAAAGCGCTTTAAAACCTGTGAAGTTGCCCCGTGGGATCATGGGTAACCCTAATGCGCCTGCGCCCATCCCGCTACGTCATAACCGCCCGCTCCTCGCCCGGAAACGGTGCTGGGAGATGCGCTGCAGTACCTTTTTCAGCCGCAACGTGGAGTCAAAGGGGCTGGCGGAGGCGCTGTTTCGACATTTAGGCTTGCGCTGCTGGCGAGGAAGAAAGATGCTGTCCATTCAGCACCCCGCCCGTGTCTCCGCAAAGACAGCGTTGTGTGGCCCCGAAACGGGAACGGGCCGAGCAATTTGAAGTCTCCTGTTAGAATCCACTTTATTTACGTGCATGCAGCTTTACGTTTGACTTTGGTGTACCGCCATTAACCGACTAAATGTTGGATGGAGCTCTTTTCTGACATGCATTGAAAATAACCATGAGTTGCAGTCAGCCTCCCACACGCCAAGCACACATACGCGGGTTTGTGGTGAGCACGACCCATATTCTTATGGGTTTAAGTAAACGAGAAAGAAAAACGCTCACTCGCAGTCAGCCTCCCACATGCCAAGGACACATGCGCGTTTTTTTTTTGTTTTTTTTTTTCTGGGGAGCACGACCCACGGTCTTAGGGGTTTAAGAAAACGAGAAAGGAAAAAGCTCACCACCTAAACTCATACCATCAATAACGAAACAGATCAATAACAGCACGCCTAATCTAATGAAACTAACAGACATGTTCCACGTGTGCTCTAACTGAACTAAAACCTGCCCAGTCCCACAAGGTAAAATCAAACAAGCCTCCACAAACACGTTAACGTCCACTAAAGGTGTAACTACTTCCTTTACCAGTGAACTGAATGATGCTGCAAGCGAAAGGAGCGTATGCATGTCACGGCGTGTCTCGCTGGACTCGAACTCGCGACCAGCGGACCTGTAGGGCTGCGCGCATGCGTACGGGGGCTTGTTTTGAAACGGCGTTCTGGGCGCCAGCCGTTTGGTTGTTCAAAGTGTTAAAGCGAGCTTTCTAACAAAGTCACAAAGTGCCCCGTTACACGTGTAATGAGTAAAAGGTAGCGAGAGCACAGCGCTGGCGCTGGCAGCGTGTACTGCGGCTGATTGGTCCACAGCAGCTGAGTGGAGCCGTGTGTTTGCGCTGTGCATTGAGCGCGCGCGAGCAAAAAGGAAATGTCCGTTCGGTATTTAAAGGCCTCCGTGGCGGAGAGGCTTTCACTCAGGGTGCGGGGGAACTTTTTTGTCTGTTACCACGCTGACACGGTAGCACACGTTAAGTCTAGTGACGAGAAACAAGTTTCAGGTTTTAAGATGCCCTACTTGTTGAGTTAAAGCGGTTTAAAACCTGTGAAGTTGCCCCGTGGGATCATGGGTAACCCTAATGCGCCTGCGCCCGTCCCGCTACGTCATAACCGCCCGCTCCTCGCCCGGAAACGGTGCTGGGAGATGCGCTGCAGTACCCTTTTCAGCCGCAACGTGGAGTCAAAGGGGCTGGCGGAGGCGCTGTTTCGACATTTAGGCTTGCGCTGCTAGCGAGGAAGAAAGATGCTGTCCATTCAGCACCCCGCCCGTGTCTCCGCAAAGACAGCGTTGTGTGGCCCCGAAACGGGAACGGGCCGAGCAATTTGAAGTCTCTTGTTAGTCTCCTGTACATGCAGCGTTACGTTTGAATTCAGTGTACCGCCATTAACCGACTAAATGTTGGATAGAGCGCTTTTCTGACATGCATTGAAAATAACCATGAGTTGCAGTCAGCCTCCCACATGCCAAGGACACATACGCGGGTTTGTGGTGAGCACGACACATATTCTTATGGGTTTAAGAAAACGAGAAGGGGAAAAAGCTCACTTGCAGTCAGCCTCCCACATGCCAAGTCAGCCTCCAACATGCCAAGGACACATACGTGTTTTTTTCTGGTGAACACGACCCATGGTCCTGTAGGGTTTAAGAAAACGAGAAAGGAAAAAGCTCACCACCTAAACTCATACCATCAATAACGAAACAGATCAATAACAGCACGCCTAATCTAATGAAACTAACAGACATGTTCCACGTGTGCTCTAACTGAACTAAAACCTGCCCAGTCCCACAAGGTAAAATCAAACAAGCCTCCACAAACACGTTAACGTCCACTAAAGGTGTAACTACTTCCTTTACCAGTGAACTGAATGATGCTGCAAGCGAAAGGAGCGTATGCATGTCACGGCGTGTCTCGCTGGACTCGAACTCGCGACCAGCGGACCTGTAGGGCTGCGCGCATGCGTACGGGGGCTTGTTTTGAAACGGCGTTCTGGGCGCTAGCCGTTTGGTTGTTCAAAGTGTTAAAGCGAGCTTTCTAACAAAGTCACAAAGTGCCCCGTTACACGTGTAATGAGTAAAAGGTAGCGAGAGCACAGCGCTGGCGCTGGCAGCGTGTACTGCGGCTGATTGGTCCACAGCAGCTGAGTGGAGCCGTGTGTTTGCGCTGGGCATTGAGCGCGCGCGAGCAAAAGGGAAATGTCCGTTCGGTATTTAAAGGCCTCCGTGGCGGAGAGGCTTTCACTCAGGGTGCGGGGGAACTTTTTTGTCTGTTACCACGCTGACACGGTAGCACACATTAAGTCTAGTGAGGAGAAACAAGTTTCAGGTTTTAAGATGCCCTACTTTTTGAGTTAAAGCGCTTTAAAACCTGTGAAGTTGCCCCGTGGGATCATGGGTAACCCTAATGCGCCTGCGCCCATCCCGCTACGTCATAACCGCCCGCTCCTCGCCCGGAAACGGTGCTGGGAGATGCGCTGCAGTACCTTTTTCAGCCGCAACGTGGAGTCAAAGGGGCTGGCGGAGGCGCTGTTTCGACATTTAGGCTTGCGCTGCTGGCGAGGAAGAAAGATGCTGTCCATTCAGCACCCCGCCCGTGTCTCCGCAAAGACAGCGTTGTGTGGCCCCGAAACGGGAACGGGCCGAGCAATTTGAAGTCTCCTGTTAGAATCCACTTTATTTACGTGCATGCAGCTTTACGTTTGACTTTGGTGTACCGCCATTAACCGACTAAATGTTGGATGGAGCGCTTTTCTGACATGCATTGAAAATAACCATGAGTTGCAGTCAGCCTCCCACACGCCAAGCACACATACGCGGGTTTGTGGTGAGCACGACCCATATTCTTATGGGTTTAAGTAAACGAGAAAGGAAAACGCTCACTCGCAGTCAGCCTCCCACATGCCAAGGACACATGCGCGTTTTTTTTTTGTTTTTTTTTTCTGGGGAGCACGACCCACGGTCTTAGGGGTTTAAGAAAACGAGAAAGGAAAAAGCTCACCACCTAAACTCATACCATCAATAACGAAACAGATCAATAACAGCACGCCTAATCTAATGAAACTAACAGACATGTTCCACGTGTGCTCTAACTGAACTAAAACCTGCCCAGTCCCACTAGGTAAAACCAAACAAGCCTCCACAAACACGTTAACGTCCACTAAAGGTGTAACTACTTCCTTTACCAGTGAACTGAATGATGCTGCAAGCGAAAGGAGCGTATGCATGTCACGGCGTGTCTCGCTGGACTCGAACTCGCGACCAGCGGACCTGTAGGGCTGCGCGCATGCGTACGGGGGCTTGTTTTGAAACGGCGTTCTGGGCGCCAGCCGTTTGGTTGTTCAAAGTGTTAAAGCGAGCTTTCTAACAAAGTCACAAAGTGCCCCGCTACACGTGTAATGAGTAAAAAGTAGCGAGAGCACAGCGCTGGCGCTGGCAGCGTGTACTGCGTCTGATTGGTCCACAGCAGCTGAGTGGAGCCGTGTGTTTGCGCTGGGCATTGAGCGCGCGCGAGCAAAAGGGAAATGTCCGTTCGGTATTTAAAGGCCTCCGTGGCGGAGAGGCTTTCACTCAGGGTGCGGGGGAACTTTTTTGTCTGTTACCACGCTGACACGGTAGCACACGTTAAGTCTAGTGACGAGAAACAAGTTTCAGGTTTTAAGATGCCCTACTTGTTGAGTTAAAGCGGTTTAAAACCTGTGAAGTTGCCCCGTGGGATCATGGGTAACCCTAATGCGCCTGCGCCCGTCCCGCTACGTCATAACCGCCCGCTCCTCGCCCGGAAACGGTGCTGGGAGATGCGCTGCAGTACCCTTTTCAGCCGCAACGTGGAGTCAAAGGGGCTGGCGGAGGCGCTGTTTCGACATTTAGGCTTGCGCTGCTAGCGAGGAAGAAAGATGCTGTCCATTCAGCACCCCGCCCGTGTCTCCGCAAAGACAGCGTTGTGTGGCCCCGAAACGGGAACGGGCCGAGCAATTTGAAGTCTCTTGTTAGTCTCCTGTACATGCAGCGTTACGTTTGAATTCAGTGTACCGCCATTAACCGACTAAATGTTGGATAGAGCGCTTTTCTGACATGCATTGAAAATAACCATGAGTTGCAGTCAGCTTCCCACATGCCAAGGACACATACGCGGGTTTGTGGTGAGCACGACACATATTCTTATGGGTTTAAGAAAACGAGAAGGGGAAAAAGCTCACTTGCAGTCAGCCTCCCACATGCCAAGTCAGCCTCCAACATGCCAAGGACACATACGTGTTTTTTTCTGGTGAACACGACCCATGGTCCTGTAGGGTTTAAGAAAACGAGAAAGGAAAAAGCTCACCACCTAAACTCATACCATCAATAACGAAACAGATCAATAACAGCACGCCTAATCTAATGAAACTAACAGACATGTTCCACGTGTGCTCTAACTGAACTAAAACCTGCCCAGTCCCACAAGGTAAAATCAAACAAGCCTCCACAAACACGTTAACGTCCACTAAAGGTGTAACTACTCCCTTTACCAGTGAACTGAATGATGCTGCAAGCGAAAGGAGCGTATGCATGTCACGGCGTGTCTCGCTGGACTCGAACTCGCGACCAGCGGCCCTGTAGGGCTGCGCGCATGCGTACGGGGGCTTGTTTTGAAACGGCGTTCTGGGCGCCAGCCGTTTGGTTGTTCAAAGTGTTAAAGCGAGCTTTCTAACAAAGTCACAAAGTGCCCCGTTACACGTGTAATGAGTAAAAGGTAGCGAGAGCACAGCGCTGGCGCTGGCAGCGTGTACTGCGGCTGATTGGTCCACAGCAGCTGAGTGGAGCCGTGTGTTTGCGCTGGGCATTGAGCGCGCGCGAGCAAAAGGGAAATGTCCGTTCGGTATTTAAAGGCCTCCGTGGCGGAGAGGCTTTCACTCAGGGTGCGGGGGAACTTTTTTGTCTGTTACCACGCTGACACGGTAGCACACATTAAGTCTAGTGAGGAGAAACAAGTTTCAGGTTTTAAGATGCCCTACTTTTTGAGTTAAAGCGCTTTAAAACCTGTGAAGTTGCCCCGTGGGATCATGGGTAACCCTAATGCGCCTGCGCCCATCCCGCTACGTCATAACCGCCCGCTCCTCGCCCGGAAACGGTGCTGGGAGATGCGCTGCAGTACCTTTTTCAGCCGCAACGTGGAGTCAAAGGGGCTGGCGGAGGCGCTGTTTCGACATTTAGGCTTGCGCTGCTGGCGAGGAAGAAAGATGCTGTCCATTCAGCACCCCGCCCGTGTCTCCGCAAAGACAGCGTTGTGTGGCCCCGAAACGGGAACGGGCCGAGCAATTTGAAGTCTCCTGTTAGAATCCACTTTATTTACGTGCATGCAGCTTTACGTTTGACTTTGGTGTACCGCCATTAACCGACTAAATGTTGGATGGAGCGCTTTTCTGACATGCATTGAAAATAACCATGAGTTGCAGTCAGCCTCCCACACGCCAAGCACACATACGCGGGTTTGTGGTGAGCACGACCCATATTCTTATGGGTTTAAGTAAACGAGAAAGGAAAACGCTCACTCGCAGTCAGCCTCCCACATGCCAAGGACACATGCGCGTTTTTTTTTTGTTTTTTTTTCTGGGGAGCACGACCCACGGTCTTAGGGGTTTAAGAAAACGAGAAAGGAAAAAGCTCACCACCTAAACTCATACCATCAATAACGAAACAGATCAATAACAGCACGCCTAATCTAATGAAACTAACAGACATGTTCCACGTGTGCTCTAACTGAACTAAAACCTGCCCAGTCCCACTAGGTAAAACCAAACAAGCCTCCACAAACACGTTAACGTCCACTAAAGGTGTAACTACTTCCTTTACCAGTGAACTGAATGATGCTGCAAGCGAAAGGAGCGTATGCATGTCACGGCGTGTCTCGCTGGACTCGAACTCGCGACCAGCGGACCTGTAGGGCTGCGCGCATGCGTACGGGGGCTTGTTTTGAAACGGCGTTCTGGGCGCCAGCCGTTTGGTTGTTCAAAGTGTTAAAGCGAGCTTTCTAACAAAGTCACAAAGTGCCCCGCTACACGTGTAATGAGTAAAAAGTAGCGAGAGCACAGCGCTGGCGCTGGCAGCGTGTACTGCGTCTGATTGGTCCACAGCAGCTGAGTGGAGCCGTGTGTTTGCGCTGGGCATTGAGCGCGCGCGAGCAAAAGGGAAATGTCCGTTCGGTATTTAAAGGCCTCCGTGGCGGAGAGGCTTTCACTCAGGGTGCGGGGGAACTTTTTTGTCTGTTACCACGCTGACACGGTAGCACACGTTAAGTCTAGTGACGAGAAACAAGTTTCAGGTTTTAAGATGCCCTACTTGTTGAGTTAAAGCGGTTTAAAACCTGTGAAGTTGCCCCGTGGGATCATGGGTAACCCTAATGCGCCTGCGCCCGTCCCGCTACGTCATAACCGCCCGCTCCTCGCCCGGAAACGGTGCTGGGAGATGCGCTGCAGTACCCTTTTCAGCCGCAACGTGGAGTCAAAGGGGCTGGCGGAGGCGCTGTTTCGACATTTAGGCTTGCGCTGCTAGCGAGGAAGAAAGATGCTGTCCATTCAGCACCCCGCCCGTGTCTCCGCAAAGACAGCGTTGTGTGGCCCCGAAACGGGAACGGGCCGAGCAATTTGAAGTCTCTTGTTAGTCTCCTGTACATGCAGCGTTACGTTTGAATTCAGTGTACCGCCATTAACCGACTAAATGTTGGATAGAGCGCTTTTCTGACATGCATTGAAAATAACCATGAGTTGCAGTCAGCCTCCCACATGCCAAGGACACATACGCGGGTTTGTGGTGAGCACGACACATATTCTTATGGGTTTAAGAAAACGAGAAGGGGAAAAAGCTCACTTGCAGTCAGCCTCCCACATGCCAAGTCAGCCTCCAACATGCCAAGGACACATACGTGTTTTTTTCTGGTGAACACGACCCATGGTCCTGTAGGGTTTAAGAAAACGAGAAAGGAAAAAGCTCACCACCTAAACTCATACCATCAATAACGAAACAGATCAATAACAGCACGCCTAATCTAATGAAACTAACAGACATGTTCCACGTGTGCTCTAACTGAACTAAAACCTGCCCAGTCCCACAAGGTAAAATCAAACAAGCCTCCACAAACACGTTAACGTCCACTAAAGGTGTAACTACTCCCTTTACCAGTGAACTGAATGATGCTGCAAGCGAAAGGAGCGTATGCATGTCACGGCGTGTCTCGCTGGACTCGAACTCGCGACCAGCGGCCCTGTAGGGCTGCGCGCATGCGTACGGGGGCTTGTTTTGAAACGGCGTTCTGGGCGCCAGCCGTTTGGTTGTTCAAAGTGTTAAAGCGAGCTTTCTAACAAAGTCACAAAGTGCCCCGCTACACGTGTAATGAGTAAAAGGTAGCGAGAGCACAGCGCTGGCGCTGGCAGCGTGTACTGCGGCTGATTGGTCCACAGCAGCTGAGTGGAGCCGTGTGTTTGCGCTGGGCATTGAGCGCGCGCGAGCAAAAGGGAAATGTCCGTTCGGTATTTAAAGGCCTCCGTGGCGGAGAGGCTTTCACTCAGGGTGCGGGGGAACTTTTTTGTCTGTTACCACGCTGACACGGTAGCACACATTAAGTCTAGTGAGGAGAAACAAGTTTCAGGTTTTAAGATGCCCTACTTTTTGAGTTAAAGCGGTTTAAAACCTGTGAAGTTGCCCCGTGGGATCATGGGTAACCCTAATGCGCCTGCGCCCATCCCGCTACGTCATAACCGCCCGCTCCTCGCCCGGAAACGGTGCTGGGAGATGCGCTGCAGTACCTTTTTCAGCCGCAACGTGGAGTCAAAGGGGCTGGCGGAGGCGCTGTTTCGACATTTAGGCTTGCGCTGCTGGCGAGGAAGAAAGATGCTGTCCATTCAGCACCCCGCCCGTGTCTCCGCAAAGACAGCGTTGTGTGGCCCCGAAACGGGAACGGGCCGAGCAATTTGAAGTCTCCTGTTAGAATCCACTTTATTTACGTGCATGCAGCTTTACGTTTGACTTTGGTGTACCGCCATTAACCGACTAAATGTTGGATGGAGCGCTTTTCTGACATGCATTGAAAATAACCATGAGTTGCAGTCAGCCTCCCACACGCCAAGCACACATACGCGGGTTTGTGGTGAGCACGACCCATATTCTTATGGGTTTAAGTAAACGAGAAAGGAAAACGCTCACTCGCAGTCAGCCTCCCACATGCCAAGGACACATGCGCGTTTTTTTTTTGTTTTTTTTTTCTGGGGAGCACGACCCACGGTCTTAGGGGTTTAAGAAAACGAGAAAGGAAAAAGCTCACCACCTAAACTCATACCATCAATAACGAAACAGATCAATAACAGCACGCCTAATCTAATGAAACTAACAGACATGTTCCACGTGTGCTCTAACTGAACTAAAACCTGCCCAGTCCCACTAGGTAAAACCAAACAAGTCTCCACAAACACGTTAACGTCCACTAAAGGTGTAACTACTTCCTTTACCAGTGAACTGAATGATGCTGCAAGCGAAAGGAGCGTATGCATGTCACGGCGTGTCTCTCTGGACTCGAACTCGCGACCAGCGGACCTGTAGGGCTGCGCGCATGCGTACGGGGGCTTGTTTTGAAACGGCGTTCTGGGCGCCAGCCGTTTGGTTGTTCAAAGTGTTAAAGCGAGCTTTCTAACAAAGTCACAAAGTGCCCCGCTACACGTGTAATGAGTAAAAAGTAGCGAGAGCACAGCGCTGGCGCTGGCAGCGTGTACTGCGTCTGATTGGTCCACAGCAGCTGAGTGGAGCCGTGTGTTTGCGCTGGGCATTGAGCGCGCGCGAGCAAAAGGGAAATGTCCGTTCGGTATTTAAAGGCCTCCGTGGCGGAGAGGCTTTCACTCAGGGTGCGGGGGAACTTTTTTGTCTGTTACCACGCTGACACGGTAGCACACGTTAAGTCTAGTGACGAGAAACAAGTTTCAGGTTTTAAGATGCCCTACTTGTTGAGTTAAAGCGGTTTAAAACCTGTGAAGTTGCCCCGTGGGATCATGGGTAACCCTAATGCGCCTGCGCCCGTCCCGCTACGTCATAACCGCCCGCTCCTCGCCCGGAAACGGTGCTGGGAGATGCGCTGCAGTACCCTTTTCAGCCGCAACGTGGAGTCAAAGGGGCTGGCGGAGGCGCTGTTTCGACATTTAGGCTTGCGCTGCTAGCGAGGAAGAAAGATGCTGTCCATTCAACACCCCGCCCGTGTCTCCGCAAAGACAGCGTTGTGTGGCCCCGAAACGGGAACGGGCCGAGCAATTTGAAGTCTCTTGTTAGTCTCCTGTACATGCAGCGTTACGTTTGAATTCAGTGTACCGCCATTAACCGACTAAATGTTGGATAGAGCGCTTTTCTGACATGCATTGAAAATAACCATGAGTTGCAGTCAGCCTCCCACATGCCAAGGACACATACGCGGGTTTGTGGTGAGCACGACACATATTCTTATGGGTTTAAGAAAACGAGAAGGGGAAAAAGCTCACTTGCAGTCAGCCTCCCACATGCCAAGTCAGCCTCCAACATGCCAAGGACACATACGTGTTTTTTTCTGGTGAACACGACCCATGGTCCTGTAGGGTTTAAGAAAACGAGAAAGGAAAAAGCTCACCACCTAAACTCATACCATCAATAACGAAACAGATCAATAACAGCACGCCTAATCTAATGAAACTAACAGACATGTTCCACGTGTGCTCTAACTGAACTAAAACCTGCCCAGTCCCACAAGGTAAAATCAAACAAGCCTCCACAAACACGTTAACGTCCACTAAAGGTGTAACTACTCCCTTTACCAGTGAACTGAATGATGCTGCAAGCGAAAGGAGCGTATGCATGTCACGGCGTGTCTCGCTGGACTCGAACTCGCGACCAGCGGCCCTGTAGGGCTGCGCGCATGCGTACGGGGGCTTGTTTTGAAACGGCGTTCTGGGCGCCAGCCGTTTGGTTGTTCAAAGTGTTAAAGCGAGCTTTCTAACAAAGTCACAAAGTGCCCCGTTACACGTGTAATGAGTAAAAGGTAGCGAGAGCACAGCGCTGGCGCTGGCAGCGTGTACTGCGGCTGATTGGTCCACAGCAGCTGAGTGGAGCCGTGTGTTTGCGCTGTGCATTGAGCGCGCGCGAGCAAAAAGGAAATGTCCGTTCGGTATTTAAAGGCCTCCGTGGCGGAGAGGCTTTCACTCAGGGTGCGGGGGAACTTTTTTGTCTGTTACCACGCTGACACGGTAGCACACGTTAAGTCTAGTGACGAGAAACAAGTTTCAGGTTTTAAGATGCCCTACTTTTTGAGTTAAAGCGCTTTAAAACCTGTGAAGTTGCCCCGTGGGATCATGGGTAACCCTAATGCGCCTGCGCCCGTCCCGCTACGTCATAACCGCCCGCTCCTCGCCCGGAAACGGTGCTGGGAGATGCGCTGCAGTACCTTTTTCAGCCGCAACGTGGAGTCAAAGGGGCTGGCGGAGGCGCTGTTTCGACATTTAGGCTTGCGCTGCTAGCGAGGAAGAAAGATGCTGTCCATTCAGCACCCCGCCCGTGTCTCCGCAAAGACAGCGTTGTGTGGCCCCGAAACGGGAACGGGCCGAGCAATTTGAAGTCTCTTGTTAGTCTCCTGTACATGCAGCGTTACGTTTGAATTCAGTGTACCGCCATTAACCGACTAAATGTTGGATAGAGCGCTTTTCTGACATGCATTGAAAATAACCATGAGTTGCAGTCAGCCTCCCACATGCCAAGGACACATACGCGGGTTTGTGGTGAGCACGACACATATTCTTATGGGTTTAAGAAAACGAGAAGGGGAAAAAGCTCACTTGCAGTCAGCCTCCCACATGCCAAGTCAGCCTCCAACATGCCAAGGACACATACGTGTTTTTTTCTGGTGAACACGACCCATGGTCCTGTAGGGTTTAAGAAAACGAGAAAGGAAAAAGCTCACCACCTAAACTCATACCATCAATAACGAAACAGATCAATAACAGCACGCCTAATCTAATGAAACTAACAGACATGTTCCACGTGTGCTCTAACTGAACTAAAACCTGCCCAGTCCCACAAGGTAAAATCAAACAAGCCTCCACAAACACGTTAACGTCCACTAAAGGTGTAACTACTCCCTTTACCAGTGAACTGAATGATGCTGCAAGCGAAAGGAGCGTATGCATGTCACGGCGTGTCTCGCTGGACTCGAACTCGCGACCAGCGGCCCTGTAGGGCTGCGCGCATGCGTACGGGGGCTTGTTTTGAAACGGCGTTCTGGGCGCCAGCCGTTTGGTTGTTCAAAGTGTTAAAGCGAGCTTTCTAACAAAGTCACAAAGTGCCCCGTTACACGTGTAATGAGTAAAAGGTAGCGAGAGCACAGCGCTGGCGCTGGCAGCGTGTACTGCGGCTGATTGGTCCACAGCAGCTGAGTGGAGCCGTGTGTTTGCGCTGTGCATTGAGCGCGCGCGAGCAAAAGGGAAATGTCCGTTCGGTATTTAAAGGCCTCCGTGGCGGAGAGGCTTTCACTCAGGGTGCGGGGGAACTTTTTTGTCTGTTACCACGCTGACACGGTAGCACACATTAAGTCTAGTGAGGAGAAACAAGTTTCAGGTTTTAAGATGCCCTACTTTTTGAGTTAAAGCGGTTTAAAACCTGTGAAGTTGCCCCGTGGGATCATGGGTAACCCTAATGCGCCTGCGCCCATCCCGCTACGTCATAACCGCCCGCTCCTCGCCCGGAAACGGTGCTGGGAGATGCGCTGCAGTACCTTTTTCAGCCGCAACGTGGAGTCAAAGGGGCTGGCGGAGGCGCTGTTTCGACATTTAGGCTTGCGCTGCTGGCGAGGAAGAAAGATGCTGTCCATTCAGCACCCCGCCCGTGTCTCCGCAAAGACAGCGTTGTGTGGCCCCGAAACGGGAACGGGCCGAGCAATTTGAAGTCTCCTGTTAGAATCCACTTTATTTACGTGCATGCAGCTTTACGTTTGACTTTGGTGTACCGCCATTAACCGACTAAATGTTGGATGGAGCGCTTTTCTGACATGCATTGAAAATAACCATGAGTTGCAGTCAGCCTCCCACACGCCAAGCACACATACGCGGGTTTGTGGTGAGCACGACCCATATTCTTATGGGTTTAAGTAAACGAGAAAGGAAAACGCTCACTCGCAGTCAGCCTCCCACATGCCAAGGACACATGCGCGTTTTTTTTTTGTTTTTTTTTTCTGGGGAGCACGACCCACGGTCTTAGGGGTTTAAGAAAACGAGAAAGGAAAAAGCTCACCACCTAAACTCATACCATCAATAACGAAACAGATCAATAACAGCACGCCTAATCTAATGAAACTAACAGACATGTTCCACGTGTGCTCTAACTGAACTAAAACCTGCCCAGTCCCACTAGGTAAAACCAAACAAGCCTCCACAAACACGTTAACGTCCACTAAAGGTGTAACTACTTCCTTTACCAGTGAACTGAATGATGCTGCAAGCGAAAGGAGCGTATGCATGTCACGGCGTGTCTCGCTGGACTCGAACTCGCGACCAGCGGACCTGTAGGGCTGCGCGCATGCGTACGGGGGCTTGTTTTGAAACGGCGTTCTGGGCGCCAGCCGTTTGGTTGTTCAAAGTGTTAAAGCGAGCTTTCTAACAAAGTCACAAAGTGCCCCGCTACACGTGTAATGAGTAAAAAGTAGCGAGAGCACAGCGCTGGCGCTGGCAGCGTGTACTGCGTCTGATTGGTCCACAGCAGCTGAGTGGAGCCGTGTGTTTGCGCTGGGCATTGAGCGCGCGCGAGCAAAAGGGAAATGTCCGTTCGGTATTTAAAGGCCTCCGTGGCGGAGAGGCTTTCACTCAGGGTGCGGGGGAACTTTTTTGTCTGTTACCACGCTGACACGGTAGCACACGTTAAGTCTAGTGACGAGAAACAAGTTTCAGGTTTTAAGATGCCCTACTTGTTGAGTTAAAGCGGTTTAAAACCTGTGAAGTTGCCCCGTGGGATCATGGGTAACCCTAATGCGCCTGCGCCCGTCCCGCTACGTCATAACCGCCCGCTCCTCGCCCGGAAACGGTGCTGGGAGATGCGCTGCAGTACCCTTTTCAGCCGCAACGTGGAGTCAAAGGGGCTGGCGGAGGCGCTGTTTCGACATTTAGGCTTGCGCTGCTAGCGAGGAAGAAAGATGCTGTCCATTCAGCACCCCGCCCGTGTCTCCGCAAAGACAGCGTTGTGTGGCCCCGAAACGGGAACGGGCCGAGCAATTTGAAGTCTCTTGTTAGTCTCCTGTACATGCAGCGTTACGTTTGAATTCAGTGTACCGCCATTAACCGACTAAATGTTGGATAGAGCGCTTTTCTGACATGCATTGAAAATAACCATGAGTTGCAGTCAGCCTCCCACATGCCAAGGACACATACGCGGGTTTGTGGTGAGCACGACACATATTCTTATGGGTTTAAGAAAACGAGAAGGGGAAAAAGCTCACTTGCAGTCAGCCTCCCACATGCCAAGTCAGCCTCCAACATGCCAAGGACACATACGTGTTTTTTTCTGGTGAACACGACCCATGGTCCTGTAGGGTTTAAGAAAACGAGAAAGGAAAAAGCTCACCACCTAAACTCATACCATCAATAACGAAACAGATCAATAACAGCACGCCTAATCTAATGAAACTAACAGACATGTTCCACGTGTGCTCTAACTGAACTAAAACCTGCCCAGTCCCACAAGGTAAAATCAAACAAGCCTCCACAAACACGTTAACGTCCACTAAAGGTGTAACTACTCCCTTTACCAGTGAACTGAATGATGCTGCAAGCGAAAGGAGCGTCAAAGGTGGAGTCAAAGGGGCTGGCGGAGGCGCTGTTTCGACATTTAGGCTTGCGCTGCTGGCGAGGAAGAAAGATGCTGTCCATTCAGCACCCCGCCCGTGTCTCCGCAAAGACAGCGTTGTGTGGCCCCGAAACGGGAACGGGCCGAGCAATTTGAAGTCTCCTGTTAGAATCCACTTTATTTACGTGCATGCAGCTTTACGTTTGACTTTGGTGTACCGCCATTAACCGACTAAATGTTGGATGGAGCGCTTTTCTGACATGCATTGAAAATAAATTGTTTTGTTTTTTTTTCTGGTGAGAACGACCCATAGTCTTATGGGTTAAACAAAACGAGAAAGGAAAAACCTCACTATCTTAAACTGATGCCATCAATAAGAAAACAGATCATAAACAGCACCCCCAATCTTATGAAACTGACAGAAATGTCCCATCATATTATAAATTGGATTCAGGAGAAATCCTGTCACTACAAACACTTTTCAGGTTTCAAAATTAATTAGTTTTTGAGTTAAAGCGCTTTAATACATGTCAAGTTTTTATATAATTGATGGGATCAAGGGTAATCCTAATGCGCCTGCGCCCGAGCTGTTACGTCATAACTGCTCTTACCTCACCCATGAAGTGAATCCTGGTTGTGGTGCTGGAAGAAGCGCTGCAGTAACGTTTTCAGCCACAACTTAGAGTTCAGGGGCTTTGGCTGTGCTGCAGGCGGGAAAGAAAGATGCTGTCCGTTCAGTACCCCATCTCTGCATAAATACGGCCTTCCGTGGCCAAAAAAGGCAGACCTTTTCGGTCAATTTTAGGTCAAGGCAGATTGAAGTGATACACACAAAAAGAGAGACAGAGAAAACAGTGATGTCATTACATTTAATGACCCAGAATGCTAATGAGGTCAACAGTATTACAGTCTAAGTTGTCAATAAACTATTATGTAGGTAAGCAGGACTCATGCAAGACTAGTTTGCACAAGTGTTTGCTGATCTTCTGTAGCACGTTGCCAAATGAATATTGTGACAACACACGGCTTTAGACATAGTTCCTGCATCCATCCTACACAGTATGATCCCATGTGATGCTGAGGTCTGAGAATATGCAGCTGACAGCTGGCAAAGCCTGCACTAAACTTTTCTCTTTCCGCTTCGAAACTGGCTTAAAACAATACTGTGTAAATTTTCTACCATAAAATCGCAGGTTTAAAATAATTTTGAGGTCACATTAACATATAATCAGGTGAATGGTGTGTCTGTCATTTGTGGTACATATGTCTGTTTCATGTACTATGTAGGTTTGTCCTCTGGATACAATAACCCACAAGAAATACGTAAAGAGAACACAACACACAGCAAAAAAGCCAGTGTTCAATCAACTCTGAGAGTGTTAAATTTAACACCAAGAAAGTTGTATATATGTGTGCACTCTTTTCAGTGTTAATTTAACATTAAAACAAGTGTTAATGTTTTTACACTCAGTTATAGTTATTCCAACATTGTAGGGAGTTCAAAATTAACACTAGCTAATATGTGTAGTGTCAATACTATTATTGACTAGTGTCATTTTAATAAAATTCTACACTGATTACCAATGCATTCAGACCAATGGGAGTAAAATTTGACTACCAATAAACCCACCCACCCTTAATCACCACAACCACCCAAACCTATCACAAAAATACACAAGGCAATAAATAAATAATAGTCTTATTAAATGGCCACCACACCACAATTAACAGTCTGCCTGGATTAATAATTACAAAGTCCGTAATACACCAGGTGATTTACTGTGAAAACCTCGTGTCTCTCCTCAATACCAAATGCATTTAAATGATCATCAAAAAATATTAATGCATTATGCATTGCTGTCTTTAACAATTATACTGTCAATCCTGTTGAACAAAGGCATCTCATTTTCAACTCCAGTAACAACATACCTCCCAACTTGATACTCTGTGCCATAGTTTCTGACCCAGGAAGTGGTGGAAACACAACACATCAAAAGCTTCATTCAGCATCTCTCCACCCTCTATACTGCTGACCAGGACTTCGGAGATCGGACCAAACTGTAATGTTTGGAAATAAAAGTTCTCAAAATGAAATGCTAACTGAGCCTAGTGTTTCTTAATCAGTGTCTTAGCAATATTTTTGAAGTTTTTAACAGATTTCTTGAAGAAGAATCGCATGCACCAAATGTGTATAAGTGGTCCAATTCTTCTAATACAGCTTGGGTAGTGGATCATAGGGTGATGTTTTAGAATGAGCTTGTGCTCTGGGAAGATGGATTTAAAAAGTTTGTGATGTTCAAAAACTGAATGTTTCAAATAACTAGTCATATCAGGAGTTACAGTCGGTGAAAACACAATGCTCACAATTTGAATTAAAAGGAGTAACAATTGCCGACAGGTAACAGCTCACCTGGCCTGTTCTTTCTCTGTGTGTATCCATAATTAAAGCTAACAATTCTTTCAGACAATGAATTCAGGGATATTGAATTCTTGATGAAATACTGAAACACAAGCTTTAACTCATATTGCACCACTCCTTCTAGGAGCACATTATGTCTACAGCGTAATTGTTTGACGATGGAAAAACTGGAGGGAATTGAGTGGACAGTCTCGTTTGACACCAAATGTTGATTTCAAAGCAGGGTTTTCCTGGATGACACAAACATGCTCAACATGAAGGTCTTTTGAACATAGAGTTAAACCTGGGTGATTTTCACTGAAAACTGTCTGATATTCACTTATTAACCATAGCCTACAGCAGTACTTCAGTGAATGATTCAACAAAACCAAAAAGTGCATGGAGAGCTAAACTGTCTCTGGAACACCTGAGGCTTAAACATGAGCAATAACAGAGGTGCACACGTCCAGTATATTCTTCTTTTCAACTGGAACATGTGTAGTGACCCTCACAGAAGGATCCATATAAAATGAACATCCAGGCTCTCCACAGTTCAAATGCAGAGACCTGGATACAATCCATGCTCAAACTTCAAATGTCTAAATAACATTGAACAACTGGTGCGGTGTACCTTGCAAATGTAACGTGTACATTTCTGGTCAAAATGTATCAGTCTTCAAACTTCAAAGTGAAGAAGCCATGCTCTGACTTCTTTTACCCGAGGACTCTCTTTCACTTTACTGATGTCGATGGTCTGGATGAAGATGAAGAAGCTGGACAGCGCATCATCATACGACATCATCATGCACAAAAACATAATGTGCCTTGAAGAGCTCATCAAAGACAGCAACTGGGGTCTGCGTCCTGCAGGGAAAGGCCTTCTGGTCCAGGATGATGTAGAAATCCTGGATGCTGTTGCTTCTTTCTCCAACACCAAGAAGAAAGGGCTGCCAAGGAAGGTCTCCATGCTTAACCCCACCTGAGTGTGTGAGGGAGAGAGAGAGAGAGAGACAGAGAGAGAGAGAGAGACAGAGAGAGAGAGAGAGAGAGCGACTGACTGTATAAATGGATGTGCGCAATACAGAACTTGATGAATTAATATTTGACAGATAAATGTACACAAGTAATTAATTCAAGGAACTATCTATAAATATACACAACAGTGAAAACCTTGCATCAGTGATGTACAGTCCTAAGAAAATACCTTCATGAACTTGATAAGACCTCGAGCAGCCTCCGATGCACTCATCTTGCCAGCCTTCTTGCCTTTAACTGTTGGAGGCAAGAGGTGAAGCAGCAGAAGGACGGCGGCCACTATTCGGAATGCCACACTGCAGAATTAGAAGTGACACTATAAAATGTCTTTTATTTCTTTATAAGCATTACAGCATTAGTTTTAATAAAGTTTTCTTAAATTATACCATGGACTGGATATGGTTAGCAGTAAGGTGATTTGTAAAAGGGGCCAAAAACATGAAAGAACACAAAAATGTCCTCTTTTGTTGTGTACACTAAAGAGATGTGCACTAACACTTACCACCACCATCATCATCAGACTCGGTTGTGCAGACAGAAGTAACTCATCCACATGCAGGCTCGGGGTTAGAGTCTTGCAGCAATCTGCGATGACTCTTGGTTTGAAAAATGTTGGCCATTTGGAGAGAAATTTTCCAGACACCTCCTCACCAAAGATCATTGTGAAGTCTTGGTCGATCTTAAACAGAAAACGTTTGTGTGTGTGTGAATGAGAACACTGCTGTAATGGTGGCACTATGGGTGTCAATTAATAAACAGTCAAGCAAAATAAGGCAATCCGTTTAATTGTAGTTAGAGATGCTAAAATTAGAGGAAGAAAAAGGCCACCCACAGGTAGAGGGACGACCCACAGGTAGACAAGAGTGAATGATGATTCATCTTCACAGGTCTGATAGAGGCTTTCTCCTAAAACCCCGAAAAACTAAAACCAAGACTGAGACCAAATAAAAACTAGTCAATTCCTCAAAATAAAAACTAAACTAAAACTGCTTCATCGCTTGTTGAACGAACTAAAAGTGAACTGAAATAAAACGCAAACCGAATAGCTAATAAAAAATAAAAACTAATGAACAATTTAACACTGTAAACCACACATTTAACCCAACACACAATGTAAGCCTATTCACAAGCCTTGCACATGTGTTATGTTGTCATACTACACTCGTATGGTGTTCAACCTTTTCAATACATTGCTGTGACTCAAAAAGCCTTTCCTTTATACAAACTTTGAACCATCTGAGGAACTAAAGTTAGCTAAACCCTGGAGCAGCGCAGTGTTGGCCAGGGCTAGCTAACCAACCCAGCTAGCTAGCTAGCAGCCAAAGTCAACTACAAAAACAAACAAACAGACTAACAACAAACAAAAAACGCTAATATCTACCAAAAAGACACAATTATGTCGACCGAAAATTAACTTACCGTAGAAAGAAGTCTGCGTGTTGACTCGGCGTGTACCACGGTGGGTGTGGCCAACTGAACGAGCCGAGATTCTCAGAACGACGTGAATTCTCCCGGGAACGGACTGGAGGCGGAGCTAACTTTGATCAATTCTGAGTAAAATTAATAGTACCCCCTGTTAATTTACACCAACACTAAAAAAAATAACACTGGCACATTTGCTGTGCACCAACTATTTCACTGACTTTGATCATATTTGATCACCACTTTTTTGATCATATGTAATATAATGTGGCATTACACTCTGGAAACTGGGGCGCTAAATCACACAAAATACCAATTTATACTCCGTATAATGTAAAGATGAATATAAAAGTTTTCTGAATGCTTCAGTATGCATGGCAAAAGTAAAAACTGTTTTTCTTTTGCCAATGGGAACTTGTTTAGGCTATTTGATCTCCTAATAATGATGTGTCTCTGCACTTCAATTCAACATTGAGCCCAGAAACATACACTTAATTTGTTAAATCAGCATTAAAATGACTCTGCAGAGACCACTGATCCCCTTAACCTCCCCAAGGGGATCGCCCTACCGGCGATTACCCACGTGGGTCTCGCTTAATCATGGCCACGTGTTTATTGATTTCTCTCATGGGAATAGTCGCTCCAGCCAGGGCTGTGCCACCAGAGGCGAACATCCCTCAAATAGGAAGACCTCTATTTAAAAAACAGGTTTAACGAGAAGGAGTTTTATAAAAAAGAAAACCAACATTTCTTTTTCTTTTTTCACTTGATCCGCTATAGAGAATCAAGAGAACTTTACCGGACATTTTGTTTCCAAACTGAATTTGCTTTGTTGCCACCGCTACTTATTACTCTGTCACATACACAGGGAGAGACAGTGCTCTGCTATTTTCTTTAGTTCATTTTAAAAGCACAAACTTTGTGAAGACTGCAGTTGCTGTTGTTGCGTACAACAGGAGCCATTTGAGCAGAGAGCCTTAAACATATAGAAGGAGTTTGGTGTTCACATTGGGGGATTATAAAACCATTTAGTTGCATGATATGTTGAGGTAACTTGCTTTGCTTTTATTACTACCCATATGCTCTGCCAATCATGGTCCCTCTGTCTAAATGAAAGCGGCAGTGTGCTCTCCAATGTGCAGCAGGAAGCTGATGCCTGAAGTTGAGGTTGCACAGCTGTTCCTCTGGTTGTTTAAAGATAACCTGCATTGGTAGCTATGAAGTCAAAGCCTGTCTCGCTGTGACACCAATATTATGTGAAAAACTACTTGGTTAGATTGCCTGGGTTTTATATCTGCACATGATATCTGCGTGTGCATTTTTTTATCCTACACATATAAGACTGCTGCATTTGTGCTCATGCAGGACCGAACTGCACACCTGTGCTCTTAATGCGTGTCCAAGTAAGTGCAGCATATGTCCTCTGCTTGAGATCCATGAATATGCATGGCAGCCTTAACTTTCAGTCCAGTCACAGATTTGCTTCTCGGGGTTGACCTCAGATTTATAGTTGCGGTTAAAAGATTTTCTGAAAGTTTGTTTTTCTTTTAATGTAACCAGTTGAGTGGAAACCCAGCCTGGACCAAATTAGTATCTGATCAATAATTAATATGTTATGCAGTGGAGCCTTAGATCAGAGGCTATAGATAAAAATACTGGGGTCTTGTTACAGTATTTTACTTTATAAAAGAACTTTAGGAAGGCTTCATTCAAACACATTTATTTCACTGAGATCATGATCATGAACTACGTTTCCCAGTTAGTGCATAGTTAGACATGTTGCAGACTGGTTTTGAACCAGGCTGGATTATTTCCCCCTTTGTTTTTCCTTTATTTCATTGATTGCTTTGACCTGCAGTGTACACCTGCCAGGTGATAGGATCCAGTTTATACAAGGATATATTTTGACAAGACTGATTTACAACCCTGACACAGTATTGGCTGGCATGTTATATGGACTCTTTATAACAGTAAAAAAAATGAACCACTTTTAGATGAAAACTGAAAGTATTCAGAAATCTCTCCCTTGCTGGAAAAGAATACTGAGTATAAAATAAAGCAGAAACAGCTGCCAAAAAACAATGATCTAGTTTAAAGACAAAGGCAACATTTCTAAAATCTTTTATTTAAATTGATTTCTTTCTTCTACTACATAAAACTTGTTAGGATTTGGATTTGGAAAGTCAGTAACTGTCCAGAAGTGGAAATCTCATCGGCAGCAAAATCTAATTAGTTGATCTCTGGCCTAGAGCCTACCTGTCCACTAGATGGAACAGAAATCCATTTGTGGCTTCTAAATGGCCTTTTTGTTAGATAAACTTCAGTAACAACCGCAGCCACATGGTCTCCTTAGAGGAGGTGATAAGGGTACCATAAAATGTCTAGTTTATTTGGACAAATTAAATTCAGTGTTTGTTCTGATAGCCCCAGCTAGACAGATTTACAGTGACAATTGGATCAACTTTACATTATTTGATTTCACTTTCGGTTTGCTGTACAGTGCAAAAAAAAAAAAAAGTGCACCTGCCTATATCTATTTTTGTCTTTAATATAAAATTTCCTACAGCCTCAGTCCAATCCCTAATCCATAAGATCAACACAGACATCTGTATTTGTTTTATAGATTTTCCATTGCCTTCAGAAAGAAAATAGATTTACACACAGTTTAGATGTATTTATCAAAATAGATTCTGTATAAATAGACTGTGAAATCCACAATTCATAATATCTAGAAAAGAATCACTTTGGAGGAGCATTGTATGTTTTCCTGAGGGTCATGTGAATACACTCTTCAGCTTTTAAAGAGAGGAATAGTCACACTTTGCAGTCACTTGAAAGACAATGTGAGCGAAAATGTCCAGAGAATAAAACCAATCAACATTGTTGCAGTAATTACTTTTAAAGTTATTCTTTCCACACACAATTTACATTCAAAAGTGCAGATCAGTCCATCATCTGGCATAGTTATAAGATGTACATGAAGAAATTAGCCATATTTTCTGCATCATCCATCATTAGCCTCTTAGGCTTTTTTAGATGACTAACCTCCCCCTAACAAAATTCTCTCGACTCCTCCAGCACACAAATCAACCCTCTCCTTGACCATTTCCTTTGTCTCCCGCTTTGTCAACCCTTCACGTTCCTGCAATATTCTCAATTAAAGTAACAAACTGATTTTGTAAGTGGCAACTGTTGAACCATTTCACTGAAATGAAAAATAGTTTCAGTAGCGAATAGTTATTATACTAATCTCTCTAATTTTTCCCCTACCAGTTGCTGAAGGTCAGAAGGTTTTTAAAGACGCTGGAATATCTTCCACCCCATCTCCAGTTTATTCCACCATCAACTTTTAGGTCCTCAATGTGAACCATGTGTTTCTGAGGCAGGACAGTCCAGAGCCATCAGGGAACTGCAGTCTGAAGGCTCAGACCCAGACTTTTCTCATCACTGAAGGCCTTTACATTCCATGTATATATTTTTCATATATACATGGAATGAAAAACATACTTTTACAAGCAAATGGACACGGTCTTTAGTATACTTCCACACACTTGTCTCAGAATAGAAACAACAGATATAAAGACATGACAAACAAATCTTTTTTAAAGGCTTCAGTTCTCTTGTTTGCACAGATGCTCATAATTTGTATATATGTTCATTGTTAGAGCTTTATAACAAAGTATTCTATGGTATTTTACACAGCACATACTGCACAACAAAACCTGAGCAATAAAAATGAGCCTGTCATTCAGTGCAGTGTGACCTAGTGATTCTGTGGGACATCTTGGTGGAACCCGGCAGGGGAGCGACTCCCAACACCATGGTCTGTCAGAGGAAGGTTGCTGTCACTGCAAAGAGGAAATTTGTGTGTTTTCACCAGCCCCCTTTAAAATGGTCTTTCTCAACACATTAAAAAAATCTTTTATCACCTATTGTTGCCTCTTAATGCCTTTATTTTCAGTAAAGGTTTCATTAATCCCTGCTGCCAGTGCTACCACGATCATGAAAAATTATATTCAATGATACATTTGCTCCACAGAGCAGAGACAAACTGAAAATTGTTTTTTTTTCTTTCCCAGAATAAAAGTAATCATCTATGGCCCTGTACTCAGCGGTTCATATAATGGAGTCAAGTGCACACAGCATTTGTGTAAAAGAAGGTGTTACTGCATCAGTTTTCATGTAGTAAACTTGCTTTTGTCTGCAGAGATGAGGAAGTACATCATCAGCTTTCATCAGCCCTTATTTTGATAAGATATTTTATGTGTATATTTCTATTACAGCTACAGCAGTAGCCTCAGCTGAGTTGAGATTAATTAGCTTGTCATTTGCTAGTTGATAATTCAGTTCATAAATACTGTCCAGCAACTGTGATCTGATGTGGCCGATCTTTATTCACTGGCTTTCTCACCATCCATTTTGACCAGAATAATCCTGAAATGAACTGTCATCAATCTGTTCTCACAACATGAAACTGATTTAATATTCTTCTATGAAGCATTCTATTGTTATGGACTTTTCAAAATAAATAGCATAATTGAAATATAATGACGCTGAGGTTTGTTGGTGACAGAGTGCTGTCTGTTTGGGGATTTGGATCGATGACACATGTTATTTGGACTAAAAAAGCAGATTTACAGCCCCCCTGTTTACATCGAAGTCTTTAATTAGGCATAAATAAAACTTAGCCACCTTAAAGTGGGGTTAATTTTATAGTTTAACCGTTTAATTAAATCCAAATCATCATGTCAGTCTGCTCCCAGTGCCGCCAAGCAGCTTCACTGTGGTGAGACTTGCCATGAGAAAGGTCATTGAACTAAAGGCCTTAGCCAGCAGAGTTTAAGTGATGATGTCTCTGTGACAGTGTCAACATAAAGCTTTAAAATGTGAAACAAGGCTTCTTTCATTCAACTGTAATAAACAAAAAGATAATGACTCCTTTGTTTACTGTTGTTGTTATTATCAGGATGTGGTCTGTGGTGTACACGGTCTGTCTGCAGGAATAATTTCAACCCTTAACCCTCCTTTTTGGCTTTTCTCTGGGGTACAAATATTTTCCCTGCTTGCAAAGCAAACCTGAATCCAGCAGGGGGCATAACAACTGCAAGTTTGCATAGAGCCATTGCAATATTTCTAATATGAAATTATTACACACATACACAGAAAAACTAAATGTGAACTCGGGTAGGTTCTTTGTTCAAATGTACTGCCTTCCCCTTACTTCCTGTCATCCAGAAAGGACAAGCCTCTAAATGCAATCCTCTTAAAATGTTTTTAGAATTAAATTGTAACACACCATATTTTCTATCACAGGTCCCCCAATACTCACATTCTTCCCAAATAGATCCTGATTGGGAAATCAGGTACGTAGGTATGTAGTTTGTCTGTCTTTAATAATCTGGGCATTGGGCATGTATTTCTATGGCAACATAAATGCATATGAGTTTTTTTATCCAGCTAATGAGACCAAAATCTTAATGAGTATGAAACTAAATCTCTTTTTCTCTGATTTGAGATGACAGCCTCTAAAAATTCTTCACTGTCAGGTGCCCAAGACCCTCTGACATTCACACTGTTGTTTCCCAGGTGTTTGAGTGCAGCAACGTTGCATTGTCCTCCATGTAACACACAACATACTTTCTGACAGCACATGAAGGCAGCAGTGTTATGTTCACGCCCCTTGGACAAAACCCCTCCTTCCAGAGAGACGCTAAATATGTGGAATATGTGGCAACTGAGCGTCACTGTAGTAAAGTGTGCTGTCGAGGCACTGCGGAGCCGTCTGGATAACAGTCAGCTGGACTTCAGCCACTTTTCACGTCTAGACCTTACCTGCTTTTTACGTCAAGGTAACTTGTGCTGAAATATGATGTTGTGTATTTCTGGTCGGCGACTTTTAATCCTGAATATTACCTTTATCTCAGTCTGTTGAGTGGCAAATTTAACGTCAGCGTTTTTACTGTTTCCATCCTTAATTGTTTCAGTGACATTTATGATACGAATACACTGTTTGCAGCCTGCAAAAATTAAGTTTAGTCTAGACTTAGACCAGCCTCAGACACTTATAGACTATATTAATAGTTTTTAATTTGTTAGTTAAAACACCTAAAACCTATTTATATGGCTAACAAATCAAACAGCGCCTTTTAGAAATGCATAGCGTTAGCATAGAAAATACGCTTTCTTAAATATGAATTTCTTAAAACAGTGTGTATTACAAGTTAACAGGTGTTTTTATTGTGATTTTATTTGTAACCTCGTGGTCCAGCTGATATGTTGTACAGCTGGCGACAGAATTGAACCCTTATTACCTTACCATTTTTTTAAAGGAGTTTAACATCATGTAAATGAAGCTAATGGACTCGGTCTGTGCTGAGCCACTGCTGGTTCCATATGGTTTCAGGAGTCAGAGAGGTCACACTGACGATATGTCTTCTGAAAATGAGTTAGTCATGCAACAAGTGCCAAATTCAAATGAAAAGTCTGAAGTAAAGTCATTTAATGTATTCCAGAGTTCCCACATTGAAACACTTTGGTGAATTACAATTTAATAACAATAAAACTTCATTAGTCTTGGTTCAGTGGAACATTTCAGTGTCCAACCATGATCTCAAAACTGTTTTGAATAGATTTCTGGGTACAAACACTGAATACTGAATGACATTCACCACATTAAAAGACTGAATGTCAGCAAAATATTGGCCTATGGTACGACACATTTGAATCTTTAATCTGTTTATTACCACTGAAACATGAAATAGACTGTGGGTCTTCTACACAAAATAAAAGAAATCTCTGCCATGAATCAGCCGACTTGATTTGGACTATACGCTTCAACACTGACCTCCTCGTTACACCCAGCCCCCCAGGAGGAAAATTTAAGGGTAATGTTAGTGGTCTTTTGATCCCCACTCATGCTCAGGCCTGCTCCACAGTCTCTAATCCTGCTGGGAGGAGGATTCGCCGCCCACTGTCAAGATGAATAGCTCCTCATGCTTTGTGTTTTCTTTTTAATTAATTAAGATCACCAGCACTTTTAAATTCTAGTCTCCAAAATATGATATCACAGCAGCCTCACTTTGCGGTGATGTGTGAAGAAAGTTTTAAAATGTTAAATTTGTCCCTATGGAAGCTCATCGACGCCCTCTTGACACATTTTTTTTTTAAAAGGGGAAGTGAGTCTGTAATTACAGACAGATGCACATGCCAGTCAGGGAGTGAATGGGTGCATCATGAGGGCTCTGTGCTGTAACAACAGTGTTTACTTCACGCTTGCGCTTCAACTTTGCTGTTTGTGTTTGCGTCCTGCAGCCACAGCCCGTCAGACAACAAAATCCCTGAGGCACACCCCCTCGACACATTCCTTTGGGTATTAGTCTGTCCTGTTGTTTAGGCCGACCTCTTTTTGAATTGTTTTTTTTTTCAGGGTGGCAGTAATGGCTTGCATCAGTTGGTTTCAATTCAACCAGCAAAATTTCAATAATAAGTCCAGATATACAGGTTCTGAAAGGCTTATAATGTACACCAAGCTACTGCGTTCTTTAAATATGACATAATGAAATATTGACTGAATTTTCTTGGAAAGGTCAATAAAACAGCAATTAAACAATCACAGGTATGTGCAAAATGCTCCTCTCCATAAAGTGCCTTTGAGAAAAGGCACGGCAGCAGAGCTCATCAGGGGCTATGGCTGTGGTGTGAAAAAGAATGGAGAAGGGCGTTGCTGAAAAACATCCACGTTGAACTTTATGCTCATATTTCCGTTGTGAATAGAGACTGAAAAAGTCCTTTGTTTCTCTGGACACTTCAGAGCAAGCAGACGAGCCTCTCATATCGTCTCCACATCTCTTCTCAGGGCTGTAAACAATGCCAAACTGGGGAGGAGGCAACAAGTGTGCAGCGTGCCGTGGGACAGTTTACCACGCTGAGGAAGTGCAGTGTGACGGGAAGAGTTTCCACAAATGCTGTTTTCTCTGCAGTAAGTACAGCTGGAACACCTACACTGCTGGACTGAGGTCAAACTTTCAAAGTACACAGCTGTTGTTTTTGCAGCGTTTTAGCGCATGAAGCAGAGACTGAATATATTTTATGTCACTGTTAATCATTTTTATTAACCATACACATATTTTTTACATTGATTTCTCACCCTCAGGAGCCACTGTATTTATTATTTTTCTATACATACATACTTAGCTTGTTAAAGGATCTTTCTGACATCTGAATGTAGCTACCCTGATGACATCATCATAACATTAAACCTGTGTTACAAAGTGGGAACATTGAGTTTCAGGGATATCTATGTTTGCCAGGGACGAATGGTCCAAAAGAGGCTATCGAGTTGCATTATGGGAAGTGTAGGATCCTATGATTTTTGGAGCTTGTGCCATGCTAGGCACTAGTCAGGATGTCCTGGCCTCTGCTGCTTTGATTTGGAAAATTATTATATTTAACTTGTTTCTTGTGAGTTGCTTAGTTTTATGAAAACACAATACTAAATCACCGGAGTGACCCTTTAAAGTGTTGTCATGTGGTAATGCCTGAGTGAAGAGAGACAGCTTTGTGATCTCTCGTTGAAGTCAGCTGTGCAGTGTTCGATTTTAGAAGTGACAGCTGAAAAGCGTCTCATTCTCGAGCTACGTCCTCATAAAACAAAAGTTGGCAGACAAACGTAGAGAGAAATTGTGAAAAGGGTAATGTGAGCTTTTTGCACTGCAAGGGTCACTGAGAGTTAATACATGAGAGCTGACTCTTTAAGTCTCAGATGTTTGACTTTTGCATTTAGAAACAGTCTCAGACAGCTCAGACGTCTTAGTAGCGTTTGCCTAACTTGCCAAACATCTTAAATGTATTTATGTTATCGCAAGACCTGCCAAGAGCAGATATTACATCAACCTGCGCACATTATTTGTATTTATACTAAATAAATAAAGGATGACATCTACTGTATTTGACTGTTTCTGCTGTGTTGTGTCCTTGGGTCAGGCTGCTGAGAGTCAGTCATGAGACAGTGGGAAGACAGCTCATCAAAGGCAGCTCGGACTGACATTTCACACTGCATTATTATCGGTTTATCGGACGAGTGGGGGGGCTTGTTGTCCTGCTCCTGAACCATCCTTGAAATGTCAGTTATGTTCCAGCAGAGATCTTACACAGAGGCCAGGATTACACAGACACTTTCATTTAGTTACTATCAGGAGGAGAAGCAAAGCAATGTGAGCCACAAAAGATGAATTTATTTTTTCCAGCAGTTCCTGTACAAAGGCAGCTTTGTCTGAAAGTCCTACTGAGGGGATGATGAGCGAGGGGACTTGATGTCCTTGGCTCTTGTTTGCCCTTTCCTCCAGTTTGACCCCTTTTCATTTCTGTGTCTGAAAGGCAGCTATATTGTCACGCAGATGGAAAAAGAGCCTCATATGACTCTTTGTGCACTTGCTGCGGCTTTATCTTCATGATTTGCTTATACTCTGTGCCAGCACCAATGCATGAGGGTTAATGAGCCAGCTGTAATGAGGGGGAAGTAGAAACACTTAACAATTGCAACAAAGGTGAGGGAACGTAGGATTTAGCATACACAAAAATATTCTAACATGCTCACAAAGCTTTCATTTTCAAAGTGTTGGCCGTGAGATCAGAGAGACGCAAGTGGAGATATTTTTCCAGGCAGTTGCGTGAAAGCTTAAACCAGTATCAGCCGATCTCACAGTGCAGGTCAGTTTGAAGAATTCAACTAATCCCAACAGACAATGTGCAGCCTTAAAGCTGCCGCAGTGCTTTCTTTACTTCATACAAACCTGCCAAAAATGGATTTGTCCAACAGCTAGCGACTATAATTGTATTCTTGAAAGAAATGAATACCATTTCAGGGGTAAAAACTACAGGAAAATTTGAGTTGAAAGTGTGTGGGCGTTGTAGGACCTTGAACTATTTCATCCATATGTGAAGATTTGTAACCTCTTTCAGAGTTCAACTGAAGTGTCTCTATGAAGGGTCTCTATTCCACCGTTTTCATCATGTCAACTATCAGTTCATCTGCATTTAGTAATGCCACTTCAACTAATGCATCAAACAAGTTTCTATCAAGACACTTAAATTGACACTTCAAACCTTTTAGGTCTGAGACTCCCACTGATAGACGATTTACTCTAACTGCTTTGGTTATTTAGCCAATACTTCAACTTCTTCACGTAAACTGCTATTAATTTGTTCAAAGACTTCCTCTTCAGTTGACCCTCTCAGCTCGACTTATCACTCAAACTTCTGCTGACATTTCCATTCCTTTTACTGCTTGAAGTTTAACCAAAGTACTCTTTAGTGCACAGTTTTAAATTGGCACTTCAGTTTCATTCAGTGCTTACCCTGAACTGAAACTTAAGTGTCTCTCAGTTCTTCTATTTGAACTGCCAGTTCAACGTATTCAGTATCTTAAATGTGTCATAAATTTTCAGGTGTGAGCACATTTGGCCATTGCTAGTTAAAGTTTTACAGTCTTCTTCTCCTTCGGTTCTTCATCAGATCATGTTTTTTTCCTCCTCTCTGTGTCCTCAGTGGTCTGCAGGAAGGGCTTAGACAGCACCACCCTGGCGATTCATGACCAGGAGATCTACTGCAAGTCATGCTACGGGAAGAAGTATGGCCCTAAAGGCTACGGCTATGGTCAGGGAGCGGGGACACTCAACATGGACCGAGGAGAGCGGCTGGGAATCAAACACGAAGAGTAAGCGCTGAATGTTACATAATGCATTTCAAGGCTGTAAGATGACTGTATAGTACAGGCCCAGGCTCGAGTCACTGTGACTAATAATGACAGTCATGACAAAGATATAGTTAGCAACATTTTACAATGTTTTAAATGGGGTTCCATGGAAGAATGACAGCATGAACACCCCACCTCATTACTGAATCTGCTGTCTTGTGCTTCTGCAACATTTCCAACTGATTGGATGACTTTATGGCTTCAGATGTACAAATTTAGACACATTTCACCATAAGAAGCCCTGCAGTGTTGCCAACAAACAACACAATTACCCTAAATATGACTCATTCAGTGCAACAGAAATGACATCTTGAAACGCCTGAATGAGGGATCATTCGTCACACGTAATTGCACAAGTGGTTGCGGTGAGGTTGCCGAGGTCAGTGAGTTCAGTTGCGCACGATGTGTAAGGATGTTTATAAGTGGTGGCTACTGACTCTGATGGTGCTATTGTCTCCAAACAGCATGGTGCCGAGCTCCCAAATACATGAACCATACTTCACATGGAATTCATGAAAGCTAATGTCAAACATAGAGATGGGCTGAAAACATGGGGTTTTATTTTTGCCCTTACTGCCCTCCACTAGTACGAGGGAGTGAGTAGAGCCACTGCTGGATGGTCTGGTGATTAGAGAGGTTGTCCAGTAACTAAAAGGTACCAGATTTTGGGTTGTGTTAGCTTCTAGGTCCACAGTAGTAAGAGATTCACCGACAGGTCAGCTGTTTGAACATGTCAAAAAGCCTCTGCTCTGCCCTACCCCACATCCTTTTCTGCTTCTACCACTAAGCTCCGAGAGAGGAAAGAGACCTTGACGGGAGAGTTGGCGTACAGTCGGCCTCTCAAATCCAGTTTGGCTGCAGCGGTTCCCACCTGGTTTTCGTTTGGGGGGACAGCTTAGAACCAAGAAGGGAGATTCAGAGTAATGACCTGAGGGTTTAATACATCATCTAATAGATCAGCCTGGAATGGAATAACTTCTGGACACAAATTTGAGTTGCACAAAATGACAGCCATGTCAGACTTAAATACACATGATGGGAGAGCAGCAAAAACAAAAAAAAAAAACTCACAACAACCTCAACCCCACACACACACACACACACACTCAGAATGTTTACTCCTGTAACCAGACGTCAGGTGATTATGTTCCGTTATGAAAGAGTTTATTATGTAACCAGCAGAATCCTCCGCTCTCCTCTCTGTCCTCTGCCACAAAGGGCTTCATTCAGGGGCCACTGGGGCTGGCAGTCACCCTTCGATAAGTACTGCTCCAGGGCCTCAGGGTGCCCTGCTCTCTTTCCCACCACTGGCTGAGGACAGAGGGGTAGAGGAGGAGGAGGAGGAGGGTGTTCCAGGTTTATTTCTGGTCTTTTTGTCTTTCAAGAATGCTGTAGAAATTGTTGTCTCAACAGATTTTTAATTAAGATTTAATGTTTAACTAGAGAATCTGCGAAGGTATTCATTACAGCAGAGGTCAGTATTTTGGGTCATACTTGGTTCAATATGAGTCAATGTTTTCACAAGAAAAGGAGGTGGTTCTGGTACAGAGAGAACCATCCAAACAGGAAGTGTTGCATTTTATCGTTTCATTACAAAATCAGATATCCACCTCTTAAAGTCTTTGTGCTGCATGAAATGAAAAACATCATTTTCTATGAAGGAACAACTCCAGCCTCCAGATGACAAAATAATACATCTGCAAAGCGATCTGAGTGCTGGAGATTTCAGTTTCCCTCATGCTTTATTTGCTTTTTTACCCCCCAGGACACAAAGTCACAGACCGACCACCAACCCAAACCCTTCCAAGTTTGCCCAGAAGTTTGGAGGTTCAGAGAAATGTGCCCGGTGTGGAGACTCGGTCTACGCAGCAGAGAAGATCATGGGGGCAGGCAAGGTGAGAGTTCGATCGACACTCAACACTCTGCTGCTGAGGTGATTCCTGCATACTGCTCGTGTTGACCATACTGCAGAAGGATTCACATCACCTCTTTAAGGAGCAATTACACACTATAAAACACTCCATTACAAGTAATTACAAGGAGTAGCAGTATAAAATAGATACTCGCATATTTCTACTAAAGTACAGTACTTGAGTAAATGTACTTAGTTACTTTCCACCTCTGATCTTTATAGACATACTTTTAGATGAACTGTGAACCTCTGACATTTCATCCAGTGCATTACACTGTGCTGGCTCATTGTTTATGTCTATATGTTAGATGTTGTGAATACACCAGCATGAACTGACAGCGAAGCCAGAGAGGCGCTGAATAACAAACACACTGTCAGGCTTTGAATTGAAGCATCTGCCAAGTTATTAGCCAAGTCGGCTATTTGGCTTCCACTAGCGGAGCCAAGCTGCAAAAATTATGACTCCTGGCTTAGGCCGAGATTCATTTATTGTCATGGCAACACAAATGGAGAGCGTACAGCTCGGCTGTGCCTGGGTATCTGATCTTATACCACAGAGTGAAACAATGTGCTCTTGCAACTTGTCTGCTGTTTTTTTATTGACAGTGACGACAAAACTTAATGTGTTCCACAGAAGTGAAGCTGCTGTGAACTTAACATGGTTACAATCGACCTCTCAGATATGCAGTGTGTATAACGTTTACAGAACGGTAATTATATACACTTTTAGCCACGTTGGTTCTTTCACAAACCACACGGGTGAAACTTGTTTGGCTGGATTGAACGCATATGTTTTCTTACAGCTCTGAGCCACATGCAGGAGGTTCGGTGTGGTCTCTTCCTAATGAGAGAACTCAAATCCTGTTTTTGTGATTGAAGACGGTCCATAACGTTTGCATGGGGGATTGAAAACAGCTGGTGAAAATCGCGCAAGGCTGTCTGGACGTCGGAGCTCTGGCAGTTGTTGTTGATGCACAGATTTACATTGATGATGTTATGAAGATGTTCCGCAGTCTGCGTACACAGAGGAGAAACATTTGTGTTCTGAGGAATGCTGTTTCCTCTGAAATCGGGAGTGGATCGTTTCCTGTTGCTGATCACATGTGGATTCACACATGAGCTGATTTATAGCAGGTGATGTCATTGGGCGGAGAGCTGTTAATATGTTTCCTAATGCAAGGAAATGTATGAGAGGCTCCACTCATTGGCCTAACCCTAACCTGTAATTTTCAGCATAATGAAGACATTCAGAGATGCCTTCAGGCTGATGGAACACTGAGCTGCTTTGATGGGATTTGATGAAGGAAATTATGACATGTGAGACAAGAAACATCTGCAATTATCAGCTGGAAATAACTCCAAATTGTTTTTTTTTTTTGTTTGCTCAGAGTTGAAGGTGGATTTAGCACAAAAGCATGAAGACAGACTGTAGGTAGAAATTAAAACTGTCTTTCTCCTCCCAGCCATGGCATAAGAACTGCTTCCGATGTGCAAAGTGTGGCAAAAGCCTGGAGTCGACCACTCAGACCGAGAAAGACGGAGAAATCTACTGCAAAGGTGAGATGAATCATCCGAGATGTGTTTCACAACAAAGGGTTTCTGTTGCAGCGTTGATCTCCTGAAGGGTTGCTGTCATTACATGCTAGATTTTGCACAGAGCCAGGAATAACACAAGGTAGAATAACATTTGTGTTAGCCAACACATGCAGAGCAAGAGTACAATAAATCCAGCGTGCAGCACTCTCGTAGCGACATGAGGAATTGGTGCAGTGATCCAGCAGCAACAAATGTTCTCACTTAAACATCCATTAATGAGTTTAGTTTACTGTGTGATCGCTGAAATAATGGCCTCAGACTCAAACTGAGGATCCACAACAGGAAAGAAGACTTACAAATGTTACTGACTTTAGCCATCCTGTGAATTTAACTCTAGCCCCACCATGAGGGTGATATTCATGGTTCTGAAAGAGACATTGCTGCAACCGTGCCATAAAAAGTGGTACTATTGAACTGGAACTTTTCATCTATGATAGTTAATATGATCACGTCAAAGTTTCTTAATACTTTCCTTTATGACTTTCAGCACTAATAACATTCCCATCGGCCTCATGTGTACTTTGCTAATTAGTTAGCATGCTAACAAATTAAGACTGCGAACATGGAAAGCATGATAGCTGGTTAACTTTAGTATGTTAACATTTATCAGTGGTCCATCAACTTCACCATCACCCAAAAAATGAGTTTTGATGCATTTTTATTTAAGTAATAATTACTTAGTTAAAGTTAACCAAACATTAGCTGACTTAGCTTAAAACTGTGCATGCAGCCACATCTAGTGTATGTGTATGTCTTCTACACACTGTGTGTGCATATACAGAAGATGGCATCCTAAAGATGTGAAAACTTGTTTTTAAAGTGTTAATATTCTGAATTAAATCGTTTTTTTTCTGGAAGCCATCCAGTCTTTTTGGAGCGTCATAAACTGTGAAACAGCTAGTAGACGTCCCTCTTCCAGTCTCTACAACTGATCAAGCAAAAAGTAGTTACTGGATGTAACTTCAGTATGTGCACACCCCTCTAACAAGCTCAACTATGTCAGACAGATAGATATTTTCATAACTTTACCAACAATAGTGTAGCGCATCCTGGTCCCCACAGATGTCAGCCTCCATTTTGTGATTCGCAGTGACGTCGGAGAAACTGAAATCAAGCTTGTGTGTCAGAACATCACACAACTTTTGCTGAAATTTCACAAGCTACTGCCAAGCTAATGACTGCAGGAAACCCAGATCACCTGACCCGCTGGTACAAATCTACATCTGTGAATAACAAATTCATAGTTATGAGTAACTAGTTTCACAGTATCATGGAGAGAGCAGCTCAGTCACTACTCACATCAGCAGAAACAGATCTGGATGAACCGGCTCTTATGTAACAACAAACAGAAAACACACACCCACAGGCTGCTGTACTCACTGTGGTTCCACATGAGTGTTATTGACATTCGGTGTGTTGGTTTGGCTGGAGGACGCTGATCCTGTCAAGCTAACAGAGCTGCTTACTGTCCAAAAGACTGCAGTGGGCAGAAACATTTCTCTCCTCATCAGGTTCGCTTCAACAGGAGGCATGGAGACACACATAAACACACACAAACACACACAGACGTCAACAGATGGACGTTTGCTGAACGTCATAATGAAACCTTGTACTGATGAGCAGGAATGCTACATCTCAGCTCGAAACCCAAAAAGGCTAAACTCTGCTGCTGCTATCAATCAGTGGTTTAGGACATCCTGAGTCTGCCTGAGCGCCAGCTGGATATTGTTTTCTCTCATCCTGAACGTTGTGAAGATGTGTAGACATTTGGGTGGCAGACCTGAGTTATCACATTTGTAAAAGAAAGCTAAAGCAAAGCTTTGTGGAATAAAATGAAAAGGCAGAAATTCTGAGCGAGGGAGCTTATTTTTAACACCACATGTGAGAAAAAATGCTGAGTGTTAGACCTGGGAAACTCACACACACAGGTGTTTTATATTGTGGCAGATTAGACGTCTACTCAGGTTAGGTAGTCAAAGCTGTGCTGGAATTGCGTGCAAACACCAGCTGTAAGTTCACTGGTAATTGTTTCGTGACATTTCCAAGAAGCAAAGTCAAAATTTAGATTTCAACAGATGTTTCCAAATGGAGTGACACAGTTCGTCATAATACTGGAAGATATGTGGTGGAGTCAGGTATGAGAAGAAAGCAGGCTGACAAGAATTAATGCATCGTGATCAAAAATTGTTTGTTAATCACTCAACCCAAACTGCCACATTGAGCTCTCTCACTCTCTTAAACCTGGAAAGAACACGAGTCTGGAGGAAGAAGAGCGCATTTGTTGTATTGTGTTCTGTTGCTGGAAGCTTAAATATTTTGTTGGCTGTTCACAAACACAATGCAAGTTTTGGAGACAAAATAAAAGCCCTTTCTACGGATTATCTCAATGTTTCTATCTTCTTGTTCAGCCCTATTCAATCATTTATTTCAATTTTGCAATTGAATGTTACATAAAAGTATATAACAACCTTGAGATGCTGCATCATATTCTGGATTTTTGATATTCCCCTGTAATAATGAGGGCACATTATTCACTCGACTGACAAGCTTGACTCAGCAACAGTAAATTTTTCTCTTCCTCCTGCTCACAGTGCACATGAGGAACATTCATATCTGCAGCTTGTTAATGTTTATTCTTTCCTCTCCCTCCGCAGCGTGTTACGCCAAGAACTTCGGGCCCAAAGGTTTTGGTTACGGCCAAGGTGCCGGAGCTCTGGTTCATGCTCAGTGACGGCTGAACTGGACTGCTCAGACAATCACGACACAGCCAATCTTGTCGAACGAGAACATTGAGTAGCCTCCTTTCTTTTTGTGTTTTTCTCCCTGAAATGTTGAAATCTTGATACAAAATAAAAACATTTAACAAACCAACTCGTTCACATTTGACTGTATTTTATTATTAAAGCCATTAAAACTGAACCATGCCCATATGTTTACATCTGAAGCGGAGTTACAGTGATGTCTGAAGGTGGGCAGAGAGGCACTGGAAATGATTATGTGCTTTTTTTTTTTTTTTTTTTAAATTATTTCATAATTCCATATGGTGAGGTGAGAGGGGAGACAGAACAGAGATGTGTTAGGTTGCTGGAAGAACTAGTGTGGACTGAGATGGCTTTGAATTCATGTCCTGGATGAGCTGAACTCTGCCCTAAAAAAACAAAAACACTCGCCCACATTGACCTCCTGTCACTCTGAAAGGCGTTGTTAGGACAGTGGACAATGGAAGTAGTAAGTTACGGGTACTGATATGAAATCTACAGCCAAGTCATGTGACCTTTTCACCTTTAAAGCGCACAAAATAAAAAAAAAAAACAAACAAAAAAGGTAGCTGCTGTGTGTTGTCTTTGTAGGGCAGAAGTGACATCAGTAGGTTAATGAAGATACAGGAAGTGAGATGTGGAATGATGACATAACCGTCCCCTTCTGATGATGCAAACATGAGGCCCAAAAGTTTCGGAGGCCTTTATGGAATATAACCTCCCTCTATCCTTAAAACTATTGCATGATCACATTTCAGCTTTTAGAAAACAAAAACAAAAAAATTTGGCGTCTGCCTTAGTTCTCTAGTGTCTTTGCTTTACAATTTGTACATCCAGTGGTATAACAAACCCAGCGGTATATGACGTAGAAATTAAAACAAACAAACAAAAAACCTTCAGGGTGACTACAGAGTCCACAAGCATGGAACATTCAAATATATTACATACTTGCACAGGAGGGCCTGACTGGAGATCCGGCCATCTGAAAGAAAAAGTTCCACTAAACACACACTGGATCTGAGAGAAACAAACCGATGACGGAGAAAGAAACAAGACAAATGAACGCAATGCAGAAAAGTACTTGCAAATACTTAACATTCACTATATACAGACACGTGGCTTTGCTGGGCTGTCACCATGGTGATGACGATGGGGAGGGGGCGTCAGGTCAAAATGGGCAGAGGGAGGTGGGTGGGACGGCGAGAGCCCAGCTGTCCCAAGCATCGTACATGCAGTGGAGTTTCTTGGCGGGGGTGGGTACGGGTAGGTATGGAGAGGTTAAAATGCCTATAGACAGCAGTGTCGGACATCACTAAAAGCTACGGTCATACACTTGGAGTATAGTCACTTGATTTTCTTCTTTCCAGTTTGGTTGGAAGAAATCCCCCAGACTCAAAAACAAAACAAAAAAAAAATCAAAGTTTCCAGGAGCACCTTCGACTAACACTGACGAAAAGAAAAGAACGTTACAGAGAAGATACTGTTTATGTACAGATGCACATTCTTTACACTTCAGTCCATCCTGCTGCTGCTGCGGAGCCGACTGCATTGGGGGGGTGGTGGGGGTCCAGACAGGAAGTGATCAGAGTCGGCCGTGTCTGATGGGGGCCCCTTCTCCTCCTCTTCTCTGTAAACAATGGAAGCGTCGGTGTGAAGCGGCGCTGCTGGGCCCTTGTGTTCAGTAACGGCCAAAATAAAAGAAAATAAAAAATAATAAAAAGAACTAAAAAAAAAAAAAAAAAAAGAAAGAAAACTAAAAGGAAAAAAAAAAAATCAGTGCAATGTTGTAGGCAGACAAACAAAACAAATAAGACTTTACAGCTTTTTGAAATCATCACACATGGAATGAACCTTTCTTGTAAACTCTCCGTCCTTCTGCCGCACGTGAATAAATACGCTCGCTGTTCCCGTCTGGAGAGAGTTCTGTGGTAAAGTTCCCAGGCTTCCATGTCAAACAGCTACAGGTACTCATTTCATCACTTTTTCTCGTAAAAACCCTACTCAGCTAAAATGATGTGAAATGTAAAAATGATGGCGCTAGCACATAGTTACTTTATCTATAAATAGTTTTAAAATAAATATACCTGTATCACATTGTCTGTAGGATCATTTCTGTCGCGTCTATGGCGGTCGAGATGCGGGAGGAGTACAAATTTGCACGCTTCATCCTGCGTTAATACTGCATGACGACCGCTTTCTGGCTATTATTCTCCAAAAAACACTGCAGCTTTACTTTAGCAGGTGAGAATTTGGTCTCCTCCGGCAGCTCTGACACTTCACTCCTCTGATAAGTTCAACTACGTTGGCAAATCCTCATCAGCTCGACTCGGTGCAAAATCAAACCTTAAAAAGACATTCCCTTATCTCTGTCATACTTGGAAACAAATTTGTGGTTAAAAAACAAAACAAAAAAAAACTTTCCATCAACTTCCCTGGCCACCACAGTTAGTTACCACGGGAACAGCAGAGTTCCCTAACCAATCAAAAATAAAAAAATTCATACATACATACAGGGTACATCAACAGGGACACCATAAATAAGGATATAAAGTGGGAAAAGGGAAAGAACCACACTGCCACGTTATGGCGCTGCTGTTTCTGCAGCCAGCGTCACCTCGCCTCCGGTGCAGAAGAGCTTTTATTTTGTAATTCCTCTCGTCCGTCGGCCTCTCTCCTCTCCGTTTTGTGCCTGGCAGCAACACACCGTCCAAATGGCTCGTGAGAAGAGACGAGGTGGAGGGGTTTGATAGCAGTGGAGGTACAGTAATGAAGTCTGATGTTGTAGAATAGTAGTAGTAGTAGTAATAGTAGTAAAGGTGGTGGTGGTGGTGGGAGGAAGGGGGGGGGGCGGAGGGTGGAGGGAGCAGGGCGGGGCTTGTTGGTGTGGTTTTTCCCCGTAACAGCATGCTAGTCCTCGCTGATTTTTTTTTTTTCATGTCTTTTGATCGGTGTGATGAGAGATGGTCCAAAAAAAACAAAACCAAAAAAAAAGCAAGCGCTCCCGAGAACAGCATCGCTCCAATATGAACGCCGGGAGGGGGGTGAGGCAAAGGAAGGGGATAGGGGTGGTTGGGGGTTACAGAGTGGGGGGGGGGTTCTCTCCTCTTCCTCCTCTACACCAGCTGGTAGCCTGAGCCAGACGTCTGGTCGTATTCTATTGTGTACTGTGTGGTCCAGTCCACCGTGACAGGCCGGATCAGGCCGCAGCAGCGGATCTCGAAGAAATCTATGAGGTTTCTGAAGCAGCCATGGCTGGAGAGGGGGGAGACAGAGAGACACGGGGGACGTCAGGGTGAGGAGACAAGATCAGCACTATTTCAGCTTATAGAGTTCAAAAATACACTCAGCACTCATGTTTTACAAAAAACTGTTCAGAGTTTTCCATTCATCTAGCATCACTGAAAGTTTGAAAAAAAAAACCCCAAAACAATCCATGCATTATTCTTCTGCCTACATTACCCACAACGCAACTTGATCTTGTGCAGTTTGCTCACAGATTCAGGTCTAGCAGCTCACGCCAACAGTTCTCATTTTTCAACTTGTACTTTTCAGATCAGCCAACACTGATCATGTCAGTTAAAGCAAACGAATATTATAAAGATGCATAATATTGCCGTGTATGAGATATGACTTTAAAGTGCTCTGAATAACCTGAATTTGTGGATAGGTTCACTATTTTCCCGCAAGGAACATTTCTTTAATGCATTTCAACTGAAAGTGATGGAGGACAAACCACAGTCTGTGTTCAGCATATGAATACATCACACAGGTGTTTCTATTATTTGGTCACCACAAGGTTTCTCCTTTTGAATATTTTAAAGTTAGTGTGGGCTGTTTTCATAGGGACTATTTCTTTGGTTAAAAATTGTTCCGATGACAATGAGCAGTCAAATTGTGAAAGTATCACAAGCCCATTATCATCGACTGAATTTGGGAGGAAGCTGAATCTGAGGCTGGAATTTTAAATCCTGAGCAAACAAAAACAAAACTATCTGTCATTTAAGTGAACCAGTCCTTTAATGTGGCTGAAGGCTGCTGTAATGAGAATGGATCATTTACTTGAAGGGGCTTTCGATGGACGTGGCCGTGACCTTAAAGTGCTTGTATCTTCGAGCGTTCATCCTCTCGTTGGTGGTGATTCCCAAAGCCGCGATCTGAGAGAGGTCACAGAGGTCAGCCAACACTTCACAGAAATATTCCATGAATATCTACTGACGTTCAAACCGCTTAATAATGTTTGACATTTCAAAGCGGCGTATCAAATGGAAATACAGACCTGGTAGAGTTGACACATGATGAGCACTGCCACCCACATGAAGTGGAAGACGCTGTTAAGGAACATCCAGAACATCCAGGGAGAGCAGGAGGCAATCTGGGTCAGGTAGAGCCAGAAACCATCCTTGGCGTAAGTGGTGGCACAGTGGATCCTCCAGTCTGAGGGAGGAGGGAGAGAAAAAAAAAAAAAGAAAGAGGGATGTTAGCGGAAAAAAGGAGCGAGTGAAGTTAAGAAATGTAAGAGGAGGTTTGGTACTCACAGGAAATGCAGCCGTACATCATCCAGCAGATCATGCAGAGCAGGAAGAACAGATAGCCCATGAAGTAGCGATGATTCCCGCTTCCTGTGGAGGAGAAACAAACATGTCATGTCTCATTCTCATCACCTCAGTCTGTTGCTCTGGTTAACTTTGGACAAGTGAAGCGGGGGTGAGGGGAAACGCTGAACTGTCTGCTGAGTGGTGGATGAAATGTTAACCATCTTGGCAGCATGCTAACAGATGGACACAGCCATTACCATCCATGGAGTTAGCATGGACAGAAAGACTTCAGTGGAGTTATACAAATTCATGCAGATGAACTTCATGAGATGATGAGTTCAAATACAGGAGAACAGATCAAAGAGGACGACTGCTGACATGATGCTGACATGATGCTGACATTTCTCAATGATACCACAACAACAAAAAACAAAACCACTGTGAAGGTGGTAGAAGGATCTTTTTCACTTTTCATACACTTGTTGATGCTGCGTGTCAATACGTCAACAAGCTGGAATATTGGCTTCATCATGATGTGCATTTCTTTGAAAATCATATGAAAAATGATATGGATATGAAATGATATAATATGGCACACCCTGAAAGGATGCACGTGTATGTGTGCAGTGGTTTGACTTTTCACTAATCAGCACACTAAGAAATGCAGCAATGTGCAATGAGCAAAATCAGGGAAGAAGACAGCTGGCCAGTAAACATGGAGGTAAACTATTCTGCATTTAAAATCAACTTTGCACGTTTTGAGTCAAAGAGACGCACTGTATTTTAGTGAACGTAAACATAACTTCTAGCAGCTTTAACTGCTGCCATCCCTCTAAAAGATGACACGTAGCATGAAGAAACCTACAGCTACGTCATCAGCTGCTGTCTGTATGTCATTTTAAAACCTCATAGATCTGGAACTTTTTCCAGGCCCTGGAACAGTCAGTCATGAGGTGGGCTTGCTGTTTGTTCAGACTGCTTCCACACTTTAGAAGCTTCTTCCTGACCACACACACCGCTTCCCTTCCGACTCCATCTCCCCCTCTTCATTTCCTGAGTCTCGTCATAAAGCCCTCTCCTCTACACTCTGTTGTGGTTCTGTCATTATTTGTCAGATGTTTTCTATCGGCTGCTTCAGACTCCTATGTTGTAAAATTTGATTTTATGACGATTAATTACCAACTACTGTTTTGTTTTAGATCATTATGTTCTTCTAATACTCAATACATCAAACTTAAACTGCGCTTTATGTGCTCAGCAGAAACTGATCTGAATGCAGTCATTTGAATCTTTTTCCATCTAAATCTGGTGTCATGTTGAGCAGTGCTCATTAAAAGGTATCCAAGTCTTTCCCTCAGCGTGTTTTTCTGTTGTTATCATGACCAGAATAAACTCAGAGCAGATCAGACACGTGTTGCTTCTTAAAGTGAAATATGGAACTCATAAAAGAAACCACGTTGAATATCACAAGCAGCCTTCTGGAAGTGAATGCGTCAACATGCTCACGACTCTGCGGCGTAGCCGACGTACCAACACAGTTCCCGACCCAGGGACAGTGGTGGTCGAACTTGGCGATGCAGCGGTTGCACACGGCGCAGTGTTTGGACCTGATGGGCTTCCGTATCTGTGAGGAAACAGTTAGAATGTCTTATTACTGATATCCTCTGTATGGATCATCATGTTTTGTATTAGAGAATTTACCAAGCAGGTGCTGCAGAATATGCTCAGGTCCAGGCTGCCTGTCTCTGCAAGCTCCACAATGGTCTGGAGGAAGGAAACAAGAAGCAAAGAGCGGGATTTCAGAAAAAACAAAAAAGAAGCTGACAAGTGACATGGCAGAAAAATGAATGAACTGAGAAATTCATCTTGCCATGGTCTATTTGGCAGCGCAACAAAAGACACACTGACAGCTTACGAGCTGAGGCTGGATTTCCAGCTTAACACTCACACTGGAAGCACGGCTGAGTCACGCCGAACTAGGACAAAAGCTACGGTGGGATTTAGTTAACCTCGCTTAGATAAACTCGCTTGTTTGCTTTACGTTTAAGGTAAAACTTTTCACGAGGGGGTTTGTTTATTATTTAACCTGCTCATCTGGGTCATCAGTTTGCCTTTACATCTTATCACAAATAAACTACAGATACAACAATGCAACCCCAACAAGAGGTGGAAGAGGGGTTCCTCTGCAGGGAGAGGAAGGCTTTGAAGCCTTTGATTGGAGGTTGGCCGGCTTGAACACTGGTGAGTCCTGTGCTGCGCTAACAATGTAGGTTAAATTTAGCTCTCCATCAATCAGAGCCTCTGTTGTCCGTTTCCAAAGAGGCCGAGAAGACAGAGGGGGACGACGAATCAAGCTGCTGCGATCTCTCCAGTCAATTGGACTTTTCACAGCTGAAGTAACATCACACGTGATCTCAGAGTACAATGTGGGGATTAAAGTTCACATGCTCAGTATTGCTGTTTTCACAGTGCAGTGAAATAACACAAATATTCACAAAATTGAACCACTCAAGAGAAAACAAGTGGTTGAAACAGAAGAAAATGTCATCACAAAGCACGGATACAAATATTTATTTTAGACAATGTGTCTGCTGCTCGTCTCTCTCTCTTGTGACTTTACCTTTTTCTTCTGCTCCTCTGATGCTTTGATGATTCCCGGGTCAGACTTCCAGGATTTGCCAAAGTTGTAGAACAGAGCCAGAGTGTTTATCAGGAAGGGCACGTGCACGGTGGCAAAGGGGAGATGTGCGGCGAGGGTTAAGGAAGATAATTTCTGACTCACTTTATCATTTTAAAGACACATACATTAATTTGAACCAACAGTTCAGTTAACAGTACAGTAAAGGACTTTAGGACTCCAGGACGTGCCTGCGAATTATCATGTCTATAAGATTTTTTCAGTGCCAAAGTAATTCAGGGATAACTGTGTACAAGTTATAACTTTGACAAGGTTTCAAAGACAGACTGACTGTCTGTCTCATTCTCAAAGTTTTTGGAATATAAACAGCTAACCTGCTTTATTTAGGACTTGTATGACTGGCCCTCATATTGTTCTAGAAATACCTTCAAAGAAATGCCAATAAAACCCATTTCCTGTACATTTACTACAATCTGAGTCACATTTTCACTCGACCAGCAGACAGCATGTGACGCAGAGAGCAGCTCGACTCGCCCAGTCTAGGAGGGAACTGTCACAATAGCTCATCGTGACTTCCTTCCATGAATACATCTGACATGCATCCAGCTGTGGATCGGCTTTGTGAGGACTGTAACTGATTACTGGCAGAGTCAGTGCTGCAGGTGGGCATGAGTCAGCCGAGTCCCACAGGAAACAGGCAAAGTGACACCGAAGAGGCCCAACACTGTGTACTAATGTAGGACTGAGACCTACAGAGAGCAAAACTATGAGAGAATCCTCACTGTGGATCAGCAACACAGACAATAAGTGAAGAGAAAGTCAAATGACTGTTTAACAAAACCAGACTCAACATATTTCATTTTCATTAGTCGACATGTTACAGTAACCATATGAAAACACCCTCTCCGGGGTGGCTGGTTCCAGAAAGCTGGCTATACTACCTGTGGATGAAATATCCAATTTAAAGCAACACTCTATCATATGTGTTTTACATCTTGCAAAAATGTTCATACTCTTTAAGAACAGACTGAAAAGTGGAAGACATGAAATACATTTTAGATTTAAAATGAAACACCTGCACTATTACTGTTAGAGGTTCAATATATGCCAAAAATATTAATATAAATCGAAGCTGGCTGAGTTTTCACAATGTGAGAAAGTGCTTGTCTACCTAAGAGGAACAGGACTAAAGCCATGACAGTGGCTGTGTGAGGCAGTATTTTGGCACACAGATCACTTTGTCGCTTTCTGTGTCACAGTTGGATGCACCATCCCTGAAATTTGTTTGTCGCCCCTGATCAATTTTTTCCATCTGCGGGACACCACTGAATAAGAGTTCTGTTCAGCAGGCATCATGTTTAGGGTTAGGTTAGGCGCATTAACTGTATATTCTCTGTCCGTGGAAAAATCTGAAGACTGAACGTCATTTTGACAGATTAACAGAGCCCAATCTATGATAATGTAATGTAAGTGACAGGCGGCACTGTCAATAACACATGTAGACCACCTATGCAGTCGAGTATGCATATTAATAAGCTATCTCATCTTTGTTCTCACATGTATGACCTCATCATCTGGCTAGTTTCAGCCTTCATAATGATTGGCTACATAGCCTTGCTACCAGAGCAGTTGCGTGTCCGGAGAAAGCCCAATAATTGTGTTGTAGTTGATGAAAGTTGAAACAAAAGGATTGATGTTGAAGGACAAGCAAGTCACGAGTTCCTGTACCTTTACTGAAATGTAGGGATGAGGTGTAACAAGGCATGCACTCTGGATTCTCACAAACACTTGATAAAACCAGCCACAAAATGTTGACAAGAGTTTGCGGGCCTGTAGGACTGCTGTAATAACTAGCAGCTACGGAGGAAACCACATGGTCTTTGTTGTCATTTGTTCCATTCTGTTCAGTTCTGTGGTCATCCCTCTAGCACGGTTATGACTCCAGTGATGAGTACTTTCTAAGCACTGACAGAGTGATTGGTGCCTCTGCGTGGTCCCTGATGACCACATTAATCTCCATAAGTATCTCCTTAAAGAACTGGCTGCTGACATTATCCCCCTACTGAAACTGATCATCAAAACTCTCCCCAGAGGTCCTTGCTGGTCTAATAACTCAGTGACCAATGGAGCTGCAGAGATAGTGCCAATGATCAATGCAAGGCGTCAGATAAATGCATCTGGATGTTTCCTCAGGGAGAGATGGTCATCACCTCCTGTTAGCACCCATTTATCTTTTGAAAGGCTAAGTGGTAAAGTGTGTTTGACAGCAGAGAGCCAGACACAGATTCATCAGTGTGTTATTTGAAGACCGCAATGATGTGAAGATATGCTCTAATGAAATAAACATCTCATCATGCATCCATTTTCTCCCACTTATCCTGGATAGGATTGGGGTGGCAGCAGGTTAAGCAGGGTGCTCCAGACGTCTTCACAACAACATTTTCCAGCTTCTCCTGGGGGATCCAGAGGCGCTCGAAGACCAGATCGGCGATGTAATCGCTCCAGCAGGTTATGAGTCTGCCTGGGCTCCCATTTGGATGTGCCCAGAAAACATTACAAGAAAGACACCCAGGAGGACTAGACCTAATGACGCCAGAACCAACCTCAGCTGGCTCCTTTCAATTCAGAGGAGCAGCTCAAAGCTCCAGCCACCCTGATCTCATTCTTTTGGTCACTATACAAAGCTCATGGGCGTAGATAAAGGTTTGAATGTGGACTGCTTTTTCCCTCTTCACAATGGGCGCACCGTATTTTACTGTCACTGGTGAACAAGCTCCTGGGATAACTCTACATCAGTACAGGACAAAACTCCAGGGTGAAACCATGATGACGTTTTTGAGTAGAAATAGTACAAAATGTTATCTTGAATACGTATGGTGTTCCACATCTTCAGGTTTTTGCACTCCAACATCATCATTCTGTTATTTTTAGATGTCCACCTGCTGGAAATTCACTCAGAGCAAAGTCTATTGAGGAAAATCTGGAAGTCTGGAAAAAAAAAAAAGTGCCGTAATAGAGCTCCACCCTTGTCATCTGATCTAATTGCAACTGCAGGCCTGAGGAGGATAATGAGCTCACAATGGCAGAAAATAGGTCAGAACTGGCAGATAAAATGTTTAAACCTGGAAGGCAGAACAAAGCTTTGCAAAATACTGGGCTGTATAACAACACAGCCTAACGGAGATGTGATGAGAGATGTGGATCATCAAAAACAAAACAGCAATCTCCAATTTCTCCCTCGATGCTGCTTTGCCTTCTTGCTTATAATAAGTAATCCAATGAAAACGTCACCCAGGACGGTAAAAAAGTCCAATGGAATTGTCTTCCTTCAACATCAGACCAGATAAATAAGGCACTTTAAAACCAGATGTTGGAATCTTTCAGTCCATGACATAAATGAAAGGTTTATGTTCTCACTCCAAGTTCAATAAATGTTCACCAAAACTGCAAACTCGTACAAAATGGGGAACTCCGGCGACCTGTGCTAGGCCTCAGTCACAGTTAGAGTTTGTGTAACTGGGCCATGAAAGGTCAGAGAAAGTAAACTGATTCCTCCCCTGACACCAGAGACTGAAGAACACAAAGGAGGACATTAGAGGTTAAAGGCATCAGTGTTCTTCAAACAAATTGCTTGTTGAATGGTGGAACAGCTTCGGGAAAACCCCTCTCCCCTGTCCAAAACCTACAATCTGACATCAGCCAAACAAGTTTAGCAACAAACTTACAGAAAACTGTCAGGAGAAACATCCATTTCATCACGCAGCGACTGGCCAGCTGTGCGGAGGTATGAAAGTATGTAGGATTTGAACTTTTCACACTGTATTCGTTCATTCTTAACGCAACTACTATCTGTCATTTTTGTGTGTACAATGTGAATTCCTTTCCAGGAATGATAAGCCTAAAGACGTCCAAGCTGTCAGGTTTTCACCCCACCTTTTGCCTTCAGACAACATGTTGTACAAACTCGTTTCTTGCTAACACAACTCCAACTTCAACTATGGCGTCCATGGGTCAGTTTGGCTTGTGGGTAGCAGTCTGACCTCATACTGTATGTTATCTTTGCATTTATTATTAACCTCTAGTTAAAACTAGTACAACATTATCTGCTCTCACAGTGCTCCTGATTAGCAAATCACTTGATTTGCATAAAGAAATGCGATTAAAAACAGAACTTTGTGGCAGGACACCGGACAAGAACCGAGTGTCACATGAGTAGCCTCAGTTTAAAACAGATATCCTGTGTCTGCAGCGCTGGAGGAGAGAAGCTAGAAAGTCCAAGTGTTATCAGGAACATGAAGTGACATGTCTTTCAGTTATAAAAGGCAGGTGAAAGACAGCATTACTGGAAAGAGATTCATGGGCAGACACAAAGGATAATGACAAGCCTGATAGCTAGAGGGCAAAGGAGGGAATTCATGAGCAAATGTCTTCACTCAAGAAAGAACCTGCCTCAAATGTTCAAACATTTACAGAAGTAAACCTGGCTTAGGAAGCAGGTTAAGGTCACTGCAGGAGCCTCCTTCCATCATTTTTATCTTGAGTACACACGCCAGACATCCATGAAACAAGTTCAAAACACGTCGCCGGCAGCATTTTAAAACCTTAGAGCGCACATTTCTTTTTCAACGAGCTCAGGTCAAACACACCTCCCTCTCCTTTCCCATTAGTGCAGCAATGAGGCAGAAAATTAAATGCCTTCCACAAACAAGAACTCCCCTCTCACCTCCTCCAATTAGCAGCTTCCGAACAGACAGGCAAGTCTTCCGTGAAGAGAAAAAAACAAAGCACACACAAAAAAAAAACATGCGAGCAGCAGCGCTGAGGCCAAGAGAAACTCTCTGGAGTCGCTTGGTTGGGTTTCACCCAGCAGCTGCTGCTGCACACTGAACTCTGTGTTTACAATTCGAGCACAGCAACAGGCACCGCGAGCTAAACAGCATGCTCATTTAGACACTTATTTTACATGTTGACTTAAATATGCATCACAATGAGACCCCAGGGCATGTGGGACTTCGCACCTGCATCTGTTTAACATAATTTCCACAGATCCTCCTGCTCTTTCAGATGAACATTTCTCCACTCTTTATCTGCAGCCTGCCAACACAAGCACTTTTTTCCTGGTCATCTTTTGTCTTCAGCCAGAATGCACAGCAGGCAGCAGAATACTGTAAAAATCAATTTTACAAGTCCATGTCTTATTGAGATCCTCTTTCCTCTGTGGAGACCACATTTGCTCAATTTACAATCTGGCCTTGCAGATTTCTTAAAGCTTTAGGCTTATGTTGTGTGATCTGTACGATTGCTAAAAAAGCAAAGAATAAATAACCCGTTTCACAACTGCAAGGCTTTGACCGATGCCTTTTGTTTCCAGTGAACAGTTCGTGCCAGGTCTCTGTGCTCTGGCATGCTTCATGCACGCATACACACACAAGTGAATTGTGGTTGAACAAGGCGAAAACAGGTGGACAGAAGTGTTGAACTGCAGACTATAACTTGACTCACTGCCAAATGCTGCATTTGATGTGGTGGGAATGGGTCAAGTGTCCCGAAGCAAAACTGAAACGCACTGGATGAGTCAAGAATCAGTTAAATGCCAAAACTATAAATCATTTGAGTCAGTGTAATTCATCCATCGGACAGACTGAAGTGAAGAATTTGCAAACATGGTGATTTGGAACACAATTATTTACTGTTTAAAGTGGAAATGTCATTTTATCTTTGCAAAGTGTGGCTCTGACTGACTGACCGCATTGTGTTTGAACACAAAAGGTTCAGTTTCGTAATGCACAGAGCAAAGTCTCATGGGTATTCATCCCAGTTTAATCGTGTATCAGTCACTGCTGCACTTTTAGCACCCAATTTTCTAAATGAGATCATTCCTGAGTAACTGGCTGTCGTCTAAGAGCTTTTGTTTTTAAAAGAATTTTGGGAATAAATGCCAGGAGCAGTGATTTCCCGGAGTACCGGCTGGTTGCCTGGCAACTGCAAGGAACAGTTAGAAGATTTAACAAACAGGATAAAATGGCAGTGAGCTTTAGAGGCAGATTTTGTGACATTTGAACAGAGCTCTTTCCCCTTTGGTTTCAGTCTTTCTGCTGAGCTAACTATCCATCGGCTGCTTGTGTAGCTTCATGTTTCACATATGACGTATTTTGTGTAAGAAAACAAAAGACAAAACCGACGCAGTCTGAGGCAGAAAAGGATATCATTCCAGAACCAGTAGAACCAGGTGGCGTACATCCAGAACTTGGTAGCCAGGTAGATTCCCAGAGGGAGAGCGCTGTGCATGGAGTGGTCGAAGAAGGCCCTGCAGAGAGAGGAGAGAGGAGGGATGGTGTCATCAGCAGAGTTTCTTCATCTGTGTTTTTCTTTATAGAATTTTTCTGGCAACGACACCATTCAAGGATGATTCCACTGTTTTACAACTTGTTTTTTATTTTTGTACTTTTAGTTAAAATAACAATAAACTAGGATTTTCTGGACGCTGCTCAGCTCATAACTTGCATGCATGCATTCAATACATCAAGGCATTCTTCCTGCACATGTGAATCCTGCACATATGGACTAATGAAAACCTGAGTCTTTGATCTGATCCCTGCAGGGAGACAGCAGCAGAAAAATAAACCAAACCATAACCTGAAGACATGCCGCAGTCCGACTCAGCGCCACTCATAGACACAAATGTTTTTTCAATAAGCAACTATTCCAAGAATGTCAGTAAACATAAAGCTAACACGGCGAGTAATGTGTGTTATTGCAGTCACAGAGTTAACAGCAGCGATGAGCACAACAAACTGTACCAGCAGGAGCAGATGGGAGTGGTAATGGGGTTTAAGCAGGGGGTGCAGGGGGTGCAGTGTGTGTGTGTGTGTGTGTGTGTGTGTGTGTGTGTGTGTGTGTGTGTGTGTGTGTGTATACCAGTATTTGTCCCTGCAACTGAACGGCTTGGAATGTTGGAAATTTGTGTGTTATTGTGTGTGTGTTGGGATATATGCATATGCAGTGTAGTGCACCAGAGACCCCTGTATTTATCTAACTCTGATTTATGCTTAATAAAGAAAGAATTAAAGAATTAATTAATTAATAATTAAATATGAGTAAACACGGTGTGTGTATGGGTGTTATCTGTGTTGATACGTACTTGGACAGGAACTGCACGGTGACCCAGACGCCAGCGTACATGAGGCCCTTGATGAGCCAGGAGTCAATGTCCAGGTCAGCGATGAAACCAACCAACCAGATGACCAGGAAGGGTGTTCCCAGCATCACCTTCTGCCTGAACTCCTGCAGCGGGAGGAGGGGAGGGAGACAGATGGCAAGTCAGGGGAGACAGGGAAAAGGTTGGATATAAAGGAGGAGAGAGAATGTAATAGAAGTGATGGGAAAGAAGGCATGGAAAGAAGATCGGTGGAAAAGGGATGAGAGAGGGAAGAAAGATAATAGATTAATAAGAGGCAGATGTACGGCACACAAAAATGGAATGAATTCCACTCATCTACAAGAGGCCTGTGAAGCTCTACTCACTACAGCACTGAGCTTGACACTACAGGGATTTGGACTAAAGCTGAGACAAACCTCAGACCTCAGCGTGATTCAAATCTACAATCTATTTATCCTGTATGTAGAAAAAGTAACACATATCTATATAGAAAAGGGGCATCCATTTCAGTCTACTTGTACCCAAACTTACTGATCGAAACATTTACCTTGATTAACTAATAACATCCCAGCAGACACGTGGAGAGACAACAACACATTGAAGCAGTTAAAACAGAACAAACACACACAAGCATTGACACGTCGTCCACCAGGGCGTGACTTGCCCAACCACAGGTGGTTATTGTCTGTTTTGGCTGATACATCAGTATTTATTATAAAGATACATGTGAATTAACGACCGCTGTGGTCAGACTGGACACTATAAAAGTGACTTTGTTCCTGTTTTTTCTGGTAGCTGTAATGTTAAAAGATAACCCCTCATTAAAGCGCTGTCTCCTTCCTGTCGGGAGTGTCTGATCGGGCTGTTAAAGATGAGCTAAACAGCTGACAAATTGACAGCTCCAGACTGAATCACAACATCAGACAAGCTGTGGAACTGCAGCAGAGCACCAGTTCAGCCTGTACTGACTGGTCTGAGCATATCTGAACTGAACCAAGGTGAGGGGGTGGGGGGTCAAACAGGGAGATACAAAAGGTGTGTGTGTCTTTACAAGTGATCCTACTGAAAGGATTCAAAATGAGCTGTTTGCTTGATTTTTTAAACTCTTCTCTTTTGATGTGTAATGTAATGTATTTGAGTCTGAGTGCACCTTGTCCATCTTCAGTCTCTTAAGGTAGGATGGGCTGTCGTAGCCTTTGGCCTGTCGCGCTTCCTGTAAGTGATTGATCATCCAAACGTTCTTCCTCTGCTTGGCAAGATCGAGCGGCGTTTCGCCCTGAGAAACAGCAACAGATTGTCTGTAAACATCTGCCGTCACAAAGAAACTGACAGTCTCGTGACATGAAAGCGATTGCTTTCAGGTGGAACCACGAGAGGAGAGTGTTACCTTGATGTTCTGTGCGTCAACGTTAGCGTTGGCATCCAGCAGCAGGCTGATGACGGTGGTGTTGCCAGCCAGCACAGCCCAGTGCAGTGCTGTGTTCTTGTGATATTTGTCGCCCAGGTTGACAGACACGTTAAAGGTCAGTAGCAGCCGAGTAGGATCCACACTGTCAGAGAGGAATAATATTGAAACTTGTTAGAAACCCACCTGACAGACAGGCATGTGACAAGGAGGAAGAGAAAAACACACACACATATATATATATACATACATACATACATACACACATATATATATACATACATACACACACACACACACACACACACACATATATATATATATATATATACACACATATATACACACATATATATATATATATACATATATATATATACATATATATATACATATATACACACATATATATATACATATATATATATATACATATATATATACATATACATATACATATATATATACATATATACATACACACATATATATACATATATATATACACATATATATATATACATATATATACACATATATATACACACATATATATATATATACATATATATACACACATATATATATACACACATATATATACACATATATATATATATATATATATATATATATATATATATATATATATATATAATTTCTCTTAAATATACATATATATGCATAATGATAGTAAGAAACAGGCTCAATGCTATGTGAATGAGACACTTCAATTCAGGCCTATAACTAAAATATATTTTAATGATCAATTATCTATTAAATATCATAAAATAATGAAACATGTTGGTTATAATTTTCCAGTTTTCCCTTAGTTTATTGCAGTGCATTTTTAAACCCATAATTCAAAAGATATTCACGTTATTACAATATCTTTCTTTAACTCCTCAAGTAAACCAGATGTTTTTTGGCATTCTCACTTCAAACAGCGACACATTTTATATGCTAGAAAGCCACCGGTGTCACACGCTGTTCTACTGCACGCCTCCACATTTTGCTGCTAATAATAAGAATCTGCTCTCATGCAGCGATCAGTTTCAACGACTCAATTATAAATAGAAATGATCCCTCAGAATAAAAAATGCTTATCAGTGAATATTCCAATGAGGCTGAGCTTGTTTCTCCATGTTAGCAATCTATCTGATGAATGACCACTCATGTATACATGAGGAAGTAGTGTGTCAGCAGAAACATGCTCCAGCTTGTTTGGTGCACTTCTGCGTGTGTGTCAGTAATTGAGACTTGTTTCCAGGAAGAGGTTTGTTCATATGAAGCTTAAAGTTGTTCAACATTTGTGTCATGAATGTTTCTTTATAGGCTGAGCCAGAATCAGCCACTCCTCGTAAAGCTGTAGTAGTGTGCACACATATTATAAAATGTACACACCTGTGTGTTCTGTACGCCGCCCACATCAGAGGAGTCATGCCGTTCTGATCCATCATGTCCACATCCTGATACAGAGGACAGATAAAATCAACAAGATGAAGGAGCTAAAAGGAGACCAGAGAAGCAGCAGGGCTCCCCCTGTTGGAGGGCTCTGGTACAAAATGCCTTCAAAACACAGACTGTCCCCAAGTGGCTGACAAAGCCCAAACGGCATGGACACAAACAGGAAAAAGACAAAGCAATGGAAGCTGCTCGGCTCCCGTGTCTGGTTTTTAAAATGCCCCTGTGGAATGCGGTAATCACACTAAAGATCTCCTGTCAGACGAGCACATTCACTGCTGTGAGAAAGAACCATCATATGGATTTTAAGATTCCGTTCCACCTCCGACAAATAAGCTGCAGTACCTGTCCTTTGGCGATAAGGTAGGCCACGATGGAGGTGTGGCCGAACTGGGCGGCCAGGTGGACGCAGCTGCAGCCCTCGCCATCGATCAAAGACGGGTCTGCGCCGTATTTCATGAGCTGGACCACCATGGATAGATGGCCTTGTCTGTGGGACAGAAGATAAACACAGATTAAACACTTATTCTCAGAGAAATTGGTTTTCTCTGAGCTTCAATGAAATGGTTCCATGATTCCATTTTGTAGAATGGTTTGTAGTTATCTGCAGCAACAGGTAACTCTGGGGGTTGGGGGATCTGGGGGGGGGGGGGGGGGGGGGTCACTTTATCACTCACTCCGAGTGTGTGACCAGTCCAAAGATCAGGGTCTCATTCACTCCCACTGTTATATTTGCACATGAAATGATGGATGCTCGCATGCTAGTGAGAAACTAATCTCCTGCCTGCTGTTATCATTTGATGTTTGCCTCTGCGGTGTCACAGGTGATTCATTAGATGCTTTTATTGCACACAGTAAATTGAGTTATTAAAATGTATTTTTTATTACCAACTGTGTCTACCCCCAAAGGACAACTCAGATTTGAGACAAACCGGTAAAAGTCATTGTTTTAGTCTTGTTTTATTGCCTGAGACCTGTGTAATATCACTTTGACTGTACTGGAACGTGAAGGTTAGAGCCGTGTGTAAACCCAGGCAGACAAAGCCTGGAACAACACTGTGGGTGTCTAAATGGCTGAGGTCATGCAGGCAGGGGAGGCTGGAAGAGGGGGGGGGGCTTTTAAAGGTCACAGGCTGGTTGGAGGTGAGCTAGGAGGGGGAGGCAGAGGGTGACACAGGACTCCTGTATACTGCCGATGGTGCGGATGCCTGTTGTCAAACCTATCAATAATTCAGGACCGGAGCGTTTCATGCCTCGCTGTCAGCTTGGGAGAAGGGAGGGCATACCTTGTCCCACTCTCGCCGGTTACAATACAATGAGTGATCATTACAAAGAGGAAGAAGGAAATAGAATAGCTTCAAACTATCAGGTTCAGTTGGAGGAACTAGTCAAAAATCAGCAGCGTTGATGAACAGAGAATAATTAAAACAGCAATAAAAAGATGATGACTGAACAAGTTCATAAATGTGTTAGTGGGAGTGATTTAGAACGAGAGTGCAAGGACAGTGGCCTGATCTCCTCAGGTGTGGTGACTTCACCATATTCAGCATTTACAAGCGCTGAGGAAGAGTGTGTGTTACCTGGTTGCCCAGTGCAGAGGTGTAGAGTTGAGGTCTCCTCCCAGCTGGTCCACTATGGCTCCCTTTGATATGTAGTACCTGCACGCACGCACACACAAACAACCAATCGTAAGGAGAAACGTTTTACTGCATTTAATCGAATATCAGTGTAAGCTGTAAACTGACAATGCAGAGCTTGTTGGCTGGACCTTCGATAAGAACAGGAAGCAGTAGGAGGTGTTACACATGCCGACGCCTGACGCCTGTGCAAACCACACACAGCATGCAATACCAAACCAGAACCAGTATCCATGAATTGACAATCTGAGCACAAAGAAAGTTTATTTGAGAAGATTAATTGCCAGATCAATTAATGACAGTAATCCTTAGCTAATAATAAGTAACAACAGAGGAGGCCCCTCTGTCCTCGAGGCCCCATGTCTACCTCCATGAACTTTCAGCTGGAAAAAACGTAGACGTTTCTCTCTTAGCCCTAACCAGAAGAACAGTCAGTCTCCTGCTCTCTGACAGTGTGTATCAGGTTTGGCACACTTGTATCCATATGTTAAGCCTTTTTAGAAAGGAGTGGTTCATTTGCTCTCCTGAAATCTGATTTCTCAGTTACACTTTGGAAATATTCCTAAAAGGCCTCAGGAAGAGTGACACACACAACTTCTGAAGATCTTTATGGCATCAAGACAAAAGAAACAATTACGAAATGCTGGACCCAGAAGAACTCTCCAACCATTGCCCTCGTTATTATCATAATCAAATCTGTGCTCAATGGAGAAAATGACTTTCACTCTTCAATCACAAAAGCAGAAGGCAGTTAAATACTGTGAAAAATGAGAATGTGATAGTGATTTAGACTTTTCATAAGCATCATGATCTGTACCTATGCCTCTTTTTCCACATTTTTCCTCATTTGTCATCTCACTGACTGTCCTGTGAAGTCATCTTGTTATTCTACCTTCACGCAAAACTAAAAATTAAAAGTATAAAATAATAACAGCACTACACATGTGGTCAGTCAGTGATGAGCTACTAATTACACAGCACACAGAACGAAGCAATGAAGCTAAATATATTTATTGTTAACTGATATCACTGTCACTTTAATTGCAGACAATTAATAATGAATATGCATCACTTAAATCAGTCTGTGCTGAAATGACATGGGAACAGACAGCCTCTTAGATGGCTGATAAAATATGAAAATGATGTGAACTGTACTGGACACTGTGACATCCATCTGCAAGTTTTTATTCAAATGATTCAGGCAGTGGCTTTTCTTCAGATATTAATATTCCATTTGAATACGTGGTACATGTTTGGAGTCCACACTATGTCTGTGTTCGACTGAATAGCTAAAAACAGACTCTTGACTCCTGAGATCAACTTCAACAACAATTTAAGGAGAATTCAATTCAATTCAATTCAATAAACTTTATTTGTCCCCGAGGGGCAATTAACGGCACACAGAGTAGCAGACATCAAGACCAAGCATTATCTGCCAGATAAATACACAATAAATACACATATGTACAATAAAGATGTGCAGTGTGAATGGTATTCACAAAATATAAATATAAAATAAATAATATTAAAAAAAAAGAAGAATATTTATGCTGTGGAAACAGGACAACTCTTCCTCTGATCAGTGGCAAACTGTATTTGGACAGCAACAGGTGAGACTAGAAAAGCTGTGCAAGCAATAAAAAGCAGCAGCCACATTAATTATTGTCTATGAATAATTTATCTAAACCTTTATTTAAGTTAAATTATTGGCATCAAAATATTTTATGCTGGCTGGTAACACACCCGAGGATTGACCAGTGTTACTGCATTTTTCCAGACAGTCTTTTATCTGCACAAAATTGGACTCACTTGACCAAGTCTATCCTGTTGTTGATGGCGGCCCAGTGGAGGAGTGTTACGTTTTCTTTGTCTGGCTGCCGAACATCGAAGCCCGCCTCCACCAACTCCCTGCAGCGCTCAAAGATGCCGTACCTGAGGAAGAGGAAACACAGGGTTAAATATGCCCAGGGCGGGTTGACATAAACACACACACACACACACACACACACACACACACACACAGATGAACAGGTACTCAGACCCAAACAAGACACCCACACTTTGGCAGAATGTGGCATTGGCTCACTTTAGGTAGATATTCCTAACCTTGATTTAAAGCAGCATAAATCTGCTACTGTCAAACAGAACAACCCAAACAAATGATGCCTTTTCTGTCTTATCAGAAAACTCCTCAACATTCTCTCATCCTCCTACGAGCTTGTGAAGGGCTTCTCTTGCGTGTGCTCAATCAGGAAACCACAGTTAAAAACATGCTGCCGTTAGAGTTCAAATTTGTGGCAACACAAAAACACATAAATGATCCAGTAAACATGCTGCCCTCCACTAATGACCCAGGCAACATAAACCATGTATGCACTAGTAATACACAGGGCAGTACGTCATCTTTTTTATGCATATAGGTGTAGCACAGGCCACAAAGATTACGCTACACGTATATAACTCCTGCTACCATCTCTACAAACAACCACAAATAGTGCAGTTCATCACTTAAACATCCATATGAGACTTCACATGGAGCAGTATAAATCAGTAATATGTTGTACGTAATATATAATTATGTACAACATATTTATATGAAATTCATTTAAGTCACATATTTTAGATCTGCAATGTGTTTCTGTTCCCTTATTAGCGATGTGCACAAACAGGAAGTGAGCGGGTGATGAGGGATCTCTATGTATCCATGGCCTTGCAGAGGAGTCATGGATGTGTTCACTAGGAATTAGTGTTGAATGTACATAAACATGTGGCCAGTGATGTTCATCCATCAGTTGTCAGAGTGTGTGTCACACTTTATATTTTCCTGTGCTGGGTCTCGTGTAGTTTTCTGAGCTGGTTGTTCTAAAGTTTGCAAACAGCTTGTGAGACACCTTATCTGTGTCGATTCTTAGCATAGTTCACTGACAGGTCAACGGGTTCAATGGGTGAAGCTGATTTTTAAACCACAACAAACTCATCCAACCATGTGAGCCCAGAGCTCATCCTGATGTCACAGCCAGACAAACAACACGCAGATGTACAACATGTGATCCACTCACTGTGTGGCTTTGACGATGTCCCAGGTGCTGTAGTCATCCACATGGTTTTTACGGCTAACGTTCTCAGAGTAGCCATGGTTGTAATGACTCTGGGGTTTGATTTCCTGGAAGAGAAGGAGAGACAGAAACACACAGATTGTCAGACTGCTTAATTAGATCATCATTAGATCGTCAGTTTTATGTTGGATCATACCAAAATGTGCTGACAGTTGAGATAAAGAGGTGGGTACCAAAGTAGCAGAGCAAACAAACATTCACAGTACAAGATGGACGAGCTTTGAACGACAGCACAGAGCCGCCGGTGACAGCAGACCCACAGAGCCTTTCTCAGAGACACTTAAACATTCATTTCTATAATCGATGGCTGTGTTAAAAAAGGGAAATGAAGGCTGCAGCACAAAGACGTCGAGCCCTGTTGCTGCTGAAGATCTAATCTGTCACGCAGATGTGGCGACTGTGCTGCTCGCATTCAATTAGCCGCCATAGTAACGCCAAGGAAAGCACAATTAGCCTCCATCAACCGGAAACAAGGGCTGCATCTGGTAAACACAGAATAGCCACGCTGACATATGCCATTTAGACGTTAAGTCTAATTTGCTGCCACGGGGTAATTCAATTTAGTTTTATTTGCTAAACCTGACACAACAGAGAGGCAAACACTGGAACTGGAATCAAATTTAGAGCGATACCAGAATATTTGTGCTAATTCAACATCACTGCCTTAAAAGAATGAATATTTGGTCAACTTTCAAGCAGGCATCCAAACCCTTTTTGGCTGCGCTGCTGCTCGCATGCATGTAGCGATGAGGAATAATGAGGCAGCCTCCGTGGGGAGGAGGGAGGGGTGAGGACATGGCAGGCTTGTGTCGGTAGCCTGAAGTGAGAGGGCCACAGAGACTCTGAGCTGCACCATGATGCATCTGAGTTTAGCTTGGACTTCCCCACAGAGCCAGAGGGATGTGCTGAGACAGCATTTCTGCCACCGTGGGGAACGGTGGAGGAGAGGGCGTGCGACAAACTAACACAGACGGATTTAGAGAAGTCTGTCTTCAAATTCAGGAAATTAATGATGGAGTTAGCCGTTTTTAGCTTAATGGTGGATGTGCATGCTGACTCACTGTCACGCTGTCATGTCTTACTGGGACATCTGAACACGATGGACTTGTCATTTTATGATTATAAAAGCATAAAAGAAAGCACATGACCATCCTCATTTACTCAAACCATCTTTAGCCAAGTGTAAATGTTCAGACACCAGCACGCGGCTACCAGACGACAGCCAAAATGGCCTCTAATTTTTGCTCCATCATGGAGCTGATGTAAATTAGCTACAGCTGAGTAAACTTGCCAGCAGCGGTTGTCATTACAGCTGATGAAAACAACCAACCACGGCGGACTTAAAGGTGCCCGGAGGATTTTTTTTCTTGTAAACAGGCAAAGGTTTACAAGAAAACTTCACATTTCCTTCCTTATAGAACATTTGCAATGCTGCGTTTTTGTTAAAGCTGCGTTGTTTACATCCATGTTTTTCTTTTTTTAGCTGCCATGTTTTCTTGGGGCACTACTGCCACGTGAATCAGTAGAATAGTGCGACACCGCAGGAACGAGACAAACAAAACAAGGACCAGCAAACACCGCTCTGCAGCGCTGCTAGAAATGACTGCTGATAGCTTTTCAAGATGCTGACAGTTATGTAAGAAATACATCACTTGTAATTCTGAAAAACTGTATTTTAATACTAATTTTAATATTTTAATTTAACATTAGTCGTTGTCAATGTATTGCCGTCAGAAATTAGTCATCACACCACTAAAGTGTGGTTTAAAAACACATACAGCTGCATCAGAAGCATAAACAACATCTTATATGCAGCAACGTGATGATGTGATAATGTCAGACCTCAGAAACCCAAAATGTCAACTCTACGTCACACGGCAACATGTCACATTAAATAACAAAGACAAAAGCAAAAGATGATGCTATCAAAAGTTCGACCTGATTGAAAAACATTAACAGTAAGGAGGAAAAGTGTCAACGTTGCTGTGACATATTATAAAAGGGACCAATAAGTAAAACAGAGAGTTCTTCCTCTTACGTCTTCCTGTAAGAGTCAAAGCAGGCTGGGGGGCATTTGTAGTTCCACCATCAAATGTTGTTGTTTCTATAAACCTATATGATCTGTTCTGATTTAGACTAGTTTAGCCGGCAGCAGGTCGGGATCGGGACTGCGCTGAGCTTTTTTTTCCTTCAACACACGGAGAAGCAGAAGCTGAGGCGAAAAAGGAGGAACTCGAAGCCTCTTCCTTCATCTGGATATTCAATCGAGGGGAAAGTGCTCGCAATTCATCGGCAGGGAAACTGCTTTCCTGTCAGTGGAGGGACGGAGGGAGGGCAGCTCTGAACCCTGAGACACCAGATGTTAAATCACTTTCTCCATCTCAACCTTCCAAGATAACCTTTGACCTCTTACAGCAGCCACACTCCCTGCTGCCATCCAAAGAGCTGATGATGGCATTTGGAACTGCAGTGATAATTTGCAGCCTGTGCATATTTCACCTCTTAATGACATACCTGCTTACATGACTACAACAACACGGCGGGCAGCAGAGATGACACTATCAAATAAATGTGTTATCCATTTCACGCATTGATTTTAACGTAGAAGCTCGTCTGTTCAGTGAGGCAGCAGGTTTGGCTTTTGTCAATGGAGCTGGTCAGTGGGACATATGGCAACCACTCCTCTGGGAAGAGAGGGATGGAGGGGGGGGATCACGTGCCTCGAGCTAAAAATATTAGAACAGTCTCATATCTGAAAATGTAGAAGTAGTAGTAGTACTAATGGCAGCAACAGTATAATGAGAGTGAGAGCAACATTGCGCAAACATTGAAAAATCAAAAATGTGAACTGCTTTTTCACTGCACTGACTACTGTTATTGTGTTCTCCCTCTCACTGCAGCTGCAGCCATAGCTCCCAATCAGATTTGATCTGAAATGAGAGCCATTTCGAGGGACTGATTCAATATTAGAGGCACGGTTTACATCCACGAGTCAGGAGGAAGCAGAGGGGAAACACTATTTTTATGAGGGAAATATCAGAGTATCAAATTAAGTGGCTGAGCCCCCCACCACCACCTTTATGTGCCAGAACGCTAATTTGAAAAAGCGAATGAGATTGGAAGCAGAGAACCTTCATCCCTTACGCTCCTCGAGAGAGACAACGTTTGACACGTTGAACTGTACTTGACATGTTCAGCTGGTTAAAAGTAAAAAAAAACAGAAAGGGGGACACAGCCCTTCTGAGTGTGCGACCAAACTTCCGATGCTCTAATTCAGGTGCCTCATACATTCAGCCTCAGTCTGCTCTCACTACCATCTACGAGATGACCCAGATTCAAAGCAGCTCCCCGCTGAAGAGAGGGGCAACTTTATGTAGAGCCTGTGCAGTTGCACAGGAAGAGAAACTACGTTCACGATGAGGCGACAACTGTTGGTCGGACATGTCCCTTCAATATGACAGCAAGTCACATAGTGAGTGCTCCTGTGCAGTGATTTAAACACACTGGAGGCTGCGCTGCCTCAGACAGTGCACCTCTTGCAAAACTAATCTTCGGACAAAGTGCAAGCACAGTTGCACAAAAATAACACTTTCTGAGCTGCACCGCGCTGTGGCATTGGCTGCGTTTCTACCTCTTTAAATCTCTGCCACCAGAGCCTGTGTGTGTGTGTGTGTGTGTGTGTGTGTGTGTGTGTATGTGTGTGTGTGCGTAATAAACTTCAGCTGACAATAACCAGCCACCTTTCCCTTCCTGTGTTTTTCTATGTGTACATTTGCAGTGACGAGCAATGGTTCAGCCTCCAATGCTAAATCCAGACAGACAAGGCTACCTGAGCACGCTGGTCTGGCTTCCCAGAGAGGTCCACCAGTGACATCCCAAACGAACAAACAGAGGAGGGAAGCACCAAGGTTTCATTGTGTCTGGGGGGGGGGGGGGGCAAAGAACAGAACAGGAGATAATTACATCTCCATTCATCAGGAGAACTCCCACTTCAAGTGTCAAAGAATGTCCAACAGTGAGCAAGAACAAACAGCACGGCGAGTGGCACAGGGAGGAATTTTAACTATAATACAGAAGAACACCTTGTGTAAAATAATAAAGAATTTCATAATTTGGAGGTTTGGTCAGCCTGGAATAAGTCCTCCAGATCGTACAGACCTTTCACACAGAAGACACACATGTGACACTGAGTTTATGAAGCATTTTTTTAACAGGTGACAGGTTTAACACTCATGTTTGACTCTTCAATTATAGTTCCAAACAGCCAACTGCCAAACCGCAAAATTAGATCACTTATGTACCAAAAATCATCACTCATGCTCCCACTTCATGGTGTCTTTGTTTGCAGACTGGTCCTGTAATAGATTAAATGTCATTTGTGTGTCAATAATAACATTTAATCTAATTATCATTCTTAACAGAGACATTAGTGAACAAAAGCCAGCCTAGCAAAGTCAACCCAGCTGAGAGGAGTGTTAAATGACATATGTTGAGCGATTCAGATCAAATTTTGTGGGCATAACCCGGCTGTGGGAGTTGTGAAGTGGTGTTAAGTTTCACTGAGGCGTCTCAGGTAGAAAAGGCGCTCACACTCTCAATAAGAAAAGTATATTGTCTAGTAAACAGACCTGCTGAATAAAGAGACGGGGGATGACATTACAAACTTCTTTGTGCAACTCAAAATAAAACAGACTAACAAGATTAACATGCAGTGTGTGGGCCTTCACGGAAGCAGCCATTATGGTTCATCTAACCACAGTTACCCATGACTTGCTTCTGAGGCAATCTGACTGCTCAAGATGGAGCTACGTTACCAGTGAAGTTCCATATTAGCAACATGTGTATGCTGGGATATGATACATGCGGCACTTTGTTTAAATGGCTGCTAGATTATCAAGACAACTCCTGCGTGTGACTGACTGGACGTGGTAGAATAAACACTAGATTACCTGCCAATCCAGAGGAAACAACAGTGAACAACCAGGCTATGTTCTGTATGCAAAATCTTAGCATACCTGCTCTGTACAGTACAGTACTGTCTGCACAGGATGTAGAATAAAGAAAGAGGTGAATACACAGCCTCTGCTTTATGAAAAACACCCATATAAACATGTTTAAGTTACTGTGACTCCGGTAGCTATAATATATACAGTGATGGCAAAATAATAAAGAAATAAAGAGGTGGGACTTGGTGCGAACAATGGGGAAATCTATCATTTTCAGCCATACTGTCAATTTCCGTACGTCATACTTGATACATCTGATTTAAACGCAGTCTTTAATTGTTCATGTAAACAGTGAATCCGTTTATCTTCGTCAACGGTCTTTTAAATCCAAGCGTAACGAAATATTGCCAACGATATGTGACAGAAACGACGAACGCTACCTGACAAACGGACAGAAAAAACACCAACAAAGTGGGACCGCTGCAGGTTAGCTAGCTGAGAGTGACTACAAGATGTCATATTAAGACGTGAATATGGCTTTGGAGAATTAAAGGGGGATTATTTTACATTCGTGGGTATATATTAATTTATAATGACCACTGACTGGACACCACAGTCTAATGTACTCATATACACTTGACCCCAATTTACATCATCGCAGCTAACCCTGGCAGCACTGACAGTTTAGCTACAAGGCTAACGCCGTCTGACTGGAAGGATTAAGCCTTAACGTTACTTTCCCCTTTACAAACTTAAACACGCCGCTTACACTCTGGTTCACTAGCTGCACGGCGTCACCACATAGAGAAAGCACCACCTTAGCTTATCGTTATTATCACGAACATCTGCCCCAGCGTTTGCCCTGCTATGCAGCAGGAGGAGGGGGGCTAGCGTTAGCACCTTTAGCATCGTTAGCTACCTGCCACCCCCCACCGGTGGTTTTGCAGGGGGCATCGGAGTTTCCACAAAAGCACGACAAAATCACGCGGTCACCCGAGCACGGGCTGGTCTAATGTGGTTTGTGTGTGTTCGTGTGTCTGTGCAAAGGCGTGACGTCCATGGAGCATACCTCGGGATGGAGAATAGGGACGCAGCCAGCTTCTTTCTCATATTCCTCCATAGCGTCGGCCATCTTGGTGGTGATGTTCGCTGAGCATTGTGGGAAACGAGAGACAGTGTAGGGGGGAAACAAACAGAGGGGGAGGAGGGGGAGGAGAGAGGAGGAGAGAGGAGCTGTCAAAAAATGCAGAGGAAGGACAGGCCATATCACACAGAAGCTCGCGTTATCATATCACATACTAATACACAGCAAAATACAATATCAAATACACTATCGGACGTTATTACTGCAAGCACTGCAGGAGCTCTAATGATCTAACAGCAGCATGCTGTGTCTCTTTCTACTATAGGGCTGTAGTGGAAATGCAAAGAGAATATGGAGAAGATATCTTCTCCAGACTCACTTCAAACCTGTATTATCAGGCGTCCGTTAGAAAATACAGATCTGAACACAGATGATGGTTTGTCTCTCATAATAGAGAAAACAACATGAGGTGTCTCGTATTTATCCTCTGCTTAGCTTAAACAGGACTTGACTGAGGTCAGCTGTCACTAACACCACCCACTCATTTTAACAAGTTTTTTTTTTAAAGAAAAATATTTGCATGCTTCTGGTCAGCAGAAATGGAGCCATTGCACTGGGCCCCACTGATATTCACATGCGCATCAACGTATTATGTCTTCACGTTGCATTGAAAGAGATATATGGACAAGAAGGGGTTCAAAAGGGGCCCATAGAACAGTTTTGTCCCGAGGTTAACTGACTGTTGACCGGCTCTGCAGTAAGCAGAGATGTGTTGTCTTACATCCTCTGTTTTTAGGTGTGTTGTGATTTATGGTTGATCACCACTCTTAGGAAGGTTGCATGGCCACGATGATTATATTTGGGAGCAAAAGTATCAAACCAAATAGGACACCTTTGAAATTTCTTTTTTTTTTTTTTTATAGTTTATCATATTTGTGTCGTTAGTCACACACTGTTTTTAAAATGTGTTGATACTGCCACGTAATTTACACTGCAATATAGTTAATTTACATTTTGATTCTACATTCAATGATCACCAAGACAGCACCAGACAAGTTTAAAGACTGATCAGTTTTGCTGAAAAGAACAAGGCCAAGATTTCCTTTGCAGTCTCAGAGGTTTACATTAGGACAGTAATCTGGTTCCACTAATTTCATTTGTAATTTGAGTAATTCAATTTCGCCCATCTGCCTTTCAAACATCAGCTATCATCAAGGCATTTGTGCACACAGTAATCATTTATTTATTTATTTGGTAATTAATTATTTGTTTACCTGCACCTGAGTGTTTTATGTGTAACAATTGCACATGGCACATATAGTGCGTATATCTACAGTATGTTAGGTATGGTTGATGACTGACTCAGGCTGTTAATAAAAATGACAGCAGTGCACAGACATTTGTGATGCATTCATGGTGAAACAGTTAGAAATGCTGGACAAGAAAATTATTAGGATAACTCAGAAGCAGCATTTAGATAGCAGCGAAACCTTTCAGTGAAACAGCAGACTGATTCAATTATTTATGGTGAGACAAAGGCAAGAAGCAGAATGAATGAATGTAAAACGTCTCTGGTGTATGCTATCATCAGGAAACCTCCACAATCAGATGAATCAAACAGATGTTGACTGGATGATATCTGACATTTCATAAGAAGGCCAGAAACAGCCAGTGGACAACATTGCAGTACCATATCTGTGCCTATAGATGCTCTCCATGTCCCACCTCACACATATCTTCACTAAACCTCCATCAGCCACTGGATGTCACTCTTTAGCCGAGCACGGACGACTGCAAACAGCTGTACTAATCCTGCACAGTATACAGCTGCAGATTTTTACAGTGGGCGTCGAATATAATCATAGGAGCTATTAAAAATATAAAGTACCTCATGTCAATCTCATTCTATATACCTATTATGAGTTTAGTATAGTAAGTTTACGTCAATGACACCCAGAAGCATACTAGACATGCTATTTATGTGATGTTACATAATCGTGAATAATTATTTTAACCCCTCCCTCCACACACACACAAATATAATGTTAGTTAATAAATATATATTTTACACTTGATTAAAAAATGACTGTATTTGATATGCGTATTGAATACATCCCAGAGAAGAGGGGTCCTGATGCTGGCTCCCTGGAGGTGACATTCAACATAGATGAATATGACGTGACATGCATCACTAACTGATCTCCATCACAGAGCTCAAGGGTTCAGCAGCAGTGTGTGTGTGTGTGTGAAGCGAAAGTGGACTGACGTGATCACGTGGTATCGATGCCCAGTGTCCAGCCAGGCAAATCAGATGATCACCGAGCAGAAATAAGGGAGGGAAGTCGCTTGTTGTTACGTCAAGTTACCCCGTTAAGAATCAGAGACAGGATGTTGAGTTTTTGGTCTTCAAAATAAAGTGAGAACCAGAGGCCACCAAAGCACTGGTAATTGAACTACTATTTTCTATTAATACTAGTACTATTATAGTAACAATGCAAACTTTATTTGGATATATCTAGCATTACATACAAAATATGAAAACAGGTACACTCAACCACAGTTAGATAAATATAAGCAGTATGAGAAGACAAGATTAAGCAATATTCAGGTAGCAAGATACTACACAATAAGACTAATAACAATAATAAAAATGTTTACCAGTCTAAAATATCAATGCACAAATGTTTACTTTTTTTTTTTTTTTTTTTTTGCATAAAGTAGCTCTATTTTACAACAGAAGATATTTAAGATGTGATGGTAAGAAGTCCACATTTCACAAAAAAGAAATGTGCCACAGTTCATATACAAGTTTTATGATTTTGTTTCTGTTTTTCAAATTATGGATTTATGAATCAGTGTGGGGATGTGTTTTGGAGAATATTGGGCCATTAGGACAAACATAACCCAGTTTATAAACAGAAGGATTTTTTTTTTTAATTCTATGACCAGACTAAAAAAAAAAAAACTTCCTTTATATTTGATATTTTTTGCGTATTTTACTTTGAAAGCTGTGACCGGAAATACGCTTCATTCCGGTTGGTTGCCCTTCGCTCACTTCAAACCCATGACAGAATCGTTCAGGCGGTCTAGTGGCTAACAAGTTGAGTGAATATCGGCGTTATATAGACAACAGAAAACGTAACTGTAATTGTGTAAGTTTATTTTTAATCATCCAAACTTTAATACTGGACCAACATGGCGCCGCTGCTCTGAGGAGGACGGAAGCCATCACCATCTGAAAGAGTGAATACTTCAAAATAAACATTCAAACGTCGTCAGCTAACAGTTAGCAGACAGACAAACGTCCCCCGAGGACTGGCTGAGTATTTACACGCAGCGTTTTCCTTCCGTGAGCCAGTCAGACAACCTCCCGACAGACCCGCAGCGAGGCTAAAGGTGAGTGCCGCGCAAACAGAAGAAGTAACACAGTGAGCAGACGCTGCCTGCCGGCCGTCTCCTGCTTATTATGATTGAACGCAGCTAGCTTCGTTGCTAATAATTGCTAATTGGCTATGTGTGTGTGTCTGTGGTGAGTTGACAGGCGTGACTCTGCAGTCGAGCAGTGCGTGCTATTATGTAATAAAGCGGGGTTAGGGATGGCTCAGTAGGAAGTGTAATAGCTTCTCCATTTTCATACGCCTCCCTCACGTCTTGGCGCCGGACTCCAAAGAAAACATTTAGAGATCTAGCCATCAATGTGACGTTACCCTGTTTGCAGTCCTGCATGTAGGACGCGATGTGCTATGCAGCAGAGTGCTGAGTGGCTTTGGTGTTATGTTCAAAGAACAGGCTGCAGTGTTGGAGATGTTGCTTCTTTTCTTACCTGACCTCTCCTGCTGTCTACATATTACCCCCCCACCTTTCCCTCTCCCTTTCCCTTTCATCTCCCTCAAACATATGATCCTGCTGCAGTGTAACATGTCAGCCCCGCAGCCCTCCTTTAGCCCTGGTGCTCTGTTACCACACTTTCACCTGACAAGATCCAGGAACAGAAACAAGAGACTGACCGGCAGTAAGGACTGTTCCTAATTGTGTCAGACAACTGATGCATCCGGCAGATCTTGGCCTGTTATCAGACATCTGATATCAGCCTGTCATGTTATCCACCTGGATTTTTCATGGAGCTCTCTCGCTCTCTCCTGCTTCTATTTGATTTGTATTGATATGTAGAAACTAAATCAGGTTTCATAGTTTATTTATGGCCTCATGTATATATATTGATTTTCCCACCAGTCGGGAGAGGTGTGAAGAATGAAATTCTGACCAAGTATAAGTAATGTCCTTTTAGCATGGAAATGCTCAAATTCAGAGACAGTGAATGGTTGATTTTAAGGAAACTAATGACTGTTTTCATTATTGATTGATCTGCTGGTTGTCTTCTACATTAACTCATTGTTTAGTCCATCCCAGTTCTTTAAAAAAGTCTTTAAATGTCAAATATATTTAGTTTTTTACGATATACGATATATAGTACTATTTCTGCAGGTGAATCTCCTTTTAATCATTCAGCCATTATCAGAATGCTGTAATGGATTTGGACTAACAACTTGGTCCAAATCTTTGGTTGGCTTTGGTTTTCCTGGACAACTGCATGTAACATTGTAGGTCATAGGATTTGATTGAACTTGTAATTGGCGTTTGGGGATTCGAGTGGTTCACTGTGTGAGCTGGTGCCAGTTTCAGTTTCACATACTGTATTTCCATGTTTTCCATCCTCTGCTTATTTGCATGTAAATCCTGGACTTTCCATGCCAAACTTACTGAGGTGATGTGCGCAGTGTGGGGTCACATGAGCGACCGGCTTAATTTGCCAGCCAAATGGAGTTTCCACCCTGCCCTTTCTTGAACTGCAGGACATTGCTCTGATACACACAGCTCTAAATTTAAATGCAGGATCTACTTTGGGAACACCAAGATTGTATCAATACTGACATGCAAAGGCAAGAGATGATTTTTGTTTGTTTGCGCAGTAATGGTAGAAAAAGTGAAGTGGAAAAAGGAAGCTGAAATGGTTTCCCACAGGTTAACAACGCAACTAGTATGACTGTGCATAAAATGTGTTTTTCTATTAAATATGGATACCAACCAAAAGTGGTTTTAATTATAAATTAATTTGTCAGAAAACTATGACCTATTACAGCTCCACAGAGCCCAGTGTGACAGCTACAGAGACGTGACATTTAGAAAAATTCCAAACAGAGAAATGTAGAAACCCTTCACATCTGAGGGGCCGCCTGGTGTTTGTGCTCGAAAAATGACTGAAACAATTAACTGCTGATCAAAATAATACCAGATGAGAAGTTTTCCAAATTGCAAGAATACCTTTGACAGCTTTTAAACTTTTTAAAAACTCTTTTAACTAATAATAATGAGCAAAACAACAACTTTAAACAACAGCTCGTCTGCATGAAGCCGTTAGCCTACAGTAACACTGGATCTGTTATGTGCAAGCTTAAAATTCTATGGGCGAATCAATCTTTTAGCTGCAGCACAGAATACTGTACATTCACGTGTGCATCTACACCTGGAGGGTGGAGTCCGTAGTCTGTGTGTCTGCTGCAGTTTAATGTGTTTACACATGCAGGATATGATGTGGGTTAAACGGGTGAGACGGACTGTGGTGAACAGGTCTGACTGATTTTCTTTAAGGCCAGTAATGGTTTGATGAGCTGAAAAGCTCTTTGTCAACACCACCTCGACCTTCTTACACAAACAAGAATCTATGACTCTCACCAGCTCATATCTCATTCTATCATATCAGTTCTGTTCATGGGGGGGAGAAGTCAGCAGCACTTTGTTGTTTATCTGAAATTCCCACAGGACAGTTCCAGGCTATTGTCAAGTCTGCTGTCATCAGTAGAGATATTAAACGTTTTATCTGACACATAAAAAGCTTTGCAGTGTTAAAATAATTTACTTTTTATTACTGCCTTATTATTCCAGTCAAAAATGACTGGGTTTTTCAGAGATGAGCATCTGGAGCTCATGGCTGTGACTCACAGCACTTTGTCTGTTTGCCGCCTTGCAAAATGTCATAACCTTCTCTTGAGTCGCGTAGTTTGAGTGATGAATTCCATATTAAGGATGCAACTATTCACTGCACAGTGTCTACAAAGTGGCATGCGATCCTCACATGGGATATCACCTGAATCAAGCCAAACTCCACCAGGCACATATGCAATGCGTTCCGTGCGTGCCATCTGTGTTGGAGGTAATTGTAGCTATGAAAGTCAATGTTTCAAACTGCACCACAAGCTCTGCGGTCCATCCAGAAGTGCGTCTCCGCGGCCGTGACATGATGGAGACAATATGTGTCCGATGGGATTCCCCCGTAAGAGATGTCCTTTCATTTTACTAAAAATGAAAGAATGAATTGATATATTATGCATTATAATGGTGAAACTGGAATTTTCCCTGTGACTATAACTGTCCTGTTTGTACCGCTGCAGCCACATTTCTTTTTGGCTTTTACAGACAGAACTTTAAGGACCACTTTATACATATATGGATGGATTTTTAATCAGAACATGCTTTTAAAACCTGCTGCTCTTCCTCCTCATAGATAAGCATAAACAAAGAACAGGCAGTCCTTATCTCAGCTGATAGCGGTAGAGCTAAAAGCCTTGTCAAGTAAAGTATGCATTTAGTCCAGAACCCCCACTTTCACCCCCACAGTCCTTTCACAGCAGCCACATTACGAAACATTCAAACAACCCCCGCCGACTTGTCCCTCACTGAGCAAATTTTCACCTGTCAGGAAGCCGCGAATCTCTCTGCAGCCTCGTCTCTCTCTGCCTCCAGACAGTAATGCCGTTAGGAGCTATAACAAATGCTGTGTCGCTCACAAAGTTATTGAAATGCCAAAGCCAGAGAGCATCAGCGCGGCATAATCTTCCCAGCTGGGACAGTCGGCCCACTGGCTGTGGTTTGGCTGATTGGATGCATTTGCTCTGACAAATGCCAGATGTGCTCAAAGTGAGATAGTTGCCTCTCACTTCTTGTCGGGGTGGGTTTATCCAGCAGCACACAAATCAGGTTATATTTTAGCCCGCTTAGTTCAACAGCCTTTATTACCGTCCACAAGAGTCTTAGCTGAGGCTTACCGACGAGAACAGCTGTTTTTATTCCAATGAAATCACATCACTGTGTACCTTTCATTTCATTGCCTCAGCTCTCATTATTTGGAGAATCTTGACTCCCGCCCCTTGGCTTGTATACATCAAACAAAATGAACAAACATGCCTTTAATTTGCACCTGTCTCCAGCGATAAAGGGTTTAGTTAACTGTGGTTTCTTGTCAGCCTTGGACCAAGTCCACCCCTGAGCAGGATTTGTTATTTGATAAAGGAGCGTGGGCGTGTCAAGCCCTTTATGAGTGTCCCAGCCCATTAACTTCAGTGTCCACCCTCGTCAGGCCCTGGAGCATAGCTTCAGAGGAAGAGGAACCTTGTTCCTACCCACCTGAAGGGCAGCTTCCTCCTGATGATGACATTCTTAAAATGGACTTGAGCCAAACGCAGATGGTTTTCTTTTTTCCTTTTCTGCCAAGTGAGCCTGTGATGTGATTGATCAGCTGATCACACACTGAGTTGAAGCAGGCAGATCCCGACCTATTATTGATGTAGTGACTATATGACAGATTAATCAATTGACCCTTCCAAATGAAATGACTAATTTTCTGTGCCTTGATATGCTACATGCTAGATTTGTCAATGGTCAGAGCTCATAGAGAAAAAGGGCGGGATCATTACTTCACTCTCACACTAAATCATAATGAAAAAATAATGTCTCCCTTTCCATGGAAAATTCTGACATGTAGAAAGAGATTTCGCCATCTTCATTCAGCTTGTTCAGTGGCCATGACCAGCTGAAAAAAGGATCCCTCCAAAAATGGCTTGTCCTTTGCACGTTGGTTTGATCACCATGAGACTCACACTGGTGAGCATGAATGATCTGAGCCTTGCCCTCTTGTAGGAATCTCGCTTTGCTGCATAACTGTCACATTACAGCCACAGCTACCAGACATGCAGAATACACCACTTCCAGCCCCCCCCCCCCCAAAAAAAAAAAAAAAAACTCATTGTGCCTGAGCTCATAAGCTGACTCATGAAAGGCCGGTTGGGGAGCGTAGGTGCAGCCTTTGACCACACCTATGATTGTGCTGAGTGCATTTCAGCCGTGTCACAGAATATCTTCGAGAGCCGGCAGAAAAACAAACAGGCATCCTGGACAGAACGTTGACAGGTGCTGCAAATGATTACCACCGCTCTGTGTTGTTACATGAGACACTGAAGGTGAATCGACTACAATCCAATCTTGCGGAATTGAACACGGTGAAAACAGAGATGGTGGAGGAGGCGTTTTCTTTTCCTCTGTCTCTGCGCTTGCAAGAAATAAAAACTTGTATCTCAAAGGGGTCTTTGATCAGAAATGTTGGCCCAGGTGTTTCAGTGATAGAACAAGTCACCGGTGCACAGCGCTCTTGATATTTTTGTTGCACTCTCAGCTTGTCGTCTCTCTATTTTAAAACAGCGCGCAACTATTATGCACATCAGACAACTGGCAAACACAAGTCGATCATTAACCATTTAGCTCCATGCACTAGATATGAGCGGCTTGCTTCACTGAGGTAAATCCAGAGAGGATGCTGCTGATGGAGCTGCTCTTTGTGTCATTTCGATGCACATGCTCTAAAATCTGCAGTATTGATGCCCAGAGCTGTGCCCTTAGCTCACCTGAAAAGATGTGTCAGGGCTCTGTGTGCAGCTGTCAGAGTTGTGTCAATCATTGTAACAAAGTAAAACTCACAGATATTGAGTTTTATGTGACTTCTGAGGCTCCAACTGACTGAACTAGGTTTGGCTGTGGAGTTTGAGGTATTAAAATATGTCCTAATTCACTCATTCAGGCTCCACAGAGTCCCGTGCACGGCTGCAGCTCTTTGTGCAATGCTTTTGATGAGCATGTTTGATACAGAGGGTGTATCAAACATTAGTTTCCTGCTCAGAGGGAGAGATTGTACAGGGTTCAGTAAGGATACAGTTTCACATCATACCACAGAGTTGGCACACACTGTTACAGTAAACAAACGTGCTCCAGCTTTTAGCTCTTTGGTATTTGTTTCATGGCGAGAACTCACATGTTTATGTCAATTGCACATATCAAACACAGAATTTCCACTCAGGGGGTCGCTTCTCTCTACTTGCAGATCTTTCTAATTAATTTCTCTGGGCCAATCACGACGAGAAGTGACGAGATGTTCTGTATCTTCAGTATTACAAGCAGCTGTACTGGATGTGTCATTGTCAGTGGTGTGATCATGTCACTCACTATCCTCCTGAAGTGCTAAAATAACCAAACAAAGAGACAATGAATGCTCCTGCATCTTTGTGTTGATCAGATGTTCTATTCATCTCTTAGCTGAACATGATTTGAAACTTTCCTTTTGAGAGGAGGTGTTTGAGATAAGTTTTACTTCTCTCACTTATATTCACGTTGATATTCTTATCAGCGTTTTATTGTTTCCTGAAAATTCCTTCGATGTTATCTCTGTCTTATCTTTGCGGGTCCATCTCCGAGCCTTGTGTTCAGGTTAGGCAGGCTGTGCTGAGTCTCTGGGCTGAGAATTGTTGTAATTTGTCTAAAAGAATGCGTCTTTCTTCAACAAAGACATTACTAACATTGTGGCATTGTCGGAGAATGAGGCCTTTGGCTGTGCTCCGCTCGCCGTCTCACTTCAAACTCCAGCAGAACTTACTGAAGCTGCTAACAAAGTGTTTGTCACACTTACTGCAAAAACTAACGCAAAACTGCAAGTTTTTGGTCTTCGTCCACATGAATTCCCTTCAAAGATCGCTTTTTGTTGCGGTGTTGTAATGTCCTCACCTGATCTGGTCTTGAACGCCGCTTGGCAGGCTCAGACGAGCTTCCCCAGTCTCTCATTGAAAGCTTGTTTTGCAGGCAGCATTCTGTGAGATATGGGAAAGTGCTGAGGGGGTCATTTAGGAGGAATCTGATGCTAACCACAGGAGGGACCTTTTCAAGGTGTGCTAGAGAAATATTGAATAGGTAATACATTATGTTAAAGACTGGAAAGCCAATACTGGTCTCTCATCTGTGTCCATTTAGAACAAATGTTTATTTTACTGTTTTGTTCAAGGTCTAGTGTGTAGGATTTAGTGGCAACTATAGCAGTGAAATTACTAGTGAATAGTCTTCCGCTTTTAACCCTCTTCTTCCAATCATGTGAAAAACTAAAGTCCATATCTAGATCAGAGTTTGGTGGACTCCATGCAACAGGACAAGTAGAAGTGAAAAGTGTTTCCGCAAAAATTAATCTGCATGTGTTTGCGAGATATTTGGTTCTCAAAGCTCGATGTAGTGACAACTGCTCTAGCTAAATGCTAACTTCATCAGGGAGCCTCTCCCAACTGACTTAGGGCAACAGGCGTGGTACACCCTGGACAAGTCACAGGTTCATCACAGGGAATAGAGAGACAAACAACCATCCGCATTTACATTCACACCTACGGACAATTTAGAGTCATCAGTTAATGCATTAAGGTTTTTTTTCCCTGTCTTTGGACTGTGGGAGGAAGTGGGAGTACCTGGAGAGAACCCACGCACACATGATGAGAACAACACAACTCCAGAACCAGAAACCTTCTTGCTGCGAGGCAACAGTTTATGTCAGCTATTATATTATTTTCCCTCTGCTGTTTTGTTTCCATCCACCCATCACAGCAGTTCCATTGGACTATATTGGATTCCCTGTTGTTGTTTGAGATGCTGCTGTGAGCAGACGTTAATGCTGGTGACTTTGTCTAACAATGTCCTGTTGCTATGAAAATATGAGCTTTAATTCCAAGGCAAACCAACAATTACATTTAGAACCTGGCTCATATATTGGCCTATCATATATAGTTATCTGTGTGTATGTTTAAATGAATATTAGTATTGATACATCAGTATCAGAGTAGCAAATATTGCCTAATATTGATATTGGCAGCGACCCAAAAGATCTAGGCTTGGCTGTGCTCTAACTGTACTATCCGTTATATATTCATATTCTGTGTATCCTAGTTATTTCATGTCAAATCCTAAATATAAAACATTTTTAAGTGAGCATTCTGTAGAAGTCCACTTATTTCAAGAGGCAGCCGTACAGTAGATCAGCCAAGTTGTTGTGGCAGCCTGCACCAGCAGCTTCACGCTCCATGCAACTGCGTAATTCAGTTTATATGATGCATCTGTGTGTGGAGAGATAACAGGAGAGGGTGAGTGAAAGTCTGTTTCTTTCTGTTGATGATTAGATTATATTAGGAGACAGTTGACTTTGACAGTAAATGTGCATTTGATTCTTGATGTTAAGTTTGGAGGAATATTGTAGAAGAAGGAACCAGCCTGTTTGGACCTTCAGGGGGAGGAACACACAAACCAAGCGAAGAGGCCATATCTTTAGGTCTAGTGTTGCTCTGGTTTAAACGAAACACAATGAACTCATGATGCTGTGAGGTGATTTAGATAAAAGATCAAATGTCTTGTTCTGGATATATTTTTGTTGCACGTGGGTGCAAATTTTCTGAATAGGTCTGTAGCGTGGAGTCTTTTCTAGCATTTCTTTATAAGCCTTATATGCTGCTTATATGCCCTGCATGTTCTTCCCTCAGTAACAAGGTCACAGTTGGGTGCATTTGTCAGCCCTGCAGCTGGACCAGTACATACACACAACACACTTTAATATAATATCAGAACACATGCACCCAGAGACAAGACTGCTTGAGGAAAAAGACTCACAATCTTGATCTAGTCTAGTAGCACCTTGCACGCTGTCTTACTCTCTATATTGTAAGCATGTGCCGGAGTGCAAGAAGCATCCACTGGCACAAAGCAGAGGCGTCGGAGCGTGATGACACTCCGTGGTCATCGCGATGCACCACGACAATATGACAGGTTGGTGTAGAAATGGCACATGAGGGGAAAAGATGGGGAGGATTGTCAAGACACACAATTGGGTTACCTGTGAGTATATGAGATGGGGCATCTTGGTGGGTGAAATTCATGTAACGATGAAGTTCCTAGTCTAAATAAGCTAATCATGCCTCTCAAGCATATAAAAACAGCTTCATACATTAAAACCTGAGCCATAGTTTAGCACAGAGTACAAGTACTACGTGTTCTGTAAAATGATGGTCGAAGCAGTAAATGGGAAGTCCTCGTGTTTCCCATTGTGCCGTGGTGGTGACAGGCTTGATGCCGTTATTTATGTTTATTTCAAATACCGAATCAGAAAATCCCAATGAAATGATGCATTCTGCTGCACAAGTAACCGTACACAGGAAGTGACACGTTAGATAACATTTCAGCTGGTCCCTAAGGAGGATGACTGAAAGCTCTTGTTCCTGTAATTCAAAGAGGACGTGGCTTCAGTAGTAGCATTAGCTGCTGACTCTGGCATTATTTGCCTTGTGTTGACGTCAAGATTTTAGGATGCACTGTTGAGCAACCATTTTTTTAATGTCTTAGATAATATTGTAAACTTAAAAAAAAGCTACCTCAGCATTTTGTTCATTACTGTGAAGAAAACTAAATGATAGAGGCCTATTGTGTATTTAAAAAAAAAACACCTTTAAATCATAAAGGCCTCGCCCTGGTGTGGGATGGGACGGGACCCCAGATTGAGAACTGGTTTTGCCTTTTTCTCTGTGATGGTGCTCATAAATTGCTGACTGTCGGTTTATATTTCATAAAAACATCAAACAATTTAATTTATGTGCACTTTCATTTTTCGAGAGAGGGACATCGCCACAATTTAGCAAATGAGATTTTCCAGAGAGGAGTGTTTCTGCTGTTTTAATACTCAACTTGTGTGTGTGTTTGTTTGAGGGCTCTGGTGGGATTGTACACTCTTAATACATTAAGGCCACATCCAGCAGGGAATGCTTCTGTGTCAAGCTTACTCTTCCGTCATCGTAAACACACACAGACAGAGTGAGCTCTCACCGCTGCTGCTGCTCCGCCACCGCCGCCGTCAACACCGGCAGCCCCGCAGTACTAGCCTACATTTCAGAGGAGGACGTGATGTCACCTCGATGTCTCTCTCCCTCGCTCTCTCTCTTTCTCCCCTCCTCTCCCTCGCCCTCTCGCAGAGGCTGTGTTGTGGATGTTACGGTGCTTTCTGCTCCCCGAGCTGCATGAGGTAGGTCCTTCGTTCACTCACTCCCTGCGCTCTCTCTCGCTCTCTCGCACATGTGCATGCTGCACCACGCTTCCCTGTGCTCGATACAGTGTATCTATGTTCCACGTGCGCTGAATAATCTCAGTCTTTCGGGTGCTTTCGCACCGTGCATGTGTGCAGGAAGGTTCGGTCAGGGTAACAGATGCTAATACACCGGGGTCACATCACACCACAGCTTGATGTTAAGTCCTGATAACTGGCTAGCTCAGAACGTGTCTGCTGGTGTCAGACAGCTGAGAGGAGGAGGGCGAATCATATTCGTCCAGCTCCTGACAGCGGCGATCATGTAATAGATGATGATCCCGTCTTCCAGCTTTCTACCTATGTGCTCCTTTTTTCTTAAAAGGTCGTTCTTGGGGCACGGGAATATCGTCTGTCAACGTGACCTTTGCAAATCCTTTCAGACGTAAAGTTTGAAAGGATTTCAGCTCGATCTCAGCCTCACATATTTTTTTCCCCCCTCTTTCTGTTATGCAACAGCTATCACACACACACACAAACAGACACATATTATTTAACTCAGGCTGCATGCGTCATACACATTTTTTTTACTGTGCTGCTCTGCCGTGGAGCTCAGAGGAGTTGATTTTCCCCCTCTGTCTCCGTGGCAAGGTTGGTGTTGTAGCGTCTGTACTGAGCAAACAGCCGGTTAAAAATCGAGCATTTCTCCTATGAGGAGGATTGAATGCTCTGAGGTCGCCACAGTCTCCTTGACACCACGGGAGTTCCTCCTCATTGTCCTCCTCCTCCTCATCAGCATTCCCATCCACCCGTCGCTCTGGTGGATCAGATAAATGGATTTTCACGAGCGCTGAGTCACCTTGTTGCATTTAAAAGCGTAACGCAGTTTTAATTTTGCAAGGTGACACTTGCTGCTGGTGCCCTTCATGCCGCTCATCGCTCTGCCAGAGATGACATTAAAGCAACACCCAGGAAGCAATAATGACCATTACATAATCCTGAATCTGGTTTATTTACATGATAATGGTCTCCAGGTGAGCAGTGCTCTATTCGGCTGTGCTGGTGTGCTGCATGTTATAGCAGCGTAATTGACTTCATGTGGCACATGAGATGATATTTTCTATCAGCTGGCTGGAAGTGTGGCAGCACATGTTGTGCACAGCTGAAGTAGAAAGGTGTAAATATAAACCCACTGAAAGACAAGTCTGCTGATATTCTTTGCCTTATTGTCAACAAATCCCATAAAAAGACCAAAACAAATCTTGCTGAGTTTGTGTATGTGTACGCTGTTGTCCAAAAACACATCAGTGAGGAACACTGTTGGATTCGGTCACATGTTCCTTCATTACCATGTACACACACACATACACACACGTGCGCGCACAGCCCCTCTGTAGTTTATTTCGACTCAGTCCCACATACACCGTCCTGCTGGCCCAAATACTCACTTAAGCACCTAATGTGTATCAGTCCACAGCTGAAAATAGTCCCTAACCAATGCATTTTTTAAACACCTGTTGCAGCTGTTGCATGAAATTATTGGCCTCTTTAAAAAAAAGAAATCAAATATGTATATATCAAATATGTATTTGATTATCGTGCGGCTGACTGCTAAACCTGCTGAGGGAGTTTCAAAGTATAGAGGGAGAGAGAGACTAACGTGTTGCTGGGTTTGGTCTTTTTTTTTTTTGACAATATGAAAAATGTAGACTAGAGCTGGCCTCATCTTTTTAAACTGCTGCTCGTTAGGATGTTTGCAACCTTTGCAGCTCATTTAGTTTCTCCTTTGGGCAGCTGCAAGTGTCGTACTGACTATCACTGTGTGCGTGTGTGTGTGTGCGTGTGTATGTGTGCGTGTGTGTGTGTGCGTGTGTGTGTGTGCGTGTGTGTGTGTGTGTGTGTGAGATAAATAACAAGAACTTGCAGTACAGAAATGGCAAAATATGGTTGTGGTGCCATCATTACATAGTTAGTCTGCCAGAAAGCAGTTCCAAGTAGAGTGTTGCAAATTTTGGAAAAGATTGTTTCCACTTTATTCATCATTTTAAAGATATTTAACACTCTCTGTGTTGGCCTCAAAAGTGAGTATTGATCTTAAACATTAAAAAAGAAACAGTATAAAAGATATATACTCATTGGTGCTGAAATTAAATGCATTAGAAAACACGGCCATGCGGCCCAAACTGGCACAGTTGAAGTCAGGTTTTAGAGGGCATCCAGTGTCTGGGGCAGACACCACATTTATAGAAAGAAGGAACTGTTTGTCACATTACTGCTGATTCTCTGCTGACATTTCTGTTATTTACGGTCAGATCTGGCAGAACTCAAGCCAGAGTGAGTCAGCCTGCTCCGTCTTTACATCACTCCTGCTTTGTTCGATGTGTATCCACATCGAGTCAATTCTGCTTTATTGTGGAGGGGGCGGTAATGATGGTAGGTATGTTCTGTTTGTGTTTGTGTTGAGATGATGAGATTCAATCTGTGCTACAGATGTAATCTAATGGCTGCTCAATTATCTTTTACTGTGCATCGCTGTAAGATCAAAGCGCTCTGTCCTGCGTTGTATCCTTACCTGCATGTATCGGATTTCTGTACATTTCACTGACAGTTATACATTTATATTCCTGTCAGAGGGGGATGAGATGTGATTCTTATTCTGGTCAAACACTGCTGGATTTTCTGTAGTCGAGCAGGGCATTCCTCTGCCTCTATTTACATGGTTGAATAATATTCCTCACTCCCTGACCTACATGGATTAGTTCTGTTTAAAGATGTCTCCCCCTGAGCACAGCATCAAACTGGGACAGGCAGAAGATTACATTGGACCGAGCCTCTCCTCTTTGCCCTGTTGAGACCATTTGACCACGAGAGGACATTTATAGTATAGCCTTGTGTTTAATATGTCTCTATAGGAAATGACTTCAAGCCTGTTTGGGTTGTTTTATCCATTAAAAGCTGATGCTTAGTAAAAAGCAGAACTATATCTATTGCAGAGGATAGAATGGTCCAGATGGAAGCCACCAGTTACAGCGACATCCTGTGTTTAGTGTTAATTACCAGATGTTAGCATGATAAACTAAGCTAAACACTTTACCTGCTAATTATACCTGCTCTTCCTGCTTCTTCTTCCACTCAGTCACATTCACGCCACAGCACTCGTCAGTTGTCTTGATGGAGCCCACCCTGAGGCTGAAGTAGCCGGCATCTGTGGAGCCAGCACACGTGTCAAAGAAGCCGGCAGTCAGCAATTTATTAGCAATCAGTGGTGACATTTACTGGTGCTTTAGTGACCTGGGCGATATGTAGACAAATAGATGATTTTAGCATGTTCACAGGATCACAGACTGATAATATATGATATATTCTAAATGTAATGGAAATGGAAATACTTGCATATTGCTATTTTAAGTTGAACTTGGTGCTTTTAGCCCAACAGACCACTGCTATCTGGAGCAAACAGCTGTACAGCAACACATCTTTTCCTTTTCTGTGAGAGATTGCCGTTGGAGATTATCCTAAAAGCTTCAGCAGGAATGGAGGCAATAGAGGTCTTGTACATAATTATCAGTGTCTAGCTGTCGCTTCAAGCAGCAGTGATGAAGGAGAGACGGAAAACATACAAATGACAGTTTGTCTTTGCTGGTTCAATGTTCGATTTCTATAACTGACGTAAGGGAAAATATCAGAGACCAACATGAGACATTGTAACGACTTCATCCTTTGCCGTTATCGTTCATCTAGCCTGGCAGCACACTGCATGTCTCACTTAACAACAGGTAATCATTTCCCAGACCCTCAGCAGTGACAGCAGTGATAGCCATCCATAGATCTCGTCGGACAGCTGCCTCCCCTGTTGAGAACAGGCAGCAACATCGCTACAATCAGCTTAGGACCCTGAAATGATTGCTGTCCTTGCCTGCCTTTGAGCTGAGCTCTGCTGTTAATCTAAAAAACAATCAAAATCAATGTATTTCACTGCCACAGAGTCAAAACAATACTGACAAGCAGTCAAACAATTATTTTCTGTTTTTTTTAATAAAATAATAAAACATCACCATAACTAGACCATAAATATATGTGCAACTTAATTCTATTTAAAAGTGATGTATAAGGTTTTTGGATATATATTATTTATATTATATATATATATATATATATATTATATATATATTTCTGAAATAGTATTAAAAGAAAGAAGCTAATAAGTATAAATCATAAAAGTAAGCAGTTAGTTAGTTAGTTAGCAAGTTAATTAGACTAAACCAGCATGAAGACTTAATGAACTGAACTGACTGAACTGGTACAGTCAACAGAGTTGGCTCCAAAATAACTGCTAGCGCTCATGATCCATCCAAAGCTGAGGAAAAAAAGGCTAACATTAATGTTGTGCCTCTCAGTGTCAGCTCTGGTGGCATCTTTTACATTTCAGAAGCCTTGTTATCCAGCCTTCAGCTACAGTGTCTTTAACGATAAATCTAACACTCAATGTTTTCTGTGATTGTTCACCACAGGCAATGGTAAGGTGGTAGAGAACAGGATGACGGGAAACGGTAATGAGTCTAACAATGCATTGCACAAGAGAATAACTTTTAATTGGCCCTACAAATTAAATGAAAAACTACTGTGATGGTGATATTGTAGTAGGTATCACAGGATATTGCGTAATGATATTTAAAACATCACATGATGCAACAAGCATTGTCAGTGTGCTGACTCTATGCCCTGCTTGGCTTGGCGTGATCTGCCTTTTAAATCTGTCTGTAAACTTAAAAACATACATTATTCCCAGAGGTCTCCCTGCTATCTTGTGGCTCTGTGGAGAAACCCCTCAGCCAGTGTTTCCGGCTCTGTTTTGGGGCTACTGCCAAGCCACACATTTAGGATTCCCTGTGCATTTGCCCTCTGTCTTTGGCAATGATTCACAGCTCTTAGCTCACAGACTGCTGTGGTACAGCTGAAACAGACTGGTATGTGCCAGCTTGTGTGAAGGGGTCGAGTGTCAGTCAAGTGTGGGAGAAAGTGAAGACAATAGAACAACTGCAGAGTGGCTTGTCCTTTGTTTTTCCGTCATTGGTTATGTCATAACCAGAAAATATGCTAATTCGCACCCAAAAACAAAATACAGTTTGGGCTTAATGGGACCCTCAGATATATGTGTGTACATATATGTTTGCACTGCATGGCCTGTTAAACAAGAGATGACACTAGAGGAATCCTGTGGGAAACATGGGATGTCTGGATGAAAGAATTACAGTCCATGCTCCGTGCAATAGTTGGTGACATTTCACTCATTTCACTGTAAAGCTACTTCCAGCTGCAAATAGCTAATGTGTATTTAGTCATTTGCAAAATAAGCTCTGCAGAAGCCCAAGCATATGCTGCTGTTCACCCCCTGGATAAGAATGTGAACTAAACACTGAGAATGTAAGTCAATGGCAAAGAGCTAACTCTAGACCCAGAGATAAGATAAGACACTTTATGTATCCCAGAGAGGAGTTCAGTTGTCATTGCTGCATCAGACTTCAGAGACAGTATCATAGAAATAATGTTGGCAAAGAAAAATAGAAAAAATGTTAATCCCCTTTAACTACTACAGCTACTACCTGTAGACTGTGGCCTTAATTTCTGCGTTGCTTTCCCTCCCTAGCTGTGTGGCTGCCGCTCTGGGGTGAGTCATGGACTGATTGCTAAAGCCGGTTTTGAGGGAGAGAGGAAAGCATCTGTCTAGGCGTGATGGGTCCTTGAGAGTCGAGGCCAGATGAAGTGTGTGTGTGTGCCGGCTGAAGCTAAGAGGTTGTTGGAGCGCTGGAGCGTTACATTAGTAGAATGACTGGTGGGGGATTTAGTGATCTTCTCTTTGTCAGGATGTCCTCCCGTCCTCTGTCTCATATTAGACTCTATTTATCTCTTAAGAGTGTCTTTACGTCGCTTCCTTCCTGCTACCTTTCATCAACGACCTTCTTGGCACCTCTCAAAGGAAACTCATTTGTGAATATTGCCAAGAGCTGCCTACATGTTGCCTGAAGGCTACTATAATTTCATAGACATGCAAATATACCACATAGGCCTAATCTGTGTAAAATTCTTATTTGGGGAAGCTATATTGGATTTTATTGTTTCCACAAGAATTGCCTGTGTGAGCAATAAAGATTTTAAATGGTTTGTGTTAAGTGGGTCAGACAGAATTTTATAGAAACATTAATCGAACTGAATGAAGCAGAATCCTGCTTTCTCAGAGCTCGCTGTCAGTGCAGCACAACCTCAGCCTGCTCTTATTTTCTGCAATCATCTGAATCCCTGCACCCCATTTTCTTTTATTACTAGTCTGTGGCTTTCATGATTTGTACCCGAAAGAGCCTTTCCATTAACCTGACTTTGCAAGATGCTTTGTTGGACAGAACCAACCGGGAAGTCATCAGTGGAAAGTGCTCAGAAAAGGCAGGCACTTTCAAAACAACACAGGCCAGGTGGTTGGATGAACCACCCATCTATCACCATCCATCAGTGTAGTCAAAGTCTTAACAAAGACAGTCGAAGAATACATCAAAAAAAGCCTTCAGTGCGTTTTTTTGCCTTTATTTTATTTCAGTGAAATACTGAATGAAATAGAGCTGAAGCTGGCAGGATCTATGTTAGCATATTTAGCAGCTGTAGTTGCCGTTAGCTCCTCATAGGATTCTTATTGGTTCAAATCACCGTGGTTTGGACACACATGCCTGGCTTGAACCCTGACAAGATTCTTATGATTTCCAGATCTTGCAAATCCAGTTGCAAATCCGGTTGCCAGTGTTTCTACAACTCAAGTCCTAACACGGCCTATTTCACATCACGCTGTTTACAAAATACCTGTTGGAGGAGATCATACCATAACCTTGCGAAGACCTTGCAATGTCAACCCTAAAGTTATAGCACTGCTTTCTCAAGTGGCCTCTTGGGGCAACATAGTCTGATAAGGTTTAATCTCAGTTTGGGAGCACACTTCACTTCACAGCTTCACTTCATACCATTAAAATATCCGTTCAAAACAGCAATCAGCAGAAGTGGCTGCCTCCTGTAATCTTGAAAGCATTTTTAGAGCAGCCGCGTGTTGGCAGGCAGCTGCTCCACCCAAAATAATCTCCTCGAAAGCGTAGAGTGTAATTAACAGATGGTCCCACTTGTTCATGAACTCATGGTGAGGATTTAACTGACAGAGGCATTACAATGGCAAACAGTGAGGTTAGGCCTGTACTGACTTTATGCACGTACAGCAACTGCATGGAGAGCATGCAGAAATAGGTAATGACTTGGACCATTCAAGAGCTTGTTGGTGGACAGGAAGGTGAGGTAGTGGATGCTAATGGACAGATATACAGCTTGCTTTTGTGTGGCTCAATTAGGCATGTGAATATGCATTTTTTTGTGTTTCTTGGCTACCTTTGTCTTGTATTTTATTTTTATAGTGTTTTTTTTTCTTGTAACTCAATTAATTTGCAGGTTCTTTTGGGAATCATACATTTTCATTGGAGTGTGACATGGAATGCCATTTTTGGGTCTGACCTCAGGGTTCCTGGGCCTAGATAATGACATTTGGGATGTAGTGGAGTGGTTATTGCTTATAAAACCAACTGAATCCTTGATGGCACTTACTAGATATTAAGAACATTTGTCTGTGTGTCCTCTTGTGTCTTGTTGTGTTTCACATACACATGCCGTGTTGCTGCTTTTATTCGTCATGCTGTTGTGTTAGCTTTCTTTGAATCTGTAGATGATATCTGAGTGTGCTAACAGCACATAAGCAAGTAGGTGTTATATCTGAGTCAGAGGCTGTAAACTGTGACAAAAACTGAAACATCCCACACTAATTCCTTTAGATTCACAAAGTACAGATACAAATAAATAGATGCCTTTGATGTACCCACCAGGAGATGGCAGCTTTCGGAAACCTTCCCTGGAAAGGTTAAAGACAGTGTCACGCTCCAACAGTTCTATAGGGAAAAGAAACTGGGGACCTTTTTTCCAGACTTTTCAAGAGGCAGGCTGACACCCCCCACCCTCCCTCCCTGCACTAGAGACAGTTTATTAAAGGCCTGAAGCTACAGCACCGCTGTTTGGGTGGAAAGAAGGCAGGGGAATGGTGAGCAGGTTTCTACCTCAGAAATGAGACAACTCCTTCATTGTGCTTCTCTGTGGTTAACAACAGCTTGATCTGATGTGATAGATGAGTAGGCATGATGTTCCAAATAAGTCCAATCTTGCAAACAAGCCATCCCACATGAAGCTAAAGGGCACATTGAAAAAATCCATTGCTATTCTAAGTCAAAAATCTATAGAGGACTGAATTTTGAACTCAATGTAATCTGCGGATTGCTAAATAAAAGACATAGCTTGCTTGTGTTGCAGTAATGTCCTGTTGTGGTAACACATTGCTCCTTCCTCCTAACAGATATGCAGTCTTTAGAGCGGCAGTGACACAACTGACTCTGGATTAACACAACCATGGAGTCCTCCTCTGAGTCCCAGCAGGAGCCTGAGAAAACTTTGGTGAGTCAACGCACTTGCATATGTAGCTACAGTCTAGAGCTGCAAACAGTGATTCAGTGATTAATAGTCAATTATTAAATTAATTGGCAATTATTTGAAGAATTGCTTCATTGTTTTCTGATTTCAGCTTCTGAAATGTGATTATTTGGTTTATTTAGTCCTTTATGACTATGACCTCTAAACTGAATATCTTGGGCTGTGGACAAAATAAGACATTAAGACGTCACCTTGGGCTTTGGGTAATATAATTACATTTTTCACCATTTACTGCCATTGACAAGGTTAATTGATGAAAATATTCATTACTTATAGCCCCAGTACAGTCCTGCATGAAGATGCAAAACAAGAATGTAACCTACTGTTCCAAAATGGAAATCTTTAAAGATAAATCAAAAAACACTGATGTTTTCAAAGGATAATAGATTAATGTCTTTGTAAGTGCTATTTTTAAAGATTCTGACTGATTCTGACATTTGTGATTGAGCATTTTGGAATAAAACTGTACACAAAGATTATACTGTACTCTGTAGACTTCTCTTAAGATGAAACAAGTAATCTTAACCCTGCCTCGTTGCCTCTTAGACGTTGATAATTGGTGGTTTTCACTCAACCTCTATATAAAGTCTTAAGTCAGAAAGAGTTCCTGTTCCCGCCTGGCATCAGTGACTGGATGTCTGCTCAGAGAGTGCACTCTCTGAGCCTTAATGATTAGCTTAAGGTGCTAATATGGCTAACCTGCCACAGGCTTGTCAGGCTTGCTGTGACAGACACAGTGTGTCTTTGCTGCCTCTAATTAAACTTGTGTCAGGATGTGTGTGTGTGTGTGGAGGGTGGGTGTGGGGATAGGAAATACAGCTGAAGTCACAGTAGACAATTAAAGGTTGTACACTGCTGTTGTTTTTCAGTAAGTTGTTGCAACTTCCTGTTTTGTGGCTGCAGGTTGACACCACTCTTCTATAGGTGAACCCAGCTGCTTTAAAGTGGAGCAACCAATGTAGGAGTACAGAATATATACAGACACGTTTATTGATGGTTTTCCTGTCATCAAGAGAAAATATTCTAATATAAAAGACTATTAATACTATTTAAGTCCTTGATATTTATAAGATTGAAAAACTAAAGTTTGGGTACCATTATTGCATGGAAAGAAGGAACGTATATAATTTGATTATAACATTGTGTAAATGAAACATATTTAGTCTTATTTGTGTTCAGTACACAGGGTTATGCAGGAGTGCACACGTTTGGCTGATAAGAGTCACATGCGTACAAAACTGATTTTAAAATACATGTTAGGAATATTTATAGATTGTAAATATTAACGGGCCGAGTATAGATCCTTGTGGTACCCTTTATTATTAGTTATTACAAGGAGGGTCGCTCTGAGAGATCAGATCAATCTGCATTCACTCAGGCAGTTCAGAACAAGAGCAACAAAACTATATATTTCACACAGGAACATATTGTAATGTGACTCAGCAAGGACGGAAACAAATGGCACTTTTTATACACATACCCGCATTCACACAACCACCCAAAAGTACACCACTTCCTTTCCCTCAACTCTCAGGGTTGCGATTCTGCCCTTCATTTTACCTTAATCATAATCCTCAGCCGCCATTTTTGCAGCGAGCAGGAGAGCAATTATAATTGCAGATAACTGGAGCGATAGCGGTGCTGGCCATCTTTTTCCCACAGGCCTCCACACACAATGACACACAATGGGATTATAAGGGAGCAGAGCTCTAACAGCCCTTTTTCTAGTTCTTTGAATTTTGCTTAGAGTGGGAGTAAGTTTTAATAACACTCGATATCTGTTTGTAGTGCGAGTTAATTTCTCAACCCGCCTTCTCCGGAGCCTATTTTAGTGGCTGCATAATTAAACTGCTGGTGCATAAATTGGTTTGAAAGCCACGCTGGTGTATTTACTGTTTCTTTTCAATGCTTTCTTCTGGCTTGAATTGAATCTTATGAACGGGTACACATCGCCACAATTTAGCAATAAAAACGTCTTTGTGGAGTCTCTGGGGCAGTGTGTTATCCCTTGATCACACATTATGAGTGACTACACTGCCAAGATGGTATGAGGCTTAGACTGTGTCGCTGGCATATATCCTGCTGTTTGTCAAAAAGGCCCGTTGGTAGAGGGGATGGCTCCCAACACGAGATGAAAGGCTCTGGGAAGCAAGCCAGGTGTCTGCCACATCTCCCCATGTTCTGACATCCTCACAGGCAGGAGATGCTTCATGAAGGGTGATCCACCATCATTCAGCCTGCTGTCTTTTGTATTGTACATACTGTATTAAAAGAGCTAGTAACCTGCTGTTCAGAAGAGGGGCGCAGTGAAAAGACACACAGACAGCCTTTATGCACTTGAACAATGTGTTTGAGGTAGCCCAAAGGTAAGAGAATAGGATCTCCTAGACCCAAAGAGTTCCCTGCCTGGGGGGATTTGAAAATAAATGAGAACCTTTTATCCACTCTCTGGTTGTTGAATTACCCTTTGGCAAGGCATTTCACCCCCATTTGTTCCGGAGGAGCTTCACACTCTCCAACTGTGCAAGACTAGTTGTGCTAGCTTGGATGTATGAACACAAGGCACAAGATTGTTTGGAAAACGTCATTCTCTATTATAAAAAAAAAAAAAAAAAAAAAAAAAATTAAGTGTCGTCATTGCAGTCTCAGGACTCACGACCGAGATAGTTACTATTTCCATCTGGTGCAACTACAACACATGCCGTCAAACTTAATTAGGCCCATAATGCCTTCAGAAGGCTCATTATTGAGTCTTCACATGACATTTCTCTCCCACGAAGTCTTCTCTGAGTAGTCATTAGTCCACTACTGTACGACAGTACACTACATCTAGAACAGCCTGACATCGCTACAAGATAGTAGGGTTAAAAAAAAAAAAAGTAGAGGCTTCTTTTCTCTACTCTGTGCATTTCTTGCTCTTGTTGCACATATAAATCTATATTAACAGTCTGGAGGATTACTCTGACTCCCTTATTAATCAAAAAAGGAAACTGACAAATGGTGTAAATCCTTCATGGACTTTTTTCATGCGTGTCCAGCAGCCCCTCTGCTGCTCAGTAAAATGTATAAAAATGACACTTCCTCCCCCTGCTAGCAGGGACGTGATCATTGGCTGAGAGCCATCCTCGTACATTGGCAGCTAGGCACTTACTCTTAATGTGATAAGTCACAGCATAGTGCCAGTATGACTACTGCTAAACTGAGAGTCACACTGAGATTAATTTATCGCACTTATTATTTATTTATTTATTTTTACCTCAGATGGCTAGGTAACATGGCTGTTAGCAGAGTGTGTATGCAAATGAACCTATAGACTAATATGCATACTAGTCATATTCAGTATTTAGAGTTGTTCACCGATTAACCGCAACGGTAACCGTTGCGTTGACATCCCTATCAACAATTATTGGATGGCTTGCCATTCATCGCTTTTACTGCTAATGTGGATTCACTGCTTTGTAGGTGCTACAGGTAGGAGGAGATGGGTCTGGTAGGCTGCAGTCTCAATCAGAAAATCCTGTCTGAAAATCCTGTCTGTCTAAATCATATCATTGGTGGAGGGAAGATGTGCATACAATACAAGCATAGTTGTTAATTCAAGTTTAACTTTGTCCTTGGCTACCTCTCTCTGCTCTGCTGTGCTGAGGGAAGGCACCTCTCATGACCATAAATTACATCAAAACCGTTGATATCCCTTGCTGGTTTGTTTAAGTTTATTCTGCCCTGAGTGAGCTGATCACACCGAACCTAGACAGTGATTGTGATTCCACCAGAAGTGGCGCGGCACGTTTCAGAAGCGTCCCAGATGCGTCTCCGCGCTTCACTCCACAGAGAATACGTGCATGGTCTATTTTTACTACACTTACTCTTAGCCAAAAGGCCGAGAAGTGATGTGCATGGTCTATTTTTGACTGACGCCACGATCAGCTGCATCAAGCAATTTTCAGAATGAACCACTATGCAGACACTTGAAGGGAAACTTATTAACTACAAAGCCTACTTACAGTACTTGAGGTAGACGCACATAAACCAAGGACAAATGACTCAGTTTGATTAAGTTAACCTTGAGGCAGGCAAACCAGGCAGGCAAAAACATTTCCACTTTCCTTACCGTGCTGCGCAGTTTGTTTGTGTGCTGCTCTTGTGACTTGAGACTTTCCACCTGGGAATAAGTAAAGAATCTCTACATCTGACTTTTTTTACAGTGATCAACAGAAAAAGACTTTTTAATGTCAAAGTAAAAGTTGATCTCTACAGAGTGATACCAAAACTTTCATTAGTGCTTTCCTACATTTCCTCGGATGCCTCTTGACCACATCAAGAAAATACGCATGAACTGACTTGCTGGAATGCCCATAATTATATTGGAACTCATCATCAGCTAGCCTGGATGTGGTTTTCACCACACCCCTCGTTTAAAATGCAACATGTCTTGGAGAGCTGCATTGCATGATGGTCAATTGAGACTGTCATGGAGAAGCTGGGTGACTATTCATCTTCAAAGAGTTTTTGCAAGAGGCAGATTTAGTGTTTGGTGTAAAAGGTTTACATATGAACAGCACTTCTTCTAAAATTTGCCATCTGGGCCCATTATTACAGTGTATTGAACCATTTCTTTTTCCTCTACCTACTGTATTGCCATAAAATTTTAGCACAATAAATACTATTGGGTATATTGGAAATGTATATTAAACAGAAAGAAACCAAGTAACACATTCCTCATTTTCTAAATTATTATTATCATTTATTTAAGAAGGATATATGAGACCTGCATCACATCAATTATGTTCAGCTGAGCCAAGTTTGATTGCCCTACTGAATCTAAACCTCACTCATATTGAACTTTTTCCCCACAGTGAAGCAGTCACCACAACGTTCCTACAGTCAAATTTCATGTCTAATGACAAGAAATCCAAAACTCATGACAAAGAAATATGTTTTATATATCTTTAGAAAATGCTAGGAAGCAGCAATGACTGCACAGAAGCACAGCGACAGCCATTATCTGCAAAAGGAAATATATTGGAACAGGAGACCAGAGTGAATCTTTCCAGGATTTCTCCAAGGCTGCAGTCACAACTCATGGAAGTCTCAGTAGAGTCCAGCAGAACATTTAAAGCAGTCCCTTCCTCTCAAGCTTCAGCTTAAGGTCAGTGTTCAAACACAAGGACACTGAAGGACACGTTGTCTGATGACTTCTGTGGTTGGATCTATCACTTTCTTCTGCTCAGTGTGCATAAAACTCAAGAACTTGGGGACTTGTCCTTCCTGTTTGGATGACAGGAAGTGAATGTATATGTGCTACATGCATGAATGTGATGGAAAGCTATCTGTGTGATAACAAAACATTAGAAGAAATGCAAAACTCATTTTAAATGGTATTCCAGGAATCCAGTATTCCCCTATGCACCATTAGAGTGAGATTGTGTACCACCAGTGGTACAAGTTGCCACTGTTTATCAACCAGTGTCTTTGACTAATAATATCCGACATAGAAAAAGCAGTGCAGGAAATCTGTGCATGCTTTTGCTCAGGTATTAAGAAAATAAAAAAGAACGTTATCCTCAGTAATCCATGACGCCAATAGTTATCCATGTGTAACTTTTATTATTGTCCAAAAAAAAAAAATCATTTCCCACTGGTAGAGTCTCTCTTGTCAGACCTACAAATAATGTGACAGGAATAATGCAGGAGGCTGCAAGACGCCAGCGGTGAAAATTGGCTTCAGGCTGCTCTTAGGGAGAGAGCATCAGCTTCTATGTATCAGCGGTCGGACCCAGGGTGCTGTTGACAGAACCGAGCTGACAGCCATGGGCTGATGAAACACATTCTCACCACTGAAGTAAATGGGTTAAAGTAAATAGGAAAAGTAGGCTTATCCTCCACGGCTTTAGCTTGGCCTCAGATGTGGCAAAAGCTGCAAAATGAAAGTCTGAAAATAAATAAAACTTTAAAAAGACTCGACAAAGTGAATTTCAGATGATGTGGGGGAACGTTTTAGCATTCGAGATTTAAGTAGAAGCTGAGTGTCTCCTGCCAAGACCTATTCAACACCTCTCTGACAGAAAAATCAGTCTTTTAGCTGGGGTGGTGCTGTTGTGGAATATTGATTTGAGGGCAGTAAAGACAGTATTTATTTATTAACACTGAGAATGAAAAGGCAGGCACATTTAGCATCACATAGATTGGATCGTTTTCTAGAAACACTATGTGTTCTTGCTAAAGGCGCAACATCATCTTTTGCTATAGGACAAGTACGACCCTATAGAAAGCACATTTAGCTGCCTGTTTTTTTTTTTTTGTCGGTATGAACTAGTGGGCACACACACATCCCTCTTGGAGTATCCAGTTCCTTTGCCTCGGGGAGGGTAATATATTGTGTGTCAGCTTGCTGGCTGCAGTTATGATGAAGTATGTTTTCTGTTGGCTTCAGTACTTCAGTAAGAGAGAGGAGTGGCAGCCATCTTCACGATCATGTGTGGCATCGTGAATTATACATGTCCCCTTTTACTGTTTATCCTGCAGCCATTATGTCCTATATACAGTAGTAGCCATAACAGGGCTGGTTGTAAGTACATTTTGTCACAATATTATCATAATATATAACGTTTTAAATACAAGAATACGGCAAGTGAGTTTGTATCTTGGGGAGGTTATTCTCATCAGTTAAGTTTTGTGGGTGCGTTTAAGGTGTATTGTGACTGTTGACTCGTTACTTTCTGCGTTGACATGGAAATGTTTCTTCAAGGAGGACCCAGCTGCTTGGGAGTCCTTGGGTGTAACCACATTTGCAATAAAAAGTGTCATAGTTATAAGTTCTAAAATCTTAGCACTCCACAGAGATCTCACCTGTTGGGCTGCTGACAACATTTTCTAACCGGTTTAAAAGCCAAACACTGGGCAGGCGATTCAGAATTTTACCACTGTTATGTAATGAGAGTGGAGTTTTCCATGACACTATCCTGCAAAACTTTATTAAGGCAAACAGGAACGAATCGAAATGATGCATCGTACTTCTTAATTGCTAACATAGCTAACAGATGTGAGTGACATGACGGTTGTCAGGGTTCTGGTTATATTAGTTATATTGAATAGGGAAAATGTTGGGCTCATTGTTTATTAACTTTGCAGCAATGTATTTCAGGACACATCTAATTCTATGCCACCATTTGCTCAGCTGTAATGCTACTGTACTGCTAATGCTACATATCCACTGAGGAGTTAATCTAGCTGCGATGTGCTTCTCATCTTTTTTAATTTGGCTCGTAATGACAATGCTGGTTCAGTTGGTTTGCACAGAATCAGAATTACCTGTACCATCAAAGTCGGTCACACAAGATGATAGAAGAGGTTGTAGTACTAGTGTCAGGTTCAGAAGTAGTTTAACTGAGTTCACTTGCAATCTGTCTGCCGTCACACTCCGTTTTAATCTTCCTTATCTTCCCCCATCGCAGTTAGCTCAGTTAGCTCAGTTACCTCAGATCATTTTGTTAAAAAGGAAAAGCGAGGTGGTTATTTGAACAGATGTTAAACTGATGTGGGTGGATAACTTCACAGTTGTAAATTTAGAACCATTTTGAATAAGTGCCCCTTGCGGTCAGTTTTTGAAGGTTCTGCTTTTTTCATAATGACTGAATTGCAGCATTATCTCAAGAAAACTAATGTAAAGAGGGTTTTTGTGCTGTTGCCACAGCCGCTATGATAAATGGGTGCTTTGTTACTCCTTTAAGAAAACGTTGTCAAAGTCACAGGCTCAATCACACTCAGCAGGAGTTTCCGGCTTGAAGCTGAGCTCTTTTGACAAATGAAAATGGCCAGCATTTTATTGCAAATGAGCTTTACATTTCTGAATGTGATGGAAACAGTAGTTGTTGGAGTTTTGTGATGGTTGAGTCGACTATTTTCAGTCCCTTTGAAGGAAGGTTTGGGTTTTGCTACCACAGTATAGTTTGAAGAACAGACCCTTTTTTGTCAAGATGCAAATAATTTATCTCATCTAAACCCCATGATGTGAATCACCATCCTCTCTCTCAGCAGACTAAATGTAGACTGCTCTATTACAACTGTTCCTTTGTAGGCCTCTTAAAAAAGTCAGTTCCCTAGCTCAGGATAGGACAGTTGTTGTTTTTCATGTATATCACTACACTTGGTGAAAGAGAGTTTCTAGAACCTTTAGCAGACTATAAAGAGCAGCTACTGAAACTTAAAATTTTACACCCTCCACTGGGAGCTTGATACATTCACATCTAGTAGCTGCCCAGTCCAACTAGTCTTTGACTGTTGGATGCCATAGTTACTGATGCTATAAAATGGCCATAAAGTGCAGCAGAGCGCAATAAATGAGTAAGACGCGATAGACTGTACTTAGGATAGTTTTTCTGTGCTGTCATGGAATAAAACTGCCATTCACTCCAAATAAAATCAGTTTAGATAAAGTCCAATCTGTTAGCTGAAACTCAGTCAAATAGTAGTTTACTATTTAGTGAAAATTTTAAAGATTGCTAAGCGCAATGCTCTTTTAGCATCTTTCAGCTTGTTGTTTCGGATTTACATCCTTACAGATGAAGATCTAACTACTAGCACCTTTAATTAGCACGCTGAATCTCTTTTTGTATCCAAACAAAAAATAAATAAATAAATAAATATTTTGTTTTTTCCTAGGAGTTGTGTGCCAGACGTTTTCTTTGCCAAGCCTAGTCCCTGTGTGGAATCTAGTCTGGCTGCCTGGACTCCTCATGTGGAGATCAAGTCTCCAGGAAATATCCTGGCACATGAAGCGTATTCCTAAATGTCTAGCTGTTGTTTAAAATATGTACCTGGCAGCAGACATGTCCAGATATCTCCTGGCAAACAGAAGGTGGCTTTAGAAATACTTGTCACAGAGATTAGAAAAACCAAAACTGTTAACATTTTGAGTTTTCACACCATCTTAAGTTTTTTTTTTCTTCACAGTACATTGTTACTTTGTCACCAACCCTGTTATCTAGTTCTAGCGATCATATTCTCTGTAAGCTGCTGATAAATTAGGTGAGAACTAAAGCAGGCTGCAGTCATGTAGTGCCATTTCTTGGAGCAGCTACTGTTGACGCCACGCTTTACCGTCACCACTCCTTTTCACCCTAATTGCAGAGTACAGAGAGAAATGTTGAAGCATTGTGAAAAGTAAACAGACCCCAGTTTCACCTTGCCCGAGGAGACTAAATGTGTCTGTTGATGACATCGCGGGCATTTGGCCGAGTCCTGTTTTGCAAATTATGTACTCTCATGGAAGATGAAAATCAAATTAAAGTGTGTTGCTGCATCTAAGCAACCTTTGGTTAATGCAGCCACAGTAATAAACACAGCGTTTATATGTTCATGTGTTGCATATAGCACAGAGTTCATAAAGGGCCCAGTTGTGTGGTCTATGTGTGGAAAACAGTTAATAGAAACATTAACACAGGAGAATGCTTTAAAGCTCACGTTATTGGTCCCGTAATAAGGTTGCAGGGCGGTCACGTCGTGCATGTGTCGTGCTCTGGGGTGATTTTCCATGATGGCCAGGGGAGATTGACTCGGTCTCTGTGGTTTATTGGTGCAAAAGGGCCTCAGTCAACAAGAGCATGAGGAAGAGCCGCGTGGTTACAGTAGCTGTGCGCTCGAGGGCGGACACAGAGCCCCGACTCGGACTAATGATGACTTCAGTATAGCAGTTTGAGCTTTTTTATAAACAGCGACGTCCTACATGTTTTGCAGTTGTGTGGTGTTTTGCTGGTGTGTCAGCTGATGTTTGTCGGAAAATGCACATTTAAGAGTTGGAGTCAAAAAAAATAGGTGAAGCAAAAGAGATATGAGATGGATGGAAGGATGGATGGGGAGATTAAGAGAAGGAAACACGGGAGAAATCTCAGAGGAGCTGAGTAAAAGCTCAAAAGAAAATGATTGAAAAACAGCAGGAAATAGAGGGAAAAGTACTCATGAAAGAGAGAGGGGCGTGAATTCTCTGTCATACTCGCTTTCTCTGCCTTGTCTCCTCCTTTCGAGAGAGAGAGAGAGAGAGAGAGAGAGAGAGAGAGAGAGAGAGAGAGAGAGAGAGAGAGAGAGAGAGAGAGAGAGAGAGAGAGAGAGAGAGAGAGAGAGAGAGAGAGAGAGAGAGAGAGAGAGAGAGAGAGAGAGAGAGAGAGAGAGAGAGACTCAGTGGCTCGTCGTACCAGGTTTAGCCTGGCCAAGAAGCAGCGACAAGCTCACCTCCCTTAACCGGCTGACTCGGTAGGCATTTCCTCTCTTTCTGTAAACGAACATGTCAAGTTTCGAAACGGGAAACATGAGTGGGCGGATTTGACTCAGACCGAGCAGAAGTTGATCATACTGTTGTCCTGTCACATATGACGAATGTTGTTCTGCAATAAGATGTAGACATTTTCACAAACCTAGCTGTATTAATTTGTTGTCATGTGTTTATACCACAAAAGTGAGTTTTTGTTTTAAAGCGTTCGACTTCTTGGTCTTTGTGATGAGGTTTCACATTTGGACAACGAGCCTACTGTGTTGTTTCTGCTCCAGCTTGTTGTTTGCTCAGTGTGTTGTCACTGAATGAAGGCCAACGCTCACTGCCACGCTTTGCTCAAGGGCTACATTAACGGCTAACACAGATCATGCTGCTTCTATTAGCTTAGTGGAGAGTATTGCATGGATCAGTGTTTGTAGCTTAATAGTCCTTCTTCAGAGAGATCATTGCATGTGTGTGAACTGGGTTGACTTTGGCTGATAGCCAAAACATGTATCTAATCGAGGCTAACGAGAGGGGGGCGGGAGGGTTGGTCTCTGGTTGCTTGCAACATGGTAAGGAGTACATTATAGAAACATGATAGCTCCTTAATGCAATGCTCTCAAGTCAAGTCCAGTTAAAAACCCAATACGTACTGTTTGCTTTTACTTTCTGTCCTGCAATCATGCAAGTTTGTTATTCGCACCCCCAAATGTCAGATTGTGGGAGTTGCTCATTTGAATGAGGATAGATTAACTAAATTATCTGTTCCCTGTTCCCTGCCTTAGTTTTTTTCATTATCACTATTCAGTCTGTTACTGTGTCCTCATTGGCAGTTTTAACTGGTGGAAGAAGTACTTCAATGCTAAATTTATCTAGCTTAATTTAACATTCTTTAGTATAAAATCTTCTATACATATATATTTCTGCTTTAGTTTACGATTAAATGCAGTACCAGCCAATTGCTGTCTCTAGTCAGCTTCTAGTCAGACATATCCCTTCATTCTATTCAGATAAGCAATGGTCTGATTGACCAGCCAGCAAACTGTAGGAGTTTACTACTTAGAACCACAACAAAGTCTGTCTCAAACCCTAATAAATTACACACACAGTTGTTGTTAGGGGTCTGCATTCAACACCTCAACACTTCAACTCAAACTCAAAATATTGTGACATATTTACAGTTTAAACTTCCAACTGGACACTCCAGCTTTCAAAATCCCCCCAACAAGGAATAAATCCAGGCAGTGGTTCCATTTCTGCCCTGTAGAGGGAATTCTCAATGGTGGCATGAATCCTAAATTTAAGATGGCAAATGGCCTAGCTCGCAGCTTTACCATGCTGAGACTCAGCCAAATTAGGTACTGCACTGCCTTTGATCAATGGGTATCAATGGTGCCTTTGGTACACTATTGTAAGAAACCTGGATGCAGCAGATGGTTTGTTCCACGGAACCATCTGGTGTAGTTTGTTCCACAGAACCATCTGGAAAGTCGTCATTGGAAACTGTTTGGAAGAGGGCAGGCACTTTAAAAAAATATTTGGCGATCACATGAACAGTCTATCACTGGCAAAATTCAACCAGTCAGATCAACGATCTGAGTAGTCAAACTCTAACTGACTAGTCTGGGAAATCCCATGCTGCCTTGCACGATCGTTCTGATCTGAAAGACAGTATGGAAACCTGTGCCAAAACGCTCGGCTGAGATAGGGAGCCAATCAGAGAGTGGGAGGGGTGAAAAGACGATGACACATACTACTCGACAAACGGAAGCTTGTAGTTTTTTGAGACTGTTTACGGATCCAATTCAACATGGCAGCAGCAGATGCGAACCATCCAATCTTTCGATCAATCATCCGGCCGTTGTTTAATCATATTTTTGTTTTGCCTTCTGTTTTCGAGAAAAATGACAGCTTTTCCATCTCGTTGAATTCCTGTCACTGTAAATACGTCATCAGGTACAACCGACACGATTGGCTATGGGCTGTGTATACGCCAAATAATAGACATTCGCAACACCCAATTAGCGGCTATGGGCAGTCGTTAACCGCACCTTCCCTACGAGAAGTTGAGTAGGTGGTTCCCAGACTATATCTCACTTGTGATATAATCTGCGATAGCCAGACTACTAACCGACACCGTTCAAGAGAAAACGGAAAAAACAAGAAAAGCCTTCAGTGCTGTTCTTTACTCTCCTTAGCAACTGCAATTGAAAATCACTTGTCACACACGTCACCATGAATACCTCACATTAAACCACACAAGTTACTCATGTGGTAACCTCCAGTAGTTCCTTAAAGGATGCTGATTGGTTCGTAACCTCTGATGTTTGGACACAACAGCATAGCTTGAATTCTTGAGGGGATGGATTCTCTCGTGATCTCACAAGTCCAGCTGCCTCGCAAGGTTATACTGTAAGTGCTTCCTCTTTCACAACCATTGTAGATCTTCAATATTGCAATCACATTTATCCTGCCGCCTCCATGCTGCCTCCTCCTGCATGAAACTAAGACTCCACTCTGTGAGGCCCATTCTAAAGAAATGCTGCCTGCAGACTGAGTGAAGTCCCCCTACACACCTTCCTACTTCTTTCTCATCAAGCATAAAAAATGGACATGACCCAATCATACTAAGTAGTCTCAAACCCAACAGGCATTCTTATATCTTAGGGGATGAAAAACATAAATACACTGGGATTACTGCTGTTTGCTCTAGTGTCAGAATATGCCCTGCAGCTGACAATTATCTCTTTTATGGATTTCCTGTCAGGACATACAAGGGTTCCTATTTCCTTTTTGTCCTCCTCCACCCGTATCTGGAGAAGTACTGAACACACATTCTATGTTAAAAGTCCTATTAGCTGTAAAGTATTTAAATTAAAAATAAAATAGGATGGACTGGTATGTGTTGTTCTCAGTGGACTTTTTTTTTAAACCACTAATTATAAAAGGATATTTGCTACTCTTTGACTTTAAGCTGAAGACAGGATCTGACTGTTTCTTTTGCTGTCTGGGTAGTGCTGGATAGCTGAAGGGAGAAAGACATGAGGCAGAGATACTGCTGCATTTGAGTCAAAAGACTCAGCCTCCCTGAGTCATAACACAGACATGATACACATATTTTTAGATTCACTGAGTTACACTTCCTAAGGATATCATTATCTCTGATATCCATTGCGAGTAATGTCTATAAAAGATAGTCAAGAACAAAGAATCATCAAGTTTTTAAGTTTTCTTCTGTGTCAAAGCCTCCAGTGATAGCTGTTGGTACATCTATGGGTACATTGCTAACAGGAACTGCTAATGGCTAATTCAGTATACTTTTAATGGTGCCAATTTGTCCAAATGTATCAGTGCTCAAGCTGTAGCTTATAGCTGACTAACTGACATTGACATGACATTATACTTGCTGTTTACATCTCCCAAAGCACCAAATTAAAGGAACTATAGCTCCAGAATGTAGAGCATGGTTATCCCCCGAATAGAAATAAGAATAATAATGTGTAACAAAAATATTTATGCTTTTAATGCACTATGAATAAATCAGGCTCTTAATTTCCCTTTGACGTTGTTCATACACTCCTGGATTATTGACACTCTTCGTATGCAGATGTGCTGGGACTTTAAAACTGCTGTTGAATTTTGTGTCTGTTAATGTGCCAGTGTAACAAACACCACAGCAAGTGAATGTCATAGAACAGAAAGCCCTTTTAATCGTTCACATCTGGCTGATTCCTGATTTCCTTAATACGGTCGGCCTCTGGGGAAGGTACCAATCACTTGCTTCGGTGCATCTCTGATTGAAGATCCCTTTTCCTCCAACATTTACTACTCTACACTTTTTCAGGCGGCAGACTAATACAGGGACTGACATCGTAACACATTTTCAATGCGGCATGCTTATTAACAGGAGCAGTTTTTGGACTAGCTGTCAGACAGAACACCAGTCAGGCTCCTCAGTGATCATACCTGCTCCGCAGCACAGTGAAGAAAAGCTCCATGGACCAATTTTTGGACTGTAGTAGTGAGACCATTGCTGGTATATCCCAGAAGTCATTACACATCCATCACATTCTGCCCACAGCTTTGGTTTCTGTGCTTTGGGATCTCATGCCTATAATAGCTCTACCAGAGAAACAAATGGCAATACTTAACTCACAGTTTTATGTACTCAACTTTGGTCATGCTTAGTGTCACTTTGGTTTCAATCAAAGCAACAAAACATGAACACTCACCTGCTCTGCCTCTTTGCTTATTATTTTTGTGTGCAGTCAGCCCAGACGCTTGAATACATAAACACTTAGTGTCCTAGAGGCTGCACATTCTGATGGATTGCAAGATTGTAACTCATACCTTTCTGCCTCCCTTTTCAGTGAATGTGTACCTTGGGTCTCACATTCTCACAGTGTTTACTACCTTGTCTTAGGTCTTTGGATAGCATCTTGGCGAATGCAGTCGGCTCTGGCTGCACTCTCTTGGCCCGTATGATTAAACATTTTATTTATGATGTGTGTTGCGGTTGCAGTCCAGCTGTAAATCAGCCACCATACAGGCCACTCCCAAGATCTACACCTCATATAGTAGCACCCACCCTGCCTCCCTGAACTCTGGCTTTGACCATGGACCCATGTCATGCTGACATATGTGTCAGTTCTTTGATGGATAAAGCCACTCTTACACTACTGCATGCTGGCTTGGGCTTAGCGTTTTCACACTCGGTAGTGCTGCAGGGGATGATGGGAGTTGGAATGAAGTACAATGGAAGTTTGGCCAGATTTGTTTTTGTATTCTATGACTTCATACAATCTGTAATAATCCTGAAAATCCTTTTATTGTAAATGACAGAGCAAATGTAGTTAGACCGAATTGAATCCAAGCATTTTGTAACTGTCCAGCTCAGCTGTCTTTATATTTCATCTTTTAATTAACGCCTTCAGTATTTTGTTATCATTGAATTTTCAGCATGGAGTGCCGTATCCTCTTGTGTCCTGTAAATGGTTCTAACTTTGGTGTTTTTTGTGGCAGGCCTGACTTTGGAGAGCGTGCTGAACCACATGAAGTCATTTGTCTGAACCTTTGTTAAATCTCCATGAATGCAGCTAATAGAATGTCTGAACAAGTGAGATGGATCACCTTTACACTGCCCGTTCCTCAACACTTAGCCTTAAGCCTCGTCTTAAGTGTATTTGTACTGTAAATACAACCAACGTGTCTCGTGTGTTTGACATGAATGAGAGTAGGCAACAGCTGAAGTAGTCTTCTACTGGTTGACTTAGTACCTCTTTTGCAGTGATGCATTTATACAAAAGTAAAACTGTCAGTGATTGTGGATGTTGGTTTCAAAATATCAGCTTGTTTAAATGAAGACATACTCTCAATGATTTCAGTAGTTTATTGTGGTATAAATACTAATGTGATTGCAAGTATATTTGTGTTTGTCCTAAAATTCTTTTTATTTGTACAAAACAAACATGCCCTGATCACGTTTTTTCTATTTCCTTATATGCAAATACTGGACATTAGCGTTCAGTCAGTATGTTATCTCAGCATCTGGGGCGACATCTCTTGATCAGGACATCCCTGACATCCCATCCTCAATTGCCTGGAACTCAGATTACAAACACACTTTAAAGCTTTTAGTAACAGTCCAAACACTGTAGATTTTCTTCTGTTACTGCTACTAATATATATCATACATACAAACACTGCGACAGATAACTTCCAGTAATTAGCTTCAGAAATTTCAAGCTAGCCTTTATAAACACAGCTAATTAATCCGGTGTCACAACAGCTGTTGTGAGAAACTTCATTATAGTGTCTGGTAGGCGTGAGACTTTCCTATTAAGTGGCTATTCATTCACTCCCAGGGCACAACCTCAGTAACAATATAATAACAAGTCATCATTTTGCATTAACATGTTAAGCAGTTAATCAGCATTGTTATCCAGCGATTCAATTTTTGAGGAGTTCAAAGCCATTTTGTGACACACTATAGAGTATATTTCATAGATGCCTCGTTGGAAATTTGGTCATTGCTTCAGGAGAGAGTGGGAGATAGAAAATTATGGCCGAATATTAGAGATGAATATCTTCGCATATTACATTAACTACAATCTTTGTAACTTGTTGACTGTAGATACCTTCCCATTGTTTGTAGTGACAAACCCACAGAGAATTATCAGAGAGAAATTTGCCTCACTTTTAAGAGGCATGTCAGAGAGCATTCAGTTTTGGTTTTCCAGCTTGCAACTTTACTGTTTTGGTTCACTCTCACCAGCACCAAACAACAACTTTGCTAACAGCAAAGTTGGCAAAAAGCTCACAGACATAGTGGCGCATTTAACTCAAGAGTCAGATATTTTCCTCAGGAACTGGTGGAGAGCAAAACAGAGCTAAAATGAGAGTGAGTATTGGACTTGCATTTACAACATGGCCTGAAATACAATTTAACATGTATGAACATGTGACTTAATTTCTGCTAGAAGAGTAAATAAGCCACTGTTTACTAGCATGTTCGCTTTATCGACAAGTAGAACGTGTCAATGTTGTGATTATTGCATGTCTGCAGACTGCTTAGACAGACAAACTAATTTATGTAACATGTAAGTTTGTGAATTTGAGGGAAACAATTCAAAGACCTTAACATATCATTCTATATTTTGTGCAATAATAAAAATCTTTCAAATATCTTTGACTTAACATGTGTTAATAGGCTATGTTCCACTAATTCTCATATTCAAGCATGATTATAATGTGAACCATAGGCTACAGACACCAGAGCTGTTGACTATGTCTCGAGTTCAGAGACTCAGAAAATCTATGAGATCAATGAAACTGTTGTGGAGAAACAACACCATATTTTGACACTGTGTTGTTTTCCCTTTAATTTCTTCTCCATCTATATTTGCAGTAATAATGCATTATACAACTGTACAGTGGGACATCACAATTTCCTACACATATAAAACTATAAGAAATAAAATGCTGTTTGTAACCACACGTGCACTGTGTTTCCAAGAATGCACTGTCTTGGTTTTAGCTAAACTAAACAGCTACCAGTGACTCAGCTGTCTGACATCTCTCTGTCTATTTAGGTATCTTTTTCTTTCTTTGTTCTTCCCTTCTAGTTTGTAATATTATAATTCAATGATAATTTTCAATGACAAAATGTTCATTCACTCTACAACAACTTGCATACACAGAATGGGGTGGAGGATTTGTTCGAGGCTGTATTTTTAGCTTGAATACACAGGAGAGCCCATTCAGTATTATACCAGCCTTTAGGTTTTGCCTTCATAACAATGTGTTTTGACTCTAAGCTGAATAAATGGCAAAAGGTACCCTTCAGGTACAGGAAAAACGGCGGGGAGGGCTGCTGTTGTTATCTCTTCTTTCCCAGCTACTGAGAAGAAACTGGGTCAGGAATCTGCTGCGAGTGATGTTTAAACATTATGTAATATGTCACGGCATTTTATCCTGCGCAAGCAGTCTTCCTCGTTTCACGGGCAGCGGGAACGTGCTATGTTTAAGGCTTGGAAGCACTGAAGGAGATGGGGTAGCTTCTGTTACAGTGTGTGGTTCGTATGTAGTGTATATTAGAGTCTGTCTGATACGGGGCTATTTGTCATATAAAAAATGGTGGAAGAATATTTCACAGTAAATACATTTATTTGACATCACTAAGAATTTCATTATTATAGATAACATACATTACACACTACATAAACACAGATGTAACTTTAACTGATCTAAACCATCCCAACACCCCAATGTCTATAAAAATAGCCTACCAATATATTGGTCAAGCTGGACTGTATGTTGAATGATGAATCCTTAATGTGCTGCACTTGTGTTGGTGGGAGTTGGGGTTGCAGGGCAGAGAAAATGCAAGAGTGGACATTAATATGGAAGAAAAAAAAACTGGGTGAAATTGCCCCAGTAGCAACTGAACAACTAGCAAGCTAAGCACTTTTTTGTTCTTCACTAAAACTTTTTATTGAATGAAATAATATATCATCCTGAGCCTAAATGCCAGGAGCGAGTCCACGGCACAGTACAAAGAAAATCGAAAGAAGCTTGTTCGCTAGCAGCAAAGCAGGGACAAAATGGATTTAAAATGTGGTGATAAGCATGGATACTGGAGGCAAAATTGCTATTTGTGTAGGTAAAATAAATAAATAAATCTAAAACCTTTCAAGAAATAAGATGTAGTTTCGCACCATTACTTTTTTACTTCATGGATGTATTCAGCTTGAAATATTTTAGCTTTCGTTCAGAGCATCTCTTCCACTGTCCTTGTCATCTCGTTGACACAGTGGGCTGCTGGCTTTGGTCTGAAAGCCAGTTAAAAGGCAGACAAAAACTTCCATACACACAGCAGAGTATGACCTTTTTATAAAATGGAGCCTTTTCTGTTTTCCTACCGAAAGAGACCTCAACAGTCACCCTACACCTTGAGAACATAGTGCAGAAATTAAAAGCTTAAATGGATATATCCGCAGCTAAGGTCGAATGGCAGGTCTAAAACAACATATCTGCTGTGTTCTGTCCTTCATGGTAGAACAGACTACACTGGGATTCAAATGTGTGAGCCTTCTTTGTGAATCTGTTTGCTTTGACTCGTATCCTCTGACTTCGCCCTATTATCAAACACAGTGGGCTAAGTGTTGCTCACTATCCTGTATTGCAGCAATACCTGCCATGTCCAACCTTGTTCCAGTATTTTCAGTTATTAACAACACTTGTTCTGAGTTCTAAGCATATATGCATATCAGCGATCATGTTACCTCACGCCTGGCCGTCAATGATTGCTCAATTCTTTGGTTTATTTATGCTTAAAATAAATAAAAAAAAAACTGTCTCACACTAACCTGCAAACTGCTGTCTAAAAAAAGAATGTGGTTGTGTTGAGCAGCTCATGAAGGTAGATATAGATAGATTTTGTTAAAAGGAACAACACAATTGGCAGCTGCCATCTTTCCCAGTCTGCGTAATCTGACCAGTCACACAGCGCAGCTTAGAGACTTTTAAAACCACTGTGAATATTCAGTATTATTTTAACATATTAATGTAAATGAACAAAATGTAGCTGAATTATATCAGAGTGAAAGGAAATGTTCATGGCAATGTCAATTTAAATCTAAATGCAAGTATGAATGTCTCAAAGGAGCATTTTCCTCCATTTAAACTACTTTAACAACATTCCACACCATAAAACATCGCAAGCACTCAGTTCTTCATTTGACTCACAGACCGTAGAGCTTCTACAGCCCCTCCTGAACCAGTGTTGTTGGGCAGCTGCTGTCATTGTATTTGTTAAATGAAAGGTTTATTAGCACAGGGACTGAATGCACATTTTTTTTGTTACTGTCAGAGGAAACAATCGTGACTTGGCTCGATTTGTTTCAAAGACACGCTGCAAGTTTCTATGATGTATGTTTACTTTAGACTACAAGATGGGAACAGTGCATGCTGGGATGTGCTCTAATATGTTTATTTAGGAAACTTAATTTGAGCCGAGAGAACATTCAGTTGTACATTCATTCAAATCAAATCAAATCATCACAAGACCTCAAGAGACTTCATGTTTTTGAGGTCTGAAATTTGTTTGAAAATGAAAACTAGAGATTATTACTTGAATCAAATGAAATGAATAAAATTAATGTATTTGCTGGTATCGAGTCAGCTTTGATGTTTAAAGTTACCTAAATGTGGATTAAATATCTAACACTGCCCTCTCAATTCACAAGCCACTTGATTCATATAATGAAGGCCCAGATTCAAAACTATAAATTGAATACATTTGAATCAAGGAAATAATATAACTGAAGGTTTAACTGGAAGCATGTGACTCCTGAAATGTGATTATGTGATCAACTTATTCATTTATTCATTTCCCTTTCTCCAACATTTATTCCTCGCTCCTTCCATAATTGTTGTGGAGTCACTGTAATCAGACCAGCTTTTCATTCAGTCTCTGTGCACAAAGATCTCCATGTGTTAAATGGGTGGGTGGGAGTGGAGGTTTGAAGTTTGTTCCTGGTCTTTATCCAAGAACTTGACATGACACTGTCTCTGTGAGAACATTTACATCGTACAATGCCTCTCGGTTGGAAATCGTCAAAAAGATTTTTTATATAAAAAGCTGCACTTAGAATACTTTTCCAGGACATGTTTGCAAGTGTTTAGTGAGTCAAACTTAAGCCAGAAAAAAGCCCTCTGATTGGTCTGTCCTAAAAATACCCTTCCACCCCTACAGTCGAGTCACCCGCCGGTATCTACAGCTTGATTGTCAATTTATAGTCAACAAAGCTTTTCAGATGCTAATATACGCCCACCACATGTCGTGATTCAACTGTGCCTCTCATTACCCTGCACCCCAAAACTCTTCTCAGGCTGCCTGTCACAGTTCATTTTATTATTTTTTGTTAGTGACACTTTGAGATTATTCACAGCCCTTCACTTTGTCTGTCAGACTCATCTCCTCACCCACACGCTCATCTGCATAATTAATCAACTCTAATCATCAGGTGAGTCTTTTATAAAAAGCATCCACGCTGGGTTCTCATGTCACTCAAGGAGACTTTGTGTCACACAGATAATGTGACGGAGACCAGGCTTGTAGTTTTAGGATGAAGCTGTGATCATGGATGGCAGCATTATTGCACAGGTTAGACAGGGGAGCTATCTAAGAATCCTTCCAGTCACTTCTGTGACCTCCATGCCCTCGTCACTCTAAGTCAGTGCTTTGCAAGCCAGAGGGAGCGGCCAAAGTGTCACCATGCTTTCCCACTGTGAGACAATGAGCTGAGCCAAGATTAAATTAGAAAACAACAGTGCTGATGCCTCTCCACAAAGCCTTGTTAACTGACCTCTGACGCTCAGTGACAGTTTCCTAATCCGTCCGACTTATTGTTGTAAGCAGCTCTTTGGGCTGTGTATCCTCTCAGACAGTGGCTCTTATGTTTCTAACCAATCAGAACTTAGAGATTTGATTTCCCCCTTCCTGATTAACGGAGCAATATCCAATCAGTGCCATTGTTTGCTGCGTCTTCCTCCTTCCTGAGTTGCCTGTGCTCGTGTTTGGTCTGGCTGGAGATTATGGCAGTGCGCCGTTGTTGCGGGCATGACTGTGACGTCAGTTTACCATGCTATGTGCCGCAGCCGTACAGATTCCCATCATGTGTTAACTGGGATCTTCCACATAAACCTTTATGAGAGCCAGGTGTCCTCCTGAGGGTGAAGAGATTAGGAAAATTCTTCAATGTGTCAACGTTTTGTGTGTCTGGGAGATGATTATGAATGTGGTCACTGCTTAACTGCTGCTGAGGAATACCACGGTGAGCAAACATGATCGAATTCTTTGGAACAGGTGGAGGGAATTGTGTGTGTGACAACATCTGAGCGTTTGTGTTTTGTCTCCTTTCTGATTGGCTGTTTTCTGCGATGCATCATTTTATACAAACCCTCATGGTTCCCCAATGATTGTCTACATATTTTTATCATTCTATATCTTATTTAATTTATCATTATGTATTTGTGTGTTATTTTTATGTATTGTTTAACTTTTATTTTTAATTGTTTGAATTTTCCGTGTCTTTTGCCATTACCATGATCTTAATTCTTATTTATCCTGCCATGTTGATTCTTCTGCTGCTGAGTATCCTGTTTGTGCCTGTCTGCCAAAGCACTTTGTAAACACTACTCACACTAAAATAATCAACAGATAATTCAGTAATAAAAAATAATAATTAGTTCTGCTTCCAAATTAAATATTAAACACAGATTTTTTGTGGTACAGTCAACTTCCATCTCAAATATTTCAGTGTGTTCTTAGTTATTATAGATGGATGTAGCAATAATCGTCACATAGTTGCACAGTTGCAATATAAACTACTCTGTGCGTGCGTGCGTGCGTGCGTGCGTGCGTGCGTGCGTGCGTGCGTGCGTGCGTGCGTGCGTGCATATAGTGTGGTAATGGGAGTTCATTCAGCCCTCTTCCATTACCAAATCCCTTGTTTTATCCCTGCCATCTGTTGCCAGTTATGTGTCGACTTATGTCTTTTGTTAATATTTTGGTTTAACTAATGTTTTTTTTCTTTTTGTTTTCTGTCTCTTGTCTCCTCTTTTTTTTTTTTTACTTTTTTTTTTTATTTGTTGTCGTCCTGTGTGGCTGCGGCTTCTCCCACTGCTGCTGCTGATGCTGCTGCTGTTGCTGATGCTGCCCACTCTCGCCCATCCTGCTGCACACAAACCCAACATCTGGTCAACAACACACGGCGGATGCCCCTCTTCACTTCCTCCCTTCCTTTAATCTCTGACACACTTTCTTGCTGTCTTGCTCCTCGTTTTGTCTTTGTTCCCCGACTCTCACTTTTTTTTCCCCCTCCTCCCTCTTGTACTCTTCTTTTTCTGTCTCCACCCTTGTCCACTGCTAGCACCATGCAGAACTGAGAGAGCACCATGCCGCCTCCGGTAAGCCAGGGCAGTACACAGTGAGGGGAAGGGTCAGGGCTGGTGTTTAGGGGTAGAATGAACATAAGGTTACACAGTTAATATTAATGCATTCATCTTCATAATTTTTTTCTGACGAATGTTCTTTTAAATGTTTATTTTCCCATGGGATTGTGTATGTACTATTCTTAGGCTCCTGATAGTTATTGTAATTGCTCTGCTAGCACCTAAAGGTCCACCCTCATTAATAAAGCATTAACTGCAGTTTGTCATGGAGCATATTTGCATTTGCATAAACTCTCTTTGACATTAATTTTGCCCCGAGGTTACTTTACATTTGCAGGTTTTTCAAGTTGTTCAGGCTGTACTGTATGTCTGCAGCAGCACTGCCCCCCCCCAGCATCTTCTCTCCAGGTTATTTACCTTCAAACCTTTAAGCTCCAATGTGACACGTGTGAGTCAGCTGTGTACTTTGGGAAAGTGTATCACAGTGCGCAGTGTATTTGTGTGTTTCAGTCACCGTAGCTCTTCATCAGCTTCCTCTGTGCTGCTGCGACCTGTCAGGTGTTAGGGAATGGTGTCAGCATGTATATGTGGTGCACCCACAAGCGGCAGAGCACATCTACATGTACACAGCTGCATTTACACATCCACAGCAAGTCAGCTGCTGAACACACACCGCTGTCTGATTACATCATGTGTGCACGCCACAACCTACAGCCTCTTCTATAACTTAGACACATCTCACAAAAAACAACACCTGAAACCTTTTTATAACAACTTTATAACTTTATAACGACATGAGGACTTTGTGTACCATAATATTCTCTTTGGTTTGCTCATTTAAGCACAGTTGATACAAGTAAATTACAAATTACTCAAAGAATATTACAGTTAAATGCATGTTATATAATTTAACATGCACATTTGTAAGATTATTGCTCTGTGCTGCTTGCCACAGATTGTAAATCGCAGTGCACTCTGCTGGATGAACTTTGACACCACTAGAACTTTTTTCTGCATTATACACTGCAAAAAAACCCAAAAAAAACACATTTTTTTATATTAGATAACATGTATGCCAACTTCTGCAGTTGCTAGGTGGTAAATTTGCTTTCTAATCAAAAGAAATCTATCAGTCAGAAAGGCTCATCTAAAGAAGCCTAAAAGCAAATGAGGAAATAAAGTGATACTTTGGCTTGAGCAGAGAGGGGCTGCATTATTCCCACAGAATATCTAATCTATATTCAGTGTTCTAAATGTGTGCCAACCCTAGACGTTCCATGTCAGAAATAATTCCAAAATGTCTCACTCAGACGTGAGCTCTGTTGAGTTTTAAATGGTGCTGTGTAACAAAATCAGTTAGTGTCCTGCTCAAGAAAATAAAACTGTGATATGTTTTAATATCATCTATTTATTTTGGTTCTCTGCCAGTCAAAGCTCGCTCTCATTGCCTCAGATTAATACGCCTGCTTGCTTCATTAAACAAGTAAACAAGGTGGATTTATAATGGACAAGGACACACGCGGTTATCAGCTTTCATGAAAACAAATGTTATCAAAATGTGTTCTACAACACGTATTAGAGGCTCCACAAGAGGGCTGTCTGTAAATGCTGAAGCGAGATGACAACGTGTCTCTTGTTCTCGTGTCCTTCCTATCTCTCACCTCCCTCTCTCTCTCTCTCTCTCTCTCTCTCTCCCCCCTTTTCTCAGCTGCCATAGTGAGCGGTGATGACACCGTCCTTCTGACCCCAGGCAGGATGAGCCAGCGCCAGGTGAAGGAGCGGGACAAGGAGAGGGAGAAGGAGGCAGGCCTCCAAACCCCCAACAGGGAGCACGTCGCCAGCCCTTCTGCCCTCAGCCCGGGGGTCAGCTACAGCCACGGTAAGACACCGTCCTCCACCGTCTACTGCATGTAGGCAAGGTTTAAAATCTCTTACTTGGTTTGCAAAACAATGCATCGAGCTCAGAACTATTTTCAGGCAGGACTTTTATTATCCAGCTGACTTGTTGTCATGGTAAATTGAGCTCAAGTCCACTGCAGGTTTTTTTATTTTATTTTTTTTTTTACTTACTTAAAACATCCAACCCAGAAATACTTTTCTAACTCATGTTGTACTTTTCTACTTCCTATGTTAAACCTCTGTTAATTAAATTCATCACCTCCTGCGGATGTTTCACATTCAAGTGAAACTATGTTTTAAATGAGATAAGAAGGAACGCATACATCCTCTTCCAAATGAAAGGTTAAACTCATGAATAATAAAACACACTGCTGCTCAGTTGAGTACATTAGTTGTTTTGTTGCTGCTGTCTTGCTTGGTCTGGTATGACCAGTATTCATACTAATATTTGCTCATGTTAGCTGGCTGACTGACAGTGGAGTTATTTAGTTGACTTAGTTACTGCTCTATTCTTGCTACTTTTCCAGCTACATCTACTATTATCTGTCACAGTTACGATATAGAATTGCTTTAAAAGAGAGACGGTTCCCTCCTTCATCCGTGTTTTATCAATCCCCTCACAGTCTCTGGTTGTAGTAGTTCTCTGTGATGAGGCTGAAGGCAGAACTCCAGCTCCTCTGCAGCAATTGTCCTGATAAAACACATGAATATTAATTGGCTGCTGAGTGGTCAGAGGGGCTGTCTCGTAAGAGAAAGGTCACCGACTGACTCTGTGCAGCAGCAGGAGATGTATCTCACTCAGTATGTGTGAGCCATTAAACTCCCACATGCTCACTGAATGTGTGATAAGATAAGAGCTCAAGCTATATGCCTACAATGTAAACATTCGATATCAAACACACTCACTCACTGTGCGCACCGCTGAACTGAACACTACACCTACATATGTCCTGACTCTTATCATCATACTTATTTATCTTTCCTTTCTTCAGTTTCTGTGTCTCCATATTGGAGGTAACAGCGACAGACAATTAAAAGCGTTCTGGTGACAGTGGACATTTCTAGCCCCAGGACAGCTGTCGGCGTTATGTTTAGCCTTTACCTTTCCCAGACACTCCTGGTGGAGAAACAATGACTCATACTGCCTTGATGAGTGGCTCCTCCAGCCTGTGTGTGTACCTGTGTGCAGCCATAAACCTGCAGGGTGATCAGGTTTATCTTTTTCTGCTTCTTTTGTCATTCTGTCTTACAGTATGTGCAGTAAATGACATTCTGAGCTCAGGTTGATTATAGCTGCAGTGTGTGGCCGCCAAAAATAAAAATAAATCAATGTGTACTTTGCAGTACTTCACAAATGTCATCCTCAGACTCTTGATGTTGTTTTATAAATGCCTGTTACCCTCAGCCTTTCAGCAGGAGGTCATCAGGATCTGGCTGCGTGGTTGGAAATTGTCTCATTTTGTTTTATTGACACTCGTCATGGTCTATTAATAGCCTTACTACTGGAAATCTTCATACCGCAGATGAGGAACAAATCCCATAGAGGGTGTATGTCCAGAACAAGCTCTGTCTGGGGTCTTACATCACCCCTCATGCTGCCTGTACCCTGTTCCTGTGTTACAGTGCCCTCTTGTGGATCATCTGCTGTGGGTAGTAAACTGCACAGCCTCTATGTACATCTTCTGTTTGTTCAAAGATTCATAGAGTTACGTTTTGTTCTATGACAACATGATATGAAGGGGATTTTTTTAGTATAAAAGTATAAAGTATAAAATTCAGTCTCATGTGATGAGCAGGACAAGAACTTGTCCTCGGTCAAACATTTTTTTTTAAAAAGTAGAATAGATTAACAGGGTTTGTCTGCTGTTGGCTTGTTTCATAGTCTGCTATGAAAGATGAATGTGAAGCTTTGAGAGCACGTCTTTGCTGCTAGAGCTGATGAACCATCAGGTTCACTCTTGCACGAATTTAAATACAAAACCGCAAATACACGACCGAATAATCAAAGTGTGTCATTGCAAACACTTGTGATGACTCATCGATGCTCAAATGATGCTTTTAGGTGATGCCGAGTTCATTTGCATGAATATGTTTGAGGTAACGGCAGTGTTTTACTCTATTGTTGTAAGCCTACTTCCTACCACAAGAGGGCGTGAGCACAACATGGAAATAAATACAGATACATACAGATAAATATTTTTGTACATCAGACAGAAATACATCACTATCACTGTTGGCAAACACTTGTAAGTGTGATACGTGTGTGTGCACATACAGCCACATCAACAATTACTTGTAACAGGCTCTTTTAAAGGTTCTTCTGCTTAACTGCTTATTAATATTAGTTAGTTAGTAGTTATTTATCAAGATTGGGACGTCTTTGTGCGCTGGTTATATTAGTGGAATAAGTCTTTGTCCTTTGCAGTTAGTTTTTCTGAGAGCATGTTCTGTGTTGTGTAAGATACAGCAGCAAAAAGTCTTCAAGTGGCAATTGATTGTCCAGAAACACCTTCTAACTATAACTCCATCTGTGAAGCAAGATTTTTTCTTTCCCTGCAGCCCAAAATGAGTCTCCATGGCAACTGATTACGCTTCAGCTAGCCCTTGGTCTTGCGTCAATGTGATGGCAGTGTATGCCTCGTGTTTGCCTCCACCAAAGTTCAAAGATCCAGTCATTTGTCGTCCACGACTGAGATGTTTGACATGGTGTTCAGTTGTATATTTTGTGTATTTGGAGACAGACTCCAGAGTCACAGGGTGATGACTGAATCAAGAAGAAGACTGTAGGAGTTGTGTGAAAATTCACAGCTAAGGTGTGAAAATCGATCATGATGTTATTTTCCGTAGCTCATTTTAGTAAGTCGATATCGCTCAGTAAACAACAAGCACAATTTCTCAAGGATAGTTCTTCCAAAGTTGTGTGGGAACGTAATTGGAACCATTTGATTGTACGACAAGAGTGAAGAGCCCCATGTCCGACTCACCAATTTGCTATAATTATGCAAGTACCCACTCTTTAAAATCCTTGATTCCATGGGGGTTGATCAGTAATCAACCTATTCCTCGACCTTTTCCAAAGAAGGACCTGAATCATCAGGTTTTTGGATGTTAATAAAAGGGACACTTGGAACACTCCAGTGTGTTTTCACATCTTTACATGAAAGTATTGCCAAAGTAAATTGCCCAACACCTTTTTTCAGTTTTGAAGTTTTAACTCTTTGTGCAACAATGATTTTATGACCTATAATTGCTGTTGAATTCATGAGTCACAAGTTCTGTTTTACAAGGTTTTGTGTTGACAAAGTCTGATTGTTTCTGGTTTGACATCAAGCTAATATCATTGCCTTAAATATAGATACGGTAATAGAGCAGCAAAGGTGCTGTTTACAGTAAAATGTTGTGTTTTTATTAGTGTATGTGGTATAGAGTTGGAGTATTGTTTGGATTATTCAGTTCATTCTCAGTTTTGTTGCATCATCACACACACCAGACAATTCTGGTGTCCGTGGTCTGCCTGACAAGTGAGCCGTCTTTTCTTTCTGACTCACTGAGAACAAAAATAAACCCAGGAGGTTGTTTGACGAGGCTTCTTCAATTGGCTTTGAATCTGCTCTCTCTCTCGCTTTAACCGCCTTTCACTGACTCACTGTCCAATCTCCAGGTAAACAGGATATCTGCCTGTACAGGGAGAGAGTGACAGAGAATTATTCAAAGGCAAGAGAATGATGTTATGAGGAGGATGAGATGATTAGAAAATTGAGAAAGAGAGTCAAAACAAAGAAACAGAGAAGAGGATAGAATCTGGTGAGGAGGTAAGTCAAAAGGAAGAGCGAGAGAGCAGGTGGGGTCAGCATGGATTTAAGCTCAGCTTCAGGGATTATGCTCCATCAGACAGGGTTACCAACATGGAAGGGGGCTGGTCTTATCTACACCATCAGCCACTACCAATCCAGCTTTCCTACTTCCACCCACGCTCTCATCCAATGAGTGGCTGAGCACCGGGAGGCCTGAGCGCTAAGAGGCAGATGGCTTGACAGCGTAGATATGTACCGTAGATAACGAAGAATCTGCGGAAGGACAGGACTAAGATGATGATAGAGAGTATCTCGGCCTTGGGGCCTGAGCACTGCTCAGATGGCCAAAAACTGGTCTGGATTGCCTTTACTTGGATGTGAAGCAAGAGGGATTTTAGCATGATTTGGCCGATTAGAGTCCTGTCAACACTTGACCTTGGGTCACTTGAGGTTTAGCCTGAAGGAAAGCAAGGTACAGTATGTAGTAGTATCAGCCGACAAAGCAGTGCTTGTCAGTGTTTGAGCTAGAGCATCAGCTTGCCATCTCTGTTGTCTTAGCTGTACCCAACACCCCCGTATGACGATTTCTGATCTGTGCAGTTTTGCGGCTTTCTGTATTGTGCTTTGTTGTGTATGTATTGTTTGTGTGAGGTGCTTCTCATGAGGACAGAATCAAGATCACACCAGTATGAAATGCCTTTTTCTGACCAAAGTTGTCACATGGACATAACAAGTCCCGTGATTCTTTTATTCTTCAGAGTGCCTGACTTCTTACAATGAGATGAGGAGGAGAGTAATACAGCAGAAGATGCCTGCAGGCCAGTCTTCACAAAGTCTGTTTGTTGCAAAGCTAATCCCGGGCTTAAAGGGTCTCCTTGTAGCTTTTATGTAAGACTAGATAGCCCATGTCTGTCTGCATGTGAGCTCCTGTCTGCAGTGTATGTATCACTTGCACTGCATGGTATCAGATGTATTGCAGCTAGTGGGTTACTATGTCACAGTTTGTCTCAAGGGTAGTCATGATTTTGTTTGTGCTTGACATGTGACCTTTAAGGTTTTGTGAGCTCTTTTTTATTCTCATTTGGCTCAAGAAACTTCTCATAGCTTGTTTAGGTAATAGCAAGTCAAATAGATAAATAAGACTGACACTCAACCAAGTTCTTCCAATTTTCCCGACTGTTGTGGCAGTCCAGTTGTTCAGATATTTCACTGAAAACCACAAATGTTGTGGCCGTTCAGCCAATAGTCAAGAGCCCAAAGTGGTGCACCAACTGATTCTACTGATTCTAGAGCCACCAGCATGGCTAATATAACTAACTGCAGTCCCTTGTCTGAAATCAGGTAATTCTTTAGGACATAACTCTCAGAATCAGCGCCTGTGTTGGGTAATTGCTTCAAAGGGCAGTTATAGATCCATCACTGCTGTACTGACCTGTTTGGCATGGCAGCAGTCGGTGTACCTGACACCAGCTCACCTGATACACATGAGTACTGGAGCAGGTAGACGTGGCGCGCGAGTAACTCCATCCGGCCAGTCAAGCCAAAGAGCTGATATTCGAACAATGCTCACATTTGTACGCTTAATGATCCTACACATCTCTCTAACAGGAATGCTTTTTAGAGAAAGATGGATCAAACTTTAAAACTTGTTGTAGAGTATAGAAAAGAAACAAAATGTTAGGAGTGTATTTTGCCAGGAACGTGGAACACGTTTGTAGGAAGGTAAAAAAAAGACGAAGGTAAATAACAGATGGAAAGCAGACACAAGGTTTACACTAGTTTAAAGCCATGCTTGGCTAAGGATTAGCTCCATTTGTTCAGTCTGTGGATGTGGGGAAGTTGGAATTTGCCAGAATCAGTGCTCATTAAGAAGAGTCAATCCCAACTTTACTGGAAATAACTTGGAAAAATGACCCAGATGGTGACTATACTTAGCAAATAATTCTCAAGTGCCTCTCAAATGTCATTGGACCAGCAGAAATTGACTTTTCCCCCACAAGCAGGTTAATTAGGGCTGGGATCTGAATTATACATCTAGCATATCCTAATTACCTCTTTTAATTAAAGCGCATTTGAGTTGTAAGATGCATGTATTAGGTCTGGGACCATTGGTTTGAAGGGGATTGCACCGTTTACCTCTCTAAGCTTCTTCTGATGAAATCCACAGACAGTTAGTAGCAAGGGTTGGTCAGATGCCAGTAGAATGCTAAGAGTTTCTTTGAAGGACTAATATGACAACAGGACAGGTCAGCTGAAAGGAAGATGTCAGTGGACTGTGGAAGGATCCACAGCAGACAATGTTACCCAGATAGGGTTTCAGAGATGAAGTCCAATGCTAAGCCGATTCATGTCTGCAGAGATACAGTACTCTTTTTTTTTAAAGGTGCACACTATCTTGTCACTTTGTATGACCCGTCCAGATGACCTTCATTTCTTTCACAGCCTTCACCACAGCAACCAACCAAAACTGCACAGCATGCAGAAGAACTCAATTTTCCGGGGATCTAAAACGTATCACAGTGTATCAGCTTTTTGTCCGGACTGAGAGACATATATCCCCGAAAATACGTCTGGATTTGTGTTGCAGATGTCTGTCAACAGAGCAATTTACAGACAGTAGTACCTGCCTGGTGACAAGCAGTTGTACTCAGGAAAGCACACGTTCCAATGCAGTACTCTGACCAATACCTCCCCATTAGAGCCTTTTCTATTCTGAATCAGTGAAAGCCGAATATAGTAAATCGAAAATATGACAATTTGATTTATCTATTAAAGTAATTGGTTTCTTCGGCTTACATCAGGGAAATCTTGGAGGGTCAGCTGAGCACTGGTGTGACAAAGTACTTCCTTCTGTCCTCAATAGAGCTTTGTTTGTGTGTGTGTGTGTGTGCAGTTTGATAAATAGTAGTTACAGTTCACAAGCTGTATCTAAGTGATGAAGACAAGACGAGACAGAAAGAGGGAGAGTGTAATGTACAGTGTGTTAAAGGGACATTTCATTGCTAATAATATATGTATTCCTTAAACCAGGATGCCTACATGTAACTGTATGTATTCTGTGTGAGTTTCACAGCACAGCATCTTGAGAAATGTTCGCCAGACTGCAAGCTTGTCCTTGCTGCAACATAGATGAGAGATAGGTCTGATCGGTAGGATGATAGATGCACTCGGAGTAAAATAAATCTCCGAGCAGATGTTTCAATCAGAAAACAGTCCGAATACCAGTTGCAGTTCTGCTCATCAGCTTCCTCAACTTCTGCTTCAAGGTGATTTAAAAGGACACACTGGATGGTAAAACTCTCCCCAGGTTAGCGACCGATTTGGTGGCGAGCTGGATCAAAATAACATTTGGCAGCTCTGCTTTGTTACAAGCCTGGCAGCACTGATGCCGTGCATTCGACAGCCACACTAGCTGCTACCTGGCTGTAGTAGCTGGAAGGCAGGAAGCAGCTCCAGCCTGAGCCCCTGCTTGTTGCATTTGCTTATCTGTGGTCTGTGGCTCATGTGGCTCTGACAGGTGTTATGGTTATGGAGACATTTTTTTTTCTATGTGAAAATTTGGGATTTATTTCTGTCCAAACTGTGGCTTTCAATTTCCATAGCAGCTGTGAGAGAACATGCACCCTGTGTCTTTCCTGTGTATCTTCGACCATCCGCTGATGTCACAAGAGTGAACGGCAAGATTTGCCTGGGGCAATATTTAGAAAATATTAACAAGCATCATAGACGTCACCCCAGTGACATCGACGTACAGTATGTCTGAAAAGCTGTGAAGCTTCCCTTTTGGTTCTAAAGTAATGAATTAAAATGGAATGATAGATTGAGACGAATAGAAAGAGGAGCTGTGGAACATAAGGGCTTTTTTCAAGCTAAGATGCAGCTCCCCTACCCACCCGGAGGAGAGGGAGTAGGAGGGGCTGAGCTTATTCGTTATTAAGTACTTACAGCCTGCTGCTTTCATACACACTCACAGAGCAGAGAGCGAGAGTGAGAGCAGTAGAGGAAACAACACACTGCACTGGTTCAGTGTCTGAGCTGCTCTTTGTGTGTGTGTGTGTGTGTGCATTGCTCCGTTTCTTTGCTTGGCTCACTAGCTGCGTGTGACGGATCGGAATTGTTTCCCGACACCCCTCGACTTTCTACCCTTGAGTTTCCTCACCGGCCCCCCCACCACCACCACATACCTCCATCCCTTCCTCCCACACAACGAGGGAGCTCCCGCCGTCCCAATGATGAAGGAGGAGGGCCTCCTGAGTCGCCGCCGTTTCTCTACGTGCGGCGGGACAGCATCACTTCGACCTCCACACCCGGACGGACGCAAACTCATCCGCAATGCCTCTTTTGGGGGCTATAATGAGCTGTCGCCCATCTCGCTGCCAGGTGGGTTGTATAATGGAGTGGAGAGAGGTGTGTTTGGTACGGTAGATCTCCATACTGGGAAGTGCTATTAGCCCGTTAGTAGACCCTGTAGTCTTACCTTGTGAATGAGTAGTAACTGTAGTAGTGGATGGCATTACTCATTTAAATAGTTTGGACTGATGAGCTGTGAAGAAATACATCAGTTCTTGACTAGGTTGTGTTCAGATGCTCTGTTGACTGTCACCTTCCTCCATTCTAACTGAGAATGAACTTCTTGTGACCAGTATACTGTGAGCTTGTTTGAACTCTGTCTCGGCTCTCAGAGAATGGATTCATACTGTGTTTGGATGAGGTTGGTTGGTATGATTCCCGTGTCTCACTGCTCTTAAGTTACTGCAACAAAAAGCACATTGTTCATGTTAGCAGAGAGATGGGAAACTGTAAAAAAAAAACTGTACTGGAAAATGTACGTTTGAATGCATTACCACCAAGAGGCGACCTTGGTGACTCGTGGAAACAACCTCCAAGTTTCAAACCTCTGTGTGGGAGTCTCTCGTGACAGATGCTGAGTGACATCCGAGGACTAATGCTGCTAGGAGACACGCTGTCATCAAGTGTGTGTTCCACTACGAGATCTGATGATTAGGTGTTGTTGAGTTTGTTTTCCACTTGCAAAGTGTAAGTTAGCAAGCTAGGCTAACTTCCATATTGAAAGTAGAAGTTGATTAGCCTTGACATTTGCACTGATTCCCTACACCTGCTGATTTGTCGGCAGCTGCAGTGTCAGGGGTTTAGCCTTCACGAGCTGTTGTCCTTTCTTGGTTCCTGATGTTGTAACAACACAGACTGTTAAAACTCTGAGAACTTCTGGACTACTGAACTCAAAGATGGGGCACAAAGAAACAGCTAACAATGTGGTCTTCTACCACACACCAACATTAATAATGATGTGAATCAGGCAGCATGCTGTATCTGTCTTATTGAAATCAAACAATAGCTGTGAGGAGTTTGTTTGGTCACACTGATGAACGAAGAAGACGCAAGCCTCAGCTCAGCCGGCTTATTTTCACTCCAGTTCCAGTGGTAGCTCTACCAGAGTGCAACGATAATCTCCATTTTTAGGCACACCAAATCTCATAGAACATTTAGGATTAGATCAGTTTAGTGTTCATTTGTAAAAGCCCTACCTCTGTGATCTTTCCTTTGTCTGTCCTGCTGAAAAGGACACAAACCTGGAGGTAGACAGATGGCAGCCCCTGGAGCTTTGAGGGAGTGGATGTTCTCTGTTCCACCTTCCCAGATGACTGTTTTCAACCTTTATTAATCAGGCAAAGGCTGACTGTGCACAAACACTGACATGCTTTCATGCAGTAATTCAAACTTATGGAACCTAGTACAACCTCAGTCCTCTGTCACAGCAGCTCAGTCAGAACAGTGCCTTGCTCAAGGGGATCTTAACAGCAGTTATCAAAGAGGCGGAGGATCGCTTGTCACTGTCATTCTCTCCTCAGACCTTTCCGTGTCTGGGGATTTGGGCTGTTAACCTTTTTTGCCACAAGCCTAATTCTTTTCCCTCTAAACGAGCATCTCTGCCAGCCAAACAAATAACTTGAGCTGTGAGACATTGTCTGAGTCATGTTGTTTTTCTCAGTCACTTCCCAGCCTTGACTCCATTCATCCTTATTTTAGATTCTCTGCTAAGTGGCACCAGCTTTCAGACTGCAGCAGACAACTGGTGCAGGCAGGTTGCACTTAGTCACTTTATGTTTTTTGACATTTTTCTCCCTGTTTTATTATTTTATTTATTTATTTTTTTTTACATCCACTTCAGCTTGACAGTGCAGTCTGCAGACACGATTGTGCCTACTTTGCATATCTTTAACATATTTGGAATTTGTACTCTTCGCAGTTGTATCTTACAGAAAACTGCCTCACATGGACAGTTGGTGGCTTAGTTTTTGTTTGTCTGCTGGCAACATGTGTGGTGTCAATAGCTCTACTTTGTGGTTATGATTGCCAGTCTACGTATGGTCTCTAGCCATTTCCTTTAGTGATTGGGGCTCAGCATCTTTTCTAAATTATCATTAGTAATGCAGATCCAATGCCTACAGTGAGTTTCTATACCAGTTAATGTGCAACCATTTTGATATTCATTCACTTGTTTCAGTTTTCATTTTAAAGTTCAGCAGCCTGCAATTTTCCAAGCAAAAATGCCAGAAATGTTTGTGAATGTCATTCGTTCTCCAAGGTTTGTTGCTTTTCTTTTTAAACTATTGCAAACTATTGCTGAACATCTTTGGTTTTTGGACCGGTTCCAAAGTTGATGAGAAATCACTGTAAAGACATTGAAATTTTAATTACATGATACAATTTCAAGGACTTAGTCACCTATCAGCAATATAGGCAAGTCTTCCTAAGGCGAAAAGAGAATTGTGATAGTCAAGACTGGAAAATGGATCTTTATCTCAACTAGGGACAGAATGTATCTAAGTTTAGCTCAGTTGGTAGAAACAGGAGCCTGGTTTAACAGGAAACTATTTACCTGGTCAAGACATAAGATAGAAATGCATTGTCTTGCAAGACAATCAGAGCTATTACCACCTACCAATCATTTCAGGATTTTAGAAAAGTTAGTTGCTTGTATGGTTCAGAGAACAGCCGCAAATGAACCTATAACTCGTAAATTTTTTCAAGGACATGACTCCCTCTCTCCTTTTCCATGACATGAAAACTTTGGATTGGTTCTGCAATGCAGGCTTTTTAAAAAAACCTCTTCTTTCACCCAGTCTTACCAATAAAAGGAGATTTTACTCAGTCTTTATTGAGTGTTCTGGTCTGAAATTAGCTGCCATTCATTTTTTTTCCAAGTTGAGGCAAGTACATGAAAGAGAGACAGTTTTAAAGAAGATGGATAGTTAAGTATTGTCTACATTTCAGTGATAAGTGGGGTTCTTACAAACATTACACGAAAACCCCCTGTCAGAAAGGTATGAGAACTGCAGCAAGCCTGAGCCAGAGATGTTTGAGCCACCAATTGTTTGAGCATCTCAATCAATGTACAGTGCTCCACAGTATCAAAAGCAACACTGAGATCCAATACCATCAACACATAACACTCCCTTCCATCACCGTGTATCGAGATATCAGTTGAAACTCTGTGAAGATCTGTTTATGCTGCGTTCAACTGACAGAAACCAGACTGAAACCTCTCAGGAATGTATTGTTCATCTCAGATAGCTGTAAGCTGCTTAGCAACAACTTTTTCTAAAACCTTACCTAAAAAATGTACCTTGAAATGGGCCTGTAGTTCTTGGGGACATAACCAGATGTCGAAGAGTTATTGATTACAGAGAGCACACAAGAATTCAATGGAGCCAATGACATTTTTGAAGAAGACATCTGAAGACATTACCTTGACCTGGGGAATCTAGGATGAAGAGTTAGTCAGTAACTGTGGCAGAAATTAATCTTTACCTCACTGTCTTTTGGTGTTCACTTTTATTAAGTCATTTAAGTCATTTATTCAGGCATTTAATAACTGACAATTTTGTAGCTTTTTTTTTTTTTAACAAATTCAATATCTTAATAAATATTGGACCGTCTTCTAAATATCAAAAGATGAGACACCAGGTAACTGTCTGCAGTCTTTAGCAAAGGCCAAGGAACAGGCCAGCGTCTGACGTTGCACATGAACTCAGCCCCAGTGGACTATAAATAGAGCAGCAACACAAAACAGCAGCCATGGTAATACAACCTGCCTAATGCCCCCACTCTCATCCAGGCACATCCTGTTTGAAATATCACCCCTTCCAAGAGATAATGTGCTTTTGTCTCGTCAAGCTGCCTGTGTGCAGACAGAATAAAGTACCACCCTTTTAATGTGGATTGGACCACTTTGTTGTGTTTGTTTGTACCATGACAGGCTGCATAAGAAACAGGTTTTGAAGGCCTGGATTGAGGCCTGGAGATTAAAATGATCAAGGGCAGGGGCAGGCTTGGGCTCAGCTGTGCAGGTTGCAAACTATTATCTATTTGGTTCCCCTACATACTACTGTGATAACCAAAAAATACACATAATCCAAAAGTAATATAACAGTTTGTTATGGTTGATTTATATATAATTATTCCCTAATATTAAGTGTATGCAGCTTTTCATATCGACCAGGTGTTGTTGCTTCTTCTGTAGGGAGGGACTAATTGCACAGGAAATTAATTTAGAGGTTAAAAATGAGGTTTTTCTAAAGCTAATAAGAGAGTGGAAAAAGCTGTACCTTTGTGCTCGATAATTAGATTGAATCATGGCTCATGTTGAGGTCAGCATGACTTGGCATGGTTCATGCTGGAACATTCAGTAGTAGATAATGTAAGATAAGATTGGTTTTTGATTACCCAGAGGAAGTGGTGCGCTACAGTAGCAAAGAACAGAAGTGTCGCTGATGTTTGAAGTCTCCACAGAAGTGTCAGAACTTCGCTCTAGGGAATTGTTTCTTTCTTTTGAAAGGAATGCCGCCAATTGTATTCATGATCAGTTTACCAATCTCACAGAGTGTTGCGGAACCTGTAAAAATAGTTGTGATTCTGGAGAAGCTTTCTAAAGTCTGAGAAAATAACCCTAATTATGTCAACTTGGGTTGTAGACCTGTGTAAATCTGTCACAAGTTGGGTTTATGGCATTTGAAAGATGTATATTTGACCTTACTTATAAAGCTATAAAGCCCTAACCCTGTAATCATGGGGTTAAGTTCAGTTTGTTTGAAATAACCCAGGACATGACCAGATGTCAGTGTTATTGATTACAGAGAGCATACAAGGATCAATAAAACCAATGACTCTTTTTTTAGAGACATCAGAGGACATAACCTTGGACTCTCAAAACTAATGATGTTGGGCTAGGGTAACAGAAAACCTTTCTCACAAACTGGGGGACTGGAGTTTGAAAGATGTATATGTTTGATTGTTCCATAGGCATAGTCATTGGAAGACAACGTTGTGTTGCATTATGGGAAGTGTATAAGTCTGTAAAAAGATATTTTGTCCTCTTGCCCCCAACTTTTTGGAAGTGCAGATGTGTGGACATCTTGATGACCATGCTCACCTGCATTCCAACTATCCGAGCTGTATTTGAAACCTGTCCTTCATTCTGGGTCCATTCACGCTTTGCTTTGAACTTTCTGTTTTGGTGCAGTACTTTTATTCTGCTTTCAGTTTGAGCATCAACAGAGTTGAATTGTTTCAGCCAAGCAAGGCCTTTCACTAATGAACCAATGTCTCCACAACAAATATCTGCACTTTGATTATACAGATTTCTGGTCATCGTGTATTACATTAAGTCAGAGTTTGATACAGGCTGCTAATTGGACCTCTAAAATTTAAAATCGTCTATATCAGTGAAATGTTCCTTTTTGTATCTCTTTGGGTCGTGGGCCAGCCATCTTCCATGATTTTTGAGCCATAATAATAGAGACACTGTTGCCATGGTAAGTTTTCCACAGTAGCAAATACTCAGGCAATTTGCCCCCTAAAATTGATGTGTTCTGTTGAGTAACTTAAGTAACAGCTTTTGCCTCCATTTGTTGTTCCTCTACCTGTTGCTATGGTAGCCTTCACATTTCCTGAAAAAAAAGTGAAAAATACAATAGCATCATTGAATGATGGTTTAAAAGGTTCCTTCAAATGTGTTTAATGGTGTTCTACATAGCTGCATTATTTCTGTCTGTTTTTGTAACGCTTTCCACTAATAAAGAGAGTCTATAAATAACAATAGCCTTGAACTTCTTTGAACATGGTTCAATCTGTGGTAGACTAAGAATCGAAGACACCAGTAGGCCCAACAAAGGGACTGCTTTGAAGGTGTCCAAAAAGAGATAATGAGCTGGTTTTGGAACTTTGGCTTGAAAAGAAGCTCCTTTTGGTGAGAGAGGCAGCTTTGGTGTTGCATTAATTATGACTGTGATGAGATGAGACGATTTCAAAGTTGAGGTGCTGAATGTCTAAAATGCCGCAATGCAAATTATTTTTCTAAAGCGATGTTTTCAGATGAAATTAAATGGAAATTAACACCGAGCCATTATCATTTCAACGATTTCTTTCTTGCTGTTGCTGTGTTTATGCCAAACAAGGCGCTGACTCAACCAAACCCATACATACATTGGCACAAACAGGCAAAGCATTTTTACTAGCCCAAGAAAACATATACTTATTTTGACTGAATGGTGTTTTCGTCCTCATTTCCCCTCTTTCTTACACCTCTGTTATTGTGTCTGTAGTCTAAAGCATACTGGTGCAATGCTTTAGGTGATTTAGACTGTATTCATTTTGTGAGGCAGAGCATTAAAGTGGAAGGACATTCACCGTAGCATCATACATCTCTTCCTTTCACTCTCTTTACTCGCTCGATTCCTCTTTCTTTCTCCTATCTGTGATGTTTGATGCAGAGGGAGATCACTGGAGCTTGAGACTGAAAGCAAATGTCTTAGTCAGGCTGCAGTGGGGCGTGTGTCTCCTACTACTTCAGATATACACACAAAGTCACTCCCTGACAGTCATTCACATAAAGCAGCGGTTACATTTGCACACTGTCAAGTCAAGTCATTAAGTCAAATTCAAAGACTCACTCACTCACTCAATATTCACTACATAGTACTTACATATTTTGAATTTGATCATCAGTCCTTTGTTGCTTTTCATTTGAGTCGTGTTAACTTTTACCTTTCATATATTTATTAGACTTACATTTTAGTAAATACTTTGCTATGAAAAGCCTAGTAGACTAGATATTTGCTGCATAGGGGATTTTTCCTGCCTCACTTTGTGGATTGGGCTGTGTAGATGAGTTTATAATTTAATTATAAATATGCATTCTGCAGCGCAACAGTTGTGCGACAGAGCTCTGACTACATTTTGCACCGTCTCTCGTTTAAAAAGACAGCTCACTTATGATAGGTAGTTGTGGATAGGAGCATGAGGTAAATGCTGAAATGTAAAATGTTTGATGATGTAATGATTCAATCATTACAAGCAGTTGGCATTTATTAAAGCCTGCGGGCACAGACAGACATCCAGTCCTTGTCTCCACCGATCCACAAAATAAACCAAATGAGGATGACCACATCTGAGAAATCTCTGTCTGGGTGACTGGACATTCAGATACTTTGAATAATCATAGCAATTTACAAAGTAGAATGCTTGTGTTGTTTTGAAGTGTTTTTTCTGTACGCTAAGTGCTCGATAAATAATAGACCAATTCAACCACTGTCAACACTCAGAGTCCCTTAATGGAAATGGTGTCAAGAAAAATCAATCATTTTTCTTGACAACAAAAATGTGTTATACTTTTTAAAAAAATCAAAGCATGCTCAAGCTCTTCTGCGAAATTCACACCACCAAAACGTTCTCTACCTTCAGTCTCCTGTTGGTTTCACACACAACCACTGCTTCCCTGCTCTGCCATTGTGCTCATGAGAAGAAACGCTAATCAAATTTTTTTCTGCTCCCCACAGTACAAAGCCCATTTCTAAGCCCAGTCATTGTACTTAACATTTTGCATAATCCAGAAAAAAAGAAAAAAAAATGACCAAAAAGGTTCAGATGGGTTTATTAGGATTAAGATTACACAGGAAACACACCTCATGTCCTGGTGGATTATTTTAGAAGCTGTTATTATTTTTTTAATCACGAAAGAAAGGTTTAATCAGAGACCTAAAAAGCAGCATCTTTGGATGAAAGTGACACCTGAAATGGCCAGCTCCACACACTGTCTATAATTTAGCGTCTAAGACATCTTTGGATGACAAAGGCGATGTCGGTACATGCCATTTCCTTCCTTATTTCAGACATACTGATAAATGGACTTGTGTTTTTTCACCCAAAATAGACCATTCCTTCAAGCTACATTTTCAGCTTCATTATTTCATTTGTCATGATGTCACCTAGCTATATTTATTTAACAAGCAGCCTGGAGCATTGTGTCTAGCTCCTCACACTGTGATGAAATAATTCTGTTTGCAGCAATGTGGTGTTTTTTTATGTGCCATCCATGGTAACACATTTAGGTCTCTCAACACAGGATTTAATGCAGCGGAGAAGTGGTCTCTTAAATTTGAAATAGGAGACTTCATCACAGCGTGGACCACGTTAATTTAGTCAGACTGCTTGATTGCAAGCAGAGGGTTGACAGACATTTAAACTAATGAGTTCATTAACTCAGTTATTGTACTTTTGCTTTTATTTCATTCTTCGGGTCTGTCTAACAAACAGTTTGTAGTTCTGTGGTGTTAGCACAGCTTTTGACATCAACAGAGCAGATAAAGACTTTACTTTGTGACTAAAACAATAACATTTTAATGGACATATTGATTCCGTTATGATCAACCAGTTTCCTCCCTATAAGTTGCGATTGAGACTGATGTAGCATCTTGTTGATTGCTATAGCCGGTGAACTGCCCTTGAGATGTTTTCCAGCTGAAGTTGGCATGGAGATGTGGCTGTCAAGTGGGCACAGATGGTCTGGTGGGACATCTAATGTACCGGTGAAACTAGATCCACATTAAAACAAAGACAGCACTCATAAGACAAGACAGACAATGGCATGCTCTCATTTCTTTCTGCGGATGCTTCACTAGCTGATTTAAATGAAACGCTGTGCAGCTCTGATGTTGGATGCAATCAACTAAATGAAAAGACTCGTGTTACTTGCTCCCTTTTTCGCCTGCATGTATGTTGGCATAGAGAACAATAAGGTTGTTCTCAGATGTAGTGCTTTGTTTTTTGCTTTCAGGGCACCATTCAAGTAGCCTAAGTGTCCTCAAACCATACATGCATGGATGTAGTTGACTCAAGTGGCACTTTTCCAGCAGGACTGTAAAACTATTGCACCTGTTTTACATTCCCAAGAGGAATTGTTTGAAGTGAAGTAGCTCACTGTGTGGTATGTTGTGGTTCAAGCCCTGAGATGTGTCTGTTTACTAGCTAAAGGAAATATGCCCCCTCAAACACTGATGGACTATCGTACCTTCCATTTCCTCTGCTATCTCTATATACAAATATTACACTGCCAGCAACCAAGCAAATGCGTTTGTAAGAAGTTGTTGAAAGTATTTGCTGTTAATTGAGGAAGTGGTGTAGGACAGGCAGTTTAATAAAAAGTGGATATGACAAAAACATTTCAGCACACAATCACTTGAGTAATGCACTGAATCACAGTGTTTCAATGAAAGTCAAAAGTGTCTCTGAAAAGATGTCATTTAATGTATCTGCAGAGCAAAATGAAAGCGTGCAGTAAGAATACACAAGTTCAAACACAGATGTTTTTCTTTTAAAGCAAATGTCAAGTCAGATTAGACGCAACTCTTTTACAAATCACAAAAAGTCAGCAGCATTTCCTTCATTCTCATGGCTGAATATGGATTGATAGGGGACAGACACTATGAAATATTTACAGGCTCTCTGTCACCTTTAGACCGCCCCTGTCACTAACTGCCGGGGTCTCAGTGGGGAATCTGTTGCTGAGGTGAGACTAATTGGTTAGCTCACAAATGAAGATTAGAAATGCTATGGTGGAGCTTAAATGAAGAAGAGCAAGCTTCAGCTTGCTTACGTTTGTTATGACACACTATGTCTGCATTCAGATGTATTCATTATTGTTCATTTCTAGTAATACACATTACTGTTTGCAGCCTCATTGGAGCAGTTGGCATGTGAGCATCCAAATCTTTGTTTCCAGTTTCCTTTCCACACCCTCATTGCCCCAGCCAAACTGCAGATTAAAACAGGGAACCTCCTTTCACCAGCCAACTTATCTAACTTCTGAGCTCACTTCAGATTAGGGACTTGCAGCAGGCGCCAGCTTGTTGCCATCCAGATTCTATGACTTGCTTTAAAGGACGACACTCTCCTCTAACCCACATTAAAGTTCCAGTGTGTAGAATTTAGTGGCATCTAGCGGTGAAGTTGCAGATTGCAAACAACTGAATACCCCTCACCTCTTACGCTCGTTTCAAGCATGAAAGAGAAACTACAGTACATTATCCACAAGACAACGAGTCCAGTGGATACTGTTTTTCACTTGATAGACGGAGCCTTCCTTTAAGTTGTTGTGTTTTTTGTTCCAGGTTTCGATAGAGGGAAGGAGGACCTTTTACCTCTGCCTTTGAAAGAGGACTCACATTCCATATCTAAAAGCAAGGTAAGAAGAATCACTCCCACTCCCACTGAGTTGCTGCTCTCCGATGGGTGGGGGAGAGATGATTGGTTGTGTGTTTTAATGAGACCAGAGAATTTGGGAATTACAGCACGTCTTCTATCCCGTTCCCAGTCTCAGCCTCGGGCGTTAGATATCCTACATTGAGATGACTCACACATCATGTAAAAACATCAAACATTTCAAGCACAGCCACCCTGTCAAATGAGCTCAGCGTGGTGGAGGCAAGTCTAGTTCGTCTACCGAGGTCCACTTCAAATATGCTTGTCAGTGCAGATGTGGGTGTCTTGAGTTTCCCTGAGTCACAGCGGAGACGCTTTCATCAAACAGGAATCCTATTACATTTTTGTTATGATTTGGACAAGTATGAAGACGTATGACAGGGGAATCGTTTCAGAGGTTCAAAAGCCCTTTATCAGCAAAGCTTCCCAAAACCAAGAGAGAGTTTGATGAATCCTTATCCGCGGACTTAAGTTGATTTTTCTATTCTGCTATCAAGAACATCCAACATCTTTCAGGCTGGGGAAAAGCAGGCGTGAGCCTTGGCATTGTTTCCATCAATCTTCACAAGAGTACGTGCAGTCTCAGCCAGAGGAAACACATCATGGTTTTCTGAATAGAAGATTTTAGCTCAGCTTCTTATTGTCATGTACCTTCAGTCCAACTCTCCCTGTGGGCGTTTAAGGCCTTAAGTAGCACTGCTTTAGGATCCCCACACATCCCTGTCTGTCTCTCCACTTTAAATCACTCCAGTTGGCTTGTTAAGGTAGCTGGCACACACCTTAACTTGCATTTATAGTGTTTGTTTGGCTAACTGGGCTAAGTTTGGGCTACCGGGGAAGGAAACAAGAAAGTTCCTTCTAGATGCTGTTTCCCACTGATGGTGTTGTGAAAAAGTCCAATACAATGTTGATGTTATTTCAGAAGTCTCCGTTCATAGTGTAATTTGTGCTAATATATTTGATATTAAGAGAGAACACTTTGTAGCCAAGATTACGTTCAGTCATTTAGTGGATGATTGTATCCCGAAGCAGCTTATACTAAGTGCAGCAGTAAAACAAGCTGACTGTTAAGTAGATGGCACACATTTTCAAAAACAAATGCTCCCATCAAAGCTTTGTTTTGAATCAGACATGTTTGATTCTCAGCATGTTATATATTTAATATTTTAAGACATTACATTAAGAAATAATAAAGATGTTGATGCTTTCAGAGATTAATATTTTTTGTCTTTTCCCTCCTGTGTGTTCACAGTCTGAAACAAAGCTGTACAATGGCTCAGACAAGGACGTGTCGGCGTCTGGAGGAAAGCTCACCAAAAAGGAGTCCCTCAAGGTAATAGAGCTTAAGTCTCACTTGATGAGTCATGTTTTAATGTGAATTTTTATGTGTCACATAGGAAAGGTTTGACTAGAAATAGAGAGAGACATTTCAGGGGAGAAATAAAATACAGCATATACAGTAACTCAAAGTACCAGGCAGCACCAAGAAGTGTGATTCTAGTCGTATAATTTCCTGCCAATTGTAATTCAGTGTGAAAGCGTGTGTGAAATATTAATATGCGCAGTTGTGTGAATTAATGTTCTTTTATTGTCTGCCTGTCTTTGCTTCATGCAGGTGCAGAAGAAAAACTACAGGGAAGAAAAGAAGAGGGCGACCAAGGAGCTGCTCAGCACCATCACTGATCCCTCTGTCATCGTCATGGCCGACTGGCTGAAGGTGGGTCAAAAGAGGCCCAGACACCATCCCAAAACACATCATATCTCATATATCATATTTTTAGCTTTGTGCTGGTCAAAGGAAACAAACCAAACACTTCCTCAAAATCACCATGTATCATAATACAGAAGGTCAATTTGGTGAGGTCAGACTTCTGACATCTGTGTTTGATCCAGATCCGTGGCACGCTGAAGAGCTGGACCAAGCTGTGGTGTGTGCTGAAGCCAGGTGTCCTGCTCATCTACAAAACCCACAAAAACGGACAGTGGGTGGGAACGGTGCTGCTCAATGCCTGCGAGCTCATCGAGAGGCCATCCAAGAAGGACGGCTTCTGCTTTAAGCTCTTCCACCCGCTCGAGCAGTCCATCTGGGCCGTCAAGGTCAGAATATACGCTAAGATACAGGATTCAATATCCAATTCCAACTTTCTATTTAAATATATTCAGAAATGCTGGTTTTTAGATATTATCCTATTGCTAGGGCAGCAGTATAGTTGTTTAGCTGCTGGAGAACCAGTCTGAGCTTCTCTGGAGACAGCTACCAAAGATCATTTCGGATAATACGTTCCTTCCTTTTTATTTTCTTTCTTCCTGTGTTAGATGGAAAGTTTGAAACCATTTTCATATCTGTACAATAAACATGGAGCTACTGTCAGCTGCCAGTTAGCATAGCTTAGCACTGGTAACTAACTTGATTTTAAAGCCCACAAACTAACTTGTAATCCGTAAACATAACCATTGACAGTTTGGGGTTTTATTACCGGACTGTTTCTTGGTCAGGCACAGTCGCTTCCTGATGAAATACTTTCCACATAACAATGTGTTTGTTTGTTTTTTTAAATAACATGTCAAGTTTTGTTGAGCCAGGCCAGCTGTTGGCTTCTGTTTCAAGTCTTTAAGCTAAGCTAAGCTAACTAGCTATAGCTTTACCATGCACAAATGCTCTCAAATGCTCTCATTTGTGCATGGTAAAGCTATAGCTTGGTGTCAATCTTTTTTTCTCTCTTATCCAAAAAGCAAGTAAGTTTTCCCTTCATGACCATGACCTCATATACTGGATCTAATTCTGTTTTTCATGACAGATTGAGAATGGTGAACGAGGTTTGTTATGCAAACAAATGGATTTGAATGCTCTCTAGTGCTAAACAAAACAAAATGAACGCACAAAAGATCATCAGGGTGAAATGGTCTTCCTTTGTCCCCTGCAGTTAAACAGATGTGGATGTTAGCTGTATAATTAAGAGCTCATCTTTGTTTGATTGAGGCCATTTTCATATTTGGCGGTGCACATTTTCCTATTGTTCCCACGTTTCCGTCCATGTTGTTTGCTCCAACTGTGATTTGGTACTCATCCCTGACCTCGCAGCGGGAGTGTTTTTCCTTATGTTTGCGCCATGAAGAGGCTTGAATCACAATTAGCGGCCTGTGTTTCAGATTACAGTGTTCCTGCTCGCTCCATCGTGCTCTTCACTATTAAAATAAACACTTCACTCAATCAGCTTCTGTCCTCTCTGTCCCCTCTCATGGCTCTTTTGCATAATAGCACACTCTGGAGTCTACATCTCCTCTATTTGCTCAAATAAATGATTTAAAAGCCTTAAAAAAGGAAACACAAACACGGTGGCCGAGACGAGGAAACAAGCTCACAAAACGGCCTCAAATGAAAAGGGACAGAGATCAACTGATGTCAGTCAAACGGTGACTCAAAGTAACACCTACCTGAACCTTTAAACACCAAATTACACATGCAATGTTTTAATTTCTTGATGTCTTCAGGGTCCTAAAGGAGAAGCAGTTGGCTCCATCACTCAGCCATTACCCAGCAGCCACCTCATCTTCCGTGCTGCCTCTGAGTCTGATGGTAAGAGACAGGCTGCTGATCACACAAGATAAATCCATTTATCAGCTTCATAAAGCAACAGTAACTAGTACTGGTTCAAAACTACACTCTCTTGTAATGTTTGTGACACTAACCTCAAATCCTTGTTATTTTTAACCAGTTCATCATCTTAATATAGTCAACCTGACCTGTTTAACAACTGCGCTCTATGTAGATATAGATGGGAATATAATGGATATTCATATGAACATTAAAATAACACACTAATACATCTGTACTGGGTGAAAAGATGTTGCTGTAACTTTACATGGCTGTGTTTATTTCAATGACATACAACTTAGCTGGTTTCCCCAATACTCATATATACTGGTATCGTCATCATCAATGTATATACTACTAGTTTATACTCTAGTATACTGGAGGTGGAGAATGTTTTAGTATCTAACAGGGGACAAACAGACTTCTCTGTGTCTCTGTCCATGGTGCTGAAAAATCCATTCCAGTCTCTCTGTCTCTGAGTCTCTCTCCACTGTGCTCAACTCTTAAACACTGTCCCAAACCATCTGCTATTGTCTACCCTGATGCACAATATTTAATAATAATAATGATAACTCATAATTTATAATTAAGTTATATGTACCATATGTATCCCAATCACAAACTTTGTCCAACTTTTCTCACATAGCAATCATGCTTAAATCCCAGAATGAACTCCCTTTCTTGTTTTCATTGTGATTTTAATACAGTTGTCCCACTAAAACAGCCGTAATGCTCAGCGGATAATAAACTAACATTAAAGCCTGTAATCATGTTCTGCACCTGTCTTTTTTCCTGATCTCTTTCCCAGGTCGATGCTGGATGGACGCCTTAGAGCTAGCCCTGAAGTGCTCCAGCCTGTTGAAGAGGACCATGATCCGTGAGGGGAAAGAGGACGTGAGCACAGTAGCGACTGGTGGAGAACACTCCATAAATTTTTACAGCCTCCTCCGAGCACACAACATCCACGGATTCCAGTGAGTAGCACATACAATCCAGGGTACAGCCGTATTATTCTCAGCTACAATCTTACCAACCATCCCTCCTTTCCTCCAGGTTCAATGACAGCGACCATTTGAAAGACCCAGACCTGTACTCAGACAAGTCAGACAGGGAGGGTGAGCAGGACCACGAGGAGTCTGACCCAGAAGGCCTGGAGAAGAGTGAGGAGAGTGACAGCGACACGTCAGAGCGCCAAGACGACTCGTACATCGACCTGGACCCAAATGAACACCTGCGGGAAACCCCGTACCTGGAACAGTCCCACGAGGAACTCGGAGAGGTAGAAGTCTGCTGTCACACAGAGCTGTTAAAGGAACTATTTTCATCTTTAGCTTTAATTAAAACGTCAACCGTTATGAAGCTTCTTGCATAATAAGGAGATATTAGCATGTTCCTCTGCTGCAGCCAGCAGCAAAGCTCTAACATGGACAGGCTTTGATCGCAGTCTGAGTGGGTGTTACTGTGGTGGTATGGAAAGTGTGAAAGTGCTCGTATGCATTTCCATCCTGATGAAATCTGAGGTTGACAGCTCACTAATTAAACACCCACTGAAGCCGAGGCAAAATCTTAATAATAACAAGAGAATTATGAGGCAATTAAAACCTCCCTCTGCAAACATAAAATGTTTTATTTTTCTGAGGTGCAGTGTGACTCCGTCTTCTTATGATTAAGCGCATCGCCTGCAATATTCATTACAGACTGCATGTCTGAAAAATACATCACATCTCTGCCTCTGTGTGTGCTTGTGTGTCCTCCTCCAGGCTGGCGAGGCTGCCCAGACAGAGACGGTATCAGAGGAGAACAAATCTCTGATCTGGACTCTGCTGAAGCAGGTGCGACCTGGCATGGATTTGTCCAAGGTGGTGCTGCCCACCTTCATCCTGGAGCCGAGGTCCTTCCTGGACAAACTGTCAGACTACTACTACCACGCAGACTTCCTGTCTGAGTAAGCCCTTCTCATCATATCAATCAAATAGTTTGACATTTTGGGAAATATTTGCATTCTTAGCAAGAAAGAGTTAGATGAAAAGATGAATACCAATTATATTTATGTAAAATATGAAGGGGGTTATTAGTTTAGTTTAGCAAGACTGGAAACAGGGAAACAGACTTCATTGCTTCCTTTACTTTGGTTCTTTTTTTTCATGCAGGTTTGTTACTACTACATACTGCTGACTTATCACGTCTAATTTCTGTGAGGACAGAACTTTAAGGATAGCAAAGAAAAGATGACACTTATTAGTTGATTGTTTATGATGTGGCTCTTTTTCAGTAATGAAATATGAAGGTGTTTCCTCATCTGTCCTCAGTTCTTTATATACTTTTTAACATCAGAAAACTTCACCTGCCTTCACCAGTGATCCCTCATGTTATCAGTGTACTTTTATAGATGAGGTTTTGTTCCATAAAATGTGACACATGGGCACTGATCAGATGTGTCTTACTGTCAGAAGAAATCAAAACACATTCAGGGTTTTTTCACTGACAGTGAAGAAGATCTGTGGATACTTCAGGGCACAATGACAAGTCGAGAAAAGCAAAGGCTTCTGAGAGATGATCAAGAGAAAGATTGTAGATGTAGACGACGAACGTGTTATGGTGGAGCATCAGTCTAAGTTTGTTTCCTTCTCAGGGCTGCAATCGAAGAGAACGCCTACAACCGCATGAAGAAGGTGGTGAAGTGGTACATCTCTGGATTTTACAAAAAGCCAAAGGTCAGGAGCATGAACATTTATAAGAGACTTGTTGTTGATGAGTATACATGCTTTCTAAACTCATGATGAAAATCATGTCATGCTGGTTTTTAATCCACAGGGGCTGAAGAAGCCTTACAATCCCATTATTGGAGAGACTTACCGCTGCATGTGGCTCCACCAGAAGACCAACAGCAAGACCTTCTATATCGCAGAACAGGTAATAAAAGCTGAACTATGAGCCAAGAAACCTTTGGGTTGGATCATTGGAATACATCGGCTATCTGAGTTGAGATAAATCTCCAGCTGATCGTTTCAAACCAAAAACCTTTAGCTGACTCCATCATTGTGTGTTTCTCTTTAGGTATCCCATCATCCTCCAGTGTCAGCCTTCTATGTCAGCAACAGGAAGGACGGATTCTGCCTGAGTGGCAGCATCCTTGCCAAGTCCAAGTTCTATGGTACGCACACACTCCACCAAACATCACCCACAGGAACCTTCGGTTCACATTAAGAGTACATTGCTCGAGAACATCTGTCCACTGACTGCTGCTGTTTACTTCTAGGAAACTCCCTGTCGGCTATATTAGACGGAGAGGCTCGACTCACCTTTCTCAACCGAGGAGAGGACTACGTGATGAACATGCCGTATGCTCACTGCAAAGGTGCGAGTGCAGCCTGCTCTGCTCTGCTCTGTTTCACACCACGTCACTCAAACACACAAACTTTGATGTTTGCCAGTTTGATCCGCCTTGAAATATTTTCCGTGTGTCAGACTCACAGAAAGGAGACTGATGCAGAGCTAGAACAAATATATGCAGTGAAATGATACAGAGGATGAAGCTTTGACGCATCTGACACGTCTGTGATGGACAGCAAAAAGCTGTCAAACTAATCTGTCAATACGTTACCTAGAGGGATTGTGTGATCTGAACCTGCAGCTTGTTTTGCAGCTGCAGTGCACTCGCTCAGTACTGGACCAATTTGAAACAATCTTCAAAAATTGTCACAAAAATCACAAAGCTTTCTAAAATTGTGTCTACTTTGAGACGTCTGTGCTGACTGAAATTTGTTCTGGCGCTTTTTCCTCCTTGTAGGCATCCTGTATGGCACCATGACCCTGGAACTGGGTGGTCAGATCACCATCGCGTGTGAGAAGACGGGCTACAGTGCTCAGCTGGAGTTCAAACTGAAGGTACTGCTGTAATGTAATGTCAGTCTCTGGCTGATAGAGTAGGATCTGCAGAAATGTTCACAGACGAACTCCTCTGACTCAGTTTCTCACGTGACTTTTTTTTCCTGAATGTCTTACACCACCACCATCTCCATCATTCCTCTCCTTCTCACCCCTGAAAACACCCCATCCCCCAAACAACTGCACCATCCTATCATGAACTAGCGACAGGTACATGTCAGGGAAAGCAAACAGGAGAATCATGATGGATATGTCTTGCAACAGTGATATATTTCTGCCTCATGGAGAAGAGTAAAGAAGAATGAGTACTATTAAGTCCACCGACCATTAAATTGAATTAATTTCATTAACTAAGTTGAATTAGAAGTTAATGTTGGTTGCTAGCTTCATGTGTTTTGTTGTTAGACTGGTTTTAAATTGAAATATATGGCTTCATAACTCTTTAAGCATCCACGACAACACAAACCAAAGCATATTACACCATCTTCAGCGTATGATTGTAGATAAAATGACACATACAAAGCACAATTATTCTTTCCACGGTAATTGCAGTATATAAATTGTGTGCGTCTGTCTCTCCTTCCTTTCCCTCATTCCTCACACCCTTCCTTATTCTTTCCTCGATCCTTCCTCCCTCTCTGCCGCCTCTTCCTTCTCTCCCCTCCAGCCATTCCTGGGCAGTAGTGACAGTGTCAATCAGATCTCCGGAAAGATCAAGCTGGGAAAGGAGGTGTTAGCTACGCTAGAAGGACACTGGGTAAGACGCGCCCCTCACACATTGTTCTAGTCATTAGAAAAATTGTTGTATAACAAACGCTGATGTACACACAATATGCAACGTGCAGGCCTCAGTTAATTTTCAAGAGTAAAAGTGTAAAATATAAAACCGTTAAGCTTTATATAGGCCAGGATAAATGCTGGGGTTATACCAAAGTGGTGTCACCCTCAGACACACCTTTCACTGTGCTCTACTTTGTATCATTCACTGTCTTTAGATAAGTAAGCAGAGCTTTGTGACTTTCCCCTCACAGGACAGTGAGATCTTCATCAATGACAAAAAGACGGGGACGATGGACACTTTCTGGAACCCAACGCCAGACCTGAGGCAGAGTCGACTAATTCGCTGCACTGTCCCACCAGAGGAGCAGGGGGAACTTGAATCTGAAAGGTGAACTGTGAGCAGTGAACTGTGTCAGCAGATCTTTAAACAGTGCGAAAAGGTCACCTCAGTCACTCTTTGGCAGTTTCATTTATTTTAAAGTACTTTTTTTTTTTAAGCTGCTTGTGCAGTTTTCATTCTACCTGCACAGCTTCTGACTTTGTTCCCTTTCAACCCATCAGACTGTGGCAGCACGTGACCCGGGCAATCAACAACAAGGACCAGACCGAAGCCACCAACGAGAAGTTCATCCTGGAGGAAGCTCAGAGGAAGTCTGCCCGCGAGCGGAAGGCCAAATGTGAGGAGTGGATCTCCGCCCTCTTCGAGCAGGACCCCGTCACCGGAGAGTGGCATTACAGATATGCCGAGTGAGTGACTTATCTCAGAGTAAAGTGGAATGACAGACAAAAATAATGTGGCTGCAGCTATGAATACATCATCAGCAACTAAAGAGAACTCAGAGACAGATTTCTAAAAAATGACACGTACATGTCGTACAACGATACATCAGCTTATATTAGTTTTTTAACATAAAGAAACAGATCTCTGTTACGTGGGAGATTTTACACTGAATAACCTCTGGTGTTCTGTTTCTAAAGTACCACACACATAAATCAATATATTATCATTGGCCAGGCTCCATTCATACCTAGGAAACAAAAGCATTCAACAAAAACTGTATCCAAAACAGTCCAATCAATATCAATCATATTCAGTTCACCAAACATATAATGAAAGTTCTGCAGTGATTTTTATGGACACTGATGCACTTTAAAGAAAACATCATGCTCGTTTTAGGAAACAAACAACACAACTGTCATGTTAGATCATGAAAGAAGATCCAGTTGCTTCAACTAGAATCACAGAATTACACTTCATGACCTGAAAACAAGTCTTGGAAGTTGTCCTGCTCACACTTGGTTCAGAACATACTCTGTATTCACATCTTATCACTAATATTAATATAAGCCGGTTTAGTTTGAAACGTCTCCTATTTGTTATCCCATCTTCTACGTTAAATAGTCTAATGTGACAGGGCGCCATCTAGTGCTGATTCTCTACAACTGCTCTCATATTGGTCTTGGTGGTGTTGAACAGTGGATTCTATAAACAGCTTTCAATGTATTATTATTGTGACAGACAGAATGGTCCTGTAGGTGTCAGGTTGTGATGAATAGTGATAGTTTTCACTAGTAAACATGACATTTTTTCTTCCCCTGCTTCTTACTTTCATTCTCTTTCATTAATGTATTCTTTGCCTTTGTCACCTGTTGTGTTTTCTCACACGTGTATCACTTTTTTCCCTCTCCACGTCTCTTCAGCACAAGGCCATGGGATCCGCTCAACGACCTGATCCAGTTTGAAAAAGACGGCTGTATCCAGACCAAGGTCCGACACCGCACCCCTATGGTACGTTCTGGCAGTCTTATTAGTCTGAGTAACCAGGGGCCGCGGAGGGACAATTGCAAGTGCCAGGTAGGTCGTCCCGATCGAAAACCGCCCTTTAAAAAAAAAAAAAAAAAAAAAAAGCAGCTCGCCGCCTCAGCCACCTTCCACGCATCACCTGGTGCACCGTCTTCATTGTGGCTTCTTCTCTTTGTGTCATCGTCACTGTGCCGCCACCGCCGACAACGCCTCTGCTCCTTTTTTTGTCTTTTTTCTTTGTTTTTGTCTCTTTTGTCTTCGTTTTTTCTTTTCTTACCCGGCACCTGCTGTTCTCTCTGTATGCGAGGGAAGGTTGTGTCACTGCATGCTAAAGTAAGTGACTAACCAGGTGTTCTCCTTCCTTTTCTTCACTGGTCAAGAGAGAAAGGATCATTTAGCATGAAGGGCTACATGTGTTAGAAATATTGTTCAACTGCATTCAGTTTACTGTAATATCCTGTTTATTCACACCTTGTAGAATATGAATTAACATAATTATGCACATTATTTAACTCACTAAAACATTGTCTTCTTCTTTCACCTGTGTTTTTATGAGCCTAATTTTACAATAAAAAGTGGAGGCAGCATCTGAAGCTGCAAATCAATTTCCCACTGTGACGTGTCGTAGGGATAACAAACCATGGACAGGGTCTTCAAGTGTGTCTTGAAGATTGTGACACCATCACATACATACAAAGACTAGAAGAGAGAGAATAGCTCTGTTAATCACATCAACAGACCAATCACCACCGTCAACACCAGGCTGCTTCAGGGTGTCAGTCAGCCCTCCGCATCCTTGATCCTTCACCTGTCTTAATCTCCATTTTGTGTTTCTATGTTGTGTTCGCTCACTAAGTCTCAACTTCTGCTGAGCTGCTCCATCTTTGTGTTATGTTGAGAAACTAAAGGCTAATTGCTGCTCATATGTCTGGAGTCTGTCAAACAGTTTCTGGTTTTGTGTATTCAAAATAACCACCTGCCAAGAGCCCTGAGCGAGATGAGTCTCTCTTTGGACAGTCCTTCGGGATCTGTCACCATCAGTACTTTTGCTGCTGGTTTAGTAGAATGATAAGAAGAATTCGCGGTTGGTAAAAATTAATAGAGAAAATTCAGCATTCTTGTTTTTGTGCTGCTCTCCTTGAAGGTCGACGACAAAGACTCCTGAAAAAGTTGAAGTGTTAAGAATGAGAGCTGTAGTCCAGCCTGAGTTTAATCCCTGTCATTGTTTTGGCTTTTGGCAGGTTTGGTTCATTTTGGACACTGGCTGTCGGATGTGCCTGACTGATGAACCTGCATGCCTTGCATATATTGACATGCCAACGTCAGCTAGCATGTTTATGTTTGTGTGTGTGTGTCGGTGGGGTGTGGTGCGGGTTCTTGCAACATGCATCATTTTTTGATCTTATTTATTTGTAGCTGTTGTGCGTGGCCTCCTTTGTTTGACCACTTTCTCTTTGTGTGTGTGTGTGTGTGTGTGTGTGTGTGTGTGTGTGTGTGTGTGTGTGTCTCTTTGCACGTGAATTTAGGTAACGGTGCCAAAGAGGAAACATAAGAGTGACAAGCCCAAGAGCCCAGAGAGCGGCTGCTCTTCACCTGAACCGGACCGCCAAGACTCGTCTGGCAGTGAACGTGAGTCCCACTCATACATACTGACACAGAGACTAACATGTGTAAAACAAAAAAAAAAAAATAGATTTGCTTATTTTGAAATTATACAGTGTGTAACCTTCACAACTATAAAGCATACACTTTTCATGCAGACGTTGCCCTGAATTTGATGAGGAATTAGACCAGCCTGTGAATTTAATGAACAACTTCTCAAGTTTATCAACCAAGGACCAAGATAGAGTTAGTTAACAGCACCCTCTGGTGGTGTGGTATAGAGGTGATGGTGGAGGAACATGCTTGTATTTCATTTGCTTGTGTCTATACACAACATCAGAAGAAACTCCCCGGGTCTCGAAAAGTGTGCACCGCACGAACAAAATTTGAAGTCCTTATTGTGGTCCTGGTCCTTGTAGGCTGTAAATGCCCTAAAAAATAACCCCTCCAAAATTTTCAGAGGTTATGAAAAAGCCATTCAGTTACAAATTTCTTAAATGCCTTTTCAGACATCAGTAGACACTGTTGCCACATTTTTTTGGCCAGTGTGATCCTGAAAACTCTAACTCTAAAATTTTGAACACACTTTATTGCAGGACACAAAAGCAAGCATAACAGTCGGCTGAGGAAAAAAGGAGCAGACCTCAGTGAACTTCAAAGTGCCATTGAATCTATAAAGCAGACGCAGGAGGACATTAACAGGTGAGGAGGGCGTTTGTCTCATTTTACCATACATATGATCCCAAACGTTCCAACATCTACAGATATTTGATGCGTGTCTGCAGGAGCATCAGTGTGCTGCGGAGTCGTGCGGCAGGTCGGACGGAGGGCAGCTCTTTCCTCCAACAGCGTGACTACGTCATCATTGTTTTCCTCATCCTCCTTCAGGTCCTGATCAACTATGTCTTCAAGTAGCAGCCATACACCGAAGAGAGAGAGCAATGTCCTCACACACGCAAACACACTCGCTCGCTCTCTGAACATTAGGTGTCACACTGGGGGACTTAGAGATGCGAACTTTGACCTCTCACAATAAGTGACAGCCCCCTCCAACTCTCTTCTCCTCCGTCTTTATTAAATCCAACCACACAAAAAGAGACTTTTTTTTTTAAATAACTTGTTTATTTATAACCAGTCCATTCCAAAACTCTGGGGAGATCCACAGATTTCAAAGCAGAGAGGAGCAGCGATGAGGAGGTGCTGGAGGTGAGATGGTGTGATGAAGTCTTGACTGCCACTCTGGAGATCACTCATTTGCCTTGATGTAAGAGGCAAAGACAGCAGCCATTTTTTTAAGCTGTTGAGTGTTTTTCGTTTCCGATGGAGTGAAACTCTGTTAATTCACATTTCACCTCAAACGACAGGGAAACTTGTAACACGGAGACGAGTCCCACGACTCAGATGGTAACACAGATTCAAAAAAAAAAAAACAATTTTAATTTTAATGTTTTTTTAATCATTTTTTTTCTTTTCTTGGTGTGTCGAGGGCTGCTTGGAACAAAAAGCGGTGATAAGGGAGAGAAAAACAAAGTGGTCCAATTTATGTGACTTTTATTTTTTTATGATCAGACTTTCATATCGGCTGGGGAATTGGACGAGGAAGACAAATAACACAAACGATATGTCAAAAGGAACAGAAGCTATAATTTCTGCTGTACGATAAAACGTCACCTTTTTGCATACAAAGTCAATGTTTCAAGAAAAAAATTCAGATGTATGATACAATGTTATTGTATACATTAGGTAGCATGTACAGACAGAGGAGTGTGGTTAGGACGTGAGCCCTATGTACAGTATTTTGTCTTAAGGCACAAATGCACTGGAAACATCAGTTCTTTGTGTTGTTGATCCTGTCATTATTTTATTATTCAGCTTAAGAGTGGACATTGAAATACTTTAATATTTCTGCTCTGACAAGCTTTGGAGGTTCAACACAGGCTCCGGAAAAATATGATTTTCTTGTGATTTTCTTTTCATGAGCTTCAGTGACCACTGCCCTAGTTTCAGGTGAAGGGAGTTGATATGTTTTTAATCAAAGTCAGCAAAGCTATGTGATGTACTCTAAAAACTGCCTTCTTAGACCTAATGGCAAGCTGAAGGAATGAAATAAGAAATCAACTTATTGGCTTTCTTGCTGAGAAGATTAATACCATTTACTGGCCTTGGCCTGTCCAAACGTAATCCACCTACAGGTTTCTCCAAAGCTCACTAATTAGCACGTTTGGCCTTGGTTTAATTGTGCACAAAACAAAGTGTAAAAGTGACACATATTGATGTGAAGAGAGTTTCATCTGAAGCTGTTTCTTATCGTCACCGCCAGCTTGCCAGGTCACTGAGCTTGTCACTGAGAAGTGACTGGGCCCAGCTCAAAATTAGCCCAGAACATACAGTCCATCGCCACAACGTGTCATTTTTGCACATTGGTTTTTATACTAATTAAATGAATTAGATACAGGGTTAATTATTGAGCTTTAGCAGTGCTGGGTAGGTGGGTATATTTTCTTACTTTTGGATGGAGTCAGGCTGGCTACTATGCTAAGCTAAACTTTATGCTAAGCTAAGCTGCAAGAAAGTGAATAAGTGCATTTACCAAAGTAAACTCTTATTATTAAATTTGTTATTTAAATTGCAGGTAAGTAAACATGTAGACAAAATATAAAGTGCATAGACCAGCTGTCTCAAGAATGGTCTCCAAATATAAACTCCAGACCAAGCCATGGAAAATAAATTCCTTCACACTCCCTCAGTTATTGACTTCAGCACCATTATAGCTAAATCAAATTCATCGCTTCCAGTGTTTTTGCGCCTCAGCTGTTCACCAGGAGAACTAGAATATATTCTTTAGTAAGCTACTAGTGTGAGGAGGAGATAGACTTTTTCTAATTACTACTATCATCATAGGAAACCATTCCAAATGTACGCAAGAACCAGCCAAACTCAGTGTGTAGAGTAGGAGTTGACCCCGTTCACTGTGTAAATATCCAACGGGGTGACTCGTTCCTAACGAGTAGCGCGTGGCGTTTCAACACCAAGGTTCGCAATACAGACACTCCCGCGCTCCGTGCACAAGCCAGTCTTTTCAACCTTGTGTGTCTTTCTGTCCACTGCTCTGTAGATACACATGGACATGGGCAAAAAAAAAAAACAGATTAGAGGGATACACAATTAGACTCCCATCGAAAATATATATATTCATATGGTATTCACATGTTGCTGTAGTAGTCGCAGAATTAAGAAGAAAAAAAAAATTGGGGGAAATTTTGTTTTAGTATATATTGTGGTTCTTATCTGTTGCCTTCCTCATTGGAAACATGGATGTTGAAATCTGAAAGTCTCAGAAACTATACACTTGACATCAAAGTTCAGAAATGAATAGTGGACATAGTATCCTAAATATAATATGAGACTGACTCAGTTAAGGGCTGTGTTTAGAAACAAACTGGTCCAAGCTAGATTTTTGACGAAAAGGTTAGTTTTGACCCTGCATCTGTTTCCAGTATCAGCCAAGGATGAAGGCAACATATTAGAACCAATACCTGACCTTTTTACCATATAGTCTGTCAGGATTTTAAGATGCAAGTAAGGTATTACTAATTGAGACAATTCAAAAAGATTCCAAAACTACTTATGGACCATAACTGAATATTGATTTTGTATATCTGTTCGCCTGTTCTGATGTTAGCCTTGTCGACGTTTACATATCTGATTGCCTCCGCCGTCAGCAGACTGTTGAGTGATGAAAACTTTGGAACGCTAACACAGGTATAAAGAAAAACTGGTAGCATCGTCGGGAGCCAGCTGTACCCCTGTAAGTTACCCGGCTGGCCCGTGTGTATCTGTACTTGTATTTTGTGTATCCTCATTGCCTCGATTGCTCATCTTAAATAGAGAATCCAGATGTTAGAATGTGGAGAAATAAGTATATACCAGTGCCTTCTAGAGTCGGACTGGGGAGGGGGAAGACAGGGGGTTAGAGGTGATAGGAGGTCAGCAGGGATGCGGTGGGTGTTGTGTGGAGCATACATACAGTACGTAGCCTGAGTCAAAGTCTCAAGGTGAACTAACAATGGAGGGAAAGATCTGGAATCAAAGCATTGGTGGTGGGGGGGGACTTGGACCTGGACCCTGGTGGCAGTTATCATCACTTTAGCGTTTTAGAGCGGACGTGCCATACGAAGCCTTAGAAACGAATCTGACTCCTGCTCCACAGCTCGCCACTCCACCCAGCTCCTGCCTCCCCTCCTGAAGCGTCGCCATAGTAACTTACTCGTAGGTTTCCGGATGCTGATTCCTGCCAGAGGAGAGAAAGGGAGGGAGAGAGACCACTCCTCTCCATTGTCGTCCTTGTCCCTCTCTCGCTCTCTCACACACCAAATTCAGATGGAAGTACACATCTCTGCTGTCTGTTGTTGTTGCTGTATCTGTAAAATAATGTTTTATTTATTCCTCTTTTGTATGTTGGTTCATGTTTAATTTTTTTCTGCTTGTAAGATTAGATCACTGTTCTCTTTTCTTGTTTAACATTTTTCAACGCTGATTTTAAAATCACACTCTGTTGGTTTTATTCCACTCCTCGTCACTTGACGACACACAAGAGACTGTCCTCAACATGTGCACACTGTCAATGTCAACTGCCCCCACCCCCAACCCAACACACACACAAACACCTACACCTACCCACCCTTTTGCCTATCTGAGTACCTGAATATATTTACTGTATTTCCATGGCAACTATAACTTCCTAGAAGTTTATAGTCACATGTAACATAACAGAGAATAAAAACAATTGACACACCAGGGTCTTCTGTCTGTGTTTTCGTGTATAGATAGATAGATAGATGGATAGATTATTGATATTACACAGTGACATTACTGTGTGGATTGTCCAAACAAAATATTCCATTACAATTAGAAGCAGTCAAAGTGTAGTTTTGTAACAGACCAAGACAATAAGTCATCATGCACATTTCTAAATTAGATGCTGAGTCAAAAATCTTGGCCAAAATTCAGGAAAAAAGATTTGAGCTAAATCATGAAAACCAAATGGAAGAAAATGAATGAATAGCAATAAGATAAAAAGAGTAAACTGACACAGCCCTGACACTGTATGAGGGTGAGACATGGGACAAAGAGAATTGGTTTTAGGATTTTATAGATTTAAATCAGATTTGTTTAAAGTTCAATCTTCAGTTAAACTTTAAGTTAACTGAAGCATTTTTTATGTCATTTAAAATTTCCCACCATAACAAACCATATTTTCCTTCTATCCAATAAGCCAAGCAAGAAAAATAAGGAAAGATTTCTTCCCCTCTTGATTCAGTTGCAGAGAGTCAAAAGTATGGAACTAATTTTTAATACCTCATGCTATTTTTTTCAGTGATCTACTTTCTGTACTAAAGGATTTATTTGTCATTGATAACAAGAATGTATGCTGTGAAATGCAAGGTGGTGTACTCTTAAAGATCCAGTAAGTAGGATTTAGTGGCATCTAGTGGTGTGGCTGCGATTTGCAACACCCTCCGTTCACCTTCCTCTTTTCTAGTGTCACAATAGTGGCCTTGAAACATGCAAAAGATTCACCAGAGCCAGTGTTACGTTTGTTTACTACTTTAGAAACATGACAGTTCAACATGGCGGACTGTGTGGAAGATAACCCTGCAGCATCTGCACCTCATTCTGAGCAATATTCTGTAAACAGAGCCTGCTAAATGTTAACAGACTGGACCAGACTGGAATATATAATGCCAATATAGAGCCCCCAATGTATTATGGCACTTATAAGACAGTGTTATCTCAATATACATTAATCATACAATGAAATAATGGTTATAATTCCATTTGGTTTATAAGTGACATTTTAAGGGAGAAAACCACCACACGTTATAATGTGCAACATTCTTAATTGTTTGAACATTTAGTTCACTGTAAAACAGCTCAGCCACCATTAGGGGGAGATCAAGAGTCTTCAGTGGGTTAGAGCTGGTGAGACTTGTCATTGTGATTTCCTGAAGCACACATTAAAGTACATCTACATCCACCTTTCATCACCTTCAACTGTTTTTTTTTTCTAATAATCTGACACTTACAGATGTTCGAAGCTGGACACGGATCAGCCCTTCAGCAGTTAAAGAGCACTTGAGAGATGCACTTAACCTCCAGCTATTCCAGTAACAAGAGGTAGAAGCAGCAGCATGAAGGTAAGAAAAGGATCAAGGTTTGTCTTCCCACATCATCATTTCAGTGCCAGTTTATTTACATGTTACAGGTCAGTACAAAAGACGAGATAGAATACGGGATATGTGGTCTGTGACATATTTAAGGTATTAAAAGTGAAATCTGGAAACATGGAAGAACACATAAAACAGAAAACACATCTCCTGAATGTAAGAAAACCAGGAAGAACACCCATCCACTGTCCTTGAATTTCACAAAACTGCATCTAGAACATCTTTCCCCTTGAAAATAATGTCCAGTTGAGCTTGAGCAGCCCAAGTCTACCCAGACAATCGTCTGAATCCTCTGCCCAGGCGTCTCCAGTGTCATTTCCTCAGCCAAGGACGTTGACAAAGGTTGATAGAGCAGAACAGTCCTTCCTGTCCATCTCAGATAACAACAAAACATCTGATATCAATCCTCACTCTGTCCCTTCCCTACTCCGCTGCTTTGCGTCAACACTGGTGCTGCTGGAGGGTGGAAGGGAAAGAAATGAGAGAGAATGAAAAGGAAGGAGGGAAGAAAGAAAAGCACAAAAAGAGAGAAATAGAAAGGGAACAGAGGAGGCAAAGAAAGTGATTGGCAGGGAAGACAAAGGGCAGAACATTAGGTGGAAGGAGCAGAGGAAGCAAACAGGAGAAATTAAGCATGGAAGGAGGGGTGAGGGGGGAAGGAAGGGAGGGAGTGACTAAAGGATGAGCAGAAAACAAGATGGGTGGCAGGAATTAAGACAATGAAGGCAGCATAGAGACGACATGAAAACAGATGTGTTTGAAGCTTGTTTCACATAAAGACAAATTCCAGTCAGTTTATCAGAACTGAGCATCATTTTTCATTTTCTGTATTGAAATAGTTGATTAATAGTTCTTTAAATAACACATCTTCACTTTCTTCCTTGTCATTCTCACATATGAAGTTGCTAATTGAAGTACAGGAAGGTTATCAGTTTTCCATATATACAGCTCCTATGCTAGAAACCCAAAAACACTGGCTGTAGGCCCCAGAGGCTAAATTGTCATCATATATACTGTAAGCTTTCATCTACCAACATGAGCCCTTCAGAAGACATGAAGACAGCAACAACTCCATCCTAATCCTCCAGCGCCCAAGAGGTCCAAATGAATGGCTCAGTAAGGTACTGTATCCATCAGAGCTATTTTGCTGAAAATAGCTGCCTGCTGCTCCTTATCAGATTATCATATCATTGTGTGTATGCGCTTACGAACGTTCCAAGCAATTCTGATGATTAGTCTAATGTGTGTGATGGACACCAGAGAGGATCAGGGAGGACTGGAATATAGTTACAGTCGCTAAAGGAGTGGACCGTTGTGAATGCTGTCGAAATGTAGGTCATAAGAGAAGACCAGACCCTCCTCGATGTCCGCAAACAACCCCAACTTCAGAGAGAACCAGTGTATACTGCAAGCTAGACTCAGATTTAGAAGGTAGTACATGAAATAAACAAAGCCAGAGCACAACAGGTAGAGTATCATAGTGTAGTCCATGAATCCACCTGGATAGTCTCAGTTTCAGAGACATTTCATGCTGACTCTGGCGGTTTGCCTGATTGTCGGATTGGTGGCCACAGTGTGATATCTGGATGCGTTTTTCCTCCCCAAAGTTGGATTTGTCTCAAGTTCTACACTGCAGGATGTTTTTCGGTGGACACCCCTGGACAACTGCCAGTCAAATGAATAAAAAAACGTGTTTTCGCCGCAGGACCGGATCCTGTCTGAATGTACCCTAAGACTGCACAAGAGGACTCTCTTTGGGTTGTTCAGGAGACTCTTCTTAACATTGCGACGATTTACTCTTTTCCCATCAGCAGACAGGGTGAGATAGATAATCTCTTGACTGAGTGTCTCCTCCAGCTGAGCCACAGCTCTCCCCACATGATGAGTAAACTTTGACTTTTTTCCAATCCTCAGCATGTGGAACAGTGTTCAAGGATGGGATGTTTTGGAGTAGCTGGAGGTGGTCTTTGGTACATGAGAGCTGTTCCAGCTCAGTGCTTCTCTTCACCAGCTCAGAGATTTCATCTTCCAGCTCTTTGACGAAGCCTTCAGCCTCTTTCTCCGTTGTTTTTTGTTTTTGTTCAATCATATCAGTGAGCTGAGGTAGGCTTTTCTTAACACGCTGGATCAGAGCAGAGAAAACCTGCACGCTGTCTGCTGTCTTCTTGCTGAGCTTCACTGACCGTTTGATCTGTTCAATCTATGGTTGTATCTCCTGGATCATCTGCTGAAGATCAGCTCTGTCTTGCCTTGCTCAGCCTTCTTTCTGTCATATTCCTGCACAAGAGGAACAATACGATATGTTTTGTGATCTGTTCAAACGCACACCTGACACACACACACACACACATCTGGTCAGTGTTGCAGAACAACTCCAGAGGTCTCTCATGCTTCTTACACATCCTGCTTTCTGGGATCAGCTCATGTCTTTTCAGGTCTGTGATTCTATGATGAAGTTCCAGGTGAGTTTCACAGTGAGAGTCCGGACAAACCAGACAGGACTTCAGAGCAGCACACACATCATAGTGAACATCTCCTGCTTTGGCTTGTTGCTGCTCTGAGCTGCTGGTGATTTCGTTCATACCTGTCTGCAGTAACATACAGCTCTGTCGAAATGTAACATGAACATCCCACTATTATCTGATGCAGCTCTTGCACAAGTCGTGTCCACGTGGTATGGTGACTGGATCAGTGATCCCATCAAGACAGACTGAACGCAAAAACTGATGTTCAGAGAGGAGACTGCTGGCTGGTCAGGGCAGGGAATTTCCCATCTCAGAACAGCTATGTTCATGTAAGTTCATTTAATTTAATTTACTGGTTGAAGATTTTGTTTTACTGATGAAGCATTTGCTGGACAAATTTTCTATTTTTGTTAGATGGGACTGAAGGTTTGTGTCAAATGCAGTTCTCCTGATGCACAGTGTAACCTGGTAAAGTAATGTAACATTGAAACATTCAGTCTTTCTGGTAGTAGTGCAGATTTGTAAAGGATTGTAGTGGCATATCACTGGTTCAGTATAAATATAAAGTTGAATTACAAAACTAGACATGGCATAAAATAGTAAATTTCTGTGCTCAAATAGTTATGGTAATAAAATGAAAAATGTCAAGTGTTACCCATGCGGAGACCTAATCACGTTTTTAGTCATGGCCTCATGCTAAATGTCAAATGTCATTATGGTCTTATGGTTTTTGAGATGTCCAGTTAAGCGATGGCCAAAGAGGATCAAAAACACAAGTGGATACAGAGAATCTGTAATCAATCTGTGTCCATCCAACACTTAAATGTAAGACTGCATAAACTCTCAAAACATGTGTCATCTTAACATAAAGTCAGGATCCAAAGCAGCACCATTCGACATTTGCCACCAAGCTCCTCTCGCTTTCAGGGTGAGGTTGGCACCTCACTGACAGCATAAGCCCTCCTTCATCTGTGCTTTGTTCATTTAGAGCTATGACATTTCAAGAAAGCTCAACAGTATATTCCAACATCCTGACAAAGCTCCCTCCCCCTGTTCCCAATCTCAAGAGATCCAGACACACTGCAGCACTCAGCTGTCCAGCCAAGCTCTCATTGTTAATTTATGTAAAATTCTCCAGCCTCCCTCCCTTTTTCTGAGCTTCTATCAAACAAATGCATGAACGCAAAGTTCGACTCGCACCCATGTTTCAAAAATAAAGTCAAGCTATTGCCACACAATATGTGGATGTATCTCTTGTTGCTAACATGGAAACAATCCTAAGCTAATCCTCAAGCTAATGCTAATGAAAGAGCTGTTCATATGCTTCGTCAGCACAACTGATGGTCTTCTTTATTCGATCTATTTAATCTACAACCACTTTACTCTTCCTTGACAAAGTTGCCTCACTCCATGACGGTTTCTGTTTTCACAGCTACCCTTGCTCGTGTTTCACCTTTCCCCCTGTATCTTCACGCTGACTGTGCCTGTTGGTTTGACTCTCCTGAGCTGCACTTTTACACTCTTAAAACTTCTGCTACGATAGATGTGGTTAATAAGGGTATGCTGCAAAGATAAGATTGGACCATTTATTTACCTATGACTTTATATCTAGCTTTTGTGCAACTGATAGGACCACATTTCAAGGACCACATTAATGAGGCAATTTGAGAGAAGAAGAGCATCAATTTACCTCGCTGCTTTGAAGTCTCATATCATTAAAGTCTCTGAATGTTCTTAACTAACTGTGAGCTTGTCTTCTGAACTTGCCTTTTGACATCCGTTGAAGGTTATCATCAACAACTGGACTTGCTTAGTTTATTGAAGTCATGGATGGAGTCACATGCCTCTAAAGGCATCAACGACACCACAGGGACTCCGAGGTGTTAGTGGTTAGAGAGGTCATCATTCAAGGTTATTCTAATTTTCTAACACACGTAATCAGCATCTCGGTAAATGTACAAGTGTTAGCCAGCTGCCTACAGCTGCAGCAGAATGAGAACAAACTGTGCATGAAGCCTGCGCGTGAATCACGTAGAGCAACAGGAAGAACAGTACAATGACCACACCACAACAGATGACAAATGCACAACAGACATATAAAATAATCTACGACTAAACTAAGGTATGAGTCTTGATAAGATGCTCATAGAAATAAGTTGGTAAATCACGTGACCCATGCAGTATGAATCAAAATGGTACAAATATTAATAAATCACAAGTAAATGTTCATTCATAACCAAGCCAAGCAACGGGAAAAAAGCGCATATAGCAAGTTAGCAGCACGTTAGCAAAGTAATAAAAATGATCATAATTAGCAAATGTATTTTGTGCTTTTTCACGACCAGGTCTTTGAGAAAGTCTCACAGTGTAAAGCACGCCTGGACTGGCTGAAAGAGCTGCTCCTGTAGGGGGTTCACGCTGGCATCAAAGTGTGTCATAAGGATATTAATCCTGAATGTTTCGGATGACATGTTTGCTCACATATTTCTCTGGTTGTGTGCTCAATCATAACAAACATCCACTCCAAACAAGCGTTCTCACCAGCATACTGAATCCACATTGGATGCTGGGGCGTCAGTTGCTGCCCTCAGAAACCTGGGAGACAAAAGTAGATTCAACGTTTACCACTCTGGTCTTTTCTGTTAATGTTCAAACAGCCTCAGCCAGGATGAGATATGAACCAACACTTTTTTCAGTCAATATATATCGACACAGTTTTTCCTGTACTTTTCCCAACCACAGGATAAATATATCTTCATCATCTCCATTAAGCCTATGGAAAATGTTCTTCGGAATATCTCTAGAAAGAGCAGTTTTCTTTTCTAAGACAGATCTAAACATGGCACATGGACATGTGGACAAAGCCTCCAGAGAGAGCAAAGCTGGAGCCAAAACCATGCTGTAAAGTTGCTGTATTTAAACGATCTTACAATTTTTAAACATGTCTGTGATCAGCTGATGGGTGTTACTTTTCGTCACCCCTCCTCTCCCTTCCACCTCCTCCAATCACAGCCTCTCTCTTTTCATCCAAAAATTAAATTTGTTTCACCATGATGCTGAATGGGAGAATTGTCGCTGTTGCTAGGATACATCATCCTGACGACTGGCTGGCTTTCCTTCAAGGGGAGAGGGGACCAGGGAGGGGCGGGCCGAGCATATAAAGCAGGGAGGGTAACGAGGAAAGGAGTAGAAGGAAGTGGATGTATATTGGAGGGAAGGTTGCAGGGAAAGGAGAAGGTGGCAAAGAAGGAAAAAATATTGGAGGAGAGTGATGAGAAGGAAGGAAGGAAAGAGGGCATACAAACAAAAAAGTGAAAAACTTGAAATTAGGGAGAGAATAGGGGAAAAAATGGGGGGTGAGAGGGCACAAGGGAAGGAGGAAACGAGACGAGAAGAAAAAGGACACATAAGAGGGAGAAAAGGAAAGACTGGGAAGCAGGAAAGGAAAGAGAGAGAAATGAGAACACAGGAAGCAAAGAATGCAGGAAGAACAGAAGGAAGAGGAAAGGAAAGAAGAGAGTGAGAAAAGTTGGAGGGAAGGAGACAAAAAAAGGACACAGCCATCGGGGATGATGTGGGAAACACCTCGTGTTTTGTTCATCATTGTGTAATCTGCTTTCCTCTCCGGCTGTCATCGTCCTGTTTCCTCTGACTCCTCCCCCTTGGCATTGTCCTGACAACGGGTCGTCAGACTGATGATGCTGGGCGTGACTCCACGTTAACGCTCTGCATCAGTGAACACTGAGCGCCGTCTGTGTTACACTGTATAAAAGAGGTCTGTTAAAACTGCTGCTGTATTTACATGAAACATGACACATCCAGACTTGTGTCTCATATGAGGAAGTAATGCATTATTTATTTATTTATTTATTATTGGAGACTGATGAATATATACACCAACTGTGCTGTTGTAGCTGGTAGACATGCAAGAACAGTTTGAACTGTGTGTACCTCAACAATGAAGAATTAATAGGACTAATAGGACTAATAGGTTTAATAGTATGTAGTGATAAAATGTTTCTGTGTCTGTCATGAGGCCATCATGCAGTTAAGTTATCCACCTGTTTTAATCAACATTTTCAATTTCTTTACAGAAGGCTAAAGTCCTTACTGCAGACCTGGGCTCAATTTCTGCATGTTAGCCCTTCACTTTTCTATCTCTCCAGCTGTTGCTGTCAGATGAAGCAGAAAATGCAGATACATTACAATAACAACAAAAAATTATATTCCAAAGAAAAAATGTGAAAATGGTCAGCTTATCGGTGCAACAGAGACAGACTTAGTGAATCAATCCACCTGAGTTAAGCATTCACTAAGAGAGATGAGAAATGAGACCAAACAAAGAGAAATGTCATGTCCATCATTCACGTCTTTTTCATTCCTGATGCTTTTGAGTACATTGCTTCATTGCTCTCCTTCTGAAATGGTTTAAGGCACCTGACTGGAGCTTTAAAGCCACTAAGTGTTTGTCTTGATGCACCTAACTGGACGGAAACACCTATTAGTTTTGATTTTCATTGATTCGTTCATTGTGAAAATTTGCACTAAAACTTTATTTGGATTAAAACTTGTCCAGTGTCGTAACCAGGAAGTTCTTTCTCTTCCTGCTCATCAGTCTGTTTTTTGGGTTTTTTTTTTTTTTTTACAGCTTGTAAAAGCTGTACATGAAGAGTAAAGGACCTCCAGGATGGCCGTCAGAGGGTGTGTTATGTCACCCGAAAGCCCTTTGCCCACTTTGGCAGCTGTATTAGCCGGGAGGCTTAAATGGGTTAACAGACATAAAATGAGGTAATCCGCAGTGCTTGCAGTGCGGCGGGATTGGTGAGGTTGCACTGGGTGCTGGCTCAGCGTTGTGTTTATCCCCCTGTGGAATCGACAGAGCATAAAAGAACTGCTGCAGCGAGCCGCTCTCATTCACAGCAGGATTAGCGGAGCATTTAGTCGTCTTTTTATCATGATTTTCTTTTTTCCCTTTTTTTTTCGCCCTCCGCCTGCCCACGACAACACAGACATGAGCACATTACCGAGCGACCTAGCTGACTCTCCATATAACCAGCTCTTTGCACTCCACCCCTGCCTTCTCTTCTCCTCCTCCCTCACATCTGGGTCAGAGATAAGAAAAGTGTGAAGTGTAAATTAGGCAGCGCCCATAAAGTGCAATACAAGAGCGAAAGCCTGTTTTACGATCGTTTTCCATGGAGATGTTCTTCGGTCTAGGTTTATTTCACTGAATCTTCCTCCTTGGACATTTTACGACCCTCCAACATTGTGTGACAAGACATTATTGCTACCAATGAGGTGTTGGTGTTTGCGTCTCTCCGTTCCATCATCCTTTCTTCAATGCATGCTTTAGATAGTGATGGTGTTTTTTTCCCCCCTCTTGTCCAGGTTGGCAGAGCCACGGCTATTTTTAGACAGAGGAGTTGCTTTGGGGAACCCCTATAAGTACAGCTTCCTGCCTCTCTGTCTCTCCCTTCTGTCTCTGAACAAAATGCACTGTCATGCACACCTTAAACACAGATAGGCTCTCACACAGGGTAACCTCTTCCTGGGTTTTCCCCGAGGCTATGCTGCATGTACGTTTTTTAATTTGCAGTAAGCAGCCAGAATCCTGTGATAAGTGTCGTTTTCGCTGAAAAATGAGTGCTGACAGCTAAAAGTGTGGCTAGTACACGCTAGTACAAGCAGGTATATGTATTTATTCAAACATATGCACTGCCTCAGGACCATCTGTTCACAAGCACAGATGATGTTTATCCTTTAAATGTGACATTTTGAGCTGACATTAGCCGAGACAGCTGACAAGCTCAGACGTTTGCACTTGGCACACAGCCGCTGATGGACATACAGGAGCTTGTTGTGCTCTGACATTAATATCAGCTGCTCGTGCAAATGGTATTTGACTGCAGAATAGCTTGGGACAGGAAATATCATGCAAATGCCCAAGCATTTCATTTGCATGCGTGTGTGTGGGAAAGTTAAACACAGATGTCGAGTGATTGACAAGAAATGATGGGATTGCGGGATTTTGATGTGTTCTTAGCGCTGACTGACAGAAAACCCAAACTTGACACCATTCTGAGATGAGTTGAGATGAGTTTCTGAGTTTGTAAAGAGTTTGTGCATGAAGCATTTTTTCGGACTTTAAACAACGTTCATGCAGCATCCGAGTGCTACGTCTGAACACCAGAAAGTGAAACTGCTTTGTTGTTGAGAGACAAGTGTAACGTTTCTTAATGAATTCTTAATCTTATTGAACCAATGATCCACCAAGATACTCCACAGCCGAACAAGACAGACAAAGATCCTACAGCCATGCAAGAGCATGTTGCATGCGCTAAATGCTAAGTGCTCAGGATGCTAACAAGTCTACAATTGCAATGTTTGCATGCTGATGTTTTGTAAGTATAATTCTCACCATCATGACCATGCTGACGTTAGCTAATTAGAACCTAACGCAAAGTAAGCTGAGGTGAAAGGGGATGAGGATGTATTGGAGAAATTCTGACAATCCAGTGACATCTCAATAGCTCAATAGTTGTTAAGATATTTATTTAAAACCATTAATGTCAACCTCCTGGTGGCGCTAGAGAAAAAGTCAAGGCATCACCAGAGTCATCAGGATTTATCATGAATGTTAACATTTTGTGCCAGCCAAAGGAAGAGATTTGAGATCGTTGACCAGATGAATTAAATTTTGGATCAACTGTTGGTGCTACATGAAAAGTTACTTTGACTTTCATGGCAATCCATCAGTAGTTGTCGAGATATATAAATCTGAGGCAAAGTGGTCCCACATTAACTTTCCTCGCGGCAGGAGCATAGCTAAAACCCTTCCATATTTAGTAGTTGATTCCATAATCAGCGGTTTGAAGTGGGACCCAGGTCTGTAGGTTATGGATTACATCTGTCATTATCCTCCTGACCCAGAAACATTACCAAAGACAAATTCTTTGCATACATTGCCCCTCTCTGTTTCATTAATAGACTCCCAGGCCCTGTCTCAGGTTCCCCTCATTTAGCTTTCCATCACCATAAAAACAAAAGCAGACCTAATGGTGGCGTAACACAGCACAGTTTGTTCAGATACAGTTTCACCACTGCAGCGTTTTTTTTAACAGAGGCCTCAAACACTAAGTTCCTTGGGTCTGCACATCCACACCCGGGAACTGTTTGTCTGGTTTGATGACCTTTGACTTCTGAAGGATGTTGGAGATGCATTGAGACTCTTTTTATGATGAGTTGCATCTCCTGTGCTGTCACAGTCCATCTTAAAAAATATGTAGCTTAAAATATCTACCGCTCTGTCGTCTCCTTATTTCTTCGAGCCAGTTATCATCAACAGATTACAGATCCTGTGTGGGCGATAATGTGTCTGTTTTCTGTGAAAGCTGCTCCAGCTATTTGCCACCCGAGGACACAAGTTACCGCACTCTTGTTGTAATGAAGTATTTCCAAGATAGGACAAAAAAATGTTCTCAATTTTTAATGTCACCAAGGTGACACCATCCTTGACATCACACTAGAAGTATATTAAAAATCTCCAGATAAATATTACATCAGCTCTTAACTGTAAAGTACCACATCCCCCCTTCACCACACTGCAATTTGCCTAATCTCTGCAGAGCATTTTGCCGTCTTTCTGCTTTTTGTTTCAGTTTAATGTTTAATCTTCCACTTGCCTTTTCACTCACTCTTGTCTAACAACAACAGACAGCTATTTCCTTTGACGACCAAAAACAAAGCTAAAAGGACAGCGAATACTTGGTGTCTACAGAAACAACTCCAACTGGATGCTAATGTTGCTAAGTTTGGTAACATGTTAGCCAAAATAAGTTTATAAGTGATAAAATGCTAACATTGTTTTTACAGTGTGCTACATAGCCCAAGTGGCTAAAAATGATGAAAGCAGCTCTGAATATACCCCAACTTATGAATTACAGATTCAAACAAGAACAAAGGTCTTGCTAATATCAGCATTCTAACATGCACACAAGGACAATGCTAACATCCTGACATTCAGCAGATATGAATGTTTGTCACGTTCCGCATCTTAGTTTAGAGTACAACACAGCTGAAGCTCATGGGAATGTCATTCATTTTGCATTGGCATTGGTTTGTGACAGAAATGGTTCAGAACTACAAATGGCAACCTCATGGTGGCACTAAATACATAGGAGATCTCCGAGGTCACTCATCCTCTGGGGACTATGAATGCCTGTACAAAATGTAAAATTCATTCAATACTTGTTGAGCTACTTCTGTCAGGACCAAAGTCATGGGTCAGCTGACTAGCCCAACATTGCCATCCCCAAAACCATGTGCTCAGTGTGGAAAGGACTTGTATAGATACTAATTCCTGTTTGGCATCATGTGTTGTAGTTTACCCATGTGTAACAAACCTCCCTCAAAAATAAATGTCCTGAGGTTTTTCCATGCTAACCTGTTTAAGCCAGAATACTCACAATTAGAAGTTACTCTGTTTATGTGCACTGACTTCAAACTAGTCTGGAGGAGAAAATATTAGTCTGAGTAAACAACCTCTCCTTGTCTCTCTCCTGTTATTGTCTTTCTTCATACTGGCAATCTCAGGCTGCATTAGGTGAGCGTGCTGCTATAAATAGAGGAATCACTTTCACATCGCCGGTGAAAACTGATTCCTTTTGTGTTTGAGTTGTTGACATCTTTCTGTCAGTTTGTGATCATGACTAGGATTCTTTTGTCTCACCTGCCCAGACCTCAATTCCTGTATCATTGCATCATATTTATATATCATATCTCTGTAACATTATTCAGCAAATCATACTTATAATAAACCTGACAAAAAATGGCCTCACCACTGGCCTGATTTATATTCAGCCCCGAGGAGTTTTTTGTACTTCCTCTGCCACAAGACAAACCTACAGAGAACTGTTCTGTCATACAACAAATGTGAAAAAAACCCTGACATATTCGCTCCCATCAAACTCCCAGTTTGTCCTTTCAAACCTCTTTGCTCCTGCCCACTTTCTACCCACTAATGAACTCCCTGAATTGTCTGAGTCTCCCCTCCTGTACTCATGCCGGCTGAAGGTTTCTCCCACTTAGCTTCTGTGTATGATTGTTGCCTGACTCCTAACAGCTTTATTTGCATGTGCTGTCACTGAGACTGATGGCTGAAACAACAGAAGAGGAGGATGAGGAGGAGATGGAGGAGGAGGAGGAGGAGTGGTGGGGAAGGGGGTGGAGGGCGCATCAGCAATCAAAGGAAGCCAGGCGATGACTCAGAGATTTTGAAGCACTGCCTCCTCTGGTTGCCAGCCTGCCTGTCTGTGTGGCCGACAATCTGCTGACTCCTCAGCACCTTATCAGACTCCTATGTTGGTCTATGCTCGGTCTGGTTACGCTCAGTCCTGACTCAGACAAAAACCTCTTTTAAGGACTGGCATTTGTCAGTTTAGGTGCTAAGTCTATTGCCACAGATACAGAATTTTATCATGCAGAAAAGGGCATTTTATAAGCCGATGCATCTTCTAATATAAAGTGTGGCTGGAAGAGCTCACAGTCATGTCAAACACGAAAGGCGAAGAGCTGAAATTTGTGAATTCTCTCTCCTAAATAACATTAAGTATACATGCTTCATGTTGCCCCATCATAGTTAATCTATGATGGGGGCATTTGCTTCTTGTACAACATGGCCAAGGGCAATTTTTAAAGAAATAGTTTGACATTTGTCAAAATGTGTGCGTTAGCATTCTTGCAGAGAATTCTCCCTGTCTCCCCCTGCTGGCAGTGAGATTGATTCTACAAGCACCGTCAACGTGCTAGTGATAATAATGCTGTAGCCTGCTCCGTCGCTATACTTGCTCCGTCTTCAGCTCTGGCAAACCAAACGTTGCTAGTTGATGTGAAACACATCGCGACTGGTGCGCTAGCGTGGGAATGTTGCCACAGACACCAGATTTAAAAACTCCAGAGAACTGAACCCAATGGTGATATGCTTAATCAGCATTGTGTGAACCCGTTTGGCAAGGGCTTAAAGGTAACGGATGTTCATTTGTATGTAAAAAGTCCTGCACTGCAGGTTTAAGTTGCTAAGAAACCACAGAGGTACTGAGCAGAGAGATTAACTGTTCTAGTTACGCTACGTAACTCCCTCTAAAACTTTTGTTTTTGGCTTATTTTAGAATGAAATACATTATATATTTACACACACACACATTTTTATTTCCCAGGTTCCTCTGTGTCTACTAGAGAGTTATGTCATCATGTGTGTTCCTGATCAAGCTGACGACCTGTGAAAGCAGGAAATGGTGTGATTCTCAGCTCTGTACTGAGGTGTCGTCCGCTGTCTGTACCAGTCAACAACAAACCACTGCAGCTGTCCGCTTCTGAAATCATCACTGTTATCTCGACTGATGGGTGTGGAGTTTAAGCATGTGGACTTCATATCATCAAGTCACAGAGAAAATATCTCCACCAGTATCTGCTGTTCAGGCGTCCATTACCAAGGCACTGTGAGCTTGGAGTCAGACACCAGCTGCTTCTGAAGCACGACACTGCTGCGAAAGAGAAAAATTGTTCGTTTAACCTTCCTTTGATGAAAATGTGTGTAACTGTTAGAAGTGGGTTGAAAGATTTTTGTTATCTGACTCTCTCCAGCAGGTGATATCTTTTGCACAAAGGATGAAAAGTAAGAAAGATGAGACGTGGGATCTGTGCATAAAGACCTTCTAAAAACAGTCCATGAATGAAAGCGAGAAAGAACAACGATGACACGAGTGACATTGAACTCTCAAACAGACAGAATCATCTTTATAGTCAATGATGTCAGCAGACAACAGTGATGAAGCTTTTTTTCAGGGCCTGCTGAGAATCTTCAATGTAGGGGGCAAGACTCACATTTCTTTGCAGTTATGAACTATACATTATTAAGAGTGGAATTATTTGTTCAGTGCCAAATAAAGAAGTTTTTTTTTTAATCAATAAATATATATATAAAAATCTGTATGTTTAAAGGGATACACCCTTGCTTGTTAGGCCATATTCTAACAAAGTGAACCCTTCAGTTATTTTCATTTTATGTAATAGTATGCTGCTATATTTAGGAGCTGAAAACAGCAGTAAACCCCTAAGTTCCACCGGGCATGGCTCTTTGACATTGTGACGCTGTTTTGGTCCTTTCTCTAGGAGTGTTTCAGAAGCGGAGTGTGTTGCCTCCCTTTCAATGGCTTGCTTCTACCACAAGTAAATAGCAGCAATGTCAGTCAACATAAAATTTAATATGAACAAAAATGACAACAATTCAACTCATTTAAAAAGAGCTATACTAGACATGACTAGCTAGACATGACTACTTGGATAGCAGTGAGTTACCATCTTGGAATAATGATTTTTTTTTCTGCTCTTTCCATTCTGTTGACATTATATTAACATAGCATTAGCATTAACATTAGCATTAGCTAAATGCTAACATGCTCCCAATGACAGTCACATGTTTAGCAGGTATAATATTGCTAGATAGTTGTTAATGGCCACTTCATACAGACTCTGTGTCAGGGGCCATCTGGCTGTACCTGTACTGTCTGTCTGTCTGTCTGTCTGTCAAGCTAACTATGTTGCTAGCTATGTCTCACAGGTCTTGCACAGGTCATACAGAAGTAATAAATAGTTTATTTCCATGTATTAATGACAAGTTCAATTTAGGACAATGCAGTAATAGTTCATTGGCAGCAGCCTCATTCTTTCCTTTTTCATCATGTAAAGGCAGGGTCTGTTGTTGTATGGGACAAAAAGAGATTGGTCGAGGACTGACCGACCTGTCTTATGTTACAGACTGATGAACAGATGTGATGTAAGATGTAGAAATGTCTGTCATTGTCGGTGGAAGGCTGTAAGCTGTAACAATCAATGGTCGGATGACTCAGTGATAGTGGAGGAAGTCCATGTAGGAGGAAAGGTTAAGAGAGGACACCGCTGAGAGCTTTTGGACTGGGGAACCTTTTCATTAGCAAAGCTCCAGATGCTGCTGTGGTCATGTGGAGTACGGTGGCTAGATACTTCAGTACAAATGTCAGGATTAGAAGAAAGGCAGGAGATTATTTTGATTGAATTTGTTGGACAGCATATGGTGCAGACTGTATAGAAAGGTGTGTTGATAGATTGAGATTCCATGTTGCATTAAAACACAGGACATCAAGAAAGAACTGATTAAAGGAGAGCACAAACCTCAAAACCATCCATGACTCTGGCCCTACTAGTTCACCCAATACATCGTACACTGGGTTGAATATATGCTGCTGGGTGACCAGCATCTATCTTGAAAGTGAAAAAAGGGTAGCAGAAGCTTGAGGAGGAAGAGATACAAAAATGACATGTAGTTTTGGAATAGCAGAGACTATTTTTAAGGTAGTGGGTGATGTGTGCACAGCTAAAAATGAATACATGGGTTCACATCTGAAAGAGTTCCAACAGTGCTTCTATTACGCTGATTTAATGGTTGTATTGTTAAAATGTGCAACCAAGGTGTGAGGACAGAACCAGAATGAGAAGTGCTAAAAATATCCATTCTGAAGCTGTGCTGTATGCTTTATGTTGTAGAGTGTGTTTTTTCCTTTAAGGAGGCAGAGTCACCACATGACCAATGTTACAAAGCAATCAATGGATTAATAGAGAAAAAAATCAGCAGATGAATCCACAATGAAAACTAGTAGTGAAATCCTGATTTCACATTAATGCATGACTAATTGTGTTCTGATGATGCAAGATATAATAAAACAGTCACAGAAATTACAAATTGATGGACCAGTGTGTAGGATTTGGTAGCATCTGGTGGTGCAGTTGCAGAGTGCAACTGCCTCGCCTCACCCTCTCCTTCCTAGCCCAACAAGAGAACTAAGTTGGCCATGAAATGGGTGGAATACCCTATGTAGATGGCAAAATGCTCTACACTACATATATCATTCATACACTGTTGGCATTGGATGCCACACAAGGTGCCAACTTTTTTTAGGAGTCAACAACATTCACACGCTAATGTCGTGACCTTCAGGAGCAGTTTGGGGTTCGGTATCTTGCCTAATGACACATGCAGCCTGAAGGAGCCAGAGATTGAACAACCCGCCCTACTTCCTGAGCCACAGCCACCCCAGAGCCAGTATTCAGTTTACCCTTTCTGGGGTACTGTAAAAACATGGCAGTTCAACATGGCGGACTCCATGGAAGAGGACCTGCGACATGTGTAAAAGCTCATTCTAAAATAACAAAAACTGTTTTGTGGTTATTATACGCTAATGGAAACTTTAAACAGAGTTTGCTGAATCTGACAAACTGACCTTTAAGTGCTTTTACTTTTAAACTTTTACTTTACTTGAATTTTTACTTGTAACATTTTTTTTTTATGATTCCTACTTCCACTACTGAAAATTTACATGGTTATATTATCATTTTAAATATGTTAGCATTCAGGCAAAACCATACCACTATCATTTTACATGTACCTCACCATGACTGCTCTGCATCACAAACGAACAACTTTTGTCCATCTTAACATTCATCTCTCAATATATTGTTTTACATGGGGTCCACTTGTCAGTCATTGCAAATGCTGCTTCATTAAAACCATAATATACTGGAGGACCATTAGCCACTTCTCAAACAGCGATGATTGTCCTCTCAGGTATTTTTTTTGGAATAATAAGTGACATTTTTCAAAAAAATAAAAGCCCTTGGTAGGCAGCTGTGCCATCTGTTTGAAAACAGTGACTCATTTTTTCCACTTTGACCCTGGCTTGACATCTGCATCACTGCCTTTGTTATGTAGCTTTGTTGTTTGCAGCATACTTTGTTCAATTTAACTTCACCCTGTTTGATAAACCATCCAGCAGTGTGCAGGTTTGCAGCGTTCAGCAGAGGCTCGTAGTGTGAGAGCACTGTGAAGGCAGCAAACAGCCGACCACATGCCTGCAAACGGACGCTGACAATGATCTCACTCTGCTCAAACCAGCCGATGTTGCGCTTTTCATTGAACCTGAGGATTTAGAAGCTAGTTGTCTCTCGTCTCCTCAAAGCCAGCAGGACAACTGCTCACATGTTGACATTTGATGTTGCAGTGTTGCAATTCATTTTAGTTCAAAGTTGTATTTGTCCTGTAAGGGGAAGGGTCAAAAGCTTGGTATACAAATATTAGAAGAGTCTACAGCCATGCTAGCTGCTTTGTGAAGCAAAGTGTACTCCCAATTTTATGAGCTGGAAATGGCATTCAGATTAGTCCACAAAGAATTCATCATTAACATTAATGAAAACAATGCAGCTCATTTAAAAGTAGTTTTAAGACCAGGAAGGAGCTGTTTCATGCTAATTAAATTACGTGACTAGTAGGTTAGCATTGGATAAGCATCTTGAAATAATGATTCTCCATTCTGTTGACATTGTGTTAAAGCAGCATTAGGCACAGCTGTGCTAAATGCTAACATCCTTCCAACAATGTACCTAACACATTTAGCAGGTAAAATGTTGCTAATTCAGAATAATGTTTAACCTGTTCTAGATTTTAGGTGGATGGGCATGCTAGCTAATTAGTATGAACATAAAGTACAGTAAAGTACTTTGGAAATGCGTTACGCTAATGGAAATGCCATTAGTTTTATAGGTGTCCTATTCATATTTTGACCACAGAAGAAAAGGTATTAGAAAAAAAGTCAGAGGATCGCCAATATTTGGACTTGTTTGTGTGAGCATGGCTAAAAAGTCAATAACATGCAGCCTGTAATTTTCATAATTTCTTATCTTTGGGATGTTTTGCTTTTGGGTTTGCTCATATCTTTAGCGACAGAATGATCCATGAATTAGCCATAGCCAGGTTAAAAAAGCCCAGCTGCTGTTGTTGTATTCTAAGAGGTTATGAATGGATTCATGTGCCTGTGAAGCTGCTTATAGATGAGCCTTGGCACTCCACCGTTCACGGCTAATGGATTCACGAGTGGCTCTGTAAATAGGCCATGGCACAGGAGCAGGCCAACGGCAGCAGCCAGGCCATGAATAATGCATGGAGGTAAATTCAAAAAATGACTTCCGGCTTCGAGGAGGCTTCACTGAAACTCTGTTTTTGGAGGAAGTCAGAGGCAGATACTTCATGGTTTTTACAGGAGCTGAAATATTTGTGTTCTTCAAAGCAGTTCTGCCTTAAAAGGAGTTTGTGCAACGTGTCGTCAACAAATTATTCCTGGCTTCATTGTACTCTTGTTCTTTATTTACACTGCTGCATGAGGGCTGGAGGGTGTGACAATCGTCTGGAGACTGAAACTCCAGAGCTTTTTTTAATCCTCTCTGAATATTTGTGACTCAACAGTCCTGTTGTATCTCCTGGTACATTTTGTGCATCACATTTTATTAAATTGATTTTCATTTCCCTTGTCATTTTAGGGACCTAAAGTAGTTGTATAATGTTTTCATGGTGTTCTGCTCTTGATGTCCTGAAGCCTGTGTTCACACTGCAGCTGGAAATATCCCAACTCTGATTTATGACACCAGTAAATGAAAGTGAACATTAAACAACTACATACACAAAGATTTCAATCATCGCTTGACATTTCAAATAGCAACTTTCTAAAAGGCTTTTTTTTTAATATTTTAAGAGTGATCCTGGTCAGCATGTGTCACAGATTACTGTCAGCGGAACAAGGCTTACAGGAGTGATGCTGGGTAAAAGGCAAGCGGGCCTGTTATTCCACTGCCCAGCGAGTGTGGCGACACATTGTAGTGACAGTGGTGAATAGGATTACAGAGCAGCTTGATGGCACAAACCGGAGCTCTGGAAGAGAGGCTTTTTCATTTCACTGTCATGCTATTTTTAAGCACTGTCAAACCTGCCTGCAGAGAGAGAGAGAGAGAGAGAGAGAGAGAGAGAGAGAGAGAGAGAGAGGGAGAGAGAGAGAGAGGAGAGAGAGAGAGAGAGAGAGAGAGAGAGAGAGAGCGGCTTTTAATGAAAATGCCATGATTTTCTAGTGATGACAATGAAGGACTGAACACTTGTTTTTTCCCAGCCTGTGATTGCTTCATGAGAAACACAAGTCTGTTTCTCCTTCTCATTAAGTCAGCTGGAGTCTGAGAGTTCATCCCCTCAAAGCTTTGCTAATGTAGCCAAAACTGTCTGTAGCAGGGTTCCCTCACGGTGTCCTGTGGAGTTGTATCCATTTCAGAGCCTAAAATTAGAAGCTAAATATTAGATATCAGAATTATCGATTTGTCACCCAGCATCTTACATTAATGTACTTTAAAGGTAATCAGTCATACTGGAGTTGATTTTTGGGACATTTTATTCACTGTACTCTCTAATGCTACCTGGTGATGCTTGATACATTAGTATATATAGTTGAAAACTTTCTGGATCTCTGGACACATATTGGCATCAAGAAATAATGATTACCTATTTTCATATAAAGCAACATTGTGTAACTTTTCTATCTACCATAAACATAAAGATATTTTAAACCATTTTGATGTTACACTTAGTTGTAATCTGCTGAATGTTGCCTCTGTTATTCATATGAATTGGATTGGTGCTAGTACATAATGCTTTACAGCAGCGTTGTAGACAAAGCCAACTGAACTGAGACCAAGTCATGACCACGAGTGTATCGAGACTGAAACAAGACCAAGACTTTGAGGGGTTGAGACCAAGTCAAGACCAAGGTATTGTGAGACCGAGTTAAGACCAAGACTAGATATAGATATATAGCCTGCTCAGGTATCTGATATTCACGAAAACTCTTTGGATGAAACGTGGTTGCTACATTGAGTCAACTCATTAAGTGTTACCTTGTGTTCTTCTGGGCACTGTTTTGCAGATGATGGCTTTATGATTTATGAAACCTAATTTTATTCCAGAAGATTTAACTGATGCCTCCTCTCAGACAGGTAACAAATAAATCAGACAATGCACAGACAATTAAGTGACATACCTGAAGTTTTGGTCTTGGCCTGTCTTGAACTCTTCTTTGTCAGTAAAAAGAGGCCTTTAAAAAGTGGTCTTGATTCAAGACCAATCTTGAGAACTACAACACTACTTCACGGAACTAAGTCACAAACCACCAACTATTTCACTGATTTTGGAGAAACTGGATCATATTTAATGCAATATGTTTCCTGTTTTTCCCTCTGATGTCTTCCAGCAGCTCTGCATTAACTCTCTGTGATGACAGAGTTTCCTGATGACCAGTAAAGTACACGGCTGCCAACTGTAGCAGCTGTTAGCTAATGATAGCTCACTTTGCTAGCTGGGCTACCTGAACTTAGCTGAGAGCACAGGGTGAATGCAGTGTTTGTACCACAGGCATTTTGGATCACTCGAGGAGGAAGTATTCAGCATAGGGGTGCTGGCAAATGCTGTCGGGGAGTGGAGGTGACGTTGTGCTGGGCAGAGCAGGCAATGTAATCATGCTCACTGTGGACATAATGACAGAGGCAAAATGACTGAAGGAAGCTGAAAAAAGTAAATCTGGGGCTGACTTTTTTCACTGCCCTACCAAACTCGATCTCTTCTTGTCAGATTGTGAAAAAAAAAAGATTTCAGTATCATTTTAGATTATGCTGCACTTCATTACACTCTCCTGTCTCCAATCAGTTCAGTTGCAATTTACATGTATAGTTCCTCTACGGTAACAGCTTTATCATAAATTTATCATTGCTCTTTGAATTTGATTTGAAGAAGTTCTTATGCAACAGCCATGATGTGTCTGCATGCGAGTGCCACATCATCCAGGACAAACATGAGGCTGTGACACAACGTCAGAATAATATCCAGAAGATCACAGCTGGAAGCTGCACAGAGAGAGAGACAGAGGGAGGCGGAGGGGAGAAGTAGAAGAGGGTGGAGGGTGCCACACATTTGCTGTAGCCCCCCAGATACAATTACCACCCCCACCCCCAATCTGTCACCTCTGACCTGCACCTTACTGTCAGCTTCCCGAGCCTTATTCATTGCTTGTTACACAACAGGGGTTTATGCCATGTGCTCCAGGCTAGTTAAGTATTTATCAAGCCTCTTGTGTAAGCTGGGATGTCAGGCGCCTGCCAGTTGCCTCTCTTTCCTTCTCTCTCTCTCTCTTTCACCCCTGCCAAGCTTCATCTATTTTTCCTCCCATTTACTGTGCGTCTGCTCACAGGATACCCAGATGTCACGACCAACCATTGTGATTCAGCCACTGTGAGTGCGTATGTGTGCGAAGCTTCAGCCGTGATGTTTGTGATTATGCACAATTATGATGTATCGTCATAATTTAACCTCCTGTTGCCCACTGACTGATTTCACCCACTTGTCCTTTCTTGGAAAACAAGCGGTACATCACACTGGGACAAGCAGAGGCCGAGACAGAAAATCAAATATGCAGTGATTGAGCTCTTCTACTGCCACAAGTCGCTGTCGCAAGTTTTACAGTGGCGCTTTGTGACAAAAATCCCATCTGGCAGATCAAAGTGAAATTCCCACAATGCTCTGTGGTGGCAGATAGATAGTGCGGGCCGGGATCCAGTCTGTCAGGAGCCCGGTGGATTACACCCATCACAGTCTTGTCAGCAGAGCCATTTGCAGGAGAGCAGAGGCGTCAGTGAAAAGGTAAAACTCGCCGTCCGGGCTCTGCTGATTGTTGCTGCAGTAGCACAAGCTGTCAGGATGTGAGAGAGGACAAATGTTGTCTTGAAGGGCAAACTCTGGAAATAAGTCATTCTATTCTATTCTAATATTCCGTTGCAGTCAGACTGAAATCCACCTGACAGAATTTGCAGGGAGGTGGGAAGTAGTACTGCTGTTCTTAGCATGGCTAGCATGCTAAGAGGACAGGACTTCCTGAATGAGAGGTCACTCCCAAACAAAACAGGTGACCACTAAGGAGCCTCTGAATTTTGTTTGTGCATGTTCAATTAGATTGAATAACTACATTAGATTAGATACATTAGACTGAAAGAGTTAATTTGCAAAATGAATGAGAAGTGAATTTTGGTCTGATTGCATCTTCACAGTCCTGGTTGGTTGGATGGATTTGTGCCGCTATTTGGCATATTTTGGATCTGTAGCAGCATATTCATTCTGGATGTACCACACTGAAGACAGTGACATAATTGTTAATTGTACAAATATTTCATTATATATATTTCATTTTCACTTTTCACAACAATTCAGATACCTGAAATGCAATTATTCTTATTATAACATTTATATTAATATTGTAAGATTTCGTTTTTACTTGTTACAGTTCCAAGCCAACAATCAATCATTTAATTATGACTGAATTAAGAGAATTAGAATTCCAGCTATCATACTGTATCTGTAATGTAAGAACAAGTGTAGATATTGACTTGAACAGTTTTGACCAGGTACAACAGAGCTGTAGATGTCATTAACTAGAATTTTAACTAGTTCAAATTACATTATGAATATATCGACTTTGAATGAACTGAGATCTAGATTCTAGATATATGAAAGTGAGTTTGAATAAAAGTCAATGGTAAAAGTTGACTAGTTGCTAATCAGACTAAGATTAAGTCTTGTTATCAGTTTTCCTGATATCTGCTGGCTACAACCAGCTGGCTACAACCAGAAGCCACTAACATAGGCGTTGGACCCAGATGGTAAATCTGAGATAGTCATAAATGCATCTACAGGACAAGACAATGACCTCCTCAGCAACTCTTTTGGCTGCACTGTAAACAGACACACCAATTGCTCTTCTGGTATCCATATATTAAACACGTATTTGTGATCGTTAAGTGTATTTGTGCAACTAATCCTAGGAAAATTTAGCTATGCGAACCTACTAAGTAGTATACAAGTTAGCGTTGTGTGGTTTCAGTGCCTTGTTCTTCCTTATTTTTCCAATATTTTGCTGTGAACATGCTACGTACACTTGCCACATAACAACCAGCACATTACTGGAGACTTTAAGGATAAACACATTGAGAAAAATGTAAAATTACATTTATTTTAACAAGAAAAAAAACATATGGCAGCTTTAATCGGATAACAGCTCAGTCTGACCCAGAATCTTTCACATTTGAGGCAATTAGGTGCTCCATGTTCTTTCATCGTGTAGTTTAAATATAATTACTTCCCAGAAATTCTCCAGATATTACACAGGATGTCCTCTTTGTCAGATTTTCTGGAGGTTATTTGTCACTAGTGGGCTGCTGCTGAGCTAACATCAGCCCTGTGGCTAATATTAGTGGTAAAACTGAGACACTGAGACATGACATTAGGCTCCCTCCTTGTCACCTCCTGCTGTGTTCACTCAGCCATCAGAGGTTTGCCATCATACTTATAATAATCTATTATTTTTGTCTGGGTGGACAGAAGAGGAGGCAAAAAAAAGGAGAGGGCTGAAGATGGCAAGTAGGTGTCATTAATATTTAAATTTGGCATCTCAGTCGGCCATCTCTCCTTACAGCTGCTAAGAAGATGTCGAGTCACATCTTTGCAGTTGATGACAGTGTTATTATTTCCATCCTGCAGAGCCAAAGAGCAAAAACCACTGAAACTGAGAATTTTGACCTCATACTCATTGGTCATTATGTAAGCCATAGCTATGACCTTTGACCTTGAAGGTACCAACTAACTAAACTAAAAAACAGTTTTTGGTGATTTCACATGAACGATTTCTGTATTTGTGTTTTTGAAGTGCTTGTATGCTGCCAAACATATCAAATCTGATCAAAACCATAACCCCCCAGAGAATCAGATTAGCAGGGTATTTAGCCATGCTAGCTTTTAACCCTTTTAAATAGCTTTTAGCCCTGAACCTTTAGCCTCTTGGGATAGCAATGTTGGGGGGTCCACCACTTCTGAACGGTCTGAACCTAAATATCTCCACCACTGCTGCATGGATGTGTTTATGCCGCAGCACCGTGATCCTGTCTGAATGCAGCCTCAGACAATGAACATGGGAAACATGACACCTCCCAAACATCAACATGTTAACATTTTCATTGTGAGTATATTAGCAGCTCAACGCACTACTCTGTGTAAGTACAGCCTCGGAGAGCTGCACGCATGGCTGACGTGAAAAATGATGATTGATTTTTACTTATTTAGTCACTAATGTCTAATGTCATTAATGTCATTTGGTTTAAGAGCATGTTTTCACGGACTGTTGATGATGTGGGTTTCATCATTCCTCCTCCATGAAGGAGGGATTTTTCCCAGGTAAGAGCGATCAGAAGGCTGAATCTGTGAGCAGACTGTGAGCAGATGGTGGATTACTGCGACAAGAATTAGCACTGCTAAATATTACAAATGAGAAACAACACACACACACAAGTTTACTTAGGATACTTTTGGTGACATTATATAGACTTACCCTAACCCCAACAACTACTTACTAATGATAACTCTTACCCTAGCCTTAACCACTCACCCAAATATCAACTTTTGTCTCCAATTGGACCCAATTAAGTGCTTTGAAATGTGCCTGAAGCACACATGAGATACAGTTTATTTAGTACATGATACATTCCAACTATCGATGAGCCTGTGAGGGCTGTGAGTCTTCAATTATGCTAAGTGTAACACAGTGCTGATCAGTGTGTAGTAACATCACTCTGTGCTTCCCACAGTGATCACTCTGGAGACAATTGTTATGTCTACTCTTGAATGGAAAATTGCCTAGGTGGAATATTCACACCCACACGCTCTAAAGCCGAATGCCTTGCCTGGGCGCTCAAGAGTCACAACTCAGGTCCCATTAGCATTTGATGGTCTCATTAAACAGCCCATTGGGGAACCTCGCTGCGTGCACGGGAGCCTCTGTGTGGCAATTTGCAGTTTGAAGCCACGGGATGCGTTCCTGAGCCGTTCTGCCAGGTGCCCTTGAGAAGTACATGGCATTTCTTCTCCTAATGGAGGCTCCACAGTTAGTTTTCGAGACCATTGTTTAGTGCTGTTATTATTAGGCAGCAGTTTTGACACAATAGCAAATTCTGGCTCTGATAATGATGTCACGCAACCCACATATGTATATATTTTGCTGTACTTATGATCCAACCGATTACAGCAAGACTTCCTCCACATGCTGGAATTCTGTTTTTGTGCAATTTTAATGCTGGTTTACCACTTCCATAGTGACGTTAGCGGTTGTCGTCAAAACCACAACGATACAGATGAGTGATAGATTAGAGGATACTGATGCTTCCGTACGGGGCAGCTAGAGCTCACTAAATGGTTTGATGAGTATAAAATGATGTCATTCATATGCAGTGGTCTTACTTGCCATCAACAGAACACCAAAAGAGGAAATACCTGGTAAAGGAATGTTGTTCGTCCCTCCAGTAGAGTTCCTTGAAGAGGCAACGCATAGGAGCATTGAAGATGTTGTTTTGCTGGCCTGCTGTAAAGTATAAAATTGTAGAAGATTTCCCATGTGAAACTAGGCTTATAGTAACATTTAAGCATGAGCGTTGGATGTTACACATGCTTATCTTGTCATAATGGAAGACAGCCAAAGCAGCATCTGAGGTGCTTCACAATGTTCCCAGGGTCAAGGCTATCTCTTTCCGATAGCCTGACATCTTCTAGGATATGTTCTGTGATGCAGAGAGAGGAGCACAGAACACTCTTCCACACAACTATTCATGAAAGAATAAAGCTGCTTGATCCCGTAACTCTTGGTCAAGTGCACTACATCTAGTCCCTGCCATCTGTCGTAGACCCCAACTCTTGCCAAGTCACTGCAAGAATTTATGATTCAGTGATCGTCTAATCTGACACCGCGACAGTCTAAAAAAGCCAAAAAACATAATGTGGTCTGATCCCAGCGTCACTAAAACACTTATTTTGGCTTCTGTTTTGGTTTGTCAACCATCTGTACACAGAGCATGACGCAGGGCTGCACTATGACAACTCATGATGTTAAACCCAATATGCATCATTTTAGCATGACAAGTGCACATAAAAAAGTTGTCTTTTGTCCTGTACAACCAACCATGCAGTTTTTCACGACTTTTGCCAAACATCTAAATATACGGCTTCCATTTCACTCATACTCAATTGCAGCAGGTGCACACTATGTTTTCATTGGTTTGAATTCTTATTGTAGTTTACTCACTCACAGTTCCTCTATAAGTGAAACAACACTGAAGTGAAGTGAGTGAATCGCATTTTCATTCACTTTTTATCTCCAGTAAATGCATATCAAGTACCCACTCATCCATGCTCTGTTTGTTTATAAGTGCAGCGACAGATTTGCTGAAGGTCTAATTAAATAAACTGTCTAATGTTTGCATGTAAATTTCATGACAGAAAATTTATATGAATTTGTAACACAAATTCATTTCATAAATCTTTGATGTTTGACACAAAAACGTCTAATAAATTTTATAAAACAACTTTCTGTTTAGTTCATGTATGCATGGCAGGAGCACAGTGGAGCTACATGAATTGCTTTTAAGGCTTCCTAATGTAGCTGGAGCAAAATGGATTCTCTCGTTTGAAATGAATGAACATAAAGAAGTGAAATAGATGCTGAGAATGCACTACAAGTTACTTCAAAGTTGAGATGTGAGTGCAGGGAAAATATCTTCAAACGTAAAAAAAGCACTTTGCGGGCTTTGTGGGCTCCCACGTCAGATGGACCCCATTCAGTGTGGAAACCTCATCCGATAACAAAAGTGTCGCTCTTTTTTCTGGGTCATTGCTTTTCACTGGCTCCAGGAGCTGCTGATTCAACCACGGGGAGCAAAGTTCACAGAGGAGTCAAAGTGCACATAACAGGCTTGACTTTTTAAACTAAATCTGCTCTCTCTGTCAGAATTAAATGAACAAAAATCGGCTACAATTTCAGCGATGTTCCACCTGAAACTCTTCCTTCCTGCTAGGAGTAATCATATCCTGCCGACTGGAGAGCAATAACGTCATGTCAACACGTTATTCTTTATTTGAATGCTTAATTGGCTGCAGAAGCTCACAGGCGTGTCTCCCCTCAGTCGCAGAGTGTCCTTCGTCTGTTAATAATGCAGAGGGATGGTGAAACTTTAATTTTCAACTTGAATGCATTTGCAGTAAGTATCTGGTGTGCATTTCCCCTCCTCTCACAGTCAGGTCACTGTCACTGTGTGCAAACAAAGCGGAACTATTTATACACTTAAAACTTGATAGCTCTTGTCAATCGCCATGAACAATGTGATAGTGGATCCTAGAATGAGACGACCCGACTGAAATACTATGCTCAGGAGGGCTGTGACATTTCAGATAACATTTAGAGCCCCATCTAATTAATATGAGCAAGGGTGTGTTTCCAAGTCCAGTCCACTTAGCAAATTCTAATTTATTTCCCAATTACTTCAAAAACAACTGCTGTCTTAATACGCCTCACTTGCTCTTTTGTCAGCTAACTGACTGCTTTGCTTCCCAGCGTGGCTCCTGTCACACATACAGGCCCACACAAGCAAAGATGTTGCTTGGCTACTATGGACTCTGGGCTGGTACGTCAGTCTGTAGACTCTGTTCTCTTTTGCAGATATTCTACTCATATTGCACTGAGTTTGCTCGTGAGATTTATTTATATTGCGTGACATGATGCCCAACAAACAGCATTGCAGCTGGATTTAACAGCTTTTTAAAATTTGGTTTAGACATTCGTGGTTTCCTATGATGGCTGCATATGAACGTCCATATGAAGCTTTTACTGAGGGCAGGTCAGAACTTCATTTGTTTGTTAGTTTGGTTAATGCTGTCACAATAGCAGATGAGCGGTAGCCATCTTGGCTGTTTTATAAAAATGTCTCAACTGTACAGACTCTCAAATGCATCTGTCAGAGCCAAGAAAATGTGAGCTGCAGATTTTTCTGGTTTCCAGGCCCAGTAAACTTTATACATGCTAAACATTAGCATGGTAGCATCGTCAGTGTGAGCATGTTCAGGCGTCATGTTCATGTGTTATCAACAGGACAATGTTTTTTTGTATGTTTTTGATGAGGGTTGTTGTTGCTCATTATCAGTGGCGTAGTCATGTGATTGATTTGATGTCAGCTAACAAAATTTCATTGTGAATCGTGAAAAGGTTGAATTTGGATTAGCAAATGTCAATTGGTTTGTTGTCCATATTAAACACATTTGTCTCTCATGATTCTGAACTCCAGATAACATTTCTATCTGTAGCTAATAACACTACACAATGCTGTAAACTATCTAAAGCTAGCTAAAAACGAGCTAATTAGCTAGAAGGACTTTCCAGTATCATGTCTTCACAGAAAAAAATTCTCAGGCCTTCAATCACTTCTGATCGACTAAGATCCTGAACAAATTTATTCTGTGTAATTTTAGCTTTCTACAAAAGCCAAACGTCACTAAAAAGCTGCCTTCGAAAAAGAACATGAAAAGAGGCAGTGACAGTGTGTAGACAGAGCAGCAATTGTGCAATTAGCATTTCACATGTCAGACTCAAGTTCTGCTAATGTTAAAACCACCAGATCCAAAATTGGAACTTGAATATACTGACACTCACACATGAATAGTCCTGATATGGACCAAAACTTCTCACTGCACCTTGTCACTTGTCATAAGGGTAGTGTTTAGTACAAATCTTCTCTATTATCACTTACCCCCAGATGCTGTGGATAATTTCAGAATTTGGAAGAAGTCAGCTATAATTTGTTTAATGCATTTGTCTAATAGAAATACATTTGTAGGTTCTTACTCTCTCCTGTTGTCAGGGCTGGAGTAAAAATAGAAATATAATACAAAATACCAAAGTTTCCTTGCAGACTTCCTAGAGTAACTTTCTATTACTGTGGTCAGGAAAGAATCAATATCTGTCCAACCAAGCTTTCCCAGTAAATCCACAGTCTACTCCAGGACGGCCATTATCACCTGTATCACTCAGGGTTAAATACCCTGCTCCCCGACAGCATCTTTTTAGCCCGAGGAGGGATTTTCTCATCCAGCTCCGGGAATTGAAACCTACAGCAGTGGTGGGGAAGTTGGTGGTAGTGTCATGGCTGCAGACACAAACCTACCTTGACATTTTGAGGCTGGCATGCAGTGTGTTTTAGCAGGCGGGCGGTTCATCAGATATCCTGCTGACAGCCCAGACAGCCTCCATAAGTGCAAACTCAGTGGTGAGGTTTTTGTTTAGAGAAGGAGCTTCCCTGTTATTTGAAACGTTTAAGCCCAAAATGTGAAATCCGCTTCTCGAAAAATGAACTGACATCTGCTCCCACTGAATGATTGCTGGTGAAAAGAAAGTGCAAAGAAGATACTACATGATGTAACTACAGTATTTAGCTTGCGTAATATCTTTTTTTTTTTTTTTTTTACATGTTAGGCCATATTCCACAACTGATATGTTAGCGTTTAGAGTAAAACATGTCATATATGGTACAGGTGTCATTTAATACTGACAGTAATTGAAGTGTTAGCTAATATTTTAGTCAGAACACTTGATTTCATCGAGTCACTGTGTTATATAGAAATTATTGTCTGGGATTAATGTACCTGATAAAAAATGTGAGTTAAAAGGAAGTTTGTGCAAGATGTGAGAAGGAGGATGTAGAGATGTGAGTATGAAATACACTTTCTATTGTGAGACCGTCAGCCTCTTTTCAGTGTTTGTTTCCTGCTTGTTACATTGGAGACGTGGGATGAGCTCATCTGGAGTACTCGTATATCTGCTGACATCTGCTCACTGCTGTTCATCGCCTCTTTGTAAAACTATGTGGGTGTTACTGTGACACCTTTTCTGTTGACACTGTTCGAGTGGTGTTTTATGGTGGCTATCACTGCTTATTGTGATCTTTTATTTTCAGGTATTTCCAACAAGTGCTACCATAAATTGACAGTTTACATAAACCATTGTTAAATATCTCTAGAAATGAGTGCAGGTGGGAATCGCTGTTGTCAAGTCTAATGTCACCTACCCCCCCTCAAAAACCCCCACACAGGACATAGGAAAGTACGACTCTACAATAAGAGACTAAAGGGTGGCTAACAGGCTAGGTGCAGTCATGTCTAATCAATAACAGTAATGATGGCTGCATTCTATTTAGGTGAGGCATTTCCAGGGTGTTTGTGTTGTAGATGCTATGCTAACACCTTACTATGGCACTTAAATGACCAATGTATATGATTTAGTGGTATTTAGTGGTAACTTACAAGCATGTAGGAGAAACTGAAAACTACGGTGGCTCTGAAACTCACAAAAAATTAAAAGGTCCTATTTTGTCCATTCTGGGTTACTGTAGAAACATGGCAGTTCAACATGTGACCTGCTCCCTCTATGAATATAAAAGGTTAATTGTATGGTAATAAAAATACAATGATTCTTATCTTACGGTGATTATACACTAATGAATATTTATGCATATTATATTCAATTCCCGCCATATTCTGCCAATAGAGTCCACCCTTCATTTTATTGGTAACAGCTGTACTTTCCTTGTGATTAACTCAAAATGTCATGATGTAGGTCTATGGGGAAATGGCAGTTACAAAAATGAACATAAAGTTTGAGTTATTTGTGATAATAACAAATAAAACAAATTCTGTTTTGTCAGCGACAAACTGATAACTTAATTATTTGTCCAAGAAAATGTTTTATCTTAATTTGAATGAACCATCTGAGTCAGAGTGGAATTGTCAGTGTTTTGTAAGAGCTGTGAACACTAACTGAGTTTTATAACAGTACAAAACTTGTTTTAATGACACAGACTAATTAGGGCTTTTCAAAAGATCTCTCTGTTAACAGACCTTTAAAAATAGCTTATTTCTGTCTTCTTCGGTCTTCAATTCCAGGTGCCCTTGACTAACCTCCCAACTGCTCACCATCGATCAATATCACACTCTGTTTCTACCTGCAGCTTCTCAGGTGTAACTGTACTGTGAAAGATCGCAGGGCTAGAAAATCATCCCTCCAGTTATCTGCTCCACGCTGTCTATTCCTGTGCTACTGGCGGGCATGACTCAGGGAAATATTCACTTATGGGTTTCTGACATGGAAGGCACACGTGGGAAGGCTTCCTCTTGTGAGAAAGCGTTGGATGACAGACCTGACCTTTGGGCTCGTGCCAGATATGGCTCGGAGCGAGTTGAGGCTGAGCGGCGTGCCTGGTGTTAGTAACACTCAGGCTGGTGCTGCCTGATAGATGAATCACACTGAAATCCTTACGGTCTTTGCCTCTGGCTTTGTTCAGGGTCAAGAGCAAGAGATTTTATATGAGTCCATCTGTGTTTTGAGACACCTGTGCACTGAGAATTCTGTCTGTAATGTAGGTTAGGAGCTATTTATTAACAAATCAGCATACGTGTGTTCTCCTGGAAACCTACTTAGAGGTTTTCTCTCATATAGTGGCATGATGAACACAAGAGACTGTTCTTGATCTGTCGGAGCCCCAGGAATAGACACCGGGGTTAAGAGCAGTTTATTCACACTCTGGAGGTTTAACTCCTTTTAGTTTTCTTAGTTTTGACAGGTGAGAAAAAAGCTATTTTAACTCAGGTGGCACCAAATGATGGCTGGCACACGCCTGAAAATATGAAGCATTTCATAGAGAATTTAATCTTTACCAGCTAAAAGAAATTACTCCAAATCAGAGAGGTTCATGGGAGAGAGGAGAAGGATGTCGACAACTTGCCGCTTCACAGAATTGGGTTATTTGTGTCACTTAACTGACATTGTTCTAAAATGCAAACATCTAAACAAGAATTGATTGATGAAACCCTTGCAATCCATCTGATTTAAAAGGAGAAAATCTGAATTATTATGTTATTTGGCTAATGAACAAAATAAAACGCAAGAAATGACAGAAGAGAGTGAGCTGTAGGTCTGCTGTCCACAGGTGGTACAGCATTAAAGCAGTTGCCATTTCAATAATTCCAGTACCTGTCATCAGTAGGAGAGGTGTAGCAGCTTCTGTCACACTGACAGCACAATGAGGCACTCATCCCAGATAACGCTCAGTGGTACTGACAACATTTTTTTACATATTTAATCTGCACCACCTCCGAATTATCATAAATATCAGGCTGAATCACTGGATATTAAATCAGACGATGCACCATGATGATGTCTGAATTTTCTTTCTAATTGATGTTAAACAAAAATAGATCTTGGATCTGAATATTTAATTTCATATCTGACACCGAGGTCCACCTACAGATTGATGAGATGTGATAAAAAACAATGGAATATTGCCAGCAAGTGAATCTTAGGCTAAGAACTTTTTTGTGTGGTATTTCCAAAGTTATTCATTAGTTTTAGAGGAGCACTAGGATGATCAAATTGTCTGGGAAAATGTCGACCAAGAATGAAGTTTGGGTTACGTAATGTCAAATTTAATTTAAAGGGAACAGTGGGAATGCTAGGGCTCAAATAGTTAAAGGGGAAAGGGAGTTCATTGCCTGAATTACTGACACATGATGATGAAATAATGATGTTAATGCAAATGATGCTGCTTTTTCCTGAAGTGAGTATGAGGATGATGGCTTTGGCAGTGACAGGATGAGCTCTTGTGCCAGCTCTTGTGTGCATGTGGATGACGAGGATGTTGCATGATGGTGGAGATGATCATGATCCTGATCCAGGTGACAGTGACTATGGAGGATACGGTGAGGAAGATGAGGAAGAGTGAGGTTAATAATGGGGGAGGTGATCACAGTGATGAGTGTGAATAAGGTGATGATGAGGAGGATTACAGTGATGGCAGTGATGGTGGTGATGATCCCTCATCCCCTGCTCCCCCCTATAGGGGCAACCTCCCCGCTGCCCCTCCCATAGACAGCGTTGCCTCGGTGACTGCCGGTTTACGTGATGACGTCGGATGTATATGAGCGCGGGCGGCGGGATCTCTCTCCCCTTTTACCGCCATCGGAGCGGAGTCTCTTTCTTCCCCGGGACCTCTTCACTGCGCAGAGCCGCTTCACCAGTCCAGCCTCCGGCCAGAGAGCGAAGGTAAGGGACAGGACTCGGAAATGGCTTCGGTGCCGACGCCCCAAACTCTTGCGTCGTCTCCGAAGTTAAATTACATTTGAGCTGCTTAAATAAAGAGCGGCAGAGGAGGACGGCTCCTCTTAGCTAATGCTAGTCAAATCAGACAGCGGCAGCAGCCATTGAGACTGGCTCCACCATGATGTGTGTTAACGTTACACGCGATCAGAAAAAAAATAAAACAACCATTATCGTGTACGCCCGTTAAGACTGTGCTGTTTTGTCAACCATTGCACTGACAGAAACGACAAAACGCCGCATAATTTCCGTAATTGTCGGCGTTTTTCGACATTTGTTGACACGTGTCTTGTATCTTGTATTTTAAGACTTGACCTTATTTTTTTGGAGGATGATGCCCGGGGTGGGGAACTGTGGATGGGAGTCTGGACTTTAGGGATACAGCGCGCCGCGGTTGGTTTAACCTGTTAGCCGGTTATTGTTTAAAAAAAAAACAAAAAAAAAAACAGCTTAAAACGTGGTACCGGAGCGTTGGCACCACTTCCCCAAGTGGCCCATATTTTCTAGGCAGAGCACAGTGTCTGTCGAAGCTGTTCCTCCCACTTGCTCAGACCCGAAGTAGTGCGCATCAAGCTAGCAGCACATAAGCTAGCTCAACTAGCCAGACACACCGAGGCAGTGCAGCGACGAGACCGGGCAAGGCCGGCTAAAGTTAGCCTGTTCGCTAGCCAGGGGTGCTTGTTTGTGGAGGAAGCGGGCGGACATTAGTTGTTTTGACGTCGGACGGTAAACGTTTCAACAGGTTGGCTGGCTCGCTCGGTACAAAACCAAGTTAGAAAATGTGTTTTTTAGAGTGAGCAGGCAGGCACCCACCCTGGGCTTTTTTTCATTGATGGGCTTGCTAGACTTGAGCATGCAACACGTGGTCACTGGGCAGGATTAGGAGAAACAGCCTGCCCGAGAAAGGAAAAAGATCTGTGTGCTGGGCCAGTGTTAGCCACAATGTTTCTACACACATGAGAAAACGTGAATTGAACAGCGGCTTTTTAACATTTATTGTATTTTTGTGATAGATGTGCACATGCCTGCCTCTCCACTCCAAGCTGAACATGATCTGTTGGAGCTGTATTGCTGCCAAATATAAATATGTCTCACCAGGAGTCATCACTTGGAGAAAGTCAGATGGTTTCCCTCATGAGCTGCTCTTTTCCTGTTGAAATCATACTATTGCATACACATGTAAGCTTGTGTATGAATTCCAGGAACTAACCTAACAGTGACACATGACATAACTGATCATAACTCCTCACAGGCATCATCCACATTGATTCAAAATGCTCCTATTTGTTTCTGCATCACATTGTTCACCTGCCTTGTGTTTGGAGGAAAAAAACAAAACAAGTATTGACTCCCAACTTGAAATGCGCTGTCATCAATTTTTGCTCCACAGCAGTATATTTGAAAAAATGTCTGCTGCTAAGAGCTTTCTCCAGCACTTTCCCCATCAATAATTTGGCATAATAGAGAATACAAGAGGCCTTGGGGGTGGTGTCATTTTGTGTTAGATATTGCAGTGTGATATGAGACACATGTGCTTTATTCTTCCATGCTTGTGTATTTGTTCATGCAGACTGTTAACTAAAAAGTGGAAGCTCAAAGTGTGTTTACATATTTAAAAAAAAAAATGCTTTCAGAAATCAGAGCCGACCGAAGACTGCTCTCTTCATCAGTTCTCCTCTTATAGAGGAAGAAACAATTTGATCTGCCACGTGACTCCGCTCTGAGCTCACTGAACTGTCACATCAGCTCTGTAGTTGAATAATCTTGCTGTATTAGCTGAATGTAGGCCAGCTAATATATAGAAGAGAGAGATGGTGGTGATATGATGGCTTCACTGAAACGACATTCATCCTGCTCATTTGAACAAAAGTCCAAGGACTTGAAAGGCCTCCATGGTTTTGGTTTAAATAACCTTTGATGAAAAGAGTATCATCTCTGTGGCTCATTTTTCTCATCACATTTGGCTCCAGAGGGTCGAAGTTCTGGGCGTTGGGACCCAGAGCTGTGCTGCTGTTCAAGTGTCACTATCTGAGGGACTGACTTACCCCTGAGATGACGCGTGAACGCAATTAATGACTTGACAGAATGGCAAGCCAGCAGGAAGGTGGCAGTCAGAGACCGGGGTTATGAACTTTTAAACTCTGTTGAAGTGACATTCACATTAGCTGCAGGTGACTTCTGTCAGACTGCCGCTCCACATGAACGTAGATAAGTGATTCTGGGCAGTGAGGTCAAAATTATATCAATATTTCCTACAACTGATCTGTTATAAGAAAATAAGGCCTGCAACCAATGAAAATGTAATCTGTTAACGCCCATATAAATGTCTCTTTGGACCTTTGATCTACCTCTGCACATCTTACCTGACCAGTTATTTTAACACTATGAAACTTTGTCTCAGTGCCCAGAGGTGACCAGCTGTCTGTCTCTGAGCAGAATATATTTGTTACACCTACTCTTAATGCTAATTCAGGTCATTCAATTAGAATTAAGAGGCTGTGCAAAGATAAAATTATTAATGTTGATTGAATGATTCCAGGAAAAAACATAGCAGAGAATTAGTGGAATGATACCAGTGGGTCTGACTCTCCTTTGTCACTCCGGTTCCACTTGGTCTTCCTCGCGGTCACATGTTTGTTTGTGTTTTTCCATGTACTAATTCCAGGCTGATCTTATCGTCCACTGTGCTGTTGCTTGACCAGTTTGAAGGGGCTGGCTGATTGACTGGTTGGTTTGTTTGTATGGTCTCTGTGCCTTCTGAGGAAGTGGAGGCAGTTGTGGCAGAGGGAACACAATGCTTAGGATAATCCAGAACACAACAAGACGAGGGCTGTGCCTGACCTGTTCACATCTGGGACCTTTTCTTGTTGATCAGTAGTTCACCTGATCTTCCGATGATGGAGGCTGCTGATATTTGAGTCCAACCGAACACAAACTGAATCTCAGTGACTTTGGGTCTATTCTAGTCTGACACCAATATTAAAATATTTCCACCATCTCAGATTAGCTACACATAATGGAAAACACACTTCTTCCTCAGTCTATAAACCAGCACCACAAGGCTTTGGGTTTGAGTTACAGCCACCTTGGCGATTGTGTGTTGTGACACCTTTGTCACTTCCAGGTCACAATCTATTGCCTCGCTGTGTCACGGGCACCGATCGCCTGTGCAGATCTCCACTATCTGCCCCTCTGAAAAGAATGCCATGGTAATCCACCTCTCTGAACGGAGGAAGGCTCCAGGAGGTGGCCGTGGGTGGTTACATCACTGCTAGGGTCGATCCTGACTGATGTGTTTGTGGCCTGAATGATCTGAAACAGGAAGTTTTGGTCAAGAGATGACAGGCTGGGAGGTAAAGTTATGAGTATGATGATTAATGTGAAGGTAAACAACTGCCTTTCCAGAACATACCATGGCTATGACGATGAAGATATACCAGGCGACAGTTTTGTTTAACGGTGCAGGTGATCAGTTTATTGTGATTATTATTATTATTAGTCTCACAGGGCTTTCCTTAAAGTATAAAATGATCGTGCTGAGCAATCATTTCCTACTGCATCACCCATTTTAAGAACAGGGGCAATATTTTGGTGATAAACCCCAGAAGACCCCTGCTTGAGAGCCGAGTCAGGCTGTAGCTTCTTTTCCCTCTTCAAATGTCACGGATTAACAGAGGTTTGTGGAGACCTTCTCAGTCCTGATCTTTTTCAGGTGCCGGCTTTTTTGTTTTTGTCTTTTTTTAAATGATCGTTCTGCTTTGCTTCCATCTCTGAAGTGTTGTTGACTGCTGCATATAGTTTGTTCAAATTTTTCTGCATTTCCTCTTGGATGGTGGGAGTGCACACACAGCAGTATTTTGCAGTTTTGCAGGAGTAGTATTTCTTGTAATGCTCACTTACCTTTATGTAAAGTATGGGTTATGCAATAAAGATCAGGCAAACTTGTTTCATTCTGGTAAAGCCGGAGCGGTCCAGGTGTAGAAGGTGGCTGGATCACAGTGAAGTCTGAGGGAATCAGTTGGCTGTCTGTGACCCAAATGCATGCTTTTTTTTAAATTTCACTTTTCATTTAAGCGTCTTACAGGTAGTGCAAGTTTATACAGGTGTGTATGCCTCCAGGTGTTAAGTATTTACTCTATGTCAGATTAATGAGGGCAGTACTGTAAGTCCTCTTTAATACTGAGTATCTGCCAATACCAAAGCAGACCTGCTCCTTCTTTTACCTGAATGTTTTTATGAAATATGTATCTGACACAGTGAAAGAACAGCTGTGGTCTACTTAGTCTGAAACAACTCATTTTTTTAAAGTGACTTGATCTGACTAATGGAGGTCCTCATTCAAAAATCTTGAATTATTAATCTGAAATGAGAGTTTGAAAAGACTGAAATGTGACTGCAATCTGCTCGAGAAGACAAATGACTGTGGAGAGGTTGGAACACTTACAGTGACGTTACACAGACATCTTTGAATACAGTCACTTGTAGAGAACAAACATACCTGTCAGTCGGCCACCAGCACGTCATAGTTTAGCTGGAGACAGGGACTGAATGAAGCAGTTACCTGAACATTTTGTAAGCTTGGTCAATGAAGAATGACATCACATCTCAGCAAACCTGTATTCTGCCAATCCGGGTGTCAAAACTGTGTCACTTAGCGGTGCGACCAAATTGTTTTTCACTCGTTTTCACTCGTAAATGCTGCAGAATTGTCGCAGTGTGGATGTTACAGAACAACAACAACACGACAGCCAGCCAGACAAACATATGATCAGCTGTATGTCAGCAGGCACCGGTCCACTCAAATGAAACTCATTAATTATTAAATAATTCTCATATTCTAATAACACCACTGACAAAAAGCTGTGGCTGTTTTTTAAACCATCATTCATGGTGTGCTGCTGACTTGAACATCAGTCCTGTAGTACTCTAAGCTGCTTAATATTAGCCTCAGGAGTTATGTGTAAAAGCCGTTTGACCCAGATCTGGTGGCAATCAAATGTTAGCCAGAATTAATTAGTTTGGTCGTTTCTAAACTAATTACCTTCTCTTCTTTTCTCTTCTCTCTCTTTAGCATCACTTGAGACTCAGCTAAGATGGCAGACATCGACAAGTAAGTACATCTTTCACCAATGCTGCACTCTCGGCCTTTTGTCTCCCCTCTCGGTCTGATGCTCGTGGTGCTTGAAGTGAGCTGCAGGGGCCTCTGACACTCAAGCAAAACATCTGCTGTGACATCACTGATTTGGGCGTGGTTAGACAAACTACACGATGAAAAAGTGAAGGCGGTGCAGCAGCCTTTGGTCGACGAGCCCTGATGGAAACTGTTGTTTAGCATGGCTGCCACGCCTGGGCTCAGGTTGCATCGTCACAGTATGACACACACACACACACACGCGCAGGACCCGTCACAACGTTTGAATGATGGACCTAAACGGCCCTCAACTGGAGTGACGCTCCAGTGGTCATTACACAACACAGGGGTGGATATGGTCACACACACACAGGCACACACACTCACTGTTGGCCATTGATTTTCAGCTCGTGCTGCAGACTGACAGCAGGATGATGGGACGTGCTGGTGACTCTGTTCTGTTCAGTATTGAGCTCTCCTGCACTGCATCTTAAAGTAGGATGGTGTCGTGTTTCAGTGCGAACAGCAGCATCATGGGAATAAAATCCTGCAGTTTTGATTACTGCTTGAGTTTTCCTTTCAAGCTACACTGAGAATATGACTGAACTTAAACTCCACCTTCCCCTTTGCCATCAAGTATGCCCTTGAGCAAGGCTGCAGCTACTTTACTTCACTAGTTCAGGACTAAACAAGTTTCCCAGCTTAATTTTCTGTCTCACGTCATCAGTTACATTTTGGAATTAAAGAGTTCAATAATTGTTTGCCCACCGAAGCAGCTGGCACTGTGGTCAAAGTGGCTGGCAGCTTCACCCCAAACATGCCAGAAGTAGTTTGGTGGTTCGAGTTAATTCTGTGCAAACAGTCTGACGTGTCTATGTTTTGGCTGACCTTCCTCCTCCCTCTGTGTCCCCGATCAGCAAAGACCAGGCTGAGATGGACCCGGCAGATATGGAGGACGTGGAAGAAGTGGAAGAGGAGGAGACGGGAGAAGATGAAAACAGCAAAGGTAACTGCTAACTGTGCACAGTTATTGGTGGTCTGTGTCTCAGAATGCATATTAACGTTAATAAAATGTGTGAATTTGTGCAGAATCACTTTCTTTAAATGATGAAATATTGTCAAGGTTTTTGCTCATCATTGAGGTGTATAAAAATGTCTTGAGCAGCAGAGTAACAGCATGAACTCTGTCCTTCTGCCTGGTGCTTAAGCCAAGCTATCCGTTATTTTCATGGCATGAATTTGAATTGTAGTTAAGAGCTGGGAGGCACTAATCCTTTTATTTTTGGATCTCGATGCTGTTTATGCATCCTTTTCATGCTCAATAAATGACTCAGTTTCCTCATATTAGCCTACTCCCAGCTCACTGTGAATAGATATAGATGGATGTTTGGCTTTGTCTATTTATAGCGAGTTTGAATAGTCTTTTTAAAAGCCAGACTTGAAAGAAGACTCATTCTGACTGCCTACGACTGATCTGTCACAGCGACCACACACTCAGGAAAGCCATACATGAGGCCTGCAAGCTGAGGGGAGATTATAAATGCATGAGTAATACACAGTTCAAGCCTGCCAACATTAACATACAGTACAAACCGTTAAGAAACCTGACACATCACACATGAAGGCTGCTGCCAAACAGCAGGAACAAACTTTGAGGGAGTCACAAATTTCATTTCATAAGATTTGTAGAAGTTTGTGTCTCCTGCCACCACAGCTCAAGTTTATTAACTGCTGCGCCTCATTTTTAGGAAACCGGTGCGCCAATGCTCTTCCTACAAATGCACACTGGAACCTGGCACCAACACTGGCAGGGTTTTTGGTATCAAACCCTTAACCTAGAAAGTGTTTTGTAGCATGCTGAACTAGAATGAGACACTGCAGGGTCAGACCTGAAATACACATGAAAGCAGTAAAGGTGGTTGACTTACAGCTTAACATTATTACACATGTATTTATACATGTATGAAGAAGCAGCAATGTCCATGTCTGAACTGAAGAAAATGGACTTCAAGCCTTGAATGCTCAGAATAGGATCTTGATAATCTTAATGACGTTATCCCACCTAAAACCTGTGAAACACTCCTTTGCCTTTAAGCTGTCCTGGAGAAAAGCAGTTATGTTCAGCTGCAGTCCTGCTGCAGTTGATTCAGATATGACTGAACATATGACAGGAGTAGTTTATGAAGTTTCTATTGGTCTGAAAAAAACGTTAAAAAAAAAACAGTCAGTGGGGACACTGTATTGCGAGGTGCTCGTATCATTACCTCAAAGAGGCAACCACTCTTGTGCTGGCTAACCCTTGTTGAGGTATCCACCCAAGCAACCAGCCAGCAGCTTGTTTTGTGTTGTGTGTGCATGAATTCAGACAAGCATAAATGTATTTATTTGACTTGCTAGCTGCTAACACATCCCAAGGAAAATGCCAAGAATGTGCCAACAGAGAAAAGTGACTTTCAGTCCCTTTAATCTTCTCACCTGCCGCCAGAGATCTGACTGAGCTTTGATAGGTGCGAGCAATGTGTCGGACATTCACATTGTACCATCTGTCACCTGTCTGCTTGCACTAAGGGAGAGCACCCTTTATTGCGGACTGCCACCTCTTATTGTGTTTATGTTGTTTATGCAGCGCTGGCAGTATGCATATTATTAACCAGACTTCATTCAGTGTTAAGCTTATTTACTTCATATAACACAACAGGCGAAACATGGAGTAAACAAACATGCTGCCTCCTCTGAGCAGGAAACTGCTCCACCCTGCTTTCATACAATAAACACACAGTGCTTAGATAGACGTGCACTATTCTTCAGGATGGATCAGCTGTTGCGAGTCGTAACACTGACTAGAACAATAAAGTGTTCTCTTGTTGTGAACTTGCATAGGTAACTGCTCTCGTATTGCACCTTTGACTATATATGTGTGTGTGTGTGTGTCTGTGTCCTCAGCTCGTCAGCTGACTGTGCAGATGATGCAGAATCCACAGATCCTGGCTGCGCTGCAGGAGAGGCTGGATGGTCTGAACGGCTCACCGTCAGGGTACATGGAGAGGTGAGGCGTCATCTTTGAACACATTAATGCACATTAACTGACGTAGGGCAGAGTCACATGTTCAGCATCTGCTTTTCATAACCATACCTGATATTAAACCTTTTGGCAAAATGCTGGCAAACACTTTTTATTGGTCAGTATGTGACATTTTCCATCACAGCATTCAACATATTAAAAACAGATCTTGATGTTATGAATCTGAAACCTTCTCAGTGACTTGCACAGTGGATTTTCTTTTAACCACTCAGTTGAGTCTTGTTGTTGTGGCTCAGTCGTAGGTTGTAATCACTTACCCGCACTCAGATGGTAGGTGGATGTTTTTGCTCCTCCATACTCGCATGCTAATTATTCTAACTGGCGACTGCCTTGTTGAGTAGCAGTGCTTTTATGCAAATCAAGTTCAAGCAAAGATCAGACACATTCATGTTGAGCAGAAATATTCCAGTAAAAGATGAGAACCACAGAATCCAGACACCATTCAATCTGCTGCTGAATGGCTGAGCCCATACGGAGTCTGCAGTGAGGTTTGATTGTGCTACTGTTAAACAGTGTAGCAACAAGTAGCAACGTTGCATTTGAGACCGGTCATGAGACACTTCTTGTCTTGTCTTGAACAAAGAGGATTGAGGATTTTATTTCAAGACTGTTACAGAGGGGGATTTCAGCATTGTTTCCTATTAGTAACCTAGACTGCCCGTCAGTTTCATAATGAAATGAAAATGTTTTTACATTTCTTAGAAAGTGGAAAGAAAAGTTCCCCTTTTACTTTCCAGTGGAGTTATATCAGCACACAACTGAGAGTAAAATAGATGACAGTGGAAAGCCGTCTGAGAAATGGTTGAAAAAGTTGTTATACAGTCTATAGGAAGCACACACCTGCTGTGTTCATGTCGCGGTTTGACCACAAGACAACAGCTGCAGAGTTCTTCAAAATCAAACTGTCTTTTTGAATGATCTGCTTTACAAAATACTCAGAGATGAAGGTGAACTGGTTCACTTTGGGGACTGAACAGTGATCATTAAAGTCATTTGTGAGTAAACACTAAAAGCTCACCTTCACACGCGGTCCCACAAAGTGATTGTGTCTGTCTGGGCGAGAATGGCAGCCAAATCTTCTGTAATAAAATTTGACTTCCTAAACAACAAAGAGTTCATCTGCAAAACGACGCCAAAGGAGAACACAGAGCAGTCTGTAAATCCTGCAGTACGCCTAATGAGATGACTGAGACCACGCCTCACCCAGAGAAGGCTCAGGAGGCTGTAAACTGTGGTCTGGGTCTTAACTTGGCCTCGACCCCTCCGAGGTCTTTGTCTCATCTCAGTTTCAATGGACTCTTGGTCATGGCAGACTCTCGGTTTAGGTGGTCTTGACTAAACCACTGACAAGTAGTGCAAAGGAATACGGAATACATTTTGTAAGACTGCTTCCAATGAGATGTGTTCACAGTGACACTGGATGTGTAAATGGCAGTCAGGGTTTACATTAGAGATGGTATCAGTTTGTTCCTGTCCCGTTTGTTCTCTGTACATCCATCGCTGTCTGGTTTAGATCACTCCACTCCTGAGGCTGTTCCTGAGCTCATCCTGCCTGAGGACGTCCTCTTTGGGTCCTGGGAGGTTTGGGATACCAGAAAGTTGAAGGTTCCCCCATCAGCCACGGTGCTGCTGTGGAGGTCTTGGGGGGTTAGGGTTGGGGGGTGGGGGGGTATGTCCTTTGAAGTTCACTGTAAACTCCATAGTTGAGCATGTTCAGCTCCAGGTTGTTCTGACCACACGAGCGGGCCAGCTGTTCAACCTCCCCCTCTGTATGTGGACTCATCACCGCCCCGGATGAGACTGATTGTGGTGTGTGGTCTGCAAACATCACGACTTTATCAGATGAGCCTCCTGAGGTGCAGTCGTTGATGTAGAGGTAGCAATTAATGCCTCGAACACTTGGAGAACTATGAAAGCATTTATTTTAGTGACACAGGTTTGGCCCATTACTCCTGTACTAACATTTACTTTAGTGGGTGAATACTTTGGCAATCTCTTGTTTTGTCTTGCCATTATACTTAGTTTGGATCAGTGTGCTTTGGTTGTATCAAAACAATCCCAGTTACTCTCACTGTGATTCAAAATTTTGATAAGTCACATGAAGCGTCCAACAGCTGCTAAAAGCAGAGGTATAGTCACTGATAGTAGCCTTTGGGATGTTGTGTGAATGCAGTCGTGCGTCTCGGCCACTGGGCTGTGCCACCCACTGCCTCTCTTCTCAGCAAAACCACCATCAAGCAGGTCTTTGATCAACTTGTCAAGCATTTGGCAGTCCCCAGCAAACTCACCAGTTACAACGTCCCAGCACTTGGGACCAAACATGCATTTCCTAGCCAGGATAGTGCAGCCGTCTTAATTTACCACACTGCAGAGAAGCCCGAGTCTGCGCAGCCTGACTGCAGCTCTCAAAGTCCTTTTGAACCCTGTCAGAATTATTGCTATAGTAAGTCAGTGGAGGTTTAAGGAGGCCTCACACCAGGACGTTTGATTTCATTAATAGCTGTGCAACATGAACAGCACTGCAGTGCATTTCATAGGAGTTTTTTTATTCTTCTAAATAAGAGTATTGTTTGTACATTTTAAAGTGACATGCATCAATGTGGTGTACTTAAAACAAAATTAAGATGCTAAGTCTATGGGAAATAAATAAATCATCACATATGAATGATGACGGGGCGGTTCACTTTATAGATGTTTTCAAATATAAAACACTGGAAGCAGTATCTGCCAGTATGTTAGTTTGTTTATAAATGTATGTTTATTACATCTCATGTAGCTTTACTTTCTAACAGCATATTAAAATGAAGTGCAACATATTCCACAACTTAAACCATGAGTCTACTCGCTGAACAAATGTAAATCTGTTTAGAGTAGTTTATTCCATAACCATTGTTTTAGTGTCTACACAAACAACTCTAAAATAAAGCAAGGCGAGCAGGTTTACGTTTACAGTCCCAACAAATGAACCAGTTCACGGTCAGTTCTTTCTTTAATGAGCTGCTTGAGAAATTGCTGTTTCATTTGGTGGAGGGACTCTGCAGCTGTTGTGGTTCTGAATTTTTTTTTTTGTTTTTTTTTTTTTTTTCATTGTGCCCACATGGCGTTACAGACTGTATAACAGCCATTTGAAGCGTCTCTTTGTCGGCTTTCCACGTTTGTTTTAGTTGTTTCCCTTTTTCAGCAAAGCGCAAAGGTTTCTGCGCTGAAAAGTGAAACTTAAATTCCGCCTGAAGCGGAAAAACATTTATGTTTCATTGTGGGGCTGCGGCAGGACGAATAAGATGACCGCCACATTCTGGGTAATTAATGGGAAACCGTTGTCCTGAATGACACACTGTTGTGAAGCCTCTACTGATACATACAGGTATTATGTAACTGACGGAAGGCCAACCCACAATCTGGTCACAGTTGCGCTGATTCATTACAAGTCAGATCTGAGCTATGGGACCTCTAACGCTGCTGTAGTCCAGGACTGATGAGATTCAATACGAGGTCATAGTTGCCTGAGCGGGCGTTCTTGTCTGCACAGAAGGATTCACTTTGACGTGTTTGGAGGCCTCAGTGCGTCATTCAAAAGAGAATTAAATCTTCATAATCTGGACACCCACTGCATCACCCACACCAAGAAGCAGACTTCCTCAAGCATAAACCAATAAGTCAGTGTACAAGCAAGACATCATCTCTTCACTCTGCTGTTAAATGAAGCATATCTCAATAAAAGTGGTTCCTGGCATAGTTTCAGTTTGTTTAGTGTGTACCTGGAAGGCCACCATGACTTACTGGAGCTCCCCTGAGGAGAGTACTGCTCTGCTCTGCTCCAAAGCTCTCAGCAGATTAACTTCTGAGGCTGGGTTCTCTCTCTGGTATCATTTGCTCCTCACATTTTGCACAGTTCGTCCTGTGTTTAAGTTTAGAGGCATGGGAGCAAATAAAATCCATGATCATGCAATGATTAATCAATCTGTATTTAGATTGTATGAAGAGCTGCATAAAAAAGAGTCACAATCCAGCTGCGCTCACTTGATAGTGCATGTACATTAACTCTGAAATGTGTCACATCATTGTATATTTTTTTTAAATTTTTTTTTATAATTGAGTCATGTGTCATAATGTCATGTAGTTACTTACAGTGAAGGAACAGAATGAACTTTAACCACAAAAACACTTCATGTTTCATGTCAGGGTTTCATGTCCTTCCAGGATTGTACTCATTTTCTCTGTGTCTGTCCTCCCACAGTCTACCAAAGGTTGTAAAGAGACGTGTAAACGCCCTGAAGAACCTGCAGGTCAAATGTGCCCACATTGAGGCAAAGTTCTACGAAGAAGTACACGAACTGGAGAGAAAGTACGCGGCCCTCTACCAACCCCTCTTTGACAAAGTACGTCTTCTCTGTACTGTGTTTTTTTTTTTTTTTTTTATTTTTATTTTTTTGTGTACTTGAATGTATTTGTATTTGTGCACAACTGTTCTCATCCAGATTTAGTTTGCATAAAATGAATCATGAACATTTAATGGTTGTTGACTGTCAAGATTAATTGGACAAGAAAACGAGGCATTTGATTCATGCTTTGTCAAGTCTATAAGATGTGATTGACGCAGTCTCCCTCAGTATCTGTTGACCTGAGTGGGCTGCCATGTTTATTTCGATCTGCGCTGTATCTTTGAATTAATCTCCAGGATTTTGTAGCAGCTCAGGCTTTAACACTGATCCGTTTTTAGAGCTTGCATATGAAACCGTTTGTTCTGGTCGTCTCTGTAAAGCAGATGGCTGTAAACACAAGTGCTAATATAGTAGCTATAACATTTTATTGTTCTTCACACTTCACTTTACGGTTGTTGTTGAGTCCATTGTTTTGTGTATGTAAATCCAGGAAATGTTGTTCAGTTCATGTCTGCACGTTGAATCTTAATCATGGAAGAAAAGCAGCAAATGTTTAATTACTGGAAACATTTGATAAGTTGTCATTTTTGCTTAAACATCAGTTAAATGATTAAATCACTTTGTTGCAGATACATTTTGATTATTAACTAATTGGTTAATCAAGCAGATTGATTTGAGTCCACGGTCTTTAAACCGACATTTCATCCAGCTCTCCAGTGAAATGAGCGATTGACTCCAGAGAGTTCTTTGCTGGATAGATTTCCCCTAATTGTTTGTAGAGGAGATATGAGGATGAAATGACAGCAATGATCATATTTAAACGTTTTGATGAAATCATGACATTTAGAAACTCCTTCAAACCTCGATCATCTGCCTGTTCCAAACGCATGTCAACCCAGAGGTCCATCATTACCTGAACCCAAACAAAGGAAAGGATGAGACTTGTGATGTTAAACCTGACAGTTTGGAGTGGCAAGGGGCTGACACCAGCAGAGATGATATTGTTGTACTGCTTTTGGATGCATGACTCAGCAGTACTGGTGGTGTTCAGTATGGAAGACTGCATTATGAAAACATGACCAGACGCACTTGACTTCCTCATCAAGCGATCTTGACTCTGGACCGTTTTGTCAGACAGTCGATGCTTTTGCAGTCATTATTGCTGCAACGTTAACAGACTATTTACATTCAACAAACTGAGGATGGAAGGAAGCACTTTCACAATAGCTGATGTTCTAACTCTCTACTACAAGTTTTCTTTCACAGGAAATGTCCATTACATGGAGAGAGGAGAGCTAACATAACCTGAATTGTTTGTCATGTTTACAGAGAAGTGACATAGTGAAAGCAGCATATGAGCCCACAGATGAAGAATGTGAATGGAAGGCAGATGAGGAGGAAGAGCTGACAGTAAGTAAGCAGGTACAGGTGACGTATACACCTGCATGCTTCCTGCCTGACTGGCTGAACACTTTGGTTTTTTTCCTTTAACGTTTTCTGCATGCAGCTTATCGTAGCATCCAGAACAGAAAATGCTTAAAGTCCCAATTCGGCAGCACTGCATGCAGCCAATTAGAAGAACCTGGGGATTCAGTTTTTCACAGCTGTGTGTGTTGCAAGAGAACGGTTAAAGTCAGTGTGATTTATTGCAGTACTTTTTTATAGCTTTAAATGGAGCTAGTTCCCTTGCTGGTTTCCAAACACTGGGTGTTGTTTTTGTGGGAGTAGGTGGTGAAAAGCTCTTTGTTTCATATGGTATAATTATGTGAAAATAAAGATGGTTGAGCAAGCGTTATTTTGAAGAGAAAATGTCTCCCTGAACCAGGATGAGATGAAGGAGAAGGCCAAGCTAGAGGAAGAGAAGAAGGACGAGGAGAAGGAAGACCCCAAAGGCATTCCCGAGTTCTGGTTAACGGTTTTCAAAAATGTGGACCTGCTCAGTGACATGCTGCAGGTAGGTTGGTGCTGGGGGAGGAAGTGGAAGTGGGTCACAGATAAGCACTTGCTCCCAGCAATGGAAAAAAAAAATCAGGGTTTGCCTCCACCTGCTGGTTTAAATTGTGCACTGCATGATCTAAATCCAGTGCTCTCTCTCCTCCCCAGGAACACGATGAACCCATCCTTAAACATTTACAAGATATTAAAGTAAAATTCTCAGATCCAGGACAGCCCATGGTGAGTGAGCACGACTCATTAAAAGTCTGAAACCAGCCTGTAAACTCTGAGCTGTCTGACTGTCCTGATCTGGTTCGATCTCCAGAGCTTCACGTTAGAGTTCCACTTTGAGGCCAACGACTTCTTCACAAACACAGTGTTGACAAAAACCTACAAGATGAGGTCAGAGCCTGACGAGAACGACCCCTTCTCCTTCGATGGACCAGAGATCATGTGCTGCACAGGGTGAGTACACCACTTCCACGTAAACTCAATAAAATAACTCAATAACTAAAAAAGCCTGTACCAGCATTACTCTATCACTACCTATATGTTTTTATAAGTGGAAATCAACAACCTCACTGGCCTGATTCCTAAAATAAGCCCAAGATGTCATTTCGATATTTTAAAATGTTGGATACTGACCTTGCTCTCTTTCAATCGCGTCGTCGTCATGTTTCGCCACAGCTGCATGATTGACTGGACGAAGGGCAAGAACGTCACGTTGAAAACAATCAAGAAGAAACAGAAGCACAAGGGCCGCGGCACAGTGAGGACGGTCACCAAAACAGTCCCCAACGACTCCTTCTTTAACTTCTTCACCCCACCAGAGGGTAAGGCTGACGCGGCAGAAATATTACACCTACAGCAGAGATCAGTTACACTTAGCTGATCATTTTAGAAAATGCTAAGTCAACTGGCTGTGTCTCCTCTGTGGATTTTTAGAAGTTTGTGTTATTGAACTAACTTTGACTATCTCCATTTGTTTACAGTTCCAGAAAATGGAGATTTGGTAAGTCCCTGTACATCCTATCAATCCTGTCCAGTCAAAATGTTGGCTTGTTTTTCATAATATAAAGTTTTTTTTTCCTTAGATTGTCAACATTTAAGTAACTTTCACTTGGAGACTTAATGGCTAAGTGTTTTTAAAAGTGATATATTTAACAAATCCCATGAAAAGACCAAACAATGGATTTATCCTCAGTGTCCCAAATATATCTTCTTCTGTGCCACAGAGCTCCATTGTTGTTCAAACACTATTGAACGCATCAATGACAACTTTTTTTAGTCAATCTAAAAATAATCCCCAACAAACGCACAGTTTCCTCCTGCATATGTAATATTTAAAAACTGCAGTGATCTGTTTCTAAAAATGAAACTGGAAAACAAACAGTTTTACATAAAACATGCACATCTTCAGTCAGAGCAGTGGGCTTTGAGCTCAGTGTCTCAGACAGGGTGGGAAAGTCACGATGGACAGATGGGCGTTTGATCTTTCCAGGATTTTGTGACAGTAAGACAAACACTGAATAATAGCAGCCTCATTAAGGCCAGCGCCGTTTGTTATGTAGAAAGAACCAATTCATCAGTCACAACAATGGCTGGCTTCAGGAAGAAGAATAAGTCTATGCTGATTTAGCAGAACTCTCCAGCTCATGCTCATGAATCACATCAGATATAAGCACATCTTATACTGACCTCGAGTCTAGCTGTGCTGGACTCCAAATTTCTGATTTGAATCTGTTGCTCACAGCTAAACTTGAACAAATAACTTTATTTTGTAGAAGTAAAATAATCAAGTTGTTTCCAGATATTCACCTGAATGACTGATTTACCATCAAAACACTGGAGAAGACTGAAGCTAACCTTGAGGGACATTTTTAAAATGCGTGAATAAGCTGTGATCGGCCTGTCTGTCCACAGGATGAGGACTCAGAGGCGGTCCTGGCTGCAGACTTTGAAATTGGCCACTTCATCCGTGAGAGGATCGTACCTCGGGCCGTGCTCTACTTCACAGGAGAGGCCATCGAGGACGACGATGACGACGTGAGTGTTGGCATCTTCTGCAGTTTGGCTGATCGTTGTAAACTCGTCCACACTGGAACAAAACCATGCTGCTATTATAGAAGTTTGACCATGTTCTGCTTGGTTATAAAAAAAAATATGCTTTTCTTCCTCAGCTGTTGTCTGTAATGTTTTAGTAATGGCTTGTTATATTATTTGGCTTCAGTCATTGTCTTAAACAGAAAATACCTGTACTAACAGGATTCCTTGGCAGTGGGGTATGCATTTACATGAAGGGAAACCATATAAAGCTTGACTCCAATGTATATTCTAGCTAATGCTCATGTTTGTGTTTCACAGTATGATGAAGAGGGAGAGGAGGCAGATGATGAGGTAAGATTTAGGGCCACAGCTGCCGTATGAAAATGAGCCCAACATACAACACTCATGGCTTTAGTGTCGTGGTTGACACTGCTGAGGAAACCCTGTAGTCTGAAGCTGCTCTGTGTGTGTGTGTTCAGGAAGGTGAGGAGGAGGCTGATGAGGAGAATGACCCCGACTACGATCCCAAGGTGAGATCACCCCTCAGCACACACACACACCCTCCCTCTTTAAAGATCTATGGTGTCCTGAGAAAGACCTTACTCAGCTCTTCTTAACTTTGTTGGCTCAGGATGCTCATTCCAAAAAAGTGAGCACTTCTTACTGGAGGCCGTTGATCTCCCATGAGTGAATTTGAACGTTGCTAAGGTGACAAACATTTTGCACCATCCAGCGCCCTTTTGGGGAATGGAGGTTCCTGAGCTGCAGGTGGAGAATGGCTGCACTAAATATTCAGATTTCAACATACAGAATACATACTGTCAAATGCATCTCATTTACACCAGCTTTTGGTTTGCTTCAGCTTTTTTTTTTTTTGTTGTCGTC